>CM075330.1:114374199-114999199 GCA_037788925.1 Mytilus galloprovincialis
AATAGTTTTTATAGTTGTAAAATTTTACGTGTAAGAACAAAGTACTAATTAACCCAGTAACCCTTAATTCATTATCATTATATAACAGGTTTCTGCTAGAATATGTATTAATTTTTAATTAATGAAAGTGCATAGCTCGTTTACAAACATACACGTATTAGGATTAAGGTGCAAAATGACTTTGAAACAATATGAAGGTCAAGTTTTTTCTGATAGATGCATACATTGACAGAGATTGTTATTAATGATAGGCTAACCCAAAGTTGACAGGACCACAAAAAATGTTCCAACCTGTGTCTTTCTATGTGACAAGTCTTAAGAAAAGTTTTATGTGTACTGAATGACATCTAGAGTTTGTTGACGTTGTGCATAGTATACTGGAGAAAAATAGATGCTTTAAAAAGAATTACCTCTTTTCAATTGCTGGAAAAAATAATGCTCTAGAGCTTGGAGTGTCTTTCTTTGATAAAGTTTATGTAGTCTCTATGCAATATTGTGCATTTTTGTTTTGATTTTTTTTTTACCAAAATTGACACAATTTTTTTTCAAAGGTTACCTCCCTTTGCTTGGTTTTAGAAATGTTTGTCATGTGAGCAGTACAGATACTCTCTTTATAGTTTATGTGAAAACGATATCCCTTTATAGAGCTTTATTTCAGCCATATTATAAGGTTAAACTAGTTCATCATTCCCCTTCTAGATATTCTAAGTTGAAAACTGTACAAGCATTACTCTTTAAAAATAAGATTAAGACTCCAATTGTTGCATTTGATCTTTTCTAACATTGGGTTATTCCATGGATTATAAGCAAGCAAAATTTAGACATTTAAACCATGTCAGAATGATAATAGTCAAGTTGCTTCATCTTATGAATTTTAACAAATTTGGAAGCAGTACATATACCTCTAACATGTTAGCTAGTTACAAAAAATAGCTAAATGAAACTAGGTTTAAGTGGCCTATTTTCACCTTAATTAGACAATTATAAATTCGCTGACTGTTTGACATTAATTCATAACTGCTTTTTTAATATCCATGTATTTGAAACATGTTTTAAAATACATGTATAGTGGGAGCAAGTCATGTAGACCATTTGCCTGTCATGAAAAAGACTCTTTCTAAACCAGGACTTGTATTTAATGCAGATATCTGTGACAGTGTCTAAGTAGGATTTAAAACACGAAAAAATTTCTCCAGATACACAGCTGGTAATAATACTTATGAACTTATATGTATTATATATTAGTAAGCTAGAAACTTGATATTGATTTTAATAACAAGGAAAAAGAACTGGAAAATAGTAAATTAGACTGTTCAATAAAATGTAAGTATTACAGATTACATGAGCTATAAATAAATGGATGGTATGTGAGGAGCAACAGATGTGACATCCACGAGACTGAACACATCACAAGAGTCTGACTCATCACCTAGTGTTAATACTGCTAATGTGGAATAAGCCACGTTGGCCAATTTGTTATAACAGAAGCCAACCTTTTTCTTATGACATTTGCAATAAAAATGATGAAATATCATGTTGATTTGAAAGAAATTGCATGCATTTGACATTTCTTTGCTTTATAGAAATCAAAATCAATATTAAAATTATATGTATTATCATATGTTTTAATGTGATTTTTGTATAACTAATGATAATCAGGTTAGTTTAAACCTCAAATATTAAACCTTCAAGTCTGATGTGTGGTTAGATGTATGATTTCAGCCAAGAGGCTTTGCATCAGCCTTCACATTGGACTTTATTGTAATATGACAAACAGATAAATTAATAACAAATTTTTTCATGTACTAAGCTTTTGGCCCATATTACAATGTGTGCTATTTTAAAATCAGGTTGATAAAATGACCTAGATTGATATTGTCATACGATAAATTAAAATGAAGGATCAATATTTATATTTTTATGACATAAAATTGCTCTATATTTCTTCCCTAAAAACCGTAAGCTAAATGGTATAAGGGAAGTAACTTTTAACACATTTAATGATGACTTAGTTGAGGAATAAGCCATGTTTGCCTATTTTTTTCCTACTTTTGCAATGAAAACTTAAAAAATGATTAATTATCAATTTGATTTGAAGGAAATTGCATGCATTTAACAGTTCTATGATTTGTAAAAAACAAAATCTATATTGAAATTAAATGTATTATCATATGTTTGAATGTGATTTATGCATACCTAATGATTATCTGGTTAGTTTTAACCTCAAATATTTAGCTTTTATATAAAGTCTGATATGTGATTGATTGTAAGTTTTCTTTAGATTCCAGCCAAATTTGGCTTTTCAACCACCTTCATATTCAACTGTATTTTAATGTGACAAAAGATAATAACATTTTTTTCCATATTTGCCTTTGACCCATATAATGCTGTGGGCTATTTAAAAATCAGGTTGATAAAATGACCTATATTGATAATGTCAAACGATAAATTGAAAAGAAGAGTCAATATTTATACAATAATTGATGTCATAAAACTGCTCTACTTCTCCTTAAAAAAAGTTTGATTGAAACAAACTAGTATGCTAAATGGTACAAGGGAAGTAACTATAAATGCATTTAATGATGACTTGACCTAGATTGTTAGTCATTTGTAGTTGCTGGGTGCCTGAGTTCTTATGTATCTCAAGTATTTTGAAACATTTTTTGTATCCCTTTTTTCTGACAAATATTTCTATATTAATGGGATAAATGTGGTATAAGATGTCTTGAGTTACCTTTGCATTTAAAAAAAAAATTAACCTGTTTTTTCTTTTATCTATTTACAGGAATTGAAAGATCCAAGTTCGGCAATAACAAATTACCAGGTTAGTTGTGTTAGCTTTTTTGAAAATGGAGGTTAGCTGGTTTGAATAGGTTAACGAACAAACATAATGCTATCAGCAAACAATAAAGGCTATGAAAATCTATTTGCACAAATCACAACTTCATCTTTTCCTATGAAACTATTGTCACGATATACATTCAGCATGGTCATTGTTACAAAAATAGTATTAAAATAGGAAGATGTGATATGATGGCCAATTAGAAAGCAATCAACCAAAAAACCATGAAATATGTATGTGAACATATACAGGTCACGTTACAGCCTTCAACAATAAGCAAAACCCATACATTATAGTATGCCATAGCTCTGGAATGAAAAAGGTAAAAATTTAAAAAGAGATGACCGATGCTTTACATGATCCTGATTGTTGAAAAACATTAATGTTAAAGACTAGTATATAGTAAAATCTCACCCAGCCCTTTAAGATTTTGATTGTTGAAATGTCATGTATCAATAATAACATTGTATAAGTTCAACTTTGACTATTTTACAGGCAGAGTTAGTCAATCAGTACACATCAGTTGTAAGCTCCATCACTAACAGTATCAATTTACAGTATGGCAACCTACGGAAACAACATAATGAATATGCCAGCCATTTAACCAGACAACTGCAGGATCAACAACAGCAATTACAACAGTTAATTCAACAACAGAAGGCTGTTGATGTATCCACATCTCTCCCTCCGCCAGGTTAGTAAAATTACAGGAATACTGTTAGTCCATCAAACAAAACCTACTAGTGACTGTACTACCAATTCCAATAGCTGATGCTACTCATGTACCTATAGTTATTAAGATCCTTATGGGATCCTGTTTAAATAAGTTCTACAATCATGTGACTTGGTGGTTGTAACTATAAATAAGTGATTGTAACTATAAATAGAGCATATAGTTAAATGTTATAGTGATTTGAAAGTTAATGTACAATGCTGATTGGGACAGGGCAATGTTTATATTTTTGATGCATTCTATATTTACATTTAATTGAAGAACTGAAAATGTAGTTTTTTCCTGGAAGTAATCATCACTGTGGATTCATTATTATTGTATACCAATTTCCATGTATTTCTTGGGCGAATGGAAACCACTATTCAATGAATTACAAATTTGCTTTATGATTATATGCAGACTTGGAAAACACGAAATCAATTATCCACGAAAAGTGCAAGTTTTTCTCTATCCACAAAAATTGGTACCCACAAAAACAAATGAATTCACATTACTCCATTTACCACACTTTATTTTTTATATAGAAGTTTTAGATGTTACCTTAGCATTGACTTTGATTATAACTTATTTCTTTCCAGGTATTGTTATACCAACATCAGTATCTACTTCAGTAATATCTGTGGTGCCATCATCAGTTATCCAAATACCAACCTCATTTCCTATCAGTTCTTCACATGTACAGACTTCTGTCATTGAATCAACACCTATAGTAGTGTCTGCACCACCACCGTTAGTCCAGACTGATATTGGAACAGTATCTATTGAGTCGGTCACATTTCAGGTATGTTAGGGTCTCTGCTCTATCCCTTCTAAAGAGACTGAATTTGGACCAGTTTCAATCAAGGTATATAATGGTCTATGATCCTCTACCTGTAGTGTAGCAGCTAGAGTCATCACCATTTAAAAGTCCAGGTATGTTATTTGGCTCAGTCTATAATGCTGGACCATTTAGTCTTTGTTGAATTAGTGCCATTTCTACCAAGAATTTAGTTTTTTTCTTCCACCTACAATTGTGTCGACTCATTGGACTTGGTCTATATTAAGTCATTCTTGTTTCATTTACATGTATAGTCTTTAAATTATACGTTAAAAGTGTATACTTACCATGATAGTTTTATGCTAGTATTTACTAATACTCATCCGTATCTTTAAATTGAACATGAAATCAGGAGTGATACTCTGACAACAGGATTTAATTTGATTTACATCTGTTGATAAAATGAAATGTATGGCTCATTATCATTGGTTCAGACAGTTATTAGACTAACATATTTATCAGGCAGATATTGCACTATAATTCTTTTGTTCAAGCACATATTGGATCATTATTCTTAACATTCTATCACTTGTAATATGGTCATTGACTATCTTTCAGTAGAACAAGACAATATTGGATTTATTTCTGTTGATTTCCCTCCTCATAATGTAATCATATTCAGAGTTAAAATATAGTTTCAGATTAGATTGTTTATTTCAAGGAACAACTTGTGAATAATGCATTTATTGAATAACAGAATATGTCAAATATTAAGTTATTGACTGTATTGCTATGTAAGGGACATGGTCATTTATATGATATTTTTTTGTAATTTTTAGACTGCCCCTCCCATTCAAACATGTCAACCCCAGGGACCACCATTAGACTTTGTTCCACCTCGATATAGTGGATACCATGATGGACCACCTCCCGGACCTTTTCAAGATGGACCGCCTCCTGGAGCCTTTCAAGATGGGCCGCCTCCAGGACCTTTTCAAGATGGCCCTCCACCAGGACCTTTTCAAGATGGCCCACGACCGCCTCATAGAGGATTCGGTCCACCACATCCACCACCTGGAGCCCATCCAGGATGGACCAGAGGACCGCCCCCACAACAGTTTGAATATGGTTTGTATTATTTGCCCATTTATAACTGAAAATTGTCTTTTTTTCACCCTCTGACTTAAGTTTGCCTCATTTAAAGTTAATGAAATAACACACAGTACAAAAATGCTTACTAAAACAAAAGAACTCTTTAAAAACTAGCAGCTAGATCAAATGCTTTTCAAAAATATTTTCATGTATTATAAGCACACACATTCTTCTTTTATTTGTTTATTGTTTTGTCCTAATATTTACCATATCTACAATTTGTCTTACCATATTATAATACAGGTCATGGACAGATACCTGCTCCTACTTTTCATCCAGAGTTTGGAGTTCCAACATCTGCTCCAGGTCCATTCCCTTTGCCAGACTTCACCAAACCTCCTCCTGGATTTGGACCACCTCCAGGACACATACCAGACATAGATCTTACTCCCTCAGTACCATATTATGAATTACCAGCAGGATTGATGGCCCCCTTGGTAAAGGTTATTACATTTAATGTATATACTGTTTCTTTTAAAAAACAAGAATTTAGTGTGAAATTAGGAAGATTTATAAACAAGGGTTAGAAAAAAACTCATCATAGTTACCAGGAATTAAATTGTGTGTGCTAGATTCATGTTTCTTCTACAAATGACTCATAAGTGACTCTCAAATCGTTAGAAGTGCCAACTTATTTCCAAAATTACCACTGTAATTGTATGTTTTTGTTTGCATTTAATGATTTTAATAGTATGCCTAACTGCTATCCAAGAATTTGTTTTCTTCGCAAATTAAAGGACCAGCTGTTACAAGGGTACATGGGAGAACCAACTAAAAAATGTACCACAATGTTTACCTATATGAATAACATATTTCAAACACAATATCCTCAGTAAGTTACCATTTTGAATTAATAGCAATTAAGATCTGCTTATTACTCATTGTATATCCCCTTAATGTCATCTCCAAGCCATGAATTATGGTGTTACTGTGGTCAGTATCATGTGCAACATGTCTGCATCATTAAATTTCTGTCTGTTCTTTTTATTAGCTGCATGAAAATGAGTATAAATCGTTAGATCCACGAGACATACGACTTCCTCCACCTATGCCTCCTAGTGAGAGGTTACTTGCAGCTGTGGAGGCTTTCTATAGCATGCCTACTCATGAGCGTCCTAGAGACAGGTTGGTATTGAAAGACATAATGTTTGATTTTTTTCCCTTCAAATCTGCATTCATTTGAAAAAGAAAAATACTTTGTTTAAAGAATATTTACTGAATGGACAGTTAAGGAATGTGAAGTTGGTAAAGTTTGTCTTCTTTCTGAGAATTGTAAAATGGAGATAATGGTTTACTTTTATAAATTGTTATTTGGATGGAGAGTTGTCTCATTGGCACTCATACCACACCTTCCTATATCTATATAGGAATATGAAAAAAAGGCTAACATGTTGAAAAGCTTGTATATATAAAAAATCTTTTGCTTCTTTTCATGATAAGTTTGATAGTTTAAATTTAACATGTTCAACTTCTTATACTATCTTTATATTGTTTTTTCAATCATTTCAGTGAAGGATGGGAAAAACTTGGTCTGTATGAATTTTTTAAGGCAAAACAAAGAGCAAAGAAAATTAGAGATCAAGAGAAAGAAATGGAAAGGGAAGAAAGAATTCGGAGAGGAAGATCAAGATCAAGGTCACCTTCAAGGTCAAGATCCAGATCACCATCAAGGTCAAGATCAAGATCACTCTCCAGGTCACCATCAAGGTCAAGGTCAATTTCAAGATCTCCTGTACAGAGACGTAGGTCAAGGTCATTTTCTCCAACACCTCCAAGAGGGAGAAGGAGAAGAAGTAGATCTAGGTAGGCTGATGATTTTTATCAGATTTTTGATTGAATTCAGCAATTTTCATTCTTGATTTTGTTTTCTAAAGTTAAAGTATTTGTTGCTGTAGAGTAATGTATAAATGATATCTTACACTACCTTTATCTTGGAAAATAGATACAATGAGGGGGATAGGAGGGGTCCTGATCCAGAAATCCCAGGCTTAAAAACATTAAATTCAGAGGTCCAGAATTTAAATGAATTTAAATCCAGACATCCCGAAATTTGAATAAAGAATTCCTGGATCCCGAAAGAGTCAATCCCTAAATCCCGAGCTTAAAAACACCCGATCCCGGAGTCCCAATAAAAGTCCTATCCCCCCTCTACAATGCTGTTCAAAATAATGTGTGCCATTGTTTTCTTTTTTGTTGCTGACACCATGCATTATGTCAAGTTTTTACCCTTGGCTGCTTAGATCTTTTGACAAATTTGATTAAATGAACTTCTTGATTATTTAGGTCACAATCACCATTGCCATACCAGAGGTCCAGCAAGTCCCCATCACCAACACCAGCAGGACGTAAGAAGATCTCCAGAAGTCCTACACCACCAATGGGAACATTGTAAGTTTAATTTATATACTACATACTACTTAAATATAGGTACTTACTAGGAAGATTCAGAAGTATTGATTTTTACATAACTGTTATATGATTGCAAAGGGCATACAACCTTTTATGAGAATCAGATAGTGTTGGTGATGGTATTAAATTCTTTGAAAGTGAACCGTTCCATTGAATAAATATAATTGTCTTCATGTTGTATACTTTATACTTTCAGTTCTAGTACAGCTGGAGACTTTATGGCTGTAGGAGGTCCTCCACCAATACAAGGAGACTCAAAACTAGGACAAGAAAACAAAGGACATCAGCTTCTAATGAAAATGGGTTTGTTTTTACATCAATATTTACAATATTTACCATTTGATACAACTGTAAAATAAATTTCCTTTATAAATAATAGGTTATATATGGTTTTCCCCAAATATACCTATAGAATTTTATTATGCAAATCTTCTCTTTAATATAGTCCACAAAAAGTAGAATTTTAATGTAAAATAGTTGCATTGTTTCCTCCACATAGTTATTATTTAGGATAGATATATATAAAATATAGATATAAGAAGGTGTGGTATCAGTGCCAATGAGACAACTCTCCTTCCAAGTCACAATTTGTAAAAGTAAAACCATAGTAGGCCAAAGAACGGTCTTAAACATGAAGCCTTGGCTCACACCAAACAGAAAGCAATAAAGGGCCCAAGAAATGACTGGTGTAAAACCATTCAAACAGGAAAACCAAGGGTCTAATCTATATAAAAACGAGAAACAAACAACAACCACTGAACATTTATATAACTTGGTGAGAAACTGCAATGTGTTGTTTATAGAAGTCAACAATACTGCAGTCTATGCCAAATTGTTTTAGGATTTGTCTTACGGAAAAAGAAATTTGGACTTTTCTGCTATATATTCATTTAAAAAATCTTAAAAGTTCTGTTTGACCGAACGATTTTTGTCTGACATTTTGTCTATCAGACAAAGTTTGGGAAACACTGATTCTACTGAATGCTATGCTTAAATGATTTGAAATAGAGGTTAGATTATAACATTTATCTATAATTGATATTTAAGGTTGGGGAGGTAAAGGATTAGGGGCAGAAGAACAAGGTATTGTAGACCCTATCAGTGCTGCTGATGCCAGGGATAAAACTGATATGTTTAAAGGAATAGGGATGGACTTAAAAGACCCATTTGAACAGTTCAGGAAAAGTAAAAGTCATGGATTTATAGCTAGGATGAAGGCTAGGGATGAAATGAGAGAAGGTAAGTTTTGATTTTAAGGAATTCAACTTATTGGTTTCAAACTGTTGTCAAACATTGTCAAAGTCTGCATACAAGCCTATAGAAAATTTGTAATTCCTTAAACATTTGAAATTGGTATGTGGTTCACCTGTACACACCAAATCAATGAATATTGGTATTCCATGAATAAATATGATTCCACAGTATACTGAAATGTGTGTTTTTACAAAATCATCTACATGTGATATTCTGTTTGGTATTATTCTATAATGCCTATTTATCAGTGATAGCAAAATATATTTTGTAATCAGTATTTCTGTGTAAAATAAAAAATACTATATAACTTCTGCAATTATTATGATAAATGCAAACTTAGTGTTGGCAAAAATGACATTTATCAGGAACGCTTCCACATCTCAAAACCACTTAAAGAAAAACAGAGGCCAACAAACTTATTAACTAGATTTATGATAGCAAGTAACTTTGGCACTGATATTCTATATGGATAGTTCTCTACCTATGTAATGACACTTTTATTACGAGTACATGATTGTACTAAAGTTCCTTTTTTCTTAGAATCAAAATCATATTGACCAATTTCTTTTCTTATGAATCAGTAGCAACAGTTCAAAAAGTTCAATCCAAGCTAATGACTTCATTGAACAGTCAGTTAATTTTCTGTGACATAATAAAGTAAGCATTGTGACAAAGGAAATGTACGAAGGAACTTTTTTTTTCAGTCTTAGAAAGTAACTGTAAATTTTTTTCTGTTTTCTGTAATTGGCACCATCAAATGGTCTGATGACAAAAAAAAAAAGTTTTGTTTGTCGACATTGTATTTTTAATACTTCATTTGATGAACTGAATAAATTGTTTTGTAAACACTTTTTTTTGTTTAAATCATGACACAAGTGTGTTTTATGTTAATATTCATGTACTTTACTTTTTCTACAGGAAAACGTGATGTCTTAAAACCAACTTAGTAGTACATATATTATAGTCAATCATAATATCCTGTAAGCAGAATATAAATAATCTTTGGCGAATTGCACAAAGTGCAAAACTGGCTTATAGTATGGGGATGTCAGGGGTCTGTTGGGTGGTCAGATGAGTAAAATTGGAACTTATTTAGTGTACCCTAATTAACTCATATCCCAGAAGTTATGTTTGAGGACTTCTTCTAATTATTGTTATTTTTATTTTCCAAATTCAGTACTAAGGTGTATAACAAATGTTTACACATTTCAACCAAATCCTTAAAAGTTCAAAGAAAAGTTATATATATATATATAGTTATATATATATATATATATATATATATTGATTTTGGGAATTGTTAATGTTTTTCTCCCAATTTCAAAACTCAGAAACGTACTGATTTTTCAGAGGATTTTCATATGACAGGACCAATATTGTGTAATCAACACAAATTATTCTATTTTTTACTATGGAAATGTTTAAGGATTTCTTCCCCCTCTTTTCTAGACTGGAACACTGTTGTTTTTCTGCACATTTTACTAACTTTGAGTAATTGATTACTCCTACAGTTTTCAACCAACTATTAGAAAACAGGACGACCTCATCAGTATTGCACATGCCAATTTGATCATATAATCTAATATTTACTATTTTTAAAATAAGTAAAAAAAAAGTGATATAATTTTCAAAACATGTGCAACTTTGTGATACTAAGATTAAACCAGCATGATAAAATTAAACAAGGGTATGCAAGTGAACACAAAAAGTATATGACTGTCGTTAAAATGGGATTGAATATTAAATAGATATTTGTTGTGATTACTTTTTGAGTTGCTAATTCTACAGTTGAATTGTTTTTATTTTATTTGCATAAACTATTGTGTGTATAGGTTTTCTGACCTAAAAAGTTAAATTTGTTAATGAGATGAATTTTATTATTTTCCAGCTGTTAGACAGAAGAATCAGAAGGATGAGAAGAGTTAAGACATTTGACAGAGTTATATCATCCAGTTGTACATATGCATTGTGATTATCATTAAATTATGAAATGTCATTCTATTATTATTGTATTTCAACTCACCTTGCCCCTCCATCTGTTTATTAAATTTGTTAAACAAAAAATTTGCATCACAAATATCTTAACTGCTACTTAACAGAATTATAATATCAGCTGCAACGGATATAAATAAACCTTATGCAAATGAATGAATTTTTTTTTTTTAATACAAAGTCTGTAATTGTTTGAAAAATGAATTGATATCAGAGGCGGATTTAGGGGGGGGGAAGGCCCGGGCCCCCCTTTATTGGAAAAATTTTGGTTGCTTATATAGGGAATCACTGAAGCGTGAATGGGAGCGGGCCCCCTCTTAGGCCAGTCATTGGGCCCCCACTTATAAAAATTTCTGGATCCGCCACTGGATATAACAAAGAACCCTTCAAAACAGACTATTATTTATCTTTTATTTCATATTTTAAAGTTTTATAATCAATCAAAGTCTTATAAATGTATGTGTATATGTGCACTTGCATAAGGTAGATATCTATACACCACAGCTAATATTTTAAAACTGGACACTGAATTTAGATGTAGGTTGTGAGCGCTTATCAGATCTGTCATACACCTCCTGCTTACCTATGAAGTTTTCAATAAGATGAATGAAATTATTTTGTCAAGACTTTTCTCAAGTACATGTACTACTGAAGAGAATAACTTATTTGGCCTGCAGCTTAAAAGTGATGATTTGTAATGTGTGACCACTTTCAGTTCTGTCAGACACCTACTTCCTGTTTGCTGGTACTTTAAATTACAATTGAGGGATATTCTTTGCATAGCAACATGTACAGTCTTGTTCGATATGTCTTTTGTTACATTATGTCAATTCACTGTTACTTGTGGAGTATATATTTGTAATGATTTCTTTGGATAAGGTGAACAATGAATTTGAGTGTTGAATAATACAATTTTTTTTTTGGCTTATATGCAAAAGGAGTAGGTCTGGTAAGGGCCTATTTTGGCCTCAAATTTCAGGTTCATCTGACGAAAGATTTTGGACTCTTTTTAAACACTTAAGTG
Organism: Mytilus galloprovincialis; assembly: GCA_037788925.1. Taxonomy (NCBI): domain Eukaryota; kingdom Metazoa; phylum Mollusca; class Bivalvia; order Mytilida; family Mytilidae; genus Mytilus; species Mytilus galloprovincialis. Next base: position 114,386,363 of record CM075330.1, read on the forward strand.
TCTATTTAAGTTGATTCAATTAGTTTGTGTGAAAGATTTTAACTGATTTACTCATTAAAAACGCTCTGATTCAAGCTTAAATGTGAACAATCTATCAAATATGCCAAAACATGTACTCTAAAGACATCTAGAGAACAACATGCATTCTTCAACAAAACTGTCACTTTAAAAAATCTAGACTAATTGATGTCCCAACACTCCACTCTGAAACAACTGTTTTATAACAGTCAATAAAGGACTTCCTTGTGATATTATTGTCTCTGGGAGACACAATGTTGCCCTTACATGCAAAGTGTTATTTTAAAATACACAAATATAAGCATGGGAGCACATAGGTCTATGGTACACTGTAGGAAGAGTTATCCGGAAATGATATGCACCTCTTATTTAAGTATATACCTGGTATTCCAAAAATGACAAAAGTTTAACGTTTTCCCAAAAGAGTATATATCATTAAAGATCAAAACCCTGCTTCATACACACCTTATACATATGAAAAAACAGCTAGCAAAGTGAAAACTTCTTAACATTGAAACTGTAGGAGGAGTTGTGTGGAACAGCTATATACTTATAATGGGACAGATGGACGGACTGAAGGACAGACGAATAGGGGTAAAACAATATGCCCAAACCTTCAGTTGCAGGGGCATAAAAATAACTCAAATTCTTTTTGAAATGAATGCAGCATTTGATGGGATTATGTCCAATAAATATACATGTAGTCTAAGAAAACAATATTTTATCAGTTTAACTATTTATTAGTTAATGAACAGTGCAATATATTAAATATCATACACAACAATTATGTCAACAATAAATAACAACAATCAACAATGTTTAAAAAGTACATTTTACAGAGAGATGTTGGAAAAATATGAAAAATGGCATCCTCCTTGCCATGCACATTAAAAAAATTACCTTATATCTCTTTTAAAAATTAACTAATACAAATAGGAAGACAAAGCAACTTATCAGCATACTGTAACGTTTGTGGGTCATCGTAAATTCCCATTTTTCTATTTTTAGATACTATATATAAGTATTAGATAAAATACAAAGGTAACAAAGAAACAGGCCGGTAACAACCGTTGCCGGATAGTTTTTCTGCACGAGTAGTCAGGTCAAGGTCCGAGGCGATAGCCGAGGACCTTGACCTGACTACAAGTGCAGAAAAACTATTCGGCTGGTTGTTACCGGCCTGTTTCTTTTGTTACTTTTGTTTTTTATCTGACTTGTACGACGTTTCAAGAAAGTAATAATAAATTTTGCAAGACGAAACATTTGAGAAATTTAGATAGCCATAAAGCAGTAAATGTAAGTTATAGTATAAACACCTTTTTTTTCATTTCCCTTCAATCGAGATTTTTTTTTCAAGAAAAAAAAATCAGGAATCTAATAATTTGATAAAAAAGAACCGTTTCAAGTAAAAGATGAATGTTGTACATTAAAACTTTTTAAAATGCAACTTCGTAAAAAAGTAGTGTATTAAAGAAATATTTTAGTGGTAAGTAGGATAACGTTTGATTTTTATGGATGAAACGGAAAGCGGGGAGGGGGGAGGGGGGCTAATTCATTTTAAAAATAACAGGCTGTGATCTTTTTTTTTTTTATGAAAAAATGCAGGATGTGCCATTCCATCCCCCATCCCCCCTTAAACATGTTAAAAAAATTTGTAAAAATCGCGCGTTTGTTGCCAAATATATGAATTTAATATTCAGTGGTGGGGGGTCCCGGGGTTGGAACACCCCTTTTTTGCATGATCAATGCATTTAAATGGAGACATAAAGTTGGCCCCCCTTCCCCCTGTTTTGTCCTGGATTTGGACCTGGATTCGCCACTGATATAAATTCGGTATCAAAAGAATGAATTTCCTTCTTAATTAGTGAATGAAATGTTTATGAAAAAATGGATTTTGTCTTAATATTATATTCAGGCATATACAATGTACTTCAATTTTTTTTTAAATTCATGCTCGTCTCTAGATCTGCAAGTGTTGATCGGTAATAAACACGTGTTACATTATGATCCAATCGCAGCTTACCGCCCAAAATTGATGACTAAGTTGAATGATTTTCTTCTAGATTTGCTGCTTATTTGGACGTGTATTACATGAACACTTTTTGTTTATAGGATCAATCGTGCATTGGTGAGTTGATAGGGATTTTATCTTTTGAAAAGATTTGATTTTTATTTACTTATTTCTTGTCTTATTTTTATTGAAATATCCACGTCAGTATCATCATTTCTTTACTTTCAGCATTGTCCAAAATACTATTCATATCCATATATTGAAGAAAACATTTATTGACCGAACATTTTGCTTCATAAAGGGGGCGGTATGTTCTATTTTGAGAATATTAACTATTTACTTTTCAACGCCATCACCCAAATGTTTTTGTTTAAATTAGCACTATTTACGGTATTCGGAAAATTAGGAATCATGCAAAACATTAATTTGTCATCTGCTTGACCATAATAATTTTTTTCTCATAAAATTTGGGATCAAAATATCTTTTTTAGAAGATAGCCATACCCCTCCCCCCTTTTTTTGAAGTTAAATGTCTAATCCCTTAGTGTACTGATATGAATAGTATTTTACTGGAAATGTTTGAAAAAAGATATTGATGCTAACGTAAATATTTTGCTCAATAAAAAGACAGGAAATAAGTCGGTGAACCAAAAAGTTCAAATCTAATTGAAAGTTAAAGTGCCCATGAACTCACTGATCATGCACGAGTGATTCTATTCATAAAAAGTGTCCGTGTAACAACTAAAAAGAGTCCGTGTATCATCTAAAAAGAGTCCGTGTAACACCCGTTATTGTACTGTTTTTCTATAGCTCTGCGGGGGGCAAAGTCGTACAACTATAGTTGTCCGGTCACTTTTTCGCGGGGATCGTTTATCTCGTGCTTGAACTCAATGTCCAGACTTGGATATTTAAACCTCGTCAGGGCAGTATTTCTTTAGATTGGGGAAAACTTTCGTACTGGTAAGTTGTACTTTAAAATTTCAATTTATTTTGTATTTCGATGTTTGACTTAAATATTTATTTCTTTACATTTGATATATTTCTTTTCGGTCTCGTAGTCAAACAGTTCTAAAATGTTAAATTTACGTTTCCGTTCCAGAATAAATAGAGGGAATTGTACACTAGCTTGATATTTTATGATTTCGGGTTTATGAAGAGATGGGTTTCATTTTGATAGCGATATTTAGACAGAGGGTTAATCCGAGGGATATTTTGGAGTAACGGTCGTCAATCTACGGAATTGTTCGTGCCTTACTCTGAAATAGAATTTTGTATTATCGCATGTTTTGGTTTTGGATCTTGAACTGGTCAATTTTATTGAAAAACGTTTTTCAAACATTGCTCTGGTTGGATTGAAAACTAAACGGGAAATGCGATGGGTTTTTTTTACTGGATCGATTTTTGTTCCCTAGTCATAGAATAATGAGATTCATGTTCTAGTCTAACAAAGTCGGTGGGAACCAGTGGGTATAATTATTTTGTCTCGGAAGGTTGACGTCACAACTTGATTGATTGGATTATAATTTAGTTAAAAACAAATAGTGTACGGCTCTCAATATTTTAAGTAAACGGACACTTCAAATTCTAGTATCATTTTATTTTATTCAATTAGATAGCACTAAGGCCAAACGCTTCTTTGAAATGGTTAACTTGTATGGGTATTTTTCACCGCGTGGTTTGTCCAAAAAGGGGAAGTTCGAAAGTGTATTGAAATTCTAAATTGATATTTTTGCCCTGGAGATACCGCGATATGATTTATGTATTTATGTTGTCTTTGTCTATTAAATATGAAACTGTTTTATGAATCTTGGTTATTTGTTATATGAGCAAATACATTGCTTGGCAAATCATCACTGGTCATTTTTAGGTTTCTTATACCTGTCATTTATTGAATTTACTGTTTCGTTGTATTGTCAGTATGCTGTCAGAAGTCCTGGAGCGAAAGCACAGGCCGAACCCTCTCTACCAGTAACGTAAATGGCTGAGCTAGCAGGGTATAATGTCATGAGACAGATTATGAATGAGAATACGTTTACACACGAAAACCCATTTACGTTGCATTGGCGCCCACGTAGGGACCCCCCTCTTTACTAGAGTCCCCCCTTTTTTTTACTAGCTTGGGGACCCTTTCATTTCATTTTCGAACTTCCGCACCTCATTACTTTGATTTTATTTTAATCTCGAGAAAATTGGTAGCGACAGTGGAAGGCTGAGCTTGTAATGTAAATTGCATAGCTTGTCAGATTTTTCACCGGCTGTGTAACATAATGTTGTTATCATTCATTTCATGTTCATAAAAAGAAAATAGAAAAAAGTTTATTTCGTAATGTTTTTTTTTTACCTTGCCGACAGTGTATGTATTTGTCGTGCCTCCTTATCTGCGAAGTATAACTATAGTCGAACGTTTATATTGATGGATTTATTTCTATGAACAATCTGTATGTTGAAAGATTGATTCTGACTCCTGACCCAGGTCAGAACCTACGCTTGTGAATAATATTCTTGACTGCAGCAAGGATGCGTTATGCTGAAGAACTATTTTATATATGTGCGGAATAACGGAATTTGGACTATTTACAGTCATTGTGTGTCATGAACTGATACTTTAAGATAGGGGGTACGAAACCTTTGTTTCTGTATGTTGGCAAATTTGAATATTTGCATAGATTGTTTTAATAAAAGGTCATATTCATTGAAAGGTTGATATATGTTGTAAATTACGTATGAGTGATTTTTTTTACAAGTCCATGCATAGACTTGTTGTGAATAAGGAATTGTTTTCTACACAGTCGGTGCCTTCATACTCGAATATATCATTATATATTATTTGCTATTAAGGGGTTTAGTATACGTTTTTTTTCAGGGTTATTCTATTTATTCAGATGTTCATTTTTTATGAATTGACTTCAGATTTGCGTCTTGCGTGAATGGTCAATTTTGCCTGCGCATGGACGTTAATCTTGGACAAACGTATTCATTGGGAGGAATTTAATCTTAACTCAAGTAATTTGGGAAGGTAATAACCTGATATGTTATGTAAAAATTATTGAGTTTAGTGATGAAAGTTGGCCTTCCACTGGTGCTCTCTATAATATGGATAATATATTTACGGTGTCTTGTGATGACATATGTTTATTCATATATATGGTAAAAGATTATTGCAGTGTAGAGTGCATGTGATGATGATATATAGAAAAAGTCAGTGTGCTGAACCCAATTTTAGAGGTGCATAAAAAAAAAAGTACACGAATACATTATTTTTTAATCTTATTCATGTAAATCGTATACATGACAGTAAATACATGATTTTATGATTCACCCATGCACATGACCAGTTGAACATTAGTATACAGTTGAAACTGCCTGGATATAATAGGCACATAGAAAGTATTAGCTTTGCTCTGGCCATACATCGCTACCATAAGCTTTGGTGGTGCAGTAGTTTTAAGCTGAATATAGATGATTTATGAATAACATTGATACGTGAACTAAGATTCACAGTATGGCAGTATACATATAGATATATATAGAGTCATGGGTGGAAAAAAAATGCACTCTGAAATAAAAAGAATAGCATTTGCACGTGATTGTTATCTTTCTTATGCTTTAATAGTTTGCTTACTGTACTTCTGAAGTTGGGTTTAGTACACACATCATACACACTTATTTAACTTCATTGCATTTGATATATTGATTTATAGTATATTTTATATTGGGGATACTATTTACTTTTATGATTGTTTTGTTCTGGTAGCACAATCATGTAATCGGTACTGATTTTCTCGAAAATAATTGCTTGGCCTTAGTTCATTTCAGATGACATGTATCCAAAATTGCGTTAATTTAGTATTTTTACCTTCCCCAATCTCCGTGCTCTGCACGTAAAATGTTAATATATGTGGTTGTCGGTATCTCCAAAAATATAAAGTTGTTTTTTTTTATTTTGATTTGATTCTATTTTTTGTCAGTTATTATTTTTCAGTGTTTGTGTATTGTTGGAGGAAAAGAATATATATATGGATCCAATTCTTAATTCGCTTGGACATTGCCTTCAACAATGGAAATGTTTGGACCTTTGTCACCATTTGAACCTGCATCACTATTTGGACCTTCGTCACCATTTGTACCTTCATCACTATTTGGACCTTCGTCACCATTTAGACCTTCATCACTGTTTGGACCTTCTTGGACATTTATCAACATTTACACTTTGAAATTTTAAATTATATACAATAAATTGCACATTTTCAACTGTTTAAAGACAACCGTGTCTTGTCCTTTAAATTGTCTTACTATGTTGTCAAATCGCGGACGATTTGTTTTTCTGGGTAGGGGGTATTGTAACGTTTGTGGGTCATCGTAAATTCCCATTTTTCTATTTTTAGATACTATATATAACTATAGTTGTCCGGTCACTTTTTCGCGGGGATCGTTTATCTCGTGCTTGAACTCAATGTCCAGACTTGGATATTTAAACCTCGTCAGGGCAGTATTTCTTTAGATTGGGGAAAACTTTCGTACTGGTAAGTTGTACTTTAAAATTTCAATTTATTTTGTATTTCGATGTTTGACTTAAATATTTATTTCTTTACATTTGATATATTTCTTTTCGGTCTCGTAGTCAAACAGTTCTAAAATGTTAAATTTACGTTTCCGTTCCAGAATAAATAGAGGGAATTGTACACTAGCTTGATATTTTATGATTTCGGGTTTATGAAGAGATGGGTTTCATTTTGATAGCGATATTTAGACAGAGGGTTAATCCGAGGGATATTTTGGAGTAACGGTCGTCAATCTACGGAATTGTTCGTGCCTTACTCTGAAATAGAATTTTGTATTATCGCATGTTTTGGTTTTGGATCTTGAACTGGTCAATTTTATTGAAAAACGTTTTTCAAACATTGCTCTGGTTGGATTGAAAACTAAACGGGAAATGCGATGGGTTTTTTTTACTGGATCGATTTTTGTTCCCTAGTCATAGAATAATGAGATTCATGTTCTAGTCTAACAAAGTCGGTGGGAACCAGTGGGTATAATTATTTTGTCTCGGAAGGTTGACGTCACAACTTGATTGATTGGATTATAATTTAGTTAAAAACAAATAGTGTACGGCTCTCAATATTTTAAGTAAACGGACACTTCAAATTCTAGTATCATTTTATTTTATTCAATTAGATAGCACTAAGGCCAAACGCTTCTTTGAAATGGTTAACTTGTATGGGTATTTTTCACCGCGTGGTTTGTCCAAAAAGGGGAAGTTCGAAAGTGTATTGAAATTCTAAATTGATATTTTTGCCCTGGAGATACCGCGATATGATTTATGTATTTATGTTGTCTTTGTCTATTAAATATGAAACTGTTTTATGAATCTTGGTTATTTGTTATATGAGCAAATACATTGCTTGGCAAATCATCACTGGTCATTTTTAGGTTTCTTATACCTGTCATTTATTGAATTTACTGTTTCGTTGTATTGTCAGTATGCTGTCAGAAGTCCTGGAGCGAAAGCACAGGCCGAACCCTCTCTACCAGTAACGTAAATGGCTGAGCTAGCAGGGTATAATGTCATGAGACAGATTATGAATGAGAATACGTTTACACACGAAAACCCATTTACGTTGCAATACAACAAACTTCTCATGAATGAGCTAATAGGATGAATCAAAAAGTATTATTTATTTAGCTTTAATGGGTTTGTTTCTGTTAACACAAATAATTTAGTAGTTCTATCTCATTGCTCTACTATGGCTACAGCCTACATCAATGACTGGATGCCTTGAATATAAAAAATCCAATCTCAATTAAATGGAGCTGACTGCTGATTGGTCACCTCTTCCACAGGACACCAATCAAAAGCCAGGATTCGTAAAGAGTTTTAAGTGTGTAAGGATTCAGGTCCTTGCAAGTGGGAGAGATGAATTGTAGTGAAGGACTCAATTGTTTGGTTAAGCTTTTCCACAAGTTTTTGAAACTGAAATGGGAAGTGAATATGAAAAACTGTGCATTATGACTAAAAAATCCCACAAAAAGAGGGAGTAACAATAAGACTTCATAATACTAAACAGATGTGATCACATTAGTTTTTAAGAATTGAGGCATACAAAGTAAACAGTGGAATATGGTCTTGTTAAATTGTTTTTAATTGAATAAGTATGATACTATTGTAATTTATTTAGTGATGGAAAACCATTCTGCCAAAAAATGAAAAGGACTACTGAGATTTGTTTTATGTTATTATGTCTTTATTCCAAAAAGTGTGATAGTCATGAATATGTAAAAAAAAATACATTTTAGTAGTATATTGGGATAAAATAACAATTACATATGACTAAACATTCTAATATGGGAGTATTAGGAGTAATTGCATAACAGCATTCACAAAGTGTAAGACCAATGCCAACTATTATGATGTCCCAATCAGACGGGGACAGCTATTTCATTACCTTATTTTGAAACTACCTTTTTCCATTAAAAAGCATGTATTTGGGTTTTAAATTAAAAGTATGAATCACCAAAAATTAATTATTAGTATTAATGCATAAAATGTGCAACCATGACCTCATCTCCATTCAGGAAATTTGTCATTTTCCACAAAAATCTAGGCATTTAAACAATATAAAATACATGATAAAAATTCACAAAAACTAGTGAACCTACTCAAGTTTATGGATTGCATATAATTTGTGTTAAAATTTAAATAACTAATACAAAATGTATATTAAAAGTTGAGTTCAATAAATTAATGCCTTTTGAAATTTTCATGGCCCCTGGGAATGTATTAATACATGGAATGCAACATTTAACCATATTTTTTTATTTTATATAATTGATACAAAGATTTTTAATAACAATATTTGATGAAAAAATTAGTACAAATTTCATGAAAAAGGCTAAGGATTCTGATAAATTTTATGAAAGAATCTAATCCTTTGAAATTAATGTGTTCTAGGGTTTTTTCCCTTCTGACAAGAGAAATGAAGGTGCTAGGTTAGCTACTTCACAAAAAATTATGTACATAAGTGTCTTGTAGAAAATTCATATTCTGGCTTTTGAATTTTCTGCTGTCGATTGGATTTCAGAAATACATGGATGCTGGGTATTTTCCACAAATAACTAGTACAACTTTACTAACTTAAAAAATCTAGAGTGCTTTCTCATAAATCCATAAAAGCTGAAATCACTCCAAACACAATAAATATAATTGGATATAACAGGAGATAACCAGATGCTCCGCAGGGCGTAGCTTTATACGACCGCAGAGGTTGAACCCTGAACGGTTAGGGCAAGTATGGACACAACATTCAAGCTGGATTCAGCTCTAAATTTGGATTGTGATTAAATAGTTGACACAGCATAGGTTTCTGACACAGAATGAATGTGTTCTAATGAACTTAAAATTTTTGTTTCTCTTAAAGCAATTCACTATGCTGTTGAATATTAATCCTCTCAAAAAAATGTTTGAAGAAATTTTCTTTTTTATTTATGAAATTTCAAATGAGAAAAATTGAACCCAATTTTTTTAATCACATCCCCCTTTCCCTTATTCCAAAACTAATCTCAATTAAAATTTCTAATGGAGTTTGCAACAATAACTACTCATTTAAATACATCATAAAATATTAAGATGTAAAAAAACTGCTTGTTATCACTGAATGGTAAAGATTATTTTAATTTATCAGTTGGTAGTAAAAAGTGAATATACATTGTATATTGTATATAACAAAGATTTAAGTTGATTCTGGACAAAGAAAGATAACTCCAATTAAAAAAAAATCTTGCTATTGCACAATATTTTGCAATTAGATATTTCTTGCTTACTATTCTGGACAAAGAAAGATAACTCTAATTAAAAAAAAATTTGATATTTCACAATATTGTGCAATTAGATATTTCTTGCCATTGCGCAATACTGTGCAATTGAAAAGACTTGCTATTGCACAATACTTAATATAATAATTTTAGATCCTGATTTGGACCAACTTGAAAACTGGGCCCATAATAAAAAATCTAAGTACATTTTTGGATTCAGCATATCAAAGAACTTCAAGATTTCAATTTTTGTTAAAATCAGACTAAGTTTAATTTTGGACCCTTTGGACTTTAGTGTAGACCAATTTGAAAACAGGACCAAAAATGAAGAATCTACATACACAGTTAGATTTGGTATATCAAAGAACCCCATTTATTCAATTTTTGATGAAATCAAACAAAGTTTAATTTTGGACCCCGATTTGGACCAACTTGAAAACTGGGCCAATAATCAAGAATCTAAGTACATTTTTAGATTCAGCATATCAAAGAACCTAACTGATTCATTTTTTGTCAAAATCAAACTAAGTTTAATTTTGGACCCTTTGGACCTTAATGTAGACCAATTTGAAAACGGGACCAAAAGTTAAGAATCTACATACACAGTCATGACAGTTAGATTCAGCATATCAAAGAACCCCAATTATTCAATTTTGATGAAATCAAACAAAAGTTTAATTTTGGACCCTTTGGGCCCCTTATTATGTTGGGACCAAAACTCCCAAAATCAAACCCAACCTTTCTTTTATGGTCATAAACCTTGTGTTTAAATTTCATAGATTTCTATTTACTTATACTAACGTTATGGTGCGAAAACCAAGAAAAATGCTTATTTGGGTCCCTTTTTGGCCCCTAATTCCTAAACTGTTGGGACCTAAACTCCCAAAATCAATACCAACCTTCCTTTTGTAGTCATTAACATTGTGTTTAAATTTCATTGATTTCTATTTACTTAAACTAATGTTATTGTGCGAAAACCAAGAATAATGCTTATTTGGGCCCTTTTTTGGCCCCTAATTCCTAAACTGTTGAGACCAAAACTCCCAAAATCAATCCCAACCGTTCTTTTGTGGTCATAAACCTTGTGTCAAAATTTCATAGATTTCTATTAACTTAAACTAAAGTTATAGTGCGAAAACCAAGAAAATGCTTATTTGGGCCCTTTTTGGCCCCTAATTCCTAAAATGTTGGGACCAAAACTCCCAAAATCAATACCAACCTTCCTTTTGTGGTCATAAACCTTGTGTTAAAATTTCATAGATTTCCATTCACTTTTACTAAAGTTAGAGTGCGAAAACTAAAAGTATTCGGACGCCGGACGACGACGACGACGACGACGACGACGACGACGACGACGCCGACGCCAACGTGATAGCAATATACGACGAAAATTTTTTCAAAATTTGCGGTCGTATAAAAAATATGTCAATGAGATAGCAACCCAATGACCTAAGATGTGCAGCATTTTTGATGATATGATATGTTATGATGAAAAATGCCCTGACAAATATTCACAGACAATACAACACACAAATACATTCATATTACACTATACTGGTCAAACTTCAACTAAAAAGCAAGACTCAAAGTAATGTATTTGTGTAGTAAACATAGAATATAAAATAAAATCTTAAATTTAATCACTTCTTGGTATCTAAAAATAAGTTATAAAACTACAATCAGATTAAGATTCATCATTTCGTCAGATCTAAAATTGCACTATGTATAAACATGAAAATTGATGAAACCAGATGCTCCGCAGGGCACAGCTTTATACGACCCCTGAGGTCGAACCCTGAACAGTTGGGGCAAGTATGGACACAACATTTAAGCTTGATACAGCTCTGAATTTGGATTGTGATTAAATAGATGACACAACATACTAAAGTTATTGTGCAAAAACCAAGAAAAAGCTTATTTGGGACCTGTTTTTGGCCCCTAATTCCTAAACTGTTGGGACTCAAACTCCCAAAATCAATCCCAACCTTCCTTTTGTGGTCATAGACCTTATGTTAAAGTTTCATAGATTTCTGTTTCCTTATACTAAAGTTATTGTGTGAAAAACCAAGAAAAATGCTTATTTGGGCCCTTTTTGGCCCCTAATTCGTAAACTGTTGGGACCAAAACACCCAAAATCAATCCCAACCTTCCCTTTATGGTCATAAACCTTGTGTTTAAATTTCATAGATTTCTATTTACTTTTACTAAAGTTAGAGTGTGAAAACCAAATGTCTTCGGACGACAACGACGACGCCAACGTGATACCAATATACGACCAAAAAATTTCATTTTTTGCGGTCGTATAAAAACTATAAAAATTTATCATTTATAAATGACTAAAATATTCAGATCATCTTCATAAAAACAGATCTAGGATATTTAAACTTGTGAAAGTATTGACTTTGAAGAACGGTTGATTTTATTTCAAAGGAACATCTTTTTATGCCAACAAATTGATGAAATTTCTTTCCCTTTCAGCACTTGTAAGTGATGTTACCACCAAAGATTCCAAATTTTGACAAAATAAATTTATTACTTCTTTAAAAAGTGATTCAAGTTATTAAAATTTGTTTAATTGATACATAATTTAGAATGAAAAAAATAATATCATAAAGAGAATAGTTTTTCTCATTGAAATTTAATTGACCAATACAAAAAAAGAATTAAATAGTTAGGATACAAAAGGATACATATGGCAAGATATATCATTTTTAAAAACCGAACCTTATAAAAATGAAAACAACACAATACAAATTACAGGCGTCCCAAGCGCTATTGTGGCATGATAGAATGAGCATTTATCTTGATAAGTGTCAACACTTCACACAAAAAGGGAAGTGACTTCCTAATGATTCTGAAGTAGTTTGAACCCTGTGACATATATTGACAATATTCAGACTGTTTGATTTGCTGAATTACAATTTGCTAGACAATCCGTTAAATGGTCTACAGACCATCCTGATTTTAAGTACATATATATACCACTAAGTGCATTATTGTTTTAAAAAGATATAAGCATCATATAAACCACACAAGTCTTTCTTGTCAAATTTCTGACAAGTCGTAGATGGTATTTTAATTATTTTCATCAAGACCTTTTTTTCAAAATATTTTATATTCAGAAATTTGCAATGTTTTTGTCATTACAGAAACAGGGTAGGTTTTGCAATAATATATATATAAAAAAACTCACATTCTAAAATTTAAAGCATTATTTGCATGTAGAATTTCCTAAAATTACAATAATTCATCTGGCATTTTTGTCAATTTTCCAACAAATGTGTTCAAAATACAGTCACCCCCATCACTCACCCAATGTCAAAACCAAAAATGCTAAGTTTGAAATAAAGTAAATCTAAAATCAGGTCAATTAAAGGTAAACTAATGCAAGATATTTTATCTGAGCAGTTTTGATTTGCAAAAAATATTGCTTAAACAGATCTAATTAAAATTCATCTAAACTGAGAATTGGTTACATATATGGTTTTGTTGTAAAAGACAAATAATCATATAATAAGATTTTCTAGGGATTCTGTGTCTCTAAAACTTGTGAGTGGTGTAGAATTAGGATCATCTGCTAAACAGCTGCTCAAACATTGTCTCCCTCCTTCGCTTGATCCAAATAGTGGTTCTAAAAATAAATAAAAATAAAATTATCTCCCTTTAATTATTACTTCTGACGTAAAATTTTATAAGCATGTGTAATGAATATTCAGTATATCTGTGCATTTATTCACATGTCAAATGCAAATTCTATCAGTGGTCCATTTTGAACTCGTGATCACTCTTGTAAGAAGATACAAGAGTTCAATGAGATAACAGTGCGAAGGCTGTATAGCCAGTCAAGGTCGTTAAAATCACCCCAAGTTCAAATGGACAACTTCTTCAACAAATAAGCTCAAATGAAAAATATTATAAGGTAATAAAGCATTCCTGAAAGATATAATTAGCACAAAAATCTTCGAAATCATGATGTAACTGAAAGAATTTTTTCAATTTAAAAAACCCAAAATGTCTTAATTATAAATAAAAATTGTTGTGTATCAATATGTAACCAATAATTATGCATTTTACTTTATATGACTGCAAAAGATTTCCCACACAAATCTATATCATAGTGCCATGGTTCTAAATGGGGAATGAAAAACATGTCCTATTTCTAAATTTTCACCTGCATAAATATGTTACAATTCAAAGTGGTATTACACCCCAAAACAAACCAAAAAGATATATTTTCAATCCCTTCTCATTATTTTTTTTCCCTCTTTTTAAGTTTTATTCCAACCAAACCAAAGAAATCAAGGCACCATCTGAAAAACTTTTAAAAAAAACCCCTATTTTAGCAACAAAAATAAAATTGAGAAAGGAAATGGGGAATGTGTCAAAGCGACAACAACCCGACCATAGAGCCGACAACAGCCCAAGGCCACCAATGGGTCTTCAATGTAGCGAGAAACTCCCGCACCCAGAGGCTTCCTTCAGCTGGCCCCTTAAAAAATATGTATATTAGTACAGTGATATTGGACGTCATACTATACTCCGAATTATACACAAGAAACTAAAATTAAAAATCATACAAGACTAACAAAGACCAGAGGCTCCTGACTTGGGAGAGGCGCAAAACCTTTTTCTGTGACCTATGGACCCTTAACCATTAGGGTCCTTCCCTCTACCCTATTTATTCCATCTGTAAAAAGTCTCATTCCAATCAAGCAAGAGTTGCTATAATTTTTATCCAAAAACAATTTTTATAAAAAATGAAGTCTCATATCAGAAAGTATGCCACATCATTTCTCACAGGAATTTTGTATTTTATACAAAATATTTTATTTTCTTTCCCATATGGGTTCTCTAATCCACATCTCAAAGGGAACTAACAGGCACACTGTTTTTTCTCTAATCCACATCTGAAAGGAAACTAGCACAGAAACATCACACAGAAAAAAAATCAAAAATAGTTTATCATCTTTCAGTTAGAGTAATGGTTTACAGTTTCGATGTTGAAGTAAATCATGCATATAAGTCAAGTCTTAGGATATACTGTTTCTACGAGCAATGTACTTGTTTATGTATTGCCATAGCCTATTATTTATGTTTTTGCAAATAAAATATTCATTCATTCAATTAATTAATTTAATTAATGTGTGCCCTCTATGGAGTCTGAATACAAGCAATATAGATTTCTATGACAATAAATACAATAAATAGATATTCAAATGTAGTCAAACATAGATATTAAATTGCAGGATAAAACAATATATAAATCATATGGAAAAATACAATATTCATTTGCCAGTCAGGGAAAATTCTTGTACATATGTTTTATTTACTGGTACAGGTAACTAATTTTGGAGGAAGCGTTATCTCCCTTAGATATTCAGGATTTAAAAAAAAAACTTTATAAGTAAGAAAGCTTTGTATTCTTCTTGAATTTTCTTTACCATATTGCTTTAATATTGTTTTATTGTCTATAATATTTGTCTTAAATCTTAATTTTATTTATCAATTTAAAAAAATACTACAGAAAAGAATTTTAAATGCCTTGCATTCTTTCTTTAGCTGTAAAGTTCTGTGAAAAGTACTTGGTGAAGCATAAGAGAAGTTGATCTCCACTTTGAAAAGAAAATATAAACATGACAAATTTACTGACACATGTACAAGAAAATATTACTTACTTATTTAAGTATAAAAAAATTATGTGTATAAGTTGTATCCCTGACTGTATGTACTCACTATAAAACAGAAGAAAAGAAGAAAAGTTTTGTACCATTAATATATTCTCAAACAAATGATACATTGAAGCAATATAATTCATAGGTTGATAGTCATTTGATGGTATTAGGTAAAGGAGATCATCATATAAAGTTTTGCAGAATCTATAAGGTTTCATCGAAAAAATTTGTTCCAAAAAATCTATTTCAAATTACTAGCATTGTTTTTAATTTCATATCAATTTGGAAAAGGGAAACAACTCCTTGGAAGGGTAAACTGCTTACCTGTTAATTGAAAAATTCAAAACTAATTGAATGAACATGTTTTGCTGTTGAAAAATAAAATTTGGTAACATACTTTGTAAATCTGATTAAAATAGACATCGTCTGCCCTCTAAATTTTTGAAGGTGTTTACCATTACAATAATAAGAAGATATATATATCCCATTTTTATTTTACTGTCCCTACATCACACAATTATGACTGAATAGAAAAGATAAAACATTTTTGTTGTAAATTTTAAGTATTGTTTGTAGATGAACATTACATTATATGGTAGACATTTTGAAAAGGAAATGATAACAAGCTTATTTGTACACAAGGTATGCAGGTATGAATATTAACTAAGCTTTCAACTAGCAGAAACACACAGAATTAGAAAAAAAGGATGTCTTCATTCACCTTTATTGATACTTTCCATTTAGAAATACAAAAGTAGTTGTATTTATGCATCTTATATGTCATGCAGGCAACAATGAATACAAATAACTATACTAGCTTACAACAGCTTGGATTCAGGATTTAACTATCAAAATCATTCCAAAATCAATATTTGAACAAGATTACTTAGTAGCACTAATTGAAGAAGCCTGTAGTTCCAATCTTTCTTTATAATGCCCTGTGCCCTTTTGTAACTTATTATGATGCCCTGCTCTTACTTTAAGATGTGTGCCATTTACTAATCGGAACTGTAAGTGATTGTAACAATATGCTCAGTTGTTTCAATATAAATGATACAGTACTGGGAATATGAAATATGTTCAACATTTGAAGCCATATTTGAGTCACAAAGGGCATTTACCATCAGAATTTTTTAAAGAAACAATTTTACAAAGATTTCAGCAAAAAATTCAACTTATTATATCATTAAATAATATATTCAATTAGTTAAAAAAAAAATAACAAATGACTTTTGGGCTATGTAATCTAAAAAAAGTAATTTCTGATGTATAATCCTGAATCCAACAAATGTATACAGAAAGAATATTACTGGTATACCATAGATTTGAATGCATTGTTTTCGTCATCGATGTCATATTTTCCTGTAAGCATATTCAAGTTTTACACATTCTCAGTAAAACACCTTTTGTCTCAATTATTTCTATTGCTAATGCGAAGTATTATATATTATCCAGATTAAATGTGTGAGTGTGTATATGATTTTAAAAAATGCAAAACTATCACATTTTAAAACAAGAGTGTACACCATTGAAGAAATTTCTTGTCTTCTTTACTTAAATTTATTTTGAAAGTTCTTACTACAGATATAACATTATCAAGGATCCAAGAAGATCAAGTTTAAAAGAACCCTGACAAAAAGACATGTAAATGATAAACAGATTTAATCTAAAATAAATTAATGCTGTCCATGAACCATGATAATGGGGTCAATGAAAATGAGGTCATTACTCAGTAGTATGAATTTTGGTGGAATTATTGTAAACATGAGATTGTGATCATGGTATGGCCAACTGAAGATGTATTGCTTTAACAAGAAAATTAACAAGCAAAATAAAACACTGCTTACTGGAAGCCACAGTCACACATGTAATAAAACCTTTTAAATCTTACCTCGTTTCTTGGGTTTAGGCGGTAATAAAAACATGGTGCATGTAGCCATTAACATATGCCATACACTATGTGTGTATTTGTAATTTTGATTGTTCTCTGCAAATGCAAATATACAGAGACCACCTCCTGCTATCAGTAATCCTGGTAACAAGCATAATAAATATCGCTTACATGGTGGGTAGCATTTACGCCTTCCATAACATTTTCTGGCCTATAAAAAAAAGAAATATCTAAATATAAATGAAATTTTTTCTGATGAAATGTTCATTCAATTGAATTATAAGAATAACAGATTTCTTTTTTGGAACTCAATTCAACATGAAGATCTTAAAGGTATGATGGTTATTATTTTTGTTAAATTTTGTTCAATATGACAATGTTGTATCCTGTATGCATTTGCCTCATTTTTAATGCATAAATTGAACACAAAATTCAAAGAAACTATTGGATGTTGTTTTAACATTTTCTGATTTGTTAGTTTTTGTATTTCTTGAAATTGATGCTAAAAAATACCACTTTCAACTTTATTTTTATATTAAATTGAAATCGACATGTTTCCACGCCAAACAAATTCCAACAAAAATGTCTATTTTATGAAATAATGTGTATGAAGAATTTAAAACTTACACACATCTTGCATCCATTAGATGTCTCTTTTTGTGTTTTTTGGTTACTGTTTATGTGACAAAATACAAAATAAACTGCATAATTTTACTAGATCATACCCAAGATATAGCTATAAAAAGAGCTCCTAATGCCCCTGGTACTACAAACATGTACAGACTGGTCCTTTCTAACTCTATACCCATGGCTATAAGTAATGGTCCGGCTGTATATAAAACACTCCTAATGGTACGAGGTAATTTTGTCATGGCTATAAGTGTCACCCATATAGATGTCACAGATCCCAGGAAATCGCAGAAACTGAGGACGCTAAGATTTATTATACAATATTTGTACTCATCAGATCTACCTCCATCACAGGCATGGTAAAACTAAAATATGTAAAAATATCATCATTTGTCAGGTGCTTGGAAAATTATTAGTACAATGAAGGCCACAATAAGGTATGTTAATTGTGTCATGTTGGCACAATACTACAGCCTTTTAGTATATAAAAAAATTGTAAAGGTTCCGCGCAACCCAGTGTCTCGCCTACTCTTTCTATTAATCGCAGGCTCAACAAAAATGAGGAAATAAATCAATAAAATATTCCTGTTGATATTATCTTTAAATTGTAAGCAGCTTCTGTCCAAGTTTGGTAAAAATCCAGGATAGTTTATGAATCTAATAAATGTTTATAAACTTTTAATTGCAGACTAAATGTAATGTTAACTGGAAGAAAACTAAATTTCCTTCTAGATACTAGCTTTTGATCATAAACAAGCTTCTGTCCAAGTTTGGTAAAAATACAAAATAATATAAGAAAGTTAAATTTTAAAAAGTTTAACTACAGAGTGAATGCATTGTTTCCTGGCTGAAAATCTAAGTCCATTTAAAAGTAAAATACGAAAAAATAGATATTTTTTTTTACAAAATTTCCTTATAGATACTAGCTTTTGATCATTAACAAGCTATTTAAACAAGTCCATTTAAAAGTAAAATACGGATAAACGGATTTAATTTTTTTACACAATTACTTCTGGATACTATCTTATGATCATAAAAAAAATCTGTCCAAGTTTGGTACCAACCCAGGATAGTTTAAGAAAGTTATTAAAATTTTAAAAACTTTAACCACAGAGTGAATGTAATATTTCCTGGCAGAAAAACTAAGTCCATTTAAAAGTAAAATATGGAAAAAATGGAATTTTATTTTTGCAAAATTTACTTCTGGATACTATTTTATGATCATAAACAAGCTTCTGTCCAAGTTTGGTAGAAATCCAGGATAATTTAAGAAAGTTATTAAAATTTTAAAAACTTTAACCACAGAGTGCATATTTGTGGACGCTGCCACCACCACTGCCGACAGAATGTAGGATCGCTTAGTCTCGCTTTTTCGACTAAAGTCAAAGGCTCGACAAAAAGATAAATGCAAAGAATACAGGTACAGTTGAACCTTGTTGTGTTAAAAAATAGGATGAGTTAAAGTAATTTCTCGTTTTCCATAAAATTCCCCTTCGTTCAATGCATAATCACCTCCGATGATTCAAACTTGGTTGATATGATGCTCGGTTAAGTCGAGTAAATTTTATAGTCACATTAATATTAAACCTTGCAATTTCACGACCAGATAGTGGCTCTTATCATCATACCTCATCCAAATTTAAGCACAAATTAAACGACCCAAATAACATACTGAGCAATATATCCTTCTCTGAGTGGTATAAAATATTTCTCCATGGGTATACTTTTCAACTTTTTTATATAGAGGTATTTTTACATGTAATAATTCAGACACTTACTGCAGAAAAAAACATTGTATAGAAGTAGACAAATGCTTCAACATAATGTGTTCTGTAAAGAGCAAGAATAACAGCTGGTATAAACATAACATGGCTGACTGTCAGTAGTATTAACTCTGTAAGCTGTTCATGTCCTGGTATTAGGTCAGATCCATCATTACAAGCATAACCAGACCACCCTGCAATACAAATAACAACCATAACAATTGGGTTTTAATGGTTGTTGATTCTTGTTTTGGAAATAGTAAAACATCGAGTGTGTTCAAATACATAACTTTGTATGAAGTAATAATTTAATTTTATATGTAATGCTTCTGCTGATTGGCTGACGTTGTTTTGTTTATCAGCTCATAGACATAATTTTGTCGTGTGACCGTGACGTAATCAACGTTTTTTCATGGTTTACTCCGTTTAAAATGGAATTTAGAATTAAATTATAAGAAATGACTGAAATATTTTTTCTGTCTATTCAAAATAACATAAAAAATGTAACACTTTCAAATAACCCCCTAGACAGGTTATTTAGTGTGCACCACATTTCTGGTGTTATTTCTTCATAGACAGAAAAAATATTACAGTCATTCCTTAAATAGAAAGAAAAGGGTTATATCTTTTAAATCTGTCAACAAACAAAGACTTATATAGCTTAACACCTATTAAAATTTCATGTCTTACAAGGATTTAATCAAAACTGTTTCATATTTACTGATTTACAAGACATTAAGCACTTTAAAATTTGGAAAGTATCACAAGTATTTTAAAAGCCTAATCTTTTTACACCAATCATTATTTATATTAATGTAACTACAAGATGTTGGAATGTATCTTCCCCAAATGTTTTCTTTGATTATAATGAAAAACTCAACAAAATAATCTAGAAATCATAAGATGACCTTTCTAAAAACTCTTCATTTTTACATACCTCCTTGACAAACACATGTTGACACCAGTAGTCTCCCTTGTAAGTAAACAGCACAACTCCCTTTGTCATTACATCTGCCTTCTACACATCTATCAGATTGTATGTCTAATGATACATTCACTGTTCTGTTTCCACATGACACAGCAATCACACTAGACAATGAAATTATACAGTTTAAACAACAACTGTCCTGATCAATTTTCTAGCAACAGGTCAATCACATTTCCATTTCATGAAAAGCTTATTAAAAAAAAGTAAATTGATAGAAAAAAAGAAGCTTAGATTGAATATCAAATGTAAAGGGACTGAGCTAGTATTTATCGCCAGTCCTATTAATTTCTATATCTAGAATTTTTAGATAAAATTTGAACTGAAAGACTTCAGTAACTTATACTAGAAATGTGACAGGTGCCACTAGTTGAGCAGTTTTGGCTTACCTATCTGGAGCACATGACATCACCCCAGTTTTTTTTCTTGGGTTTGTGTTGCTGTTTTTAGTTTCCTGTGCAGTGATTGTCTTGTCTTTTTGTAGTTTTCTGTTTTTTTTTATTGCCATGCCATTGTCATTTTATCTTTACTTATGCGTTTCAACGTCCCCTTTGTATCTTCTGCTTGCTTTTTTTTTATGTTTTGCAAGAAAATTACTTAACCCATGTATGCTTTGGGTGTTATATTCAAAAAGTTCTTAAAATTTACTTTCTTCCATAACTTATAATTTTATACCATCCTCTTTTATGCCTCACCTACAACAGTAGAGATTCATTTTGTTTTTTTGGTCTGTGGTTCCATTTGTCTGTCCGTTAGTTTGTGTTTCTATCCAGCTTCACTTGAAACTTAGTACACATGTTCCCTATGATATGATTTTCTAATTTTAACAGCAAATTAGCAATTTGACCACAATTTTAAGGTCCGTTGAATATAGAAAATGATAGTGCAAGTGTGGCATCAGTGTACAATGGACACATTCTTGTTTATTTCACTACAATAATCTTAATGTGTCTCAGGACTCTCAACTTAAATAAAATAGATATAGCTGAGTGATTGAGGCTCATTTGAGATTCTAGTCAATGTATGACAAACCTTGTATTTGTGTCAGATATAAAACATGACATAGACAGTGTTGTAAACCATGTGCCTGCTTTAGGGTATGGAACAATCACACTATCTTGTAACACAACAGATGTACTGGTGTTGACTGACAGCTGGGCGGCACTAGGTGGACATTCACTGTTCACTGATCTTTCTGGCATTGTCCTATGAAGACATGCTCTAACCAGGATTTTAACATCTACGTCTTTTACCTATAAATAAATAAACAAATTTTCAACCAGCTTTACTTTGAGTGTTTGCAGATTTCGGACAATTGAGAAACATTAACTATTGCATTCTCATTTTGTCACATCTAGACCCAAAATGATGATAAGAGCTAACACTAGCCCTTATGATGAAGTAAACTAAAAAATCTTATCATGCATAATTATGCATAAACCAGTTTGATAAAACTGCATCAGTCATTTTGTGTTTTAGTACTTCCATCTAGTGCAGGAGGTAGTGGCATCAATTTGCAATTCAAACTATTAATTAAAGGACTATAGGTACTGTTAATTTATATTTCTCAACCTTATACAAAAATATGGTCAAGTAATTGGTTCAATTTACAATTTGTTTTTGTGTATCCTGATGAAAAGACCTTTTTCCACACTATCAAATTGTTAAATGTTAACATGGTTAATACAATTAACATATCTGAAATAAAATATCTCCTGACTTTTTTTAGTATGAACATACTAACTTTAACACACTCTAGTTATCCTGCAATTGTTTGCTAACTAACCTTTGGGTCTGCTAAAACAATGACTTTTAAGACAACAGATCCACCATTATCTAAACCACTTTTGATTTCATATGGCACAATTAATGTTGAATTCTCTGACAAAATATAAGGCTTGTCTACTATTGTACCATTTCTTATGTACATGTACTTTGTTTTAAAGACTGTCTGGGACTCTTGTCTATCCATCAGAGGGTACATAATACAGGAATCATTCAACATACTAGAGGTCAGATCTTGAGATTCACACTCTGTAAACAAAAGCAAATACATGTACCATTTGTATTTAAATTGAAGTAAGATTTTAAATATAATTACATTCTGTAATGATCTGTAAATAGAAACACAATTCAAATTTTACAAACTTAAGGACTTAATGAATTACATTCTTAAAGAACAAAAGTTAAAAAAACATACTGACTTTAATGTGTCCATTTAATATTCATAATTAAATTTATCATATTTCTTCACAAAGGTAGATATATCAAATTTTAACACACAACTAAAAGTAGATATATTAAATATATATATGTACTAAAGGTTGTATCTATACTTCTGAAGGAAGAGACCAATTTCATTGAGATGCATCTCCTCTGAAACCATACAAAGTCGGAAATATCGATGACATGCAGTATAAATGTAGTGTTTTGTACTTCCTAAATAAGCTTTGAAACAATCTTTTTTTTACCACACAAAACGCCAATTTTTAAGAAAATAATCCAATTTGGAGACCGTTATATTGATTCATTTCTCATATGCTTTGGCACATACTCAGTCAACATACTGCCTGCGAAATTTTAACACTTGCCGAATTGTACTGCGATTTTGGGGGCATCTTCTAGTTATTTTAATGTTAATAATATATAGAGTGGATATAATATTGCAATAATGCACTAGAGGTTGTTATATGAAGCTAAAGTAATACATTGTAATACTATAATTCTAATGCTTTATAAAGATTAAATCTGAATACTTACTTACGATGAAATTATTAAATGTAAAAAGAGCAGGCATGCTAAAAAATTGAAATATAACAAAATCATGTGATTTTTTCGTAAATACAGTTGATAGGTCTAAGCGAGGTTAAAACTGTGAGTTTTTTCTTGAAAATTCATTGCAAGTTTAACTGTAGAAAGCTAGCATAAATTTGGTTTTTCTTTTAAAAAAAATGAAGAAAAAAAGCAGGAATTTTGATGTCATAACAGCATTTTTTAGAGCTTATATTATGTTTATAAGCATTGTTTATTCAAGACATATCATACGATGCATGTGTGTAGCACATGATAAGTACTGACACATGAGGCATGAGCACTCCTTATTTGATCATGAGGCATGCAGTGATACAGACCCAAATCAGGTTTCCCTAGGATGCTAGGTAGTTTTCTGTTTGAGTTTTTGGTGCTGACAAGGAAAGTCATACGTTATTTTTATGGAAAAAAGAAACAAACAACTGTTATCAAAGTTAAATATTGACTAAATTGTTTGCTTATTACATTTCATTTAAACTAAAAACGTCTCTGTTTTTGTATATATATGAAAATGACAACTGAAAGAAACTTTGTGTCTTAAACTGTTTATAATTTCTACAGATCAATTAGAGATTGGACATTTACATGTATCTAGTAATTCATTAGTTATAGTTTCCAGATGCAAGTCAAAAAGACATTCATATTCAACATAGTTAATTAGACTTCAATAATCAAAAAAATTGACTTAATGTTTCATATTCTACTTTTGTTTAGAGTAATACATGTATATATATAGTATTTCAGGTTTAAAATATACATGAACATTTAAACTTTCAGCATTAAAAACCTTTATCACATCTTCTGTGATTGATTTGGATATGCATATATTAAAAGTAAATATGTTATGAGGGTGGATAAAGTAAATGTAAATATGTTATGTAGGTGGATATATTAAATGCAAATATGTTCTGAAGGTTGATATTAGTAGGTGGATATATTAAATGCAAATATGTTCTGTATCAGACTGTATGTGGATATCTGTAGGCAGATAAATTAAATGTAATATGTTCTGCATGTGGATACATGTAGGGGAATGTATATTAAATGTAAATATGTTCTGTAGAAATATCAAAAGCAATTATTTTCTGTAGGTAGATACCTGTAGGTGGATATAGTCAATATATATATGTTCTGTATGTGGATATCTGTATGTAGATATTTGTATGTGGATATCTGTGCATATTTACTGTAGGTGGATATATTAAATGAAAATATATTCTGTTGATGGATATAGTAAATATAAAATTTGTTCTGCAGCTTTATTTGTACAATGCGAATAAAATATGATTTGTGGGTTGACATATTAAACGTAAATATATTCTGTAGGTGAATATATCCAAATCAAATATGTTTTGTGGGTGGATATATTTTAGGCAAATATGTTCTGTAGGTGAATATAACCAAAGCAAATATGTTTTGTGGGTGGATATATTTTAGGCAAATATGTTCTGTAGGTGAATATATCCAAAGCAAATATGTTTTGTAGGGGGGGATATATAAAATGCAAATATGCTTTGTAATACAATGTGATGAATATGTTATGCATAAATATATGTTCTACAAGTGGAATACTTACTTGAGGTTGATATATTAAATGTGAAGGTAATATCATCAGAGGATGTAAACATGACATATTGATGACCATACTGGTATAATACGGGAACAGTGATAATACATTCATCTGTATCATTACAAATATACTTGTTGTCATAGTGATGTAAATCTGGTACCCCTTGACCTCTGGTTATCACATCAACTAAACAGCTTACTGGAATACCTGTAGCATTGGTACAACCAGAAACTAGTACATGGTAGGCTGAAATTGTTTCTAAAATGTTAAACCTGAAAAGCAAAAATTCTTAATGTACATCAATTTTATAATTTGTTTTCAACCTAAAAATGGACTGTAAGAACATACAGAATACTATTTTTCCATAATTTAACACAGTATTTGACACTTTATGATCTCTTGAAAAACCTTTTTGTACCAGTAAACAATACTGACCCATATATACTAGTCATGTGACTGACATAACTGTGGAAGTAATAATAAACAGATGTGTGTCTGTGATTTTCAAATGATGTCAACTTGCTCTCAAGGGGTAGTTAAAAGAAAAACAGCAAATACTACAAACTGAATTAATCAAAAATATACAAGTTTATTATGAAATGAAGGCTGACAGGTGCCACATATGGAGTGAGATTTGCTTACCCTTCCGGAGCACCCGAGATCACCCCCAGTTTTTGGTGGGGTTCCTGTTGCTTAGTCTTCAGTTTTTCTATATTGTGTCTTGTGTACTATTATTTGTCTGTTTGTTTTTCTTTTTTAGCCATGTCATTGTCAGTTTATTTTTGGGGAAAGACGGCTTGAAGCCGTCAATCCTCTATGGGGTTGACCTGAGTGACATCCCCTCACATCATTCATTTTGTTTTTATAGTGTGGAAAACCCCCCAACAAATCTTACTGAGATTGATGAGAAGGAAACACACAAATGAATAGATTGACTTGAAACACTTTTTAACACATTGCCCTTCTGTTTCTCGTGAAATTATCGTATATTGAGCTCTCCCTTACACTATTGACGTTTCTTTTACAATCCGGAAAAATCAGTATGACGAGATATTCTAAATATATCCAACCTATATTATATTAAAGTGACGTCATTGTTGGAATGCCACACTACGCAAAAGCAAGGATATCCTTCACTGGTTATTTAAATCATTCTCAGAGATCGTGCACTAATTAAAAATTGGTGTTTGTTTAATTTAAACATAATTTTGTTTGCTGTAGATGGTTCAAACATTAAGATGCAATACTTTAATTAGTAGGTTAACAACAAAGTCCGTGGGGATAGATGAGATTGGGGAGAGAAACGATTTTTTTCATTTTTTTCTGTAAAATTCTGTTTTGAGAATCTTCCTCCAATTCAGGAGTACTTCAATTGATGAGTATTTATCCACTAAAATAAAAGTTAATGTATCTGAACACTTAAAATGTGACATTTAGTATATGATTAGTAGTCTTCCATTTAAACTAAATTTGTGTACAAACATAATCATTGTAATGGTAAAAAAATAATTAAATAAAAAATGTGGCATTTGTAGTTTAAACCTATTTATTCATGAAATTTACAAATATTTCAAAATGTAAGATCTGGAAACAAGCTTCTCAAAGTTTACATCAATCATATTGTTTTTTATTAGTACCTGTATCCCTGTGATGAGAGTTGTAACTGGGAACTTATAATCATTGGAAATTTAAAACTGAATAGATTTTTCAGTCCTAACTTTCTTGAGAAAAAAATTAAAAATCTTAGAGTACAGTCACAAACTAGAGGCTCTAAAGAGCCTGTGTTGCTCACCTTGGTCTATGTGAATATTAAACAAAGGAAGCAGATGGATTCATGACAAAATTGTGTTTTGGTGATGGTGATGTGTTTGTACATCTTACTTTACTCAACATTCTTGCTACTTACAATTATCTCTATCTATAATGAACTTGGCCCAGTAGTTTCAGCGGAAAATGTTAGTTAAAATTTACAAATTTTATGAAAATTGTTAAAAATTGACTATAAAGGACAATAGCTCCTTAGGGGTCAATTGACCATTTCCGTCATGTTGACTTATTTGTAAATCTAACTTTGCTTAACATTATTGATGCTTACAGTTTATCTCTATCTATAATAATACTCAAGATAATAACCAAAAACAGCAAAATTTCCTTAAAATTACCAATTCAGGGGCAGCAACCCAACAACAGGTTGTCAGATTCATCTGAAAATTTCAGGGCAGATAGATTTTGACCTGATTAACAATTTTACCCTGTCAGATTTGCTCTAAAGGCTGCGGTTTCAGAGTTATAAGCCAAAATCTACATTTCACCCCTATGTTCTATTTTTAGCCATGGCGGCCATCTTGGTTGGTTGGCCAGGTCACGGGACACAATTTTTAAACTAAATACCCCAATGATGATTGTGGCCAAGTTTGGTTTAATTCGGCCCAGTAGTTTCAGAGGAAAAGATTTTTGTAAAAGATAACTAAGATTTACGAAAAATGGTTAAAAATTGACTATAAAGGGCAATAACTCCTAAAGAAATCAACAGACCATTTTGGCCTTGTGACTTATTTGTAGAACTTACTTTGCTGAACATTTTTGTTGTTTACAGTTTATCTCTATCTATAATAGCATTCAAGATAATAACCAAAAACAGCAAAATGTCCTTAAAATTACCAATTCAGGGGCAGCAACCTATCAACGGGTTGTCCAATTCATCTCAAAATTTCAGGGCAGATAGATCTTGACCTGATAAACAATTTTACCCTGTCAGATTTGCTCTTAATGCTTTGGTTTTTGAGTTATAAGCCAAAAACTGCATTTTACCCCGATGTTCTATTTTTAGCCATGGCGGCCATCTTGGTTGGTTGGCCAGGTCACCGGACACAATTTTTTAACTAAATACCCCAATGATGATTGTGGTCAAGTTTGCTTTAATTTGGCCCAGTAGTTTCAGAGAAGATTTTTGTAAAAGATGACTAAGATTTACGAAAAATGGTTAAAAATTGACTATAAAGGGCAATAACTCCTAAAGGGGTCAACAGACCATCTTGGTCCTGTTGACTTATTTGTAGATCTTACTTTACTGAACATTTTTGCTGTTTACAGTTTATCTCTATCTATGATAATATTCAAGATAATAACCAAAAACAGCAAAATTTCATTAAAATTACCAATTCAGGGCAGCAACCTATCAACGGGTTGTCCGATTCATCTCAAAATTTCAGGGCAGATAGATCTTGACCTGATTAACAATTTTACCCCTGTCAGATTTGCTCTAAATGCTTTGGTTTTTGAGTTATAAGCCAAAAACTGCATTTTACCCCTATGTTTTATTTTTAGCCATGGTGGCCATCTTGGTTGGTTGGCTGGGTCACCGGACACAATTTTTAAACTAGATACCCTAATAATGATTGTGGCCAAGTTTGGTAAAAATTGGCCCAGTAGTTTCAGAGGAGAAGATTTTTGTAAAAGCTAACGACGGACGACGACGACGATGACGACGGACGCCGGACGCCGGACGCCGGACACCAAGTGATGAGAAAAGCTCACTTGGCCCTTTGGGCCAGGTGAGCTAAAAATGGAAAATGGCCCTAGTCTGCAGTTCAGTGGTACACAATTAAGATTTCAAAAAATTGTAGTTGTTGTTAAATGACAGAACTCAGTTGAATTTAAGATAATTTAAAACTATCAACTTTAATCGAATGTTTAGATTTAGAAGATGCAGATCTCTTCCATTGCTCCAAATTGAATCCTAAACTAAGGAAAGGAAATTACATTAAACAACAATTGATTTCAATATTGTCAACCTGTTCTTTTTTTCATTCTTTATATGAAGACTATCAAAAGATACCCCCCCCCCCCCCAAAAAAAAATAATACGGAAACAAGAGCCGTCTTTCCCCTCAGAGCTATTCAGCTCTTTGATTGATCTATGAGTTTGAATGTCCCTTTGGTATCATTCACCTTCTTTTATCTTGCAGAGCAACTATAGTACCTGTTTGGGTGAATGAAATAGTAATCCATGATCATTTAATGATTTTGTATTATCTTACTTAAATGAACAGCAAGAATAATCTATTTGATTTTAAAAAATGTTATAAAAAAAGCTTAACAATTATATTTGTCTATAGATAAATGGCTTTCACACCACAAGACTTCACATTAAACAAATGGAAGAATCCAATACCTATATATGACTGGTTTAGAAATTCTAACTTTATAATTATGGTATAAATGAATACTGTCTATGTTGCTTAGGACTGTGGAAGTCAATTCTACATTCAATCTGTAATAACAAGTTGCGAACAAACCCTGAAAAAAGAAGAAATCATTATATCAACATATTTCTTATACCAGTATATATGATACACACAAAAGAAACATTTTTTACTCAAATTCTAATTCGATAAAGCTATGATTCTGTTTAAGATTTATCTTTGTCGAAACTAGTGATAGGAC
Source organism: Mytilus galloprovincialis (assembly GCA_037788925.1). Classification (NCBI taxonomy): domain Eukaryota; kingdom Metazoa; phylum Mollusca; class Bivalvia; order Mytilida; family Mytilidae; genus Mytilus; species Mytilus galloprovincialis. The sequence goes on from CM075330.1 coordinate 114,415,968, forward strand.
TTGTTTTTTGTTTTATATAGAAACTTGCGTCTAACAGTAGTGGCAGCTTTGGCATCTATAAACTACCTCGATTAGCCAGCTAGTTTTCTGAAAAATGCCTGCACCAAGTTAATTACTATTGTTACACACTTTGTCCATTTTTCCAGGAGCTGATATTTAATTGTTTTCCTTTGAGGTACAAGTGATTTATACATTGTACATTGATTTATTCAGTTACCATAAACCTCAATTAATTTGTTATTGCCTATGTGTAAATCAACCTGTTGTGGACTGGCAACCTCTTTGAACATGTAAATTTTTCCTGTTATTAATTTGAATTATGCCTAAAAATTTCAAAACAGTGCTCTACAATTACCTTTGGTCTAAGTTTAGTATCTTTATCAGGGATATAAGCAATAGCAAACCAGTCACCAGGAAGTGGGCGTGTCAGATCTACATGTGTTGTCTTATTATCACTCTGAATATTGACCTCCTGTACATCACCTCTATCAAGGTAATAGTTTACAGGAAATGTTTCATTTTTACCTAATGGAAGACTACCATACTGTAACTGTCTGCAAAAAAAAAAAAGAATTTATTAAGTAAATGTTAAATACACAAGGCAGTTGCTATTTGTCCCGCCAATACAATGTGTATGTCACTATTTGTGTGTGCGTGTAATATTATCTTCAGCAGCACCAGGGGGTAGCGAATGTTTGTAATCTTTATTGTTAAGGCCCAATCTTGTTACTGGTAATTGAAATTGTTGTTTTCTTTATACTAGTATATAGTCCAATGTGGATAATGAATAATTAGAAAAAAATCATATATGTATTCCATTTTAAGAAGTTACTTGTACAACAAACTCGGGTCGTGATTGATTCATGCAATTTTAGTTAACATAAAGGATTTTGTCTAGCTGAAAAAAGGTTGTCTGTAGCTGGCAAAGAGAATTATAGACACCTTGGCATAAAGTTATCCATATTTTGAGTGAGAGGTTGGAGATTTTTCTATAATCCCCCCCCCCCCCCCCCCCTCAAAAAAAAGAAGGAAAATGCACTGTTAAAATCTTATTCAGAAATTCCAGGTGGGATTTGATTAAATTTATGTGAAGGGGTCGGGTGACATGGTGTACTCCTTTTCCCAAATTCCTCTTTTCTTTTTTTTCCAGATCCCACCTTTGTTGTCCCCCATATTTCATTACCCCACTTTTTATAATTCTATATCCAACATCCCCACTTTTGGTAACCTTGTCTCCCACCCCCACCCCACTATATCCAATTTTCGAGGTCTACTTGCAATTTAATTAGTTAGACATGTGATTGTAAAGGCCTTTCTCAACTACTCTTGCTTTGAAAATCTTTTCCAACATTTATACAGCTGTATTGTATCATTCTTTGAAGTTCATTCTATCTTATTCCATTGTAAAATTCCGAAAACTGCAAAATTCACAAATATTGATATCACCGTTTTCAGCCATGATCTTAAAATTGAAAATCAGTGATCGGATTACACGCGCCCCCCCTGGTGCTACAGAAGATAATATTACACGCACTTCTGAACACACATAATGACAGGCACATTACAATGGCCATAATTGCCCAGGCTCTATTCGTCCAGCTAGCCGGACAAATAGCCACTCCGAATACACAATCTGGCATCCGTAGGCACCTTAAAGTTTAGAAACAACTGTTCCTTTACAAAACATTTCAGTACATTACATTTCAGTCACAATGAATACTTAATTGTATGTAATGCTCACATGTAAGTTTTTTAACATATATTTTATTTAATGTATGGATTACCTCCCTTACACTGCTTGAAAATTATGTATTAAGAAATGATGATTGGATTGAGATGTGTAGCTGTAAATTTATTTTTAGAAGTTACTGTTTATTAATATTAATTTTAACCATGACTGTATGTCATTTTATATTATAATATTTTATGATGTAATTAAATGAGTAGTTATTGTTGCAAACTCCATTCGAAATTTTGATTGCGATATTTTTTTAATAAGGAAACCGGGGAGGAGAATAAAAATGTGGGAGGGGGGGAAGGGGTAGGGGTGTAAATATTTTCTCATTTCAGATTTCAGAAATTAAAAAGAATCTTTCAGCAAACATTTTTTTTGAGGGGATTAATATTCAACAGCATAGTGTATTGCTCAATAGCAAAAACAAATAATTTTTAAGTTCATTAGACCACATTCATTCTGTGTCAGAAACCTATGATGTGTCAACTACTTAATCACAATTCAAATTCAGAGCTGTATCAAGCTTGAATGTTGTGTCCATACTTGCTCCAACTGTTCAGGGTTCGACCTCTGCGCCCTGCTGACCGTCTGGTTTCAGTTGATATCAAAGTCTTAATTGAGTGCCAGAAAACTTATATGTGAACAAAACTTTATATTTACACTAGAGATCCATGTAAAAAGTGATTTTTCTAGTGACTTCAGATCATTGACGAAGTTTCAGATCAATCAATTTCTTCAGTCATGATAGGAGGAAAATCTGTGGGTCAACCAATCTCAAATATCTGTAATTTATGAATGTCTGAGAATGAACATTAGATATGAATATTCTGGCCTCATAACATTAGGGATGTTCCATTCCAAAACATACATGATACCCAGGGAAGGCACTTTGAAAACATAGTCCTGAATAATTTTTAACCTGTTCAACACAATATTTTGCATCCATCCATTGTTGAAATTCCTGGGTCCCATGTATGTTTTTATGGAACCGCCCTTAGACTTAATTAAGGTCTTTCCTTTTTCTATAAGGAAAGACCTTACTGTATTTCTTCTGATTATTAAGGTCTTTCCTTTTTCTATAAGGAAAGACCTTACTGTATTTCTTCTTCTGATTATTATTAAGGTCTTTCCTTTTTCTATAAGGAAAGACCTTACTGTATTTCTTCTGATTATTATTATTATTATTATTATTATTATTAAGGTCTTTCCTTTTTCTATAAGGAAAGACCTTACTGTATTTCTTCTGTTTATTATTATTATTCTTTTTCCGCCAAACTTTGACGAAGTTAGCAGCCTAAACCGTAAGACGTGTCGCTTTCATGTTCTCACTTTGTATCGGTGTCATGAATACCTATCCGGAACTCACCCTGTTAGTCGAAATATTTTGTCGGTTCGGAGTAATCCCTCCGAAACCAAAAAACCTTGTTATCGTTCCAACACCGTAACCGTAATAGATAGAAAAAAAACGAAGGGTGAAATTTGTTCAGGACCAGACCCCGGTTCTTCGTTACATTTGATTCGAAAAGATTCAACGACTCATTGGTAGGGTTATGCCCCTTTGAAAATTAACCGGTGTCGGTGGACCACCAAAACTCAGAAACCGTAAATCGTAGAGACCTAGGATCTTCACCATTCATCAACAATTCATGAGACTTTCAAAAATACCTCAAGGTCAAATGTGTATGTTGACCTTGACCTTTGACCTAACACCTTGTTATCAGAACAACTCAAAAACCATTATACTTACAGAAGTTTTAAATAGTGGAAAATGTTTGGGTCATTACGGCGCAACTTTGTTATATTTTGACAGAAGAGATTTGACCTTTTTTTAAGGGGCATAAATCCTATTTTAGGTTTCTGAAAAGACAAAATCAGCTTTTACTATATAACCAAAGGTCCTAGACCCATGGGGTCTTCAGCAATGACATTGGGGACTAATGACCTTGACAAAGGTCAAAAGGTCAAAGGTCAAGGTCATGTCCCATATAGCGAATTATGTGTTTTTGACCTTATTTAAAGGATTTTCAGTGTGTTTTAAAGCTTTTCAATACATTCTACGTCTATTTGAACATATATTTTACATTATAAAAGGAAAGACCTCTCAATTGTTCAAGAACAATTGACATTTTAATTATTATTATTATTCTTTTTGTTCCGCCAAACTTTGACAAAATTTCCCTCCGTAACCGTAAACCATGTCGCTTTCATGTTCACACTTTGTATTGGTGTCATGAATACCTATCCGGAACTCACCCTGTGAGTCGAAATATTTTGTCGGTTCGGAGTAATCCCTCCGAAACCCAAAAACCTTGTTATCGTTCCAACACCGTAACCGTAATAGGTAGAAAAAAACCGAAGGGTGAAATTTGTTCAGGACCAGACCACGGTTCTTCGTTACATTTGGATCGAAAAGATTCAACGACTCATTGGTAGGGTTATGCCCCTATGAAAATTAACCGGTGTCGGTTGGCCACCAAAACTCAGAAACCGTAAGTTGTAGACACATAGGATCTTCACCAATCATCATCAATTCATGTATCTTTAAAAAATACCTCAAGGTCAAATTTGTATGTTGACCTTGACCTTTGACCTAACACCTTGTTATGGGATAATCTCAGAAACCATTATACTTAGAGAAGTTTTGAATAGTGGAAAATGTTTGGGTCATTAATGCGGAACTTTGTTACATTTTGACCAAAGAGATTTGACCTTTCTGTAAGGGGCATAACCCCTGATTTAGGTTTCTGAAAAGACAAAATCAGCTTTTACTACATAACCAAAGGTCCTAGACCCATGGGGTCTTCAGCAATGACATTGGGGACTAATGACCTTGACAAAGGTCACAAGGTTAAAGGTCAAGGTCATGTCCCAGATAGCGAATTATGTGTTTTTGACCTTATTTTGATGATTTTTTAGTGTGTTTTAAATGTTTTTAAGGTTGACCTTGACCTTTGACCTTTCAACTTGTTAGTAAATATCTCAAAAACGGTTAATCTTACAGAAATAGTAAACAGTGAAAAATGTTAAGGTGACTGAGGCACAACTTTTTTACATTTTGACCAAAAGGAATTGTCATATTCTTAAGGGGCATAACCCCCGTTAATGGTTTCTGAAAAGGTAAAATTAGCTTTAACCCTTGAACGAAAAGTCCTAGACCCATGGGATCTTTTACAATGACATTGTTGACCAATGACCTTCACAAAGGTTACAAGGTCAAAAGCCAAGGTCATGTCCAAATTATCGAATTTGTTGTTTTTGTCATTTTTGAACGGTTTTGTGTGTGTTTGAGAGCTTTTCAATGCATTCTACACCTATAGGAACATGTACTTTACATTTCGAAAAGGAAAGACCTCTCAATTGTTCAACAACAATTGACATTTTAATTATTATTAGGTCTTTCAACCTTTCGGTTGAAAGACCTATAGGTTTTGTTCTGATTATTATTATTTTTTTTTTTCTTCCGCCAACTTTTTTTACCCTCGCTGTTTTTTTGTTTCACAAGATGTCGCTTAGATATATGGTATATGATATCGAACAGTTAATACGCTTCTCAAACTGACACCGCGTAACAAAAAACTTTACCTTGTAAGAGTTATCTCCCCGAACACTGTTTTTCTTGTTATCTCTAAGGATTCGCAACCGTATAAGAAACCGACAAATTTATTTTACCAAATTGCTCGTTACATCCTCAGGATGATTTGATTTATTTTGACCAAAGCTATCCGGAGACTCCATATGAGAGTTATCCCCCCTTTTGTATATGATATAGGTGATATGCATTTCTAACTGGTAAATCATAAGTGATAGAGACCTAGGGTCTTTTGATTTAAGATCCTTGGTCCAAAAAAATTAAAATTAGGTCAAGGTCAAAGGTCAAGGTCAAATTCTAAATTTTGATTTTGGCTTATTTTCAGTTATTTTCATTAACCTTATAAGATATCGACAAATTATTTTTCCTAAATTGTTAGTTGCGACATGTCGTAACTTATAAATTTCAGTTGCAAGGGTGCGTAGACAATAAATGGGAGTTTTCGCCCCTCTTTTATTTAGAATTATGCGTAAAGTGATATTACTCATGAACCATACATATTAAGGAACTAGTGTCTTTTGATTTGAGATGTTTAGTCTATGACCTTGAAATTGAGGTCAAGGTCAAATGTTAATTGGACGTTCTAGATTTTGACCTTTGCTCTAAATTCATATTTATGCATCATAAAACCATAGGAACTGACATTTTCAACTGAATTTTAATACTTTCATATCGAAATAGATTTTTATTAGTTGAAAGACCTTCAATTGTTCTTTGAACAATTGGTTTTTAATTAAGGTCTTTCCTTTTACTAAAGGGAAAGACCTTACTGTATTTCTTCTGATTATTATTATTATTATTATTATTATTATTATTATTATTATTATTATTATTATTCTTTTTGTTCCGCCAAACTTTGACGAAGTTAGCCTCCGTAACCGTAAGACGTGTCGCTTTCATGTTCACACTTTGTATCGGTGTCATGAAAACCTATCCGGAACTCACCCTGTGAGTCGAAATATTTTGTCGGTTCGGAGTAATCCCTCCGAAACCCAAAAACCTTGTTATCATTCAAATTCCATAACCATAATAGGTAGAAAAAAACCAAAGGGTGGAATTTGTTCAGGAACAGACCCCGGTTCTTCGTTACATTTGGATCGAAAAGATTCAACGACTCATTGGTAGAGTTATGCCCCTATCAAAATTAACCGGTGTCGGTTGGCCACCAAAACTCAGAAACCGTAAGTCGTAGACACCTAGGATCTTCACCATTCATCATCAATTCATGTGACTTTGAAAAATACCTCAAGGTCAAATGTGTATGTTGACCTTGACCTTTGACCTAACACCTTGTTATGGGATAATCTCAGAAACCATTATACTTACAGAAGTTTTGAATAGTGGAAAATGTTTGGGTCATTAAGGCGCAACTTTGTTACATTTTGACCGAAGAGATTTGACCTTTCTGTAAGGGGCATAACCCCTGATTTAGGTTTCTGAAAAGACAAAATCAGCTTTAACTATATAACCAAAGGTCCTAGACCCATGGGGTCTTCAGCAATGACATTGGGGACTAATGACCTTGACAAAGGTCAAAAGGTCAAAGGTCAAGGTCTTGATCCATATAGCGAATTATGTGTTTTTGAGCTTATTTAAAGGATTTTCAGTGTGTTTTAAAGCTTTTTAAGATTGACCTTGACCTTTTCAATACATTCTACGTCCATTGGAACATGTATTTTACATTACAAAAGGAAAGACCTCTCAATTGTTCAAGAACAATTGACATTTTAATTATTATTATTATTCTTTTTGTTCCGCCAAACTTTGACAAAATAAACCTCCGTAACCGTAAACCATGTCGCTTTCATGTTCACACTTTGTATCGGTGTCATGAATACCTATCTGTAACTCACCCTGTGAGTCGAAATATTTTGTCGGTTCGGAGTAATCCCTCCGAAACCCAAAAACCTTGTTATCGTTCCAACACCGTAACCGTAATAGGTAGAAAAAAAACGAAGGGTGAAATTTGTTCAGGACCAGACCCCGGTTCTTCGTTACATTTGGATCGAAAAGATTCAGGGACTCATTGGTAGGGTTATGCCCCTATGAAAATTAACCGGTGTCGGTTGGCCACCAAAACTCAGAAACCGTAAGTCGTAGACACCTAGGATCTTCACCAATCATCATCAATTCATGTATCTTTGAAAAATACCTCAAGGTCAAATTTGTATGTTGACCTTGACCTTTGACCTAACACCTTGTTATGGGATAATCTCAGAAACCATTATACTTACAGAAGTTTTAGATAGTGGAAAATGTTTGGGTCATTACGGCGCAACTTTGTTACATTTTGACCGAAGAGATTTGACCTTTTTGTAAGGGGCATAACCCCTGTTTTAGGTTTCTGAAAAGACAAAATCAGCTTTTACTACATAACCAAAGGTCCTAGACCCATGGGGTCTTCAGCAATGACATTGGGGACTAATGACCTTGACAAAGGTCAAAAGGTCAAAGGTCAAGGTCATGTCCCAGATAGCGAATTTAGTGTTTTTAACCTTATATAAAGGATTTTTAGTGTGTTTTCAAGCTTTTTAAGGTTGACCTTGACCTTTGACCTTTCAACTTTTTAGTCGATATCTCAAAAACGATTATACTTACAGAAATAGTAAATAGTGAAAAATGTTGAGTTGACTAAGGCGCAACTTTTTTACATTGAACAATTGACATTTTAATTGATATTTTTATTTTTCAGTCTGACAGATTGTGATTGAATTGTAAACAGATGGAACAGACGGTTTGTGAGTGTCCTTATGAATGTCAGTTAGATGTAGATTTTTGTACAGGAGGACTACTGAAGGAAGAATACTTGTAAGTAGAAAATAAAATGTATTCTACTTTTTTATGATTTTGATGCTGGTTTGCTGAGCTTCATGTATCAATTTCTTTCATAATAATGACTTATGGAATTGTATCTTTTTATATTGGTGGAAATAAAATGAAAACTGATAGTGTTATAAATATATTTATTTGTAAACAATATTTAGCACTCATGTCACTTTCAAATAAATCATATAAATACAATACAAACATAGCTAAAAGTCAGATATAGCACTTATACAAACTAGTACATGATAATATGAATTAAAAGTCTATCTATAATAGGATCCAGATGTCAACAGATGGAAAAAATCTTGTTCTGACTCCATGATAAGAGGTAGTCTTCTTGGTATCAAAGCTCTGAGATCTTTAGGCTTGGTTTGTTTCTTCTGGTTCAGATATGTACGGAGATCTTCCCTTTGGACTGAGTTGTGGGAGTCAGTTGATCTCTTCTTGTTGTGCCTTCTGCATCTACGATTTCTGTTGTTATTTGATGAATAACAGTTGTCATGTTTTTGTTTTTCTCCAAGTCTTGAGTATACACTGGGTTTTGCCAGTTCTGTTTGGGTTGTGCTTGGTTTCTCTGGAGTTGTCTCCCATCTGATGAGTGATGGCTTAACTTTTTCCTGTTTGATGTCTTGTAAGGTTGGTTTTATGTCTTGTAAGGTTGGTTGTATGTCTTGGTCCATGGGTTCCATCTTTACGGTTGCATTAATAGTTGGTTCTTGTTTAATATTGGTTGCATACTCCATTGGCTCTTGCTTTACTTGGACTGGGTTGCTGTCGACTGCAACTGGATCATTCTTTAAATGCAAGATAAGGAAGTGACCAGTATCTGTTGTCCTGGTATGGTGAGTAAGTTGTAGTCCTTGTGGTATTGAAGACAGGTAACTCTGGACAGAAGACTGAATTGACTGGTAGTGAGACATCTTGATGTACTGGAGGATACTGTATGAGATAGTTTGATGGCTGACCTGGTGGTCATGGTTTTTTTATCATAAAATGTTGTAAAAACACCTAATCTGATTGGCTAGTGCAATGAAAACAATGTTTAATGGAATTTCACAGCTTGGGATTATGAAAAATAAGAAATGATTTCATTGGTTGGTATAGCTTGGGATTTGAGAAGGTTACACAAGCTTATTACCATAATTAATTAACAAGTTCTTGATTTGTAATTAAAGGTTTTAATTATGATTTATGTTTTTAATTAGTTATATATTACTTATGAACAATAAATGAAACACTGATAAGTGTTCATTGTTTATGCTATTTCCAAAAAAAAAAATTTAAATAGTTAAGAAAAAAATCTGAATAAAGCAAAATATTTGAATTAACGGAATATCTTAAACATTTAATATTCAAAAATACTTTTTTTTCATACTGAAATATTTTTATGTTGAGGAAAACTATTAACCAGATTTATTTTGATTAAATTCAATCTGGCTAAGATAAAACATTAGTTCAGAAAAAAGTACTGTTATCGATAAAAAAAACAAAGGATATGGGGTATCCTTCCATGATACAAAATCAGTAAATGCACAGTAAAAAGCACACAAATAGCAAAGGAATAACATTTTTATTGATGCTCTTCATCTCAAAGTCACAGTAAGGCATTCAACATGTGGGCAAAACCGATCTCATCTCACTGCAAGTTTAAGTTGACTCTTGCATCAACTTGAATGGAATACTTTGCTAAAACAAGTAGGATACATATACAGTAGAATACTAAATTTGAACATTTCAGGAACTATTTTAAGACTTCTAGTGATATAAGCATTGCAGTAAATATGAATATCATAATCCTGGTTTTACATAGAATGAAAATAATTATTTTACTATTTCAGTAATCCAAGTTGTGAAAGGGTACCAGAGAAGGCTTCAATCAATACTGAGACTGGATCCCAAACTAACAAAAGATAAAACTCCATTTGGAAAACAGCCCAGGCTCTATTCGTCCGGCTAGTCTGACAAATAGCCACTCCGAATACACACAATCTGGCATCTGTAGTCACCTTTAAGCTTAGAAACAACTGTTCCTTTACAGAACATTTCAGTCACAATGAATATTTAATTGTATGTAATGCTCACATGTAAGTTTTTTAACATATATTTTATTTAATGATATTTGAGTTTGTACATTTTATACTTACATTTGTACTTTCCTGGTATCACAACTATCTGGAACATGACTTGAACGGAATGTTATTCTAGCATTCTTGGCATCTTGAGGCATGGAGAACATGTATGGCAAGACATTTCTAAATGACGAGTATTCTTGTAAATATCCAGTTTCATACAAGATTGATGATACAGAAAAACCTTAAATTAAAAGTAAAAAAAAAAATTATAATGTGATATAGCAATTTTGGATACATATTATAATGTAAACAGTTTCAAGGTTCCCTAATATAGCCACAAAATCTAACTACATCATTGTAGTGGTTACATTAATTTGCATTCACTATGATTCTGCACCATAGATTTCTTCTACAGAGCCAATCTGTAAAACTCGAAAGCACCTTTTAAATGTGCCCTAATTTCAATTTGCCTTGTAAGCCAATTAAATTCAACTGTAACTTTTATAACTAATAGTACTGAAAATAATAAATACAGTGATTCCCTATATAGTAAGGGCTAGTGATATGCATAACAGGACAAAATCTTCGTGTAGTCATCTGTTTTTGATAGTAATTAGTTCTCGATAGCAATGCGTGTGGTAAGAATAAAAGCAGTTCGCGAAATGGCACATGTTTTTTTTGTCAGTATTTCCAAGACAGAATAAAAAGTAGCTTCAAGCATGCATTAATTTCAATTTCAAGTTTTCAGACATTTTACAACAGTAAAAATAATATTTTCCGATTTTAACATACTTTTCATTATTCCCAAAACAACCCCAACTTCATCCCCTCGGTTCATAAATAGCATGTTTTCAAATGTAAACAAAACTTACAAGAAGGTCAAGTCAACATAGGTAATACACAATTGCAAGATGTGGTGTGACCTCGTTATGGAAAAAAATCTATGGAACGCAGTTTGGGCCATATCTTCATTGATCTTATGAACTTTAAAATTTAATTCAATTCAATTATCAGAAAAGTAATGCCCTTTAATATTATTACTGTTACAGTAAAATATTAATAACAGCTCTGACAACATCTTATAACATATAAGAATTGGTTTAATATTTTAAAATCATCTAAAATATATTAAAGATTAATATTGAATGCAAATGTTTGTCCTTGACTGGCTTGAGTGATAATTCCTAGAATATCGGTTAAAGATGATTTAATTGATCGATAAGGCTAAAATTCATAACAAAAAATATGTTTCTAGAGACAAATGATAGTTTATTGATACTTGTCTTCAATTTGCGTAATTTTAAATCTTCTATTAATATCAAACATGCATACCATACTATACTTTTCACAACTATCGAGAACTGATGACGTATTGCACACAATGTCAAAATTGAGCACAACAACAGATGTTTTGATTTTTCTTGATTTACGCAAGAGAAAATCGTGAGGATAAAAGGAAATGAATAAAAGTATCTACTTAATTAACACAATCAGCATTGACTCCATTTGTTTGAAGAACTGGGCATACGGAGCAAAAGTTTGTTACACTATCGAGAACTGATAACACTAGGATACATTTATTTAATTAAAATTACTGACATCCTGGACACGCCCATGAACTTCCCCAGAGTCTAAGAGAGCATCACTCAGGGCTATAGTTTTTTTGGTAATGTGACATTAGCCAATGGACATCTGAGAAGTAAATTCAGCCAGGGATAATAAGTAATATCATCTGTTTTTTTAAATTGAAGAATGTCAACAATCCAAAATTAATTTATTATTTTACTATTTTCTCTCATAAAATTCAACATTTCAATAGAGGGTCGTAAGTGCGAATTAGCTAATAACGAAATAGATTTTTTTAATTGTTTATCTTCTATACAATCTGCTTACATAACGGGAAGCTGTACAGTAATAAACATATTGTTATCAGTGTTTTTCGTAGCAACATCATTAGCAATCATTTGGGTTAGGGGAAATCAACGAGTATTTTTGTATCGAGATCAGAAGTAACTAAATACCACTCGGTAAGCAAATATTTCATGTTATGCAACGTACAACTTAAATGAATTGTATACTTTTTTTGTACAATTAAGAACCTTTTTTTTAATTCAACTCGAATTTTCAACTTGATTCCATTAAAAAAAATATATTATTGATACACTATGCTTTAAGATACTTACTTGTGTATCATGTATATGTTTGCATTTTTGTTTATGCTTTTCTATAATGAGAGCCTCAGGGAAGATTAGTTATTTAGTAACTGTGTAACCCTCTTAAAATAAAGTATTTTTGTTGTTGTTGTTTACTATAAACCAAGTGATACCTTGGACTATAACATTGATGACTTTACTTTTATCAGGTGAAAAAAAAAAATCGAATATGAATTGGTCCAATTAAGAAGCAGAATTCCATTGTTTGGAGAAGAGTCCAACCAGTTTTATAGTGAAGACAACATTTTTAACTGAGAAGGAAACTAGATTTGGATAGGATTCTTAGATAATAAGTAACAAAGACGCATTGGAAAAATGTTGTCTCATTGCAATCATACCATATGGGAAATTCTGCATCCATGTAAATTGGATGCTAAATCTAGATATTGAAAATTAAAATTTGTAAGAAATGTTTAATAAAAAACAAATTTGACTAAATCATCAACATGGATATCTCTGGAGTGTGTAATCATTAAAAACATTTTTTTTATAATGGAAATATAAGAGTTGTGACCCGGAGCTATGACCATATATGTTGGAAAAGGGACTTAAATAAATGGCTAGAGGAACAGTTGCAATGATGACTCACATACAGCTTATGTCCAACAGACCTCACAGTAGAAGTGCACCCATGGATATTTAATAATGAGGAGGTACTTAAATATATTAAAAATAACAGGAAGTCAAAATATTTCTAAACAATCTTATATATAATTAACTCATCATGGATATAACTTTGCCAACACCTTTCAGCTATTTTGACTTTTGACATTAGCGCATATATAAACTTATTTTAAATAATCATTGATTATAGCATGTTAGATTAAAAACATATATGACATATTTGAAAAATTGACAAGAACTTGAACCTCTTTATTCATTTTCACATATGGAGTGATACTTGAATAAAAATAAATTAGGGAGACTTGTCAAAGCACCTAAAATCACCCTAGTTTTTGGTGGGGTTTGTGTTGCTCAGTTTTTAGTTTCAATGTTGTGTTTTGAGTCCTGATGTTTGACTTATGGTATTTTTCTCTTTTGTCATTTGAATGTCCTTTTGGTATCGTTGGCCTCTCTTATGAATAACCAGTAACAATTTTATGTTTCGTGGTAGTAATTTGTACCCATGATTCCATATTTGTAAAATGTAATAGCTGTTATACCTGTTTATGACTGATATATCCTTGGAAAATACCCAACTTATATAAATAATATTATACAGCTTGAATACATCATCTGGTAATTAACTTCTGGTTGTAGGGACAAGCCACGGGACGAGGGAACTTTCTCATGCTTTTGTGATATATCATATTTATAGAACCTTTTATAGCTGACAATACATATGCAGTAAGGGGTTTGCTCATTGTTTAATGATTTAAGGTAACCAATAGTTGCTAAAACCAAGGTCATTTAGACTAAGGTGGATAGTTGTGGTATTGCATGGCAATCATACCACATCTCCTTATTTCTATATGTATGGTTGAAAAATTAACATGATACTTCAGATATATTGGAGTTGAACTATAAATTTGCCTGGATTACTAAAAGTTTGTATATACACACACTTTGATTTTATTGTGCTCTGTAGATGTGAATAGCAAAACTTTTTCAACTTTGACTTAGTTACCTGCTATTGCTAATATCTAAATACTACCCATTACATACTTTTTAAAATGCACCTTTGCACAGGTTTATAGACAACAATCTTTCTTATAGGTTCAATTATGTATATTTAGATATAAAACTAAGCCTTGTTCAATCAGCATGAAAACAAGGTCCTTGGGATCTAAGTTTGTCCTTATGAGTACCTGCTGTCCATGATACATTAATTTTTCTATACATATCTAGTGTTTTTTAAAAGCTGACAAAATCCAGTATTTTTTGTATGAAGTGGTAAGCATATCAAATGTAACATCATTTTTATATGTCAAGTTATGGGGTGATTAATTAGAAGCTAACAACACATTATATATTAGGAATGAATCATCAGTTATGATTTTGAACATTTTTAGAAAGCTACATTAGCTATCTTATGACAGTCACATGCAATTATTATAGATGGTCTGTATCTTTTAAATTGTTAATAAAGACATACTTGTATTGTGTATACGTTTACCATCAAATCTCATAAAAAATGTCTTTGACAGAGTCCTTTTGGTATGTTATTATCATTTGACAATGCATATAATGATCTGTCCCTACTAGCTATATGGTCATGTTTTTTGTTCATTCATAGGACCATAGCTTATTGGCATTGTAACAGGAAAATTTCATATTTGGATTCAAAGTGGAGAGTAAAATGTATCACAGTAATGTTTGTCAAGTATGAATTAATGATACCTATGATTTTACTACACCTGATGTGCATTTCAAAAATGTCTCTACAGTGTTGTGTGGGAGGCCAAAATGACAGAAAAACCAAGACTTATACAAATGTTAAAGAGCTGATCAACCAAAAAAGACCTAGGATTATATAATTAAATCCAGATAGAGGAATGAAGAGTTTTGCAGGAGGGAGATATATTTTTAAATTTTCAATGATTTCCATGAATTAAAATTATTGCACTGGAGTAAATTAACAGGAACTGGAATCCTTATCCTTATCCTAAGTTAACTGTAATAATTAAAGTATAATGTATCAGATTATTCCTTTTGATGACCCTATAACCATTTGACCTTGTCACAAGGTGTAAGCTCTTGTGGTTTATTTTTGAGGACCATTAAGTCCATGTGAAGATGGAGAACATCATGAAAAGAAGGATTCCTTTGGCTTATATTAGCTATTATACTATTCGTTCATCGTATGAGATTTATACTGCACTTCCAACCAATATCTCATTTAATTCTTTAAAAATTATTTTCATTCCATTAACTAACTCAAAAAGCATCAAATCAATGTATTTCTTTACCTTTATTTTAGTAAATTAAAAGAAACACAGTTACATTTTCAATGATAGTGTGTTTAAAGTAATACAATTTTAGCTAAATGTAGGTACATTTGTACAAGAATATTCCACTGTGCATGCTTTTCCAATTTACCTATACTTTTACTGTTAAAAACCAACATAACTTGAAAGGCTGTTTTCCGTTGACACGATCACTGGTACAGGGAAAGAATACCACAGTAAAGCATTCATTATAAGTCAAGGCTTCCAAAAAATATTTGAGCCAGCCGGACATTTTATATCTGATCCCGATTTTAATACCTAAGACTAAGTCACAAAAGGCAATTTAAATAAATTATAGTAATCAGATGGCCATCCCAATGATTGACATTAAATTAAAAAAAACGTTATTAAACTTTACTTTGATATGAATTGATGTTCTGACGCAAACTGTTAAATTGACAGTGCATCATTCAAAGTGTGCACGTCAGCGTGCTCATATCTGCCTTAGACTCTTTATTTGTGCAAAATGATGTTGTCAAAAACTTTACTTTCGTTTTAAAACCGGATGTTGACATGACAATGGTAAAACATGGACCATATACGGATACGTAAAATCCGTCTACGTTTACAAAGCACGACTGAGTGGAGAAGCTCTTTCCACATTATTTCTTCAACAAAATTCTTCAAATGAACTTTAGATACAGGTTTCAATGATAATTTAAGCATTTTTGAAGAAATGTAGGATGCATAATTAAACTTCCCACCTGTGCACATGCGCACATGTGTTCTAGTTCATACTACGTAGTTCTGACGATTTTTCATTTAAACCTTTTTAAATTTTTCATCAAATCATGTTTATAAACGTATTTTAATTTCTTATAATTTTAATCTTTTGGACTAAATCAATTAGATACAAACCGCTTAAATGTTAAAAAATAATTGTTAATAGACCGATCAATTTATATGATGTCCGGTACTGAAAATAGTTTACCTGTCACCTGAACAAGTAGATTTCAGGGTTCACCGATTTCAGCTGTCCAACAACTAATTAGCCTTGATTAAAATTAGAAAGAATTGAAGTAGGGGTTGTTTTGATAGTAATTAATCATCATGTCACTTTTATGACCGGAAATGTGTGGCTGTTAAAGGCAATATATTGGGTCAAAAAGATCGTGAATTATGTAAAAATGACCGAAAAAGCCTTGATATCTAAAAAGTAAAAGACCGTTTCATGCTTTTCCCAGCTGAACTTTTACCGGACATTATACAATTGTCCGGAGTATATGACCGTTTTGGAAGCCTTGTTATAAGTCCTGAATGTGAAATTAACAAAATACATTTAAAGTACATATATATTTCATATGCGCAAAAATATAATACAGTGATGCTAAATCTGACCTTTATATTGATACCCTTAATATTTGGCAGTATAAAGCTTTTCACACTGAATGTCCATTTTTGACCAACCTATTACTGGTATTATAAAACTTAATCAATTATAACAATACCAATGAGAAGACAAATTTGAACAATGTAACTGGTTATTATCAATACTGTGGATCAATATATAAACAGTAATTAAATCATATTTACAACTTTGCTGAAAATATCAAAATATCAGTAAGTAAAAATAAAACAAAAACCTTAACAATACCAACAAACTGACAATGATTCTTTATAAATATCATAGAATAAAAATAAGTATTGATTATATATGATCATATATGTATATCACAGAATGCTTTCCACTAATACTACTTCTTAAAGTCAGTACTGGCATCTTATACCAATAGAATATCTACAAAATATTTCAGTCATCAATGTTTGTTAAATTTTATAATGACCAAGAAATGGAAATGAAGTAATAAAGAAAAAAAAAAAATCAAAAAACCATGACTTTATCAATTTCAGAGACTACACTCCCAGTATAAATCATGCTCATAGTATTTTTAAATAAATGGGAGTTAATTTTTTTTTTTAATCATGTTTGTAATTCAAATAAACTTTGTAGAAAAAAAATCAATTTTTTCCCCATAGTTTTCACATATATATTGTATCATCATCTCATACTAAAGTTACCTCGATAGATGGAACTATAATTTGAGTGAAAAAGATAATTATCAATGATAAAGTCTTGTAAAATTGCATGCATATAAAAAAATAATGAATTAAAAATATTATGCTAATTTTTCTTATAGAAATATAAGTAGAAATTATGATTGTTTAAAATTTGTTTATAGGCAGAAAACATTAAATGTTCAATTCAGAATAATTTGGTTCACAATCAATTTAAATTATAGTAGAAATATTTTTGTTATTATAAATACATATAGTATCATACAAATATAAACCAAAAATATCATATTTTCAAGAAGTTTGACACAAATGATGGACGGGATGTCAAAATATACAATAAAATATCATTTTCACATATCATCACATAGAGGAACACAGAAGTTATACACAGTCAACATAACCAATAAGGCTGAATATACAAATCAAACTATGACTTGTCTTCTCCAGCTGCCACCACTCTCTTAGCAAAGTCCAAAACTTTTTTGGTACGTTTTTCCCAAACATTGAAGTTATCTAAGAATTTTGAGAAAGGTTCTGGTTTGGCGGTCAGATCTTCCATTGTGATCTGTTTGTCATAAACAGGATTGTCTCGTAGCCATTGTGACAGCTGAATCTGGAACTCATCAGCCTCTTTGTTCTGATTCAGGGACTGTAGTGTGTTGATCAGGTGATCATAACAAACATGGACCCACTTCAAGTATACACCAGACGAATCTAAAATGGCAAAGTATCATTCATTAATTTATGCATCAATAAATAGAACTATCTTTATTTTTTGGCCTAATCACAATGAATTTACTACCTTTATGAATAGAAAACTCTGAAAATTCTTACATTAAAATTTCAAAGGTTAAGAGGTGACATGATAGAGACCTACAAGGAAACAACAGAAGTATAATACCAAACTGAAAGAGTAGCAGAAAACTTATTTATGCGTCACACAAAGATCCCAACAATAGGAACCTCAATGAAATTGGTAAAAAATTGAACCAGACTTGATATTAAAAAAAATTACTTCCCAAACTGAGTGGCAGAAGTTTGGAATAGACTACAAGATAGAGTTGTAAAGAACGTAAATACTTTTGAACATAGTCCAGACAAAGTCTTAAAAAAAAACACCCATTGATATGAACTTAAGTTACCACTGACTACACAAGATAAGCACAAGTGTAATTAGTGAAGATGAAATTGAAACAAATATTGAGGAGCAAAATGAACTCCTGCATTTGGAAAAGTTATTGTTCTGTGTATATTTTGTTTTTTAATCACTTTATATGTGAAAAGATTGTTCATTTGTATCTAGTACACTTAAACTTCAAATTTGGTCTCACATTATTTTTTTTTAAAAGTAATTGAGTATTTCAAACTATATGTTTGATAAACCTCAACTAAATCTAGACTTTTACATAAAAACAAACTAACAGGGATGCATGTTATAACATGCTTAAAATACTGCTGGGTACATTACTTACCAACATGTGTAACAACATGACTGAACAAATTAACAGCTTCCTTTGGTTTATTGAAGATTTTGTGTAATGTTGCTAGTGTAGCCATTGCCAAGAGGAGATAATTGCTGTTCTCTGGCTGACAAAGCTTCATGTAGATGATAGCTCTATGTAATAGTTCATCAGCCTCTTCTACCCTGTTGGTAAAAAAAGACATTTAGTTGCATTGGTGTTCCTTATGTCTTATATCTATTGTATCAAAATTATCTCATAGAATACAAACATTTCCAATTATAAAGGAAAATAGGGGAGACTATTTGCACTTTTGAACATGAAATGGATTATAAACTTTATAGAAAGAAATATTAATTATAACAAAGTTTAAGCATAAATCTCTTCATGATAAATATGTAAACTTGATTAGATTGGACTGTTTCTTTAAAAATTCCACTATTTTCATCTTTTGGCAAAATATACAATAGTTTTCTAAGAGGATATGCCTTTAACAATATTGATAGGCCAAAAGACTTTTTCAAGTAGCATTTTTATTCAAGTTGATATTTTATTGAAACAAAATCAATCTCATGGTGCATGTCATTTACAAAACGTGTGTTAATTTAAATTTAAGGAAAGATAAAAATGTACATACATGTCCATTTTTGATTTAATTTGACCCAGCAGCACACACATTCTAGCTGTACATAAACTTATTTCTGAGTAATGGATAGCCACAATTTCTAAAGCATCAATGGCCTGTGTTTCTGCTAGTCGTAATGTTGAATTCTGTAGGTCTTTAGAAGAATGAAGAGCTTTCCATTGTAAAGCTGAAGCTATAAATATAATACAATTATGTTTTAAACTCTTTTGAAACAACATATATCATAATATAAATTTTTAAGAAGATATGGTATGAGTGCCAATGAGATAACTCTCCATCCAAGTCACAATTTATAAAAGTAAACCATCATGGATCAAAGTACGGTTTTCAACACAGAGCCTATGCTCACACAGGTCAACAAGATATAAAGGGCCCCAAAATGACTAGTGTAAAACCATTCACAAGGTCCTATTTCCAGAAGCATCTTGAAAATATCTTTTCATTAACAGGTACTGTGGAATCATTATTATTCGTGGGATACCAATTTTCGTGGATTTCGTTGGTACAGGCAAACCACGAAATTAGATGTTCAACGAATGACAAATTTTACAAAGACTTGTATGCAGACTTTGGTAAAACCACAAAATTAAATATCCACGAATATGTAAGTTTCCATGAATCCACGAAAATTGGTACCCACGAAAATAAATTAATCCACAGTAGTAGTTTGATTGATTATTTTCAGCTTAACCCCCAGATCCATTGGCAAATATTTCATGCATATTCAGGATGACAGAAGCAGTAGATCTTTTTAAGTAAGTACATTGCATGATGACATTTCTAGTCTTTCTTCTACCATTTTCTACAAATTTCACCATGCTGACCTATTTGTGTGATGAAACAATCTCTATAAACTCTACTACAACCAAATTTTCTTTACAACAGATATTTCATGTTATAATGGAACTGTGATATCAACACAGTCAAATTGAAATGACAGTATATTGATTTGAATAAACAGTCACTGCCCAATTAATTTGTTTGTGACTTTGATAATGTGTTTTGGTAGAGTTTTATTTATTTTGATGTCATCTTTAATTCCATTTTAATAACAATTTATGTTGGCTTATTCTATATATTCAGTTTTTGCAAAACACCAGGCATAGTCATATACCAGTAGAATTCACTCAGAGATTCACATAGCTAAAACTTTTACATTAATAATTTGCATTATTTACCTGATGTGTGTAAAAAGAGGTGTAACATTGGATGTTTGTCTGGCAGTAGACCTCTGGCCATCCTCAGAGCTTCTGTAGCATGGTAATGGTAATCCATGTTGTCAAACTGCTGTACTACAAGTAATGCTTTAGCTAGTGCTCTGTGGGCTAGAGCAAGCTGGATTGTCTCACAACCATAGACTATCCTAGCTGTGTCCAATGTATGCTACAAAACAAATAAATTTGAATCATTTTACAATCTGCTTTCTCTCAGGCTGATGTACATACTTGTTGGTAATAATGGTAAGGAACACATTTAGTACATGCACAGTCTTACAGATACATTTCTCTGTTCAATATTTTCTTTGTTATACTTTATTTGTTTGAAATTTTTCCAAAGTAATGTAAAATATATTCAAAAGGCCTCTTCATAACTAATATTTTAATTATTGACAACAAATGTTTGTTTATGTAAAAATGTAAGGATTTTCATTTAAAGAACTATTGCCATTACAACATTTTTGCCATAGTGCAAGTTTTAGGGTATTAATATTTCTGCAATTAACATTATTTCACTTACCTTAGCCACATCTACACCTGGTTGATCTTGTTTAAATTCACTTGAGAAATGACAAAAGTGAAGTAAGGCTTTGATGTACAGTGGATGTCTACAGCCAAAGTGTTCCCTGTAAAGATATACTAGAAATTAAATATCAAATAAACAAATTTTAAGATATGATAGACATGTCTTTAATATAGAATGCAAAAACTATAATTTTAATAATGATGTCTTGATTTTACTTCAGGGTAAGTTCATAATATATAAAATTAGACAAACAAGAAATTTTACACCACAAAACATTTTCTGCCAAATTTTTGTTGGTTATACATTTTGTACCATATATGTTACATAATTTTTTAACAGTTTCTCTAAAATTAAGTGTGCTACCAATGTAAAATGTCCACTAAATCATGGACTGCCATAAATACATTTTTTTTAGATCTATATAAAGTACTTAACATATTTCAACAGTTTAAAATATTTCCATTAAAGTTTAATATACCTCTTTAGCGTTTAAACTTTAATTTCACTTGAAACTATAATTCAAGTGACTTAAGTTATTTCTTAAACAGAAAGTATTCACATTCATTTACTTAAATATTTCAGCAAAATTTAGATATTGACTTACTTTGCCTGTTGCACTGCTTCCACAGCCAGAGTTTCTGCACGTTTAATGCTCCATTTGGCAGAGTAAACCATAACAGCTTGACACAATGCATGGACAATGTTGGCTGGATCCTCAGTTTTCACTTCCTAAATAATGAATATAATAGAATCTTATTGTTAAATATACTTTTTTTTTGTTAGTCTATATTCAAATATATTAAATGTGAGGCACAAAATGTATTTCTTTCACTTTTGGATTACAGCTTTTGTGAATGGAATCTACTTGTACAATGTAAATAAAAGCACAATAGAATATGAGCACCTATATTGAACATTTTTCAAATCTTCAGTTTTCTTATTTAATCAAATGATCCAATAAATAATTTCTGTTTCTTCTATTCAGTATCATGCGAAAATACATGGAGCCATTGATGACGGTTTTTGTATACTTCTGTCTAACGTATTGATTATGCATCTGGTCAAATAATCTAACAGAATCTAGTGCATAGGTTTTAATATTAAGTGATGTTCCTTCAATGCAGGAGTAATCATGCACAGATATATATATTATTAAAGAAAATGGGACAAAAATATATGAATTGCATACATATATCATCTATTATAAATATTATATACCTCTTATATATATATAAATATACTTAATACACCTGGTCAAATGGGAGTAGTTGTCTAAACTCTAAACTAAATATAGCACATGCAATGCAATAAGAATACATTATTTGAATACAATGTAAACTCAAAGAAAAGCAGGTAAAAATTGGACCAAAAAAATAATATGGCAATTAACAAGTTATAAAATGTGCCATTTTTTTTTAATTAAAATAATTATTTTTGAAATCATATATGTATTGTGTTTTTTTTATTTTAATGTGTTGTATTCAAAACAAAAGCTGTAGGCATAACCATATTCAACAATATATAATATCATGCAAAAGTAAAAATAAAAATAACAAAACTACTGGATATCCATCTATGTTACCTCTTCACTGAATTCCTAAGTGATTATAAAATAAAACAGACGTGAAAGTGTACTATTTTATAGAATGATTCCCAAGAAATTTTCTGATTTCTATCACAGTAATTATTTGAGTTATTCCCCCTTTCCTGTTTTAAAAAATGTCTTTTTTACAGTAACATTTTCTATCTTTAGACAAACTTGATAAGATTTTAACCTATGAGATAAACTATTATTCATTATACTATTTCCTTACTTTGTGAAATACATTCTTACATATTAAATTATATATACCTTCATTGCCTTTTGTATGTAACCAAATGAAGCGTTTGCTGAGCCATATTCCAACATTAAAGTGCTCAACTCAATAAAGTATTCTCCTTTATCAACTAGATTCTGACCAAATGACATCATATCAATTTTCCACATTAATTCATTGGATAAATTGTAAGCCATCTGAACTCCCTGAAAATCATAGTTCATATTGCGGAAATGCATCAGTTTAACTAAACCTTTATATTTTGCCATCCATGTGTCCATGTTTTGTGATTTGTTAAGAACCATCAACAGTACTGTCATAATGACCTCAGCCTGAGTAAAATAACCATACTCAGCTACAAAATCTATCAGATTAAATCCTAACTTCACAGCTTGTTCCATGTTTACTCCTCCCTTGGTTGGCTCCATGTTATTCATAATAGAAGCAAAGGAACTAACTACATCTACCATTAAATTCACATCAGAAAGTTCTAAATTTTTCAAATATTTAAAGTAATAATGGTAATTGTCCTTATCAAAGAGAACTTCATGAACAACATCACACATACACAGTTCAAAACCTTCAGGAAGAAGTTTTCTCCTGGCCATTACTGTAACAAGTTCTAATTTTCTCATTTTTTCTAAGGCTTTGGTTTCTGCGGCAAGCTGTTCTTTATCTTCTAAAGCAGATGACTCCTGCAGCCTTTTGAAATGATCTTCTGGTACCTGTAAAATATTTATTATTTTGTTACTTGTATACGTAGCTATTGCTAAAGATATGTTTAAACCCGCTGCATTTTTTTGCACCTGTCCTAAGTCAGGAACCTTATGTTTAATAGTTGTCGTTTTGATGCAGTTCTTAAAAGTGTTCCTCGTTTCTCGCTTTTTTTTATAGATTAGACCTTTTGTTTTCCTGTTCATTTTTTGGGGCCTTTAATAGCTTGCTGTTCAGTGAGAGTCAAAGCTCTGTGTTGAAGACTGTACTTTGACCTTTAATGGTTTTCTTTTGCAAAGTGTGACTTGGATGGAGACTTTTCTAATTGGCACTCATACCACATCTTCATATATCTACAAAAATGTATGTACAAAGATTTCATATATATTTATGGTCAACGAAAGACCTTTCTGTATCTCTATCAAAATTAAGATTTTTTATTTCAAATTGTAATTCATCAAAGCTGGATAAGAATTAACTATCACCTTAATTACTGCCTTTCAAGAAAGGGGAAAAAAAAATCTTAGTTTTAATTGTAATGTATCATGCATGTAACTGTACTGTTACAAATGCAATAGCATCTTACCTGTATTAATGATCTAAAGTTATCTGGTGTGGTGACCCATTGTTGGAAGAATCCTTTCACTAGAGTCATGGAGTCCATCTGATCACTACTCCATGGAATCATTTTATCCTCTCTCTCTGGTACTACATCTCGTACTCCTTTCTCTGCTGTATAGTCTTCTTTGGCAGCCATGACAGTCCCTTTGTGTCTCTCACTTTCTAAATTCAAGACATTTTGTGGAATGCTCTTTCTTGGTTCCTTGTCATGAATCATTGGTAATGGTTCGTAATGTGGTAATTTCATAGAAGAGGCGTCCGATCCACTGAAACGTGAGTTCTGGGAGGTTGGTCTATGTATGACTGTGTTATCAAGGAATTCAACCATAGCTTTACATCTTTTCTTTACCTCTGGACCCCCTTCAGGGTTCAGTAATGCTTCTCTGAAGCTCTGATACCAATCTTGAATGTGAGTTTTTGATGGAAGTAAATCAACTAGTCTTCGAGCTTTATCTGAGGGTGTTGTGCCCATGTCAATTTTTCTTTGGTCATCTTCATTAATGACACCACAATCTTTGAGGTAGTTAAGAATGTACTCGACCCTCAGCTCCTGGACTATGGCGATCCTGTTGATCCTAAGCCTCATAATGTTCTGCCTATCTTTTCCTGACATGACTACTGGTTCCTCTACTTTAGGCCTAAAATATAATGAATTGTATAATTTATTCAGCAAAATTGGAAACAAATTATTTCTGGAGGCAAGTATAATAATTTACTGAAACAATGCTGTTCATAACAACCATTTTCCACATTTTCAAAGTGACCTTATTTTTATATTTTTGTCATAATGTGCATATAAAGAAACCATTTAGTAACAATATTTCAAGTAGTTTTAAATATCCCATTTTCACAGATGTTTTTTTCTGTTCAATGTTACGTCACATTTGTATTATTTTCAAGGAAGTAATTATATTGCAATATTGCCTTAATATGTAATATCAAAGTGTTATTTGTATTCACAAAAAATTATGTATTCATATTATATGAAAATGTGACTTGTGCCTGTCTTACTTTCAAATATGCCATTCCTATATATATATACATGTACATACTGTATGTATATTTATGAGAAAAAAGTTGAAAAAAAAATCCACAAAAATTATAAAAAGGATATCTTATCAGGTGTTAATATGGTTTCACTTTTCTTTGGTCTAAAAGTTAGAAACACAATGTATGTGTACAATAAAAGTAATTAAACTGAAGCTACAATTAAATTCAGTGCAAACTTGGACCATGTGTGCATTTTAAAATATATGCTTACATCACCATTAGTGAGAAAACAGTGGCACATATCTTTGCAAGCCAAAGTTAATTGATCAGTTTGAATTTAGGAAGGAACCATATTATATTCACTTCCAAACAAAAGAATTTATCTGACAATGTTTAGTCTGACAGGAGACATTTCAATAAAGCCAACTTTATTCAGCATTAATATTTTGATTGGTCATAACAAGCTTGTTAAAACTCCTATACATTTTTTATGTTTTCTATTTGTTTTTTTATGATTTGCATATCTTCAAATACAATATATAAATTCAAAGTGTAGTAAAAATCAGAAGAACCTTGCAATAATTCTGAATTTTAACTATAGTAAGTCAACCTTTTATCAAAGTTACTGTAAAACTTGACCAATTGACAAAGTAAAGTAATTGATTTAAAATTGATTAAAACCCCTAAAATGAGATCCAGATAGGGTGAACTCATTCAAAAGAAAATGTTCATCCCTGTGATAATTATTAAAACGCAATGCATTTGATTTAAACCAGGGAAATTTGTGTCAAGATTCATCCCAAAAATGTGGTTCATGATCAACAGACCTGTGAAAATATGGATAACAAATTGTTCGAAATGATAAGGGTAATAAATAGGAAAAGAATAAAAGTTATTATAATTCATCAAAAATAAATTAAGAAAATCAGCTGGTGTGGTTTCACAAAAGATCTCAATATGGAACTCCCTGAACTAAATTCCTAACTACCAATTTGAGATAACTATTTTAGAATTTGAGGGATATTCCATATTGCATTGAGATGCTTTATGAATTCTGAACTCAAAAAATGCACAGCAAACAAAATTTACCTCCTTTCTATGTGATATGATTAGTACTGATAAAAAGCAAATCTGGAAAAAAATTTGTTAATGGAATTATCTTACATAGTTTAACATTGACAGCTACATTGTATTCTAACAATAACTGTATGAACAGCTCAAGTGAATTTTCAAAAATTCAACAAAATAATATGCTGGAAATTATTCTATGCTGTCATACATGTACAAGTACATGTATTTTAATCATTTTCGTGGTTATTTAAAGCATATCGTTCATTCTGCTCCTTCATATGACCAAAAAATCATAAGAACTTTGGTGCAGGAAGACTCGGTCCAATGCAGTTTCTAAACATGGCAATTTAAAAAATCAATATAATCTTTTAATGTTACAGTTGATTCTGAAACTTTTGACAATTGTCGATATAAAAAATTAATAGGAAGGAACGTTATGAGCTAAATTTGTGTAAATATTATTTATTATCTTACAAAAACAATACAAAGGTTTTGAAATACTCAGACATTTTAATTTTTGTTTATTCCTATTATTACATCTTAATGGAAGTTACAGAAAAAAAAATTGTGTTTACCAACTTGTTAAGTTACAAAAGGGTTTCTGATGCTAAATCACTTTTATCATTAATTTTTTTTTTCAAAATACTTAAGGAATGAAAATGAAAAACAGGTATTACAACATATATCTTCATTCTTAGAGTAGGTTTATTTTTATACATAAGTTAGTACAAATGTATAACTTTGAGTTATCCCCCTTGCTAACATATGATTCTATCTAAAGTTGAGAAGCAAGAAATCAATTTAATAAAAGTTGTCTCCATGTAGCAACAATAATGTATACTACATGAACTTTAACTATTTTGAAATGATTTATAATTATCACATGTTCTTGAGTGTAGTGTCAAAGACATTGTCCACCATTTCTGTTATTCTTGATGAATGCCTGTCAATTATAGATAACTTGTATCCCTTGTAAGTATTCCCATGTAAGTATTTTAAGAGACTGTATCAACTTGTGTGCAGGATTTACTTGAGTCCAGAACAACATGAAACCTTTATTTCCTTTATTCAATGATAATTATATTGAGAAGGCATGTCGTAATCATCTGATGACTGAAATTTGACACCAGTTTCTCTAATTTGGGACTTACATTATACAATACAAAATATTAAAGGTGAAAAATGCCTATTTCATGGGATCCTACTCATTATCATGAAACTAAATTATGTGATTTTGTTTTCAAAATATTTTTCCATTATTGGTTTTTAATAATGAGAATGTCTTAGCGTTGCCAAACATCGGTACCTCATATGACCCAATAACACCGTTATTATCCGAATAACACTTGCAATGACCGAATAACACTTGAAATTTTATTATTAGCGCATATTGGTGACTTTTAAACAGTGATTATTAAATAATAGTATATTATAAAAGTTTTTACAACTTAAAAACAAAAGATATATAGAAAGCAGATACATTCATAAAGATGGTTATAAATATGTTTACATCCAATATGGCGACCAAGGAAAACACATATATACCATGTGACATGGTCGTCATGTTGGTCTGGATGTATACACACACTATTTATAACGATCTTTAAGAACTTACCTGCTTGCTATAAATCATTTTTAAGTTATCAAATACACTTATAATATTATATTTTTAATAATCAATGTTTAAAAGTCACCATTAAAATTTCAAGTGTTATTCGGTCATAACAAGTGTTAAATAGTTGAATAATAACAGTGTAATTTGTTCATGCTTGTTACTTGCCAAGAATGCTTCATACCAAAGGTTTGAAAAGATCTTCATAAATGTAATTACCAATGTTGAGTTTATTTTAATCAAGGATTTGTATAGTAATTATACAAATCCTTGTTTTAATGAATCAGATTTATTTAACAAAAAACAAAAAGTCAGAATCTTACCTTATTTTGAAACAATGAAAACATAATTTAAATTATAGCAATAATTAAGTTCACTAACCAAAACACATGACTAAGATTAATTTAAAACTCGATTACAAAATTATTTAACACAAAAGGACAAAACTTCTAACTATTCAAATCCTTGACAAAACCAATAAAAACGAGGCTAACCTGTAGAGTGCGAAAACGCTAATCAGCAGGAGTGTGTTTTGGGGCGAATGGACCTGGATCTGCTTTTACATGTAGATCGGATCTCCTGTAGTTGGTGATCGCAATACTGGTATACCAGTATTGTCCACAATACTGGTATAAAAAATTTGTACCAGTATTGTAACTTTTTATAAAAAAACCAGCAATACTGGTACATTACTGATATACCAGTATTGTAGTTGTATTGTTGACTAGACTATATTGAAGATCAAAGGGAGATTAAATGAACTCAAAAAGATTATAGAGGATAATTGTGAAATCAATTAACAACCAGTTAAAAGTCATTACTATACTTGAACAAATAAACAAAGGATTATTGAAATTAACTCATAACATCATTATTATTTAAACAATTGCTAATAATTTTATCATATTTCTATATTTTATTTAATTCAATAAAGATAAAATAAAATAAAAGCTTGTTATTATCTGAGTAATTATTTAATAAATTCAAGCAAATTATTAGACTCTAACACTGTAAATTCAGCATTTACATGTATGCCATCACACATTTTGACAGATATTTTAATACATGTATATATTTTTTGTGTACTAAGATCATATGCATTTGTTTATCTTTATTTTCTTATTAATCTTTCACAACAAAAGATATCAATATTATTCATTAATTATAAAAAGTTGCTTTATAGGGGAACCTTGTTATAATCAAATTAACTAGTTTGTCTACATGAATGTTAAGGGTTGAAGCAGTTGATTTAAAACTTTATTTGATGACAATCACAGTGTACCATCTATGGCATCATCAGTTAAACCGTTCCTAATAAAATTGTCATGTCATATATGTTAATTTCATTATGCATATATGTGACACCTTTGATAAAAGATTAATTACCTATATTGTTTATTTAAAAAAAGCACAATACTGGTACAATACTGGAATACAATACTGGTACAAAATTTTTATACCAGTATTGTGGACAATACTGGTATACCAGTATTGCGATCACCATCTACAGGAGATCCTGTAGATCTTCCACCCAGTACGTACCATGGAGTAGGTCTCCTTTCCTTTCCTAACAAATATCATTAAACTACTGGTCTGTAATTAATTTAGAAGACTTAAATGAGGAATTGAAATAACCCTACCTTGCACGAATTAACAGACAAGTTGATTATTAGCTTTATTAAGCTTTTTTGCAATCCATGTTCAAAAATGCTTCCCTAGCAACGTGCATCTGACGATCTTGTTTACCCTCCATCGATTGATTTTTACCGTTTACATAATTAATGACATTGTTTAATTACTTACTGTTCTAAAATAAATGTGTTTCTTCTGATCATGTTGTCATTTTATAGTAAATTTCATGTAGTATTGACGAAATGAGGAAAGTTGCAGGTGTTTGTGTCTTACTCGCCTTGCGCAAGAAGTAGAATTACAAGCGAGCATTTCCGGTTGAAGAACGTAGTTGTGCAACGGCAACGCTGAAAATGATGCTGTTACGACACTGCGAGGTTTAATTACTTTATTTTAGGTCAAAGGGTGGAGGGATTATTGTTCAATTATTTGCAAATGTCTTTATGGCAGATGAAATTGACTTAAGACTTCCAATCTTAGTCTGATCTTACTTACAACCTGAATAATTTATAGTGGATATACATGTATCAGCTGCGAGATCAGCTGTGTCCTCTTTTATAGAACATTTCCCCCTTACCAGAATTATCTCAGAGACTGCAACTTACTGGGTAACAAAATGGACTCTGTAATGACATCATCTCTCCTATACCAATTTATCTTTCCTTTGTCACGATTGACTATTAAAGAACTAAAATTACAGAACACCAAGGGTAAACTGGGGAGTAGAAATCTGGTAACCTTGGTCTTCCTCGGATCAGTTCTGGAAATCTCTGAATTCAGTTACGTTAACGAATCAGCAACAGTTACCCAATTCATTAACTGAACCATTAACGAATTCGGTAACTTCAGAATTTTTTAGGTTTTGGCATTTCTTTATAAATAAATAAGAAAATGATAAGGATTTTGGAATACTTGACATTGGTTTTCATCAACCTGTCATATCTGTATATAGATTTTAATTTTACTAGACAGAATTCTAGAAATTTGTCTGTAGCTCTGTCTGAAATTGTTACCAGCATGCCAATTTTTATTTATAAATGCCAAAACCAAATAAACACTGAAGTTACCGAATTTGTTAACGTTACCAAATTCAGAGATTTCAACTACTGCGATAACACCCTTGCCAAAGTGGGATGCATGCATTTGTAGTCCTGTTCTGTCAGACTTGAGACGTTAAAGGTAAATCCTCTGACATGTAAAGAGATCAAGTGTAAAGCTCTCTTCACTTTAAAGTATCCTAATGCAACAATTCTTTCAGGGGTTCATAGATGCCTTAATGCTGTATGGCGAATATACATGTATCTCCAATGATATCCAACAAGTCTTTTGTTTCATTGGTAGTTCAAATTTCCCATCTTTCATCACAGGCATCCAAACATTATACAACACCCACTTTTTGGTTATAATCTTGAATAGTCTCATCTTGATTATGCATGAAATAATTGCCACTGGACATCAAGCAAGCAACTATAAATTGGTCTGTACCCTAGTGTGATGAAGCTTAGCTTAAGGCATTAAGTAATTGTGCATGATGAGATTGAATCCAAATGTTTTCATGGTTTAATCAGGATAGATACATGTACATGTAAACATGTTTTCTTTAAATATTATGCATAGTGTGATATATTTTTTTGCAATATTTGTTACAGAGATAAAAAAAGTATTTGTGTCTCTTGTTTATGCAAAGCAACCCCATTGATATAAAGAATTATCTGAGAAATTGTCTAACATTGTTTAATTCATGTTAAATATTTCAATTTGTTCATTTTTTTTTCAGAGATTGTTCAAGCATGGGCACTGCATCAAAAGGCTGCTACATAAATCACCAAGTCGCCCATATACAATAGTGGTACCTTCAGTGATAGGGGGGAAATCAACTGATAGAGAAAGAGTCATGGATATATTTTCACGTTTACTATTAGAGAGAATCATATGTATAAATGGACAGGTACGTATACTCTATGTTATATATGATATTAGAATTTTTCATCATCAGGGAAATTACATTTCTTTAGTTCCCCTTTAATTCTACTCGAGAACATTTATTTAATTATATTAGCTTTTACATGATATATAAAAACTTTAAATATTTGCTAAAATTAATCACAGAAAAGAAACTAACATTCTTTTTAAGATATTTTAATTTCTGTTGTAATAAAACTTGAAAAAAACAACCATAGAACAGTTGAAATAAGATATTTAAGAAGGTTGTATATTTTACCTTTTTTTGGTGCACTTATGTGTGTATGTTGGGTTGGGGGTCAGCTTTTGAATGAGTTTATATTACTATAATAAAGATAGTAAATTTTACCACTTATTTTTGCTAAGAATAAGATGTATTTTTTTATAAAGTTTCAAATACTTAAGTATTTTTAACACTAAACACAAACCATTTAGCTATGAAAATGCTTCATTAATAATATTTATATTGTAACATATATATATATACATATGATATATATTTATTTTTTACAGATTGATGATCAGATGTCCAGTATTGTTATAGCTCAGTTGCTTTATCTTCAGTCAGAAAGCTGGCGAGATCCTATAAATCTGTATATAAATAGTCCAGGTTAGTTTCACTTGCTTGAATTTTGACATTAATGTAATTTGTAATCTTTTCATCAATATGGGAATTCAAGAAACAAATGTATTAAGCATTTTATTTAGCTTATTTGGCCATGTGGGTCATGTGAGTTATTGCCTGTTAGGTTCAGTTGTAAAGTAATTAAAACAATCCTCTCCTGAAACCAGTGATCTAAAGGGTATTTAATATAAAGGTTGTGCTTTCCCCCCACTAATCAGAGATGAACACCACTTCTACAAATAGAACATTAGACTAAATAGCTAATACCTTGAAAATCATGATAGGTAGAAACAAGTGAAACTGCAAGCTACTGCTCACTGATGATACCCCGCAGCCAGTGGATAATTTTAATACACAATGTAGTGTAAAAATATGCAAGTGTTCGGTAAACAGGAAGTTGTTGAGTGTTTAATCTGAAATCGCATCACACAGTATAGCTGACTTGTATAAATCCTGAAACCAAATTTCAGAAATCCTTGTATTGTAGTTCCTGAGAAAAATGTGACCAAAATTTTCAACTTGGTTATCATTTATAAAATAATACAAGTGTCTGGTAAACAGGAAGTTGTCGAGTGATGAATCTGAAAACACATCAAACCCTATAGCAGACTTATATAAACCCTGAAATCCAATTTCAGAAATCCTTATATTGTAGTTTCTGAGAAAAATATTCAAATTTAACAAGTGAAACTGCAAGCTTCTGCTCACTGATGATACCCCCGCCGCAGGTGGGTAATTTTAATAGTGTAAAAATATGCAAGTGTTGGGAAAATCATTTTTTTGTACCCCGCTTTGAAAAAAGGGGGGTATACTGTTTTACCTCTGTCCGTCAGTCTGTCCGTCCCATGAATATTTTTCGTCGCATTTTTCTCAGGAACTACAAAAAAAAAATGATTATAGAAGAGGTTAAAATAAATATCAAACTGCTAGAAAACAATTCAAGAATCAAGATGGTCAATCCATGCTCCTAAGCCTCATGATTTTAGGAAATTAGAACAATGATTTGTCTTTCATATAACTTAAATCCTTACATCACATCTTAGGTATTACATGTTATGTATGTATAATCTTATGTCTATTTTTCTCTATACTGTATTGTAAACTAATGTTGCTTGTGTGTTTGCTCCTACCATGAGACTAATTTGAATAATTTTGGTATCATATTAAATAGTAATATTTCAAGGGTTGCCTGTTGTATTGTGCCTTTGAAAAATATTTGTAAAACACTGTTATATAATATACTGTAAATATGTCCCTAGGTGGTGTGGTGACAGCAGGATTGGCTATATATGACACAATGCAATACATTGATACCCCTATTTCAACATGGTGCATAGGACAGGCCTGTAGTGCAGCATCATTATTACTGACAGCTGGTACTGAGGGAATGAGACGTGCATTACCTAACTCTAGAATTATGATCCATCAGCCTAGCGGATCTGCAGGGGTAGGTCTTATAATGCAACAGTAATTAATAAGTGTATAAGGTCACATTGAAATCAGGTCCTTATGAAATAGATCCCACATATTTACTATTTAAACATTATCATAAACAGTGGTGATTGACTTAGGGGATTATTTTGAATAAAAGAAATATATAGCAAAAAATCAAGGAGTTAGCAACCTGGTGACAATAATGTATAGAAGAATTATTAATTTGAAAGGATGTTGGCAGCTCCAGCAATTGTCTAAGCGATTGATGTTTCATATTATGATATTTTATTGTTTTTTCAGGGTTCAGTAACTGATATTCAGATTAAAGCAGAAGAGATGCTGAAAATGAAGAGACAAGTTAATGACCTGTATGTAAGACATACCAAGAGGCCACTCTGTGAAATAGGTACGAATTGTTATCTATGTATAGACACAGGTAGCAAAACCCATGGTTTTTCATGTGACTACTTGATTTATCATACTTTAAACCCTCATTTCTCAGTAATTGATATCACAATATTTTATTACTGTGACTTGATTGTTAGTGTTCCCCTCCAATATTTGCAGCTCTTTCAAAATCTGACCCAATTGCAATTTTATCAAAACAAACTGTTCACTGGTAAAAAAAAATTACCAAGCAGTTGTATATTCTTAGAACTGCATTATGAAAATTAAAGCATAAACATACGCATTGTTTTCAAAAAAAAAAATGCAAGCAGGGCTCTTGGTGACATTCTCTCTATTATCTGTGCATGTGTATAACAAGTCAATGGAGTCAATTAAATATATATCAAGCCAATCAATACATTATTATCAAACTATGGACATTACTGTATTGACTAGTAAACCGGTGTTGCATTATTTGTGTGTAATTGTTTTGTGTATTTTTTCTTTGCAGAAAATTTATTAGAAAGAGACAAGTATATGAGCCCAATAGAAGCTAAAGAATTTGGATTAATAGATGAAGTCATAGAAAAGCCTCCAGCAGAAAAATCATCAAATTCATGATATTACTTACAATATTTAAAATGTAGAGACGCATAAAGAAAGTCATCTATTGTGATGTATATGCAATGGCATAAATATATAATGGAAAAATCCATACAAATAGTAATATTTAAAATGTTTGCTGTGCAAAAAATGAACCCATTTCACAGGAAACTAAAAAAAAAATGCATTTAAAAGTTGAACTATATATTTATTTTGAATTTATTGTTGATAAAAATTGTTAAAATATCTTAAATTAAATTTTTTATTTCAAGCATTATTTATTTTGTTATTTTAATTTGTCATTAGATACCTTATTGTGTTGTGGATCAGGTGCAAAGGTTAGTTGTATGTCCTTTTTATTCTGACAAACTTGCATCATTCAGTATCTACATTTCAATGTGTTGGTAAACTCTGATTAAAACCATATCTTCATTTATTCTTGTTTACTAATGTCATTTGAAGACGGTAATTATATAGTTAAATTGTTTTGACCACAGTAGTTTTCTTTTTGCCCCTGCAGTTGTGGAGACAATTTTCTCTTGTGCTTCTGTCTGTCTGTACGTACCACCAAACACAAATTAAGGTTGAATTTGTACTCTTGAGTTATGTCCCTTTATAAATGGAAAAATTGGCAAATTTAGAAAGTTTCCATATTCTAACTTTATTTTGCCTCCACCAAATGTTATGAATCTAAACCCAATATTCTTACCACTAAACTTAGATGAAGGATGAATTTGGTTTTACATCACTTTCACTGTTCCCAAATTATGTCCCTTTATAAATTTGAATAATAACTAATTTGCTGTTCCTGCTTTTTAGCTGACCTGGCCAGAAGGGCCAAGTGAGCTTTTCCCATCACTTTGCGTCCGTCGTTAGCTTTTACAAAAATCTTTTCCTCTGAAACTACTGGGCCAAATTTAACCAAACTTGGTCACAATCATCATTAGGGTTTCTATTTTAAAATATGTGTGGCGTGACCCGGCCAATCAACCAAGATGGCCGCCATGGCTAAAAATAGAACATAGGGGTAAAATGCAGTTTTTGGCTTACAACTCAAAAACCAAAGCATTTTGAGCAAATCTGTCTGGGGATAAATTGTTTATTAGGTCAAGATATATCTGCCCTGAAATTTTCAGACAAAACAGTCAACCTGTTGTTGGGTTGCTGCCCCAGAATTAGTAATGATAAGGAAATTTTGCAGTTTTTGGTTATTATCTTGAATATTATAATAGATAAAGATAAACTGTAAACAGCAATAATGTTCAGCAAAGTAAGATCTACAAATAAGTCAACATGACCAAAATTGTCAGTTTACCCCTTAAGGAGTTATTGCCCTTTATAGTCATTTTTTAACAATTTTCATAAGTTTTTGTAAATTTTTAGAATATATTTTCCACTGTAATTACTGGGCCAAGTTCATAATTGTAGCAACAAGAATGTAGAGTAAAGTAAGATCTACAAACACATCACGATCACCAAAACACAATTTCGTCATGAATTTATCTGTGTCCATTGTTTAATATGCACCAAGGTGAGCGACACAGGCTCTTGAGAGCCT
The DNA here is from genome assembly GCA_037788925.1 of Mytilus galloprovincialis. Taxonomy (NCBI): domain Eukaryota; kingdom Metazoa; phylum Mollusca; class Bivalvia; order Mytilida; family Mytilidae; genus Mytilus; species Mytilus galloprovincialis. The sequence goes on from CM075330.1 coordinate 114,452,239, forward strand.
CTAGTTTGTCTCAACCAAATGTTATGAAACTTATATACAAAGTACTCACAACCACCAAACACATATCAACTGCTAATTTGTGTTCAGTTGTAAAGACCTGTCCCTCTGTAAATGGAAAAATATGGCCTAGGGAAACATTCTTCATTTATTTTTAAATTGATCCAATAGAAAAATTAAACAGGTAGATTCTCACAAGAATCTTTATTCTTTTTAGAAGCATCTGCAATCACCTGCATAATGAATTTTATTTATAAGTGAATGTTTTATTAAAGAAAAAAGATCTCTGTAGTCTTGCCATTAAATTCTTAATTTGGCATCTATAACAATTGAAACTTCATACTAAAAATAACAACACAAGTCAATTTTCCTCTTTTAGAGGATTATTTTCCTATGGCTCCTTCTTTAATACATTAAGTTTTACCATAAGTTTTTATGTATGTCACTACGTCTCAAAATTGGTTTCCGTTCTCTAAACTTTAGTTTGCCTCAACCAAATGTTATGAAACTTATATACAATGCTCATTATCACAAATCACAGATGGTTTGAATTTTGGTGGCATCATATTTACTGTTCTAGGTTATGCCTCTTTACAAATGTCTGTAACTTAATTTTGCTTCAACTTAATGTTATGAAATGTATACACAATGCTCTTTACCACAAAAGTCAGATCAAGTCCAAATTTGGGAAGTGTTACTTTTACAGTTCTCGAGTTATGTTGCTTCATAACATTATGCTAGCAGGGCATCATCTGTGTCCCATGGACACATTCCTGATTTATTATAAACTCTTGCAGTAATTTTAAAGTTTTTTTAGTGTGCTATTTTGTTGTCTTTTTCATTTTATATATTGTGTAAGGGATTTTTTGCAGATCTGGAGTTGAATCCTTTTCAATTTATTTACTGTTTGGTCTAATGTTGTCCCAGGTTGAGTGCTCACAAACATGTTTATCCCTTCCATTCTGTATGTGTCCATCCCAACCCAGAATCTGTTATTGGGTTCTGTTCAGTGTTTCTGTTTTGAATGTTTATTTCTTGGTATAAAAGAATGTTAAAGCTGACCATACAGTAAGTCTTTTGCTCATCATTGAAGACTTTACAGTGATGTGTAAGTTTTTACTACCGTTTTAAAAAACAACGAAAACAAACTTATGGCAATAGCTGACTATGACCATTGAACAAGATAAGCAGAAAAGATTAAGAATATGTATTTTCATACCTTAACAAGAGTGTACAAACTAAATTGTCTTAAATAAAAGGCTTAATTACAGGTATCACAACAAATAAACATTATTGATGAGCGATGAAAATAAGGTCAGGGTCAGGTGAAGCATGCAAGATGATCATGTGAACCTTGTAATCATTCTGTACACCAACTTGACCTTTTGCTTAAAGTATCTGAAAACAGACCTAACCACAAAACCTCACATTGACCAATTAAAGAACCTTAGTGAACACGTTCATACCGGCCGTTCCCACATAGTCATTGGAGAAATGAAATAAGTGTAAGAAAAAAAAATTGTATAAGAAAAAAAAATTGAATCTTAATTTCCTGTCAATATGCACATCTACATGGTATTCTGTTGTGTGGTTTCATAGGAGTTGCGATGACAAACTGTTGCAGAAGTACATTGAAGCAAATAAGTTCAAAGGAGCTCCTAGAAAAAAATTTGAATCGTAATTTCCTGTTGATATCCACATCTACGTAGTATGTCCTTATTATCTACAAAGTTTCATGAAATTCTGTTGTATGGTTTCAGAGAAGTTGAGATGATGAACTGTTGCAGTTGTACATTAAAGCAAATAAGTTCAAAGGGGCGCATCCTAGAAAAAAAATTGAATCGTAATTTCCTGTCAATATGCACATCTACATATTATGTCCTTATTATCTAAAAGGTTTCGTGAAATTCTGTAGTGTGGTTTCAGAGGAGTTGCCATGACAAACTGTTGCAGTTGTACATTAAAGCAAATAAACTTCAAAGTGGCGTAACTCCCTGAAGAAATTTGAATCGTTATTTCCTGTCGATATGCACATCTACATAGTATGTCCTTATTATCTACAAAGTTTCATGAAATTCTGTTGTGTGGTTTCAGAGGAGTTGCGATGACAATCTGATGCAGTTATACATAAAAGCAAATAAGTTCAAAGGGGTGCAAATCCTAGGAAAAAAAATGAATCGTTATTACCTGTTGATATGCACATCTACATATTATGTCCTTATTATCTAAAAAGGTTTCCTGGAATTCTGTTGTGTGGTTCCAGAGGAGTTGCGATGACAAACTGTTTCAGTTGTACATTAAAGCAAATAAGTTCAAAGGGGCGCAACTCCTAGAAAAAAAATTGAATCGTAATTTCCTGACGATATGCACATCTACATAGTATGTCCTTATTATCTACAAAGTTTCATGAAATTCTGTTGTGTGGTTTCAGAGGAGTTGCGATGACAAACTGTTGCGGTTATACATTAAAGCAAATAAGTTCAATGGGGCGCAAATCCTAGAAAAAAAAATGAATCATTATTACCTGTTGATATGCACATCTAAATATTATGTCCTTATTATCTAAAAAGGTTTTCTGAAATTTTGTTGTGTGGTTCCAGAGGAGTTGCGATGACAAACTGTTTCAGTTGTACATTAAAGCAAATAAGTTCAAAGGGGCGGAACTCCTAGAAAAAAAATTTGAATCATAATTTCCTGACGATATGCACTTCTACATATTATGTCCTTATTATCTAAAAATGTTTCGTGAAATTCTGTTGTGTGGTTCCAGAGGAGTTGCGATGACAAACTGTTTCAGTTGTACATTAAAGCAAATAAGTTCATAGTGGCGTAACTCCTAGAAAAAAAATTGAATCGTAATTTTCTGACGATATGTACATCTACATATTATGTCCTTATTATCTAAAAATGATTCGTGAAATTCTGTTGTGTGGTTTGAGTAGAGTTGCGATGACAAGAAACAGGACTGACAGACAGACGGGTAAAAAACATTTAATAAACCATGAAATTGAAGTTCAGGTCAGACGAACCATAAGATGGGTATGTACACCTTCAAAAATCATTTTGTTCATCAAAAATTTGATCTATTGCTTGGGTGAAAAAAATCTTCTGGTAAAAAATGCAGCTTTTTCACTGAATCATGTAAACGAATCTAAGGACAATGGAACATAATACCAAACAAAAACTTCAGAAAACTAGATATCATTGAGATGGGAGCCATCTCTGTGGGCCCCGCTGTGAATAATGTGCATTAAAAAATTGTATCTTTACCATAGGACATGGGTTTGTCAACTGAAATCAAAGTTTTTGACCTTGACCTTTGACCTAGGAAGTTGTAAATAAATTATGACACACCCTTTGGTGTTGGTTTATAAACATGTCAAGTATAAACTTTGAAATGATAACGGTTCTCAAGATATAGAGCGGACACGATCTTTACCATAGGACATGGGGTTGTCAACTGAAACCAAAGTTTTTGACCTTGACCTTTGACCTAGGAAGTTGCACTCAATTATGACACACCCTTTGGTGTTGGTTTATATACATGTCAAGTATAAACTTTGAAATGATAACGGTTCTCAAGATATAGAGCGGACACGATCTTTACCATAGGACATGGGGTTGTCAACTGAAACCAAAGTTTTTGACCTTGACCTTTGAACTAGGAAGTTGTACATAAATTATGACATACCCTCTGATATTGGTTTATATACATTTCAGGTATAAACTTTAAAATGATAACGGTTCTCAAGATATAGAGCGGACACAATCTTTACCATAGGACATGGGGTTGTCAACTGAAACCAAAGTTTTTGACCTTGAACTTTGCCCTAGGCAGTCGTTCATAAATTATGACACACCCTCTGGTGTTGGTTCATATACATGTCAAGTATAAACTTTGAAATCATAACGGTTCTCAAGATATAGAGCGGACACGATCTTCACCACAGGACACAGGGTTGTCAACTGAAACCAAAGTTTTTTTACCTTGACCTTTGACCTAGGAAGTTGTACATACATCATGACACGCCCTCTGGTGGTGGTTAATAAACATGTAAAGTATAAAGTATGAAATCATAATGGTTCTCTAGATATGGAGCGGACACAAAGTTAAAGTGTTACGGACGGACGGACGGACGGACAGACTGATCACTATAGGGCGACCCGCCTTTGGCGGGGCCTTAATAAAGCATCAAGGTCTTCTGATGAAAAAAGTTAAAATAGATAGTATGTGAAAAAATTTCCACTATGTACAATCATTGTATAAAAAAATTAGACATTTGCAACCAATATAAATAATTTTATTTAATATGACTTGTCAACAAAGAACAAATAAACTCTAATTAAGAATCTAACAGTTATTTATGTAGATATATACATGATATAAGAATACACAACATTATATGTAAAAAGTTATTTAAAGATAAGTTTGGTTTGTCCCCCTCTTACTCCATGCTGTTTGGTATAAGCTAGTTTCCTCTTTTTATTTGGAGTTGATCCATTATTTGTTAGAATTAATCTGTTGGTAATAACTGAAAATAAAATACAGATTTATAACAAGAGTGCACACACTGAAATGTCTCGCCTTCTTTACTAATCATTGATATTATGTTGATAGTTCTAAGTATAAAGCTTGATTACAACTGTCACATAAACTTAACATTAACCAAGATAGCTAAACAAAGACCAATGAACCATGAAAATGAGGTCAAGGTCAGATGAACCATGCCAGGCAGACATGTACAGCTAACAAAGCTTCCATACAACAAATATAGTTGACCTATTACTTATAGTTTAAGAAAAATAGACCAAAACACAAAAACTTAACACTGTGCAATGAACCGTGTAATTGAGGTCATGGTCAAATAAAACCTGCGGGACTGACATATAGATCATAATATATTTCCATACACCAAATATAGTTGACCTTTGGCATATAATATTAGATAAAAAGACCAAAACTTAAAAACTTAACTTTGACCACTGAACCATGAAAATGAGGTCAAGGTCAGATGGCATCTGCCCGCTAGACATGTACACCTTACAACCATTCCATACAACAAATATAGTAGACCTATTGCATAAAGTATGAGAAAAACAAACCAAAACACAAAAACTTAACTATAACCACTGAACCATGAAAATGAGGTCAAGGTCAGATGACACCTGCCAGTTGGACATGTACACCTTCCAGTCCTTCCATACACCAAATATACTAGCCCTATTACTTATAGTATCTGAGATATGGACTTGACCACCAAAACTTAACCTTGTTCACTGATCCATGAAATGAGGTCGAGGTCAAGTAAAAACTGTCTGACAGGCATGAGGACCTTGCAAGGTACGCACATACCAAATATAGTTATCCTATTACTTATAATAAGAGAGAATTCAACATTACAAAAATTTTGAACTTTTTTTTCAAGTGGTCACTGAACCGTGAAAATGAGGTCAAGGACATTGGACATGTGACTGACGGAAACTTCGTAACATGAGGCATCTATATACAAAGTATGAAGCATCCAGGTCTTTCACCTTCTAAAATATAAAGCTTTTAAGAAGTTAGCTAACGCCGCCGCCGCCGTAGCTGCCGCCGGATCACTATCCCTATGTCGAGCTTTCTGCAACAAAAGTTGCAGGCTCGACAAAAATGCATTGAAAAAATTGGCTGTACTGAAAAAATAAACCGGTAAATAAAATTACTGTATCAAAAAGGTTAATAACTAATAGTCCTAATAGTCAAATGTGCAATAGGTAAAAATGTAACCTTTCCAATATTGTTTGTGTTTCATGTGGTGCGTAATGTAGGAGTAGAATACCAAAGTGTCAAAAGAGAAAAATTGGTTGATAAAAACACAGACGGGAACACCAAGAAAGATGACAGACAAAGAGGTTATGGAACTCAGGCCTCTACAATAACTTTTTTTTCAACTTGTCCAGTAGGACAAGTTCATACTAAAACTTACTTGTCCGAATGAAATTGTTACTTGTCCAAATTTTTTTTACTAAAAATAACCTTTTTACATCTTAAGTTGATTAAAGGAACAAAACGAATTTAAACAATAGAACAGAATTTGATGTTTTTCTTTTGAAATACTTTTAAAAAATATGAGTCAAGTACAACTGAATCTAGTCATGTCACAGGACTTAGGTTCTAGTTTTCATCAATGCTAGTCTCATCAGACTCTCCACATGAGGCACCATCTGATAGGCATGTACACTCATTTGACATTTGTATCCTATATTTTTCTAAGTTGAAAAAAGTGTATTCAAATACAATCAATAAAAAGAAGATAAGGTATGATTGCCAATGAGACAACTCTCAGCAAGAGACCAAATGACAGAAATTTACAACTACCGGTATAGGTCACTATATTGCAAGTATTGTTTTTTTTCTTCTTATGATCAAATATGATTTTGTGAATTTTATGGTAAATAAAAAAAAATATTTTTATGAAAAAATTACTGGTATGGTATGTATTATAAGGAACAGAATAAGGTAGCAAAATGTGGTACTGATTTGTTTTGGTCCCGAAATGTCTCCTGCCTTGCCAAACTGTCTATCAATCATGTTTACTAAATATGTCTCCTACGGTGCCAAACTGTCTATTAAACTTGGAGCTAAACCTGTCGAGGTGACGAACTGTCCTGTAAAGTTACCTTATCTACAAAGCGCATCATGGATTTGGATCAGTTAGACTGGTTTCGGAGAATAGTATACCTTTTACCTTTTAAAATGTACCTGACCAGTTAAAAATTATCGATAGTAGAAAAAGAAGAAGAAAACGGTTTTGCATTTGAACAAACAGAATACAGACACATGTCAAATTAAAATTTGTTTTCTTGTTTTTTGGTTATAATTACTTTGTTCATCAAAGTTGGATTATTAAAATTTATTTTCTGCAAAATAATTGAACTTGTCCCGACGGACAAGCTTGATACAGCTTTTACTTGTCCGACCTTTTTTCCCTCTGGTACCGGACAATCGGACAAGTGTTATTGTCGAGGCCTGGAACTTTATTGACCTCATCATAAACTTTGGATAGTTTTCCTGGCCTATTCACATATTTTCAAGCTTGAAAAGGTGACCTATTCCAGCACTTCATATCACCTTGTATATAGGAAATGCCAGGTTCAAACTCACAACCTCAGTGTTGACTGGCTAGGATAACAGAAGTTGAACTACTAAGACCACTTGAACACTGAGGCCCCTCACATATCAGGAGGAAGGTCCTCTATGTATAAACATACCTTTTCTTTGATCACAACTAAAATTATTGTAATTTTCCTTGTCTTCATTTGATACCTGAAAAGCAGTAAAGATGTAAAATATTGGATTGACCTATTCCTACCTCTTAAAAGAGTTTGGTTATATAAAGAAAAATTGTGTCATTCCAATAGTTAAGAATTTGTAATTATAGCAACCTTATTTTTTTGGATGATCAATGCCTTTAGTTGGAACTTTAAAAATTACTAGATGCGCCCCTGCTTCCTTATAAATCACCCCAAACTCTGTCTATGCAGACCATTATACATAAAACTGTAAACTGATGTAACTTGAATGCCAAATGCTGTTATAAAAAAGTTTACAAGCGTAACATTTATGATAATATTTTGATTTAAGATTTATAGATATAGGAAGATTTGGTGTGAGTGCCAATGAGACGACTCTCCATCCAAATAACAATTTATAACAGTAAACCATTATAGGTCAATGTACGGCCTTCAACACGAAGCCTTGGCTCACACCGAACAACAAGCTATAGAGCCCCAAAATTACTAGTGTAAAACCATTCAAACAGGAAAACCAACTGTCTAGTCTAGATAAAAAACGAGTTGCATTTTTTAAACTTTGTGTTGTTGACTGTACTATAAAAGAATATTTTCCATTTGACACTTATGTTTATGAATATGTGGGAAAAATGAATACCTCAGCCCTGTTTACATCATCTAGGTATTCCAGATCCATTGGTGGCGAGTCATAGGTTTCCCACTCTCTTTGTGTATTTGGTGCTCTATGTGTAATATCTCTTGTCATTTTATCTAAAGGAGACTGATGGATAAGATTGTTCATATCACAATACTCATCATCATGATAAAAATTTTGTGGAGTCTGTCTGCCGCTATTTAATTGACTATCCACTTCGACATGTCTAGCAGAATAATCAAACTTTTGTGGAGTCTGTCTGCTGTTATTCATGTTTGTCCATTGATTATCAACTTCAACAGGTCCATGAGAACGATCAAACTTTTGTGGAGTCTGTCTGTTGCTATTCATGTTTGTCCATTGATTGTCAACTTCAACAGGTCCATGAGAACGATTAAACTTTTGTGGAGTCTGTCTGTTGCTATTCATGTTTATCCATTGAGTATCAACTTTGACAGGTCTAAGAGAGCGATCAAAGTTTTGAGGAGTCTGCCTACCACTTTTCATGTTTATCCATTGATAATCAACTTCAGCATGTCTAAGAGAATGACCAATGTTTTGTGGAGTATGTCTGCTGGTATTTATATTTTTCAAATCTTGATCTATACCTCTTTGCATCCTTTCCTCTGATTTACATCTTTTCTGGTTATTTGGTCTTACTAGTGAAAAGTTTGGATTGCTAAATGATTTGATTGGTCTATGGCTGCTTTCATATTCCCTGTCCTTATTACTTTGTGTAGAAACTGGAATCATCCTTTCAGATTGTTTGGTTCTTCTTTGTTCCGCTACAAAAAATTGAAAAGTAAATTTAGATGAAACACTAAAATATAAATAAAACTATAATCACCATCTCAGTATCAGGTATAAAACTCAAAAGAAAGTTTCACACATATGCATTCTTCACAATATTCTACATGTATATTCTATAAGCCTGTTGGAAAGTTTTATTACATAGACCCAGTCATCATTGACAAGTTTATTTATTTAGTAGAACATCAGAATCATCTTACTTATATTATCTGTGTTTTTTTAAATGTAGGGAAAAACAAGTGACAGAACACAAACATTAATCACTTTGTAAAGGATAATAATTGTCACTTCCAAGAAATGTCCTAGTTCAAAATATTTCATTTTCCCATGTTATGTTCAAGAAGGATACAGGAAAGCATGTTTGTTTTGTTAATAAACGGAAAGAAAATAGTGTAAATAAGTATGCCCATGTACTAAGCATTTTACAGAAAACACTCTCCTACTGTAGATTCAATTATTTTCGTGGGTACCAATTTTTCGTGGATTGGGGAAAAATGTATCTTTATGGATATTTTATGGTGATTTTACAAAGTTTCAATTAAAGCTTATAGACATCTAAACTTAATTGAACATTTAAATTCTTGGTTTCCCAATAGATCGAAATCAAAGAAATTTAGTAACAATCCAATTAAACCACAGACTATAGAAATATTTTATTGATTATTGTCAGAGTGGTTTTTGTTTAATTTATCCTAAAGTTGAATATGAAATCATATAAAATAACTCACCAATTGAGGGATTAGTATTTGTTTCCCTTCTCAGCGGCTGTGCTAAACCAACACTTATTCTCTGTGATAAGGGTCTTGTTTGACAAACACCAAATCTTGGAGATTGGTATGCTTGTTTCAGAATTTTTCTTGTAGTTTCTGTTAAGTCAACAGTAAAATTTCTTGTCCCAGAATTCTTTTCAGAAATTTCATCTTGACAATTTTCCGTAATTGATATCCTCTCTTCTGAATCTGCATGTCTGTTTTGGTTATATTTAACAGATTGACAACTCTCTCCTTGTCCTTTATTCTGACTTAATGCAGAATGAGGAATATCACTTTGAGAATACATATTTAGATTTTTCTCATCATTACTAGCTGTGTTGATGTGTTTTAAAGCACATCTCCTACTTGGCGTTACAGGCTGTATGGATGGACATACAATACTTCTACCATACTGGTCATTTCGTGTTTGCTTTACTTTGTTTCTCCCTATAACATTTTGTCTTCCATATTGAAGTTCAGCAGTTTCTGGTGAAGCTATTCTTTGTCTTTCAGCATTTGATCTTGCATATGTTAAGTCGATATAGTCATCTATAGGCTCAGCAACAAAAAGTTGAGGATGACTTCTGTTATTTGTCAAAATACTTTCATCTGGATAATCAGATTTCTCCAATTCAAATCTTTTGAGCCAATGTTCATTTCCTTCAATTTCCGCCTTCTGATATTCGTTTAATTTTACTGATGACTGTGATAGAGAGTCCTCTGTACCCTGTGTATCCTGATCTCCACTAGGAAACCGAAATCGTTGGCTTTCAAATCCATATGGATGCATTTCATATGTACCAGATTCTTTCTCGTTAGAACCATTTAATTGCATTCTATTTTTAGTCTTAAGAACTGGTTCCGGTTGTAAATGAGAGGAATTATGGTTCCCTCTTATATCAAGGTTATAAGTTACAGAATTCTTTCTTGCATCTATTGGTATATTTGATTTTGAATTGCCAATATTTTCTTGGTCAGAGCGATTTTGTGTTCTTATAACTGGTGGTTTCAATGTATTCTCAGGATTTCCAAAATACTTGCTATTGGCAGACAAAGGCTCTTTATGATGACATTCTGCATTATCAATACATTGGTCATCTGAATTCTCCTCATTAGTAATGATGTTGTTTTGATTATGCTCCTCAGATACTCTGTTTAGTGTTTGATTTTTATTAGACTGTAATGTCTCCCTATGCAGTTTTGAATTCAGTCCCTGTTTACTATGTATTATGGAAAATAACATCTGAAAAAGGAGAACATGATTATTTATCTTTTACATAAAAATGATACGGGTTCTAGGCTGATATTTCTTCTTTTATGAACAATGCTTGTATATTCAATTAAACACACGTGGATTCATAATAACTTAAAACTATGAACTTACGACAAAATTATAATTCAAACATTATTTCAAAAAGAACTTTTTCCACGATACTCTAAAAATACTTTATGTAAGGTACTGTTCTTTTTTTCCAAAGATATCTTAGCAATGTAAACTCACTTCTATTATCCTCTGTGGAAACATAGGTAGAGTTTTCACCAGATTGTCTTTTGAACATGACATTAAGTCTTTCAAAGTCATTTTCTTCAGAATAACCTGGCAACTGTAAAACAATTATTGTGAAATTAAATGCACAAAAAATAAACAACTGAACAGCAATCTATTTAAAAGCAGTTGTTTAAAATAAAATAACAATTTTTAGTAATTTAAACTAAGGTTGTCATATTATGCTCTCATTCTGAACTGGCAACAAATTGATAATGACCTTGATGAGTTTAAAATGTGTTTTAAAGTAAATAGGTAATAATTATCTTCGATGATTGCAAAAGTGTCATCTGGCATGTTTACAAATTTATATGAAAGGTGACTAGTACAACTATTGTAATCTGGCATAATTTGTGAGAAATCCAACATTTAATGAAGATTCAATTCAGGCAATTTCATTTTAGACAGAATGAATGTTTACTATATAAAATCCTGCCCCCAGAGGTGAGCTTTAGCTAGTTCAGCATTACCTTTTTGTAGGTTACAGAAAATGTTACAGTGTTTGAGTCTGTTTTAACCAAAGGAAGCTTACCTTATTGAGTTAAGACAAGGTATAGACAACAGAAACTTTTCTTCCTTCAAAAATAAAAACAATAGTTCAGTTACAACATATTCATGTATAGAACCAAGAGAAACATCATTTCATCTATACCTTTTTAGGATCATCAAAATTTATAAGTTCCAAGCTAATCAAGGCTTTAGGGCAATAACTCTAGCTAGGTAAACATTAAAAATTACAATAGACTAGATTATTTTAATTCGGATGTAAATTTAGGTATGTATAAATGGAGCATTATTTTAAAATGAAAATGAAACTAGTTTGAAATTAGCAGAAATTACATTTGTAAAATGTTCATGCAACCAACTGCTATCTGCCCATTCCTCTTTGTTCCATACTTCTGAGTATTTTCTCTCCATGTCACAAATTTTCCTGATATTTGAGCATATATCTTCTGCACTACAACAGGTCAGAACCTACAATGGTATATAAGGTTTACTTCAGTTAATTCAGACTATAGATTAGCATAAAACTTCATACAAGCCTGTAGAAAAATTGTATTTCTATAAAAACTTGATTTTGTGGTTAACCTTTATCAATGAAGTGCTGGAAAATTTCAAAATAATATATTAAATGTCTTAAAAAATCCTAAATTAGTACCATAGATGGGATAAATAATAACAAACCTTTGTTTCAAATGAATCATGTTTGCTGACATAATTTCCAAGACTTGCTTGCAGCTTAAACAAATTGCTGACACATCTCCCAGCATAAGGGTAACTGAAATTAGTCAGGAAATCATTTAGCATTAGTTAATAGGAATGGACATGCTGAATCCAGTAGTTTATGGAAACATCTTTTCAAAGAATTTTTAAACTAGTAACCACAATTGCTTTTGGCTTCAAATTTGACTGTCATTGATTGTCATGCAACTTTGATACTATGAAGTATATACTATAAACAAGAATGTGTCCATAGTACATGGATGCCCCACTCCCACTATCATATTCCATGTTCAGTGGATCGTGAAATTGGAACCAAAACTTTAATTTGGAGTAAAAATTAGAAAGATCATATCATAGGGAACCTGTGTACTAAGTTTCAAGTTGATGTGACTTCAACTTCATCAAAAACTACCTTGACCAATAACTTTAACATGAACTTTGCACTATCATTTTCTATGTTCAGTGGACCGTAAAAATGTAATCAAAACTTTAATTTGGCATTAAAATTAGAAAGATCATATCATGGGGATCATGTGTACTAAGTTTCAAGTTGATTGGACTTCAACTTGACCAAAAACTTTAACCTGAGGCGGGATAAAGGAACGGATGGACAAACGGACGAACAAACGCACAGACCATAAAACATAATGCCCCTCTACTATCGTAGGTGGGGCACAGACCAGAAAACATAATGCCTCTCTACTAGGTGGGGCCTAAAAAGCCTCCAAACAAAATAATTTCAAAAATGTAAAGACATTATATAGGATTCTCATTTTACAGTTTACATTATAATTGAATTTGTTACAGTTGATATATAAATATAAAGCTTAAAGCACTTAAAGTAATGATGATCTAGAAGTTTGAGGGTTTGGGAATTGCCACTTAGAAATTTTATAAGTTCTAATGATTGTCAGGAATGTTTTAATAGCAATTAATGCAGATCAGAAAATAGAATGTTCAAAGATTGTAATAAAACTAAATAAAAGACTGTTATGCAAGAAATGATGTCAGAAATTATTTCAAAAACTTCTCACCTTTTCCCAGATTTTGACAAGTTTAACAACAAAATCCAACATTTTGTGTATTTCAGACTAAGGGAGATAATTTTCTTGACAAAAGGTTCAAGGTTGTTTCCATCTGCCATATCTGCCAGAGAATGTAGCACAATACAGGCTTTCTCATCTATGTCAATATCAGGAAAATATGATGTTCCATCAAACATACTGTAGTTTCTTTCTATTACTATAAGGTTGTATCTGTAAAACAAATAATTAATTTATAAAGAATGAATTAACTAAGATTAAATCATTTAATTAGATTGGGTTTTAAAGTACACATGTGACAGAAAACACAGAAAAGCAATACCAGTACATAAGAGTCTATTAACTGTTTCCAAAAATTAAATTTTTGAAATACCTCAGGAACAGATTACCTTAGCTGTATTTGGCAAAACTTTAAGGGATTTTTGGTCATCAATGCTCTTCAACTACATACTTTATTTGGCCTTTTTAACCTTTTATTTGATGGGTGTGTCACTGGTGAGTCTTTTATAGACGAAACGGGTGTAAGGCGCATATACAAAATTTCAATCCTGGTTTCTGTGTTGAGTTTGTTCACATCTAACTTTATTTTAGTATTGAAAAACTATACCCATATGATAATTCAATATGAAACAAGAATGTGTCCATAGTACACGAATGCCCCACTCGCACATTCATTTTCTACCGTTATCATTTTCCTTTGTTCAGTGGACCCTAAAATTGGGGTAAACACTCTAATTTGGCATTAAAATTAGAAAGATCAAATCTTAGGGCACATGTGTACTAAGTTTCAAGTTGATTGGACTTCAACTTCATCAAAAACTACCTTGACCAAAAACTTTAACCTGAAGTGGGATGAACGGACGAAGGAACAAATGGACAGACGGACGCACAGACCACAAAACATAATGCCCCTCTTCTATCGAAGGTGGGGCATAAAAAAATAAACCCAATGATAATTTACTTATGTTATCCACAAATGGTCTAGTTAAGTTACCTTGTTTCCAACAAAGGAAGAATATCTCCACAAGATGTTAGTTTGGATGAACCCAGTATTGTCATTTGCTGCAATTCCTTACATCTAGAAAGACTTTTCTGAATGTTTACTTCTGAAATAAAAGCAATATGATCAGTTAAATCAAATGTAGATGTAACCTATGTGATGATATATCCATTCTAATTTGATATCAAATTGAAGCATAATTTTTTTTTTAATTCAAATAAAGCAAATTGTAAATAGAGCTTCAGATCTCAAAAATGTTCAGCTTATATATATGTTAGCGGCAATAGGTGAAATTAGGCATTAAGCTTAAATCCTAGGCAATAAGCTAACACCTAGGCATTAAGTTATTGCCTGAAATTTCCAGCATTAAGCTTATTTCCTTAAATTTGATGATGATTTTTCATCCTATTGCCGAACATAATTTTAGGCAATAAGTAAACTCTGGAATTTATGCATATTTGGTGATTTATTCTTGATATAAAGTCGTTTCTTAACAATATTTCTAATATTACATGTATAAACATAAATTCATTTGACAGATCTTCAATTTAGTAAGTTTATTTAGTAATTTTAGCATTTAAAATACAGACTTAACTCATACTTTTTTCATGTTTTTGTGGTATTACAAAATATAAAAAAAGATTTTAAAAAGTGATTGTACCCAATCAAAAAAAAGGGGGAGATTCTATAGAATAATTACAATATTTATTTGAAAATTTGTACACTTCACTTGGTCAATTTGGTTTGAACTGGTCAAAAGTAGACTAAATTAAGATATGATTTTTTGCTCACACCATTTTTCAATTTTTTTATTGGCTAAGTAAACTTTCTTTGTTAAAAGTTCCACATCTTGTGATCACAAAATGATTTTAACAAAAATTTCTATCAAGTTTTCATATTTTTAAATTATTGTTTGATGCATTTTGATATAAATAACATATTTTATTAGTTATTTTATTTCCAATCTCTTGTGGAGAGTTGTCTAATAGGCAATCATACCAATTCTTCTTTCTATATTTATAAGATAAAACTGGGCCCTGTAGTTTTGGCATCAGTAAAATTCAATTTTTTTTCTTTCACTCATATTCAAATAAAATTGAGAATGGAAATGGGGAATGTGTCAAAGAGACAACAACACGACCATAGAAGTCCGAGTCTGATGTCAGAAGATATAACCAAAGAAAATAAACAAAATGACAATAATACATAAATAACAACAGACTACTAGCAGTTAACTGACATGCCAGCTCCAGACTTCAATTAAACTGATTGAAAGATTATGATTTCATCATATGAACATCAGGCACACTCCTTCCCGTTAGGAGTTTAGTATCATACCATCATAACATATATGAGAAGAACATCGGACTTGGACTTCTCTTGAACTGAATTTTAATATGCGTATTGTTATGCGTTTACTTTTCTACATTGGTTAGAGGTATAGGGGGAGGGTTGAGATCTCACAAACATGTTTAACCCCGCCGCATTTTAGCGCCTGTCCCAAGTCAGGAGCCTCTGGCCTTTGTTAGTCTTGTATTATTTTAATTTTAGTTTCTTGTGTACAATTTGGAAATTAGTATGGCGTTCATTATCACTGGACTAGTATATATTTGTTTAGGGGCCAGCTGAAGGACGCCTCCGGGTACGGGAATTTCTCGCTACATTGAAGACCTGTTGGTGACCCTCTGCTGTTGTTTTTTATTTGGTCGGGTTGTTGTCTCTTTGACACATTCCCCATTTCCATTCTCAATTTTATTTTAAATATAATATCAAAATTATTTATTACACTTAATTTAAAATTAATTTTCTTATAATTAAAATTAAAATTAAAGTTGTTGGTTAAATTTGATACACTATTTCATTTTTTTCATTTACTATTTTCTTTTACACCAATACAGCGGTTAGGACATCTTAGCTAAGATAATCCTCAAAGATAAAGCTCAGATAGCTTCAATGTGCATGCTGAGATATGCCGTAAGTTGGTCCTATACTTTATCATAATTTCTGTCCTAAGAATATCTTATAGGACGAATCCTAGACAGATTCGATAAACAGACCCTAGTTCTCAAAATGTTATTATGTGACAAATTTATTTTTATTTAAATGAAAAAAGTTTTTTATTTACTCGCATTTATATTTTAGGCATTAAGCTTAATGCCTGCACACATTTTTCAGGATTTAAGCTTAATATATATATTCAAACTAAATAAAAGTATATCTGTGGTCCATCCCAAAAATCTAATGCATGATAATTTCTGAGCTTCTTTGTAGAAAAGAAAACAATTCATTTTATTATAAAACAGTATTTAAAGTATTTCTTACGAACCCTTTCGGATCCAAGTTAAAATTATCATACCAAACTTGCTTCTGATAACAAAACATAAGCTGACAGTCATGCAATTCAACAAAATTATAAAGGATTACTGTACCTTGTTGAGAACTGCTCTCAGAGGAACTAAGTTTGACCTTGAAAGAAACTAGTTTAATGTTTTGTGTTTCACAAATTGTTAAGAGAGTTGCCTGCTTGTCATATTCATATTCAATAACAAGGTTTATCATAGCCCAGGGAAAGTGTTTATCTAGCAGGTTACTGGGTATTATCATACAGTTACACTCTTCAAGGCTGAAATAAAAAGATAATTAAAATACCTTTATACATTTTATCATACACGACAAAAGAGTTTTTGATACACTTTGTTTATGTGAAATGTAATAACTTTTCTTTGTTGAGTTTGTTGATAAGTTAATAAGTCTTTGACTCAAACACATAAAATAACATTGAGGATGTGAGTGAGGCTGCATCATTAATGATAAAAAATAAACTACTTCAAAATAAGCCTTATCAATGTAATAATTTTTTTTTTTTTACAAAAAACAGCAAGTCCCCAATGATTTCAGAGTCTAGTTAGCCTAATTGTAACTGATAACAAACAAACTTTATTGTTAAATCTTAATTGCCTCCTGATAATAAATATTATATAAATTTTCAGTTGAGATGTTTAAATTATAATTATGTGCATTGCATTGAGATCGATGGTTATTTGTACTCAGTGTAACATATTGAAATTGTTGAAGGTGTAAGGTCATACAATATGGCAGTGCAATTCAAACATGTAATGTGTAAATAGTAAGAATACAAGATGAGGATAAATGTTTCTAACTTTATTCATATTTCTATTGAAAGATTTGACCTCAGTTATGCATAGCTTCACAAGGTTGATGCAATCTTAGAAACTTGGTTATCATACCTGGCTACAATGTTCTTATTCTGTGATTCTTCTTGAATCTTTAACCTAACCAAAGAACAGTGACAGATCACTTTCTCAAGCACCTTCAGAAAACTAGGGATCTTTCTTTTCACAACAATCAAAACCTGAAAATAAACAGTATTTCATTTTATTTATATTTACCAAGTACTGTCTCACTATAATATAGGGTTATTGCATGAATATTGGGGAATATTGTCCCGAGTAGAATTTTATATTGCACGAGCTTGCGAGTGCAATATATGTTCTACGAGGGACAATATTCCCCAATATGCATGCAATAACCCTTTTATTGTATAGCAATATAATATTTGAAAGTAAAAATTGGTTTAAGCTAAGATTTTGTCGTTAATGACGTCATGAATTTTAAAGATTTATTGCACTAGTGCAATATTAGAATTTATTGCACGCTAACTTTTGGTTACGTTCTGTGGAAAATATTATATTGCTATACAATAATGATCTGTTATTGCATTATCTAGAATCTATATACATATTGTTGCAAAAGAAATGAAACTTTTGAACAGAATCACTTAGAGTTTACATGTTGATTTGATTTTTTGTAAGTCCACTTGTCCCATTGAATAAATACAATTGCTATTGATCTGTGGAGTTAATTCACTGGGACCTTTATTTTTTTTCTGTGAGAAATCCATCACTCATTGATTAATTTAATTGAAGAAATAAAATATCTGCTAAGTAGGTGAAAATACATGTATCATCACTATCAATTAAAAAAAAACCTGCATGTGATGTTGTATTTGTTCAATATCAATATTATATTTTCAATCTATTCATTAAATACACTGATTGAAACATAAGAAGTTGATATCTGGCACAATTTTCAGCATTGTTCCTATAGATTTTTGTTTTTGTTTTTTTTGACATATTAGATCTAAAACTGCAAAATAATATAACAATGTTTAAAGTCTGACATAAGAAACCTCAAATTAAAAAAAATAATGCATATGTTTTTTTTATAACTCAATGGATAGTTTTCATTATAAAACTGATGTACATATACTTTTTTCTGAAGAAAATTCTTAAATTTGTTCATATTACGAAGAAGTTTACTTTATTTGAATTGCTTCAAGCAATTCCCCGCCATATTTTCCGTTTGCAAAGTGACCTCAGTGTGACCCATCTCGTAAAAATCTGGTGATCGCAATACGCATGGATGTCCTTAAAATAAACTATTATCTGATTGTGCATGTTAAACACGTGCTCAATATCCAAGCTTTTTTGTTGATTGTTGACAAACTTGTGACAAACGTTAAAATTCTGCTTCAAAACACGAACTTTAATTACCTGCCATATTTTTACAACACTGACCGATTGAAAAAAAAATTGACTATTATACGAAATTTATGAGAAAAAAATATAAAATCGTGCACAGAAGACTAAGTTTATGATGCTTGTATGCATTGGTTCAAGAATTGGAATAACATTATTTTTCACCAGTCACTCGTTTCATATGACTTTAAATAAAGGCCTCCCTTAATTTAATCTAAGAGTAACACTTTAATTCCAAATTTTCATGGCAATTGTTACATTCTTTTTATTCATACCTGTTTCATTTTGTCAATTTTGTGAATGGATAATTCATTAAATTATTTTTTTTCTTTTAAGTTTATAAGTTTTTCTATACCTTTTTCTCACTATTGTTTCTAAACTGGAAACATTTTTCTACTTCTTTACATGCTGCAATAACTTTTGGATGATAGATATTATTTTGTTGAAAATTACAACTGAGCTGGAATAATTTCTGTCTGATATCTTCTATTCCACCTGTATGAAAATAAGATATGAACATATTTTGAACGTTTATTTGTATGAACAATAGTGTAAGAAATAAAGGTAATGCAATTTTCTCATCAATTAAATTGATGAAAATGAGTTGTGAATATATTTGACTGACCATTCAATTGTTTATGTATTATACTTTGACCTCATGTTACACATTTATGTGTCTGAGTGTTATCAATAAATCTTGAAATCTTGAAATCTTGACCATTAAAATATCAATTAGCAAAGGTACAATTAATCCCCTATGATTGCAAGTAATTACATTAACAAAATGCCACTAACCTGTCAAGTATGACTTGTACTTATCTTCAGCAGCTTGTAGGTGAGCTATTGCTGACTCTAAACAGTAATTTATCAGTATATCTCTGGCTCCACACAAAGCATGTAAGCAGACAGTTGTCCTGTAGCTTTCTTTAATTTGTTCTGAAATTATATTTATAAACCATATAAAAATAAGGAGATGAGCCATTAAGACATTCATCCACCAGAGTTTAAATGACAAAGATAAAAGTAACTACCTGTATAGGTCACTGTATGGCTTTCGAAAACCAGACAATTTAACATATCCTTATGTGATGTAAATTATCTCAACTGTAACCACAATATCAACCCCAATGATAAGTATTACCTTATACATCTTTTATTAATCAGATTATAAGTGAATTTTAGATATTATAAAGAAGTATAGAAATTATATAAGTTCTCTTAACTTATAGCTTAACAAAAATGCAACTGTAAATTATCCTTTCACAGTATCAATACATGTACCTGTGTCTTTGGAATCTGTCATTTGTTTCTCTTTTTGCTTCAATAAAAATCTTGTATAATCTGTATTTAAGGATGATGAATCTAGGTTCTGTAAATCGTCACCAGCAGTCTTCAAAGAAGATAGAAGGTAACAGATCTTTTCATCAATTGCACTTACAATATTTTCAAATTTTCCTAAAGAAAAATAAAATTTTAAAACATTCATTTTACTGAAGCGATATTACAGAAACAAATACTCAATAGAAAATAAATTTCCTTAATTCAACTCTTTTTCAGAATCTCTCATTTTAGACCCTGATAAAAAAAACTAACGCTGATCAACCAAATGAACTATCTCTATTAAAGTGGTCTTATCAATCAACAAAGCTTAATAAATTTTATTCAATATTACTTCTTATTAATTTAATTTTTGCAAGATTGAGAAGAATGTTTGCTGACAGCAGGGCAAATGACAAGAATGGAAGATAAATGCAGGAAGTGATTTTAATTGCAGAAAAACAATGGAAAAGGCATAAATAAACAAGAATTCAATTGAAACTTTAACTAAAATTAATAGGAACTTAAATAAAAAAAATAATTATAATCAAAATAAGTAAATAAGTAAAACAATAAAAAATACAAACCAGAATGTAACAAGTTGACTTTATATACCTCCCAGTTGAACAGTTATAATATCAGACCATATCTTGTTGTTATCTACTGGTCTTTTCCTATCCATGCTTTTACTTTCTGGTTTGGATATTGATGCATCTAAAAGCATAACCCAAATTTAATATAGATGGTTATTTATCATGAATATGTATGATTAAAATACAAGCTTATAATTTTCAGTTGTACTAAAGTCTTGAAAATCCTGCAGTAGAAATAGTCAAATCAACCTAGAATTTTATGCATACCAATCATAAAGTAATTCCCATAACATAAGATTAACAGAAATGAAAATTGTAAATTACTATCCTGAATCCTAAAATCATGTGAGAACTATATGAATTATAAGTCAAATAAATCTGTATCAGACCAGATGCAAACAATATACATTTTGTAAATTATATATACTTTATAGCACAATCTCTAAATATTTTCTCTCTTTTTTCAATATTTTTTAGTTTTATCTTCTGTATCAATAAAATGTTTGAAATACCTGCATTGGTCCTGGTTGAAATGATAGTATTTTTCTGTGGCTGTGGCTTTGCTCCAATACGTAGAGTAAAGAAATCATCCATTTGACTGAAACCAAAGTCTTCTTCATTTGCAGAGACTACTTTTTGCGTCACTGTGTCAAAAACAATTTTTCTCTTGTGAATAAGTTTTAAATATTCATTTCTAACAAGTTATAAGCACTCCACTATATCAGGAATATTATATTTTTGTTCAAAGAATTCAAATTGAAAAACACCCAGACTATTTGTACTTTTTATAGGATAATATTGATAAAAAGAAATTGCATGTGTTGTTTTGTTCAGCATACCCAGCACTTGTAATTCAAAGTATCAAAAAAAGTATGTGTTTTACAGTTCTGAAACCTCCACACACATTAGAAGTCATTAATGCTAAGCTCCTAACAAAACTCAAAATGTAACAGCAAACAGAGTAGATTTATGACTTATGAAATAAGAAGTTTTGGAATCACAAGCATCTTTGTTTTTATTAGTTATTTTCCAAAAGTATAAAACATTTTCAATAAAAGAAAACTTGCACCTAATGATATGTGAAAAAAAGTGAGTACACAGTAGTTGCTGAGCCAAAATTATTTTGCAGATGCATGACATCCTATTGAAATCATTAGCTCTATAAAGGTAGTTATACCTTTTATTAAGATGAGTTCCACATGAATAATTTCAGTTTTAAAACCTTGCAAGGTCAAATAGAACTTGATGCTTGCAAGGATTATTTGGTTACAAGAAAGGTTTTATCAGGCGAGAAAAAACAGCAAATGTTTACCTTCTTTCACAGTTTCAATGGAAGAAACCATCATCTGGTGATTTTCTACCAATTCTAACTGGACTTCTTCATTATCTGAAATAAACAAGATTTCATAGTTTTGAATATAAGAAAATAATAAACTGGAACACAACCATTTCAAGATATTTAGTCTATATCTCACAAAAAAAAAAAACAACATTGGACTTTGGAAATAATTTTTGGGAAAATAATCAAGTGTCTAAAAAACTACTATAAATTCAGAAATTATTGCGTGCATTTGTTATTGCGATTTTGTCATTTAAGTCTAGAACACAATTTAAATTTTTGCGAGATTAGGAAAAATCCTGTTTATATCATATAAATTTTTATCAAATGCGAGTTTGAATTATTGCGATTGTAACCCAGTCACATTTTTCACATTAATAAAAACATCGCAATAATTTTATGCATTTACAGTAATATCTGTAATGTGAAAAAACAGCATGTTACTTTGCTGTGAATTTGGTTTATCTATTAAATACCTGTCATTCACATATAATTATATTGACATACAACATACACAAAAACTTTATATCCTCTACAACTTTATTGGTCGGGTATAAAAAGCATGTAAATGTAATTTTTTATTCCTATATAAACAAATTTGTTAGGAAATGATCTCCCCTTCTGTTAAACAAAAAATGGGAAAAAGATAACCTAGGTTACGAAAATAATCTTTTATGCAGCACTTACACTAAACACAAGCTTTTTGTTCATATATCACAGTTTTCAACTTAGAAAATTTTCTTGATGATTATACCTACTTTTCACATCTGATATGGTGTTGGTATTGGACAATTCAATGACATCATCCTTCTCACCTAGAAATTGAAATCAAATTTAAATGCAATGTTAAAACATACATCTCATTGAAATCTTCCCCTATATCAAGGAAGGAAGTTTAACAAATTATATAATAAGTCATGATACCTTTGAGGCTTTATAAATAACTCTAAATTACTAAAATTACCTAATCTGATCCTCACACTAAAAAATAAAGTTCGGAAGCTGTTATTAACACCTTCCAAAATAGCTTATTTGCCAACCAAAAATCATGACTCCTAATTGGACCATAAATCCACTCTTTATCTACCACTGACGGATATATACGCGGTAATTAACACTGTTTAGTTCGTAGTGACTGATAAATCCGCTTGCCAGTTCACCTGTGTATTCGCCGTGACTGATCTATCCGCTGTAAACAATGCATGCGCAGTCGTGTTGACGGATATTCCCGTAAAATATACCACTGTTAAAACTCTTTAGATTGGACAATACCTAGGGGGAATCCCGAAATGAACCAATCAAATTTGGTTTTACAAATGAATAAACTTTCAACTCGTATATTCCTTTCCATTGAAAGGTAATATGTTTACATTAAAAAACATTGTTTTTAACACATGTTTTTGTTTGCGAAATGCGATTGAAACAATGGCCATTAAATGAGTTTCATTCTTCGAATCCGAGGAAGAAGATGAAGAGTTTGAGGGTTTTAAGCAGTCTGATATAGACGAAAGTGAAGTTAAAAGTATCGGCAGTTATATTAGTTA
Organism: Mytilus galloprovincialis; assembly: GCA_037788925.1. Taxonomy (NCBI): domain Eukaryota; kingdom Metazoa; phylum Mollusca; class Bivalvia; order Mytilida; family Mytilidae; genus Mytilus; species Mytilus galloprovincialis. Next base: position 114,475,890 of record CM075330.1, read on the forward strand.
ATCGGAAATAGTAAGCGAGGAACCAGAGTTGGATAATGACATTTGGATAAATAATTTGTTTTTCAACATAGTTTATTGACTTAATTAAGTGTACATAATTGGATCAAAATCAGAAATATAAAAATTCAAACAATTGTGAATTAAATGCATTTTTTATTTTTAATTTCTATACTGTAATATGCTTAATAATTTCATATTTAATTGCACCTGCCGTAAAAATTATTACACTGCAAAATATCTCTGGTAGTTAACCTACAAATTAGCTGCAGTAGCTAACTAATAAGCTGTGTGTAGTAGTGAACTGTATGATCGCCTGTGGTAGATAAGAAGTTAAATTTATCCAAAATTTTAATTGAACAATAAAGGCAACCTTTTACAAATTACTAAAGGAATTTTGAAAAGATCTGAAAGATGCTCACTAACCAGACATATCTTCAATACTACCATCAAAGATTTGCAATTGCTAAATGTTAGGACATGTTCCATTACGACACTTCACTAGGTTGATAACTATTGGATGCATATCTTGAAACAACATTTATGTAGGTTTAAAATGCAATGTTATTTTCATGTAAGTATAGAATATAAAACATACATACAATGCATATTTGAGTACTGAAATTTGTCAAAATTCATTTGGTAAACATCAGAACTAATATTTTCTTTCACTGTTAAATAAATTTTTTCGGTTGTGCTACATGGTTCCTTTATGTTTCCAACAGTGCTTCCAACTGGATCCCAGCTAAGTGACAGTTCAGCATCACCAATATGATCCTCTTTCACTAAGTTTTGTTGTTGTATGACTGTTTGAAGAGATATGTGGGAAACTAGAGAAACTTTGATCTCTGGTTCTATAAAGAAAATATAACAAAAAACTATAAAAAAATTCCCTCTGCAATTTTATCATTTATAAAATTTGCACAATCATTTTTCCAATATGAAACTGAAACTGAGACAAGCAATTGAACTAAAATCAAAATAATGCAATATTTTCTATGAAAATATAAATTATTTAACTTAGTTTATATACAGATAAGGAGATGTAGTATAAATGATAATGACAACTATCCACAAAAGTTCGAATGAAGTGGATTCAAGCAATTATATGCAATCATTTCATGTATTAGTTTTATTTTCCGTTTGGAGTCTATATAATGTTTTTCCTAATAAAAATGTCCAAGTATCACAAATTTCTAAAAGAAAAAGTAAAAATGAGTTGCCATACACAATCTTTGAAGTTCAAAATTAGATCAAAAGATTGGTCTAGCTATGTTGGAAGTAAATGTTTTGAGCATTTCTGCCCGAATCTTTCATTTCAACAAAAGCCTATACATTTTAATGTGTAGATAATTGTACCCAATGTATAATAATACATCCTAGGTTTGATAGGAATTCTTATTTACAGTAAAATTAAAGAAAGAGCATTTTTTAGTCCATGTAAAACAATGAAGTGTCCAATTAAAAGGTATAATATTCTATGAAAATAATTTACCCGCAATTCTCATCGATAAAACATCACTGAAGTATTTCTCTTTTTGCCATATTCTTCCTTTGATTACATCAATCTCAGCTGGTTTAAGGAACCTAAAAATTCAGTAAAACAAGGAGATATCTAAGTAAAGCAAACTAACTTTATGATTTGAAGATGAATTAAAACAAGAATGTGTCCATAGTACACGGATGCCCCACTCGCACTATCATTTTCCATGTTCAGTGGACCCTGAAATTGGGGTCAAAACTTTAATTTGGAATAAAATTAGAAAGATTATATCATAGGGAACATGTGTACTAAGTTTCAAGTTGATGTGACTTCAACTTCACCAAAAACTACCTTGACCAAAAACTTTAACCAAAACTTTAACCTGAACGGACGAACGAACGAACAGACGGACAAACGGACCCACAGACCAGAAAACATAATGACCCTCTACTATCGTAGGTGGGGCATAAAAAATTCTATGACTGCATGCACATATTACAGTGAAATTGATAGAGTATTTACAAAGCTAACAATAGTAGGGAAAGCAACATGGTCTATCGAAGTGTAAACAAAAATATGAATTCTAAAGGGCCAATCTTATTCAAGTATTTGTAGATATGCAAATCAAATAAGAATTTAATTATTATATATAGGAGCCCTGTCTTTATCAACAAACAAAGGTCTGTCTCTACAAGTTGGCTTTGAAGCTCATAATATTTTATTTTGTATTTTGCTTCCCAAATTTTGCTGTCGAAAGCATATCAAATGAAGTGAATCACCACTAACATTCATAAACAGTAGAAAACAATTGAAATACATACCCATTTGTATCACTTTCATGAACCTGAAGTTTAGGTAATGTATGAAGTACTGATTGTATCTGTAAATTGTCAGAATCTATGGTAAATTTGTTTATAATGAGTGGACTATCCAACAGTGCTTTCTGTTCAAAATCGTCCTCTGTATCTCCTTAAAATGAAAAGTACTGGTGATAGATTATGAACTTTAATACATATCTCTGATGCATATTTTCTTCATAACATCTAATTAAAAAGTACTGCCTTTACTATTAAAAGAAAAATACAATTTGTTTTATCTTACCTATGAGTGCAGCATTGGCTAAATAAAATAATAGATAAGACGTAACAAATAGGCATAAAAACCAACATATTTCAACACATCAATTTGAAGCCTGTTAAAACAGGGGATGAAAAATATTTAAGTTATTTACCTAAAAATGAGAAGATGTGATAAAGTTGCCAATGAGAAAACTTTAAAATGATAGAAATATCCCTTTTTAATATCAGGTCTTTTTGTAGGTTTTCATAAGTAACAAGAGTATCAAGGGAAGGCACTTTAAAAATATATTAATCACTAATAGTAGCTATTTTATAGATCTACTTACATTTTAAACTAGTACAACATAACATGTCATGGCAATTTGTAGTGGCAAATTCAAGTTGCCTTTCCTGGGTACCATGCATAATTTAGTGGAACAGCCGTAAGTATACTAATAATTTGATGCGCTAAAACTTACCAATCTTATTCATATTTAAAAAATTATCTTCCTTATTTATTTCAGCATTTTTTTCTTTCTGTAGTTTTTCTCCACACATGTTTATATCTAAGGATGCAGCTGGAAAAGATATTTCACCAGTTTCTAAAATAAACAAAACACATTAAAATATACATGGATCGTGGTAGTCTGGCATTTGCAATCATATACTGTAAACTCTGAAATGTTTTCTTACATATGATATATTATTGAAGAATGTACAAAAATTGAATAATAAATATTGAGATTATTAAATGCTACATTACCCAGATCATTATGTGAAATTTCATTAAGATCTTTCAACAGGGTAACTTCATCTGATGTTTTCTCCTCTTTAGGTGAAGAAAATGGTGACAAAGCTTCCTCAAGAAGCATCTGAAAAAAGTGAACTGTTTATATGATTGCTTTTCTAACATTTTAAAACATAATATATGATTTATATCATGTATCAGAAATAATCAACAAAAATATATTGACTGTGTTGAAAACCTCAAAATGAAAGGGAATAACTAAATATTTTTATTATTGACATATTTTACGTAACAAGATGTTCTGTTAGCTCTTGATCACTAAATATACATTGATAACTTTCCTTGACGAAATTTAATGAAAACTTTATATATGAGCTAGGAATTTTACAAATATATATACATGTATTAAAGTTTTCAATAAATACAGAGTGGATGTGGAAATAAGAGGAAATTGCATGTGAGTATTCCCAACTTGTTCTTATAAATCTACCAACAGGAGGCTATCACGAATTTGGCTTAAAATTGCTTATACATTGTTTTCAATATAATGGAATTTGATGTGGCTGTCATACAAGTGAGAGGTTTAGCTAGTTGTAAAACAAGGTTCAAACCACCATTTTCTACATATGAAAATGCCTGTACCAAGTCAGGAATATGACAGTTGTTATCCATTAGTTTGATGTGTTTGTGGTTTGATTTTGTCATTCGATTAGGGACTTTCTGTTCTGAATCTTCTTTTCTTTATTTTTGTGATTTTACTTTTTACTACTGAACATTATAAAGTTGATAGTTCCAGACCAAATATCAATTCTTGCCTTTGTACAGAAACTGAGTAATATGTCAATGTGTAATGTAAAAATAAATTGTATAAGACCATGGAATGTAAACAATGAACATGGCAAAGATTTAATCGCCACTTTTAAAGATCCAGACCATGATAAAAACAACCTAATATATGTTATAAAAGCTTATCTATACTCACTTCATCATCTGTAGCCACTGCAACTCTGACAAATTCCTCTTGCAAACAATCAGCAATATTTGTCTTTGTGGTTATAGGTGTACATAGCCTGATTTAAAAAAAAATCAAATGAATTTAAAGAATTTAAACACTAATACCTCTTGAGGTTTTTTTAACAGATTCGAGGATAACCACTCTTTCATCTTACTGCTAAATGCTTTTGTTATACATGTATAAGGCATTGAGTCAAACCCACAATCTTGTTAAAGAAATGTAAGCACTCTACAAGACCACAAGCATGTTAAACAGCAAAATGAAGTTACAGAAAAATGTAAAATAGGAAGGAAATTCTAAGAAACTTTGAAAACAGAATTTTATTTAAAAAGATAAGAAATGAAGACAAACTTTATTGTGATACCAAAACCCCTCAAAATCCTTTTTGGGATTAATTTTTAATTAATTTTTCCTGACAAATCACTCTTCTGAACATTTACCTTAAATTGTCTGTAGTTTGAAGATTACAAGCATCTTTTCTTGAAAGGGGATCTTTAACCTGATTTTGATGTAGTTTACCAATCAGGCATTTCAATGAAGGTAGATTACTCTTCAACAGTACAAATACATCTTCTGTCAAAGTTTCTTCTAATTTCAATGATGTATCTGCAATAGATTTTCAAATAAATATCAAGCACAGATTTTTGATTAATTTACTTTTTAATAGTTCATAAAATGCAAGTATAGTTAAAAGTATTTACAACAATTATTGAACTTCTCACATCTTATAAAAGGATTTTCACTTCTGAGTTTGTCAATTATAAAAATGACTATGTCATCATTCATATCCTATAATTTTTTAAATTAACTCAAGCTAATAAACTCCATTTCTTCATAAGAGATATGGACAATAAAATCTAAATCCAACAGAATTGTGCAATTGATTGCTTTTTGCAATAGCACTACAAGTATGTTGGAGTAGACTGTAGCTCTCCTAGAATTCTGATATTAGCTGTATAGTTTGATTTCAAGTAACACATTGCAATTGAGTCTGTTCTTTTTTTTAAATGTACTAATACATTGTAATATGTGGAGTGAAACACAAACACCGTAGTTAGAGTAATGAAACCCACTATTTAATCCTTTGAATTGAATGGTAGCTGCCTTATTGGCATATACCCTATACATTAAAGATCTTTATTTTTCAGTCAGTTACATATTAGAATGTGATAAGATTTATAAATGCATACTTAATTGTATACAAACCATCATGCAAGTTGTCCTTTTGATGTACTTCTTTGAAAAGATTTTTGCTTTTCTTGTCATGTTTGCTGAAACCCTCTGCATCACACTTTGGAAACAATGTATTATTTTTATTTGAATTGATATCATAGTCATCAGATTCTAAGCTTGGAACAAAATCTTCCAAATTGAAATATCCCAGATCTTCATCCTCAGTATCACTAGCACTATTAACAGTAATAAATTCAGTGAGATAAGGTGGAAGACTGAAATCTTATATTGTTATACATATATTTAGTGAGCGGTTTAGCTAGCTATAAAACCAGGTTAAGTCCACCATTTTCTACATAATGCCTGTACCAAGTCAAGAAATTTTCCTAGGAGTTTCAGTGTTTTTGTTGTTTACTTTTTATATCAATTGTTTGATACAAAGTTTGCATTTAAAAATGAATGTGTTTTGCAGTTTAATAGAAAATTTCTTTGTTTACAATTTAAACAAATATTGATGTTATTACTTATACTTAAGATTAGATCAATTAACCTCTCTTTACTTCAATATGGAACATGCGCTATAGAAACTTCCAGTTCATACCAAATACAACTTGCCCCAAGTATTTATTTGTGATATTTACTTATCATAATACTTGTGAAGTGTTTTAGAATCATTTACATACATTTTTGACTTTTACTAATTTGATAGAGACCAGGTTTTTTTTTATGAAAATACCACAAAAGATCATACAAGATTTGAAATTACCGGAGTTTCAGTAGATATTTTCAATCAGTTCCAAAAAGTTTTTCCCATGTATTCACATGGCTAAAAGGGAGATGCAAAGAATGTTCCAGTATGAATTTTACAAGCCTGAATATGGTATAAATGCAAATGTCATTACACCTAATGAAATAGTAAGAAGTAAAATAAACAAATATGAGATGCATAACTTCTTTTAGAATAATGGCTAAAAAGTAGTGTGAGGCTTAGTGGCATATTCTTGCACACCTTTTTTTTTTAACATATTTATTTTATAGGGGATTGGGAAACAAGTTTTGCAACTTATATTAATCCCTTTCCACTTTGCGGGTGCAAGTGCTGCCTTGTAGCGGCATTAGCCTACTCTTTTTCGAAATCTACAAGGGTGTCTTTAACGTGCAAGAGATATGGCTCTCTCTTAATACGGGTCAGACATTTATCGTCCCCTTCCGACGGACTATCATCGTTTCCTCATGACTATACTGGCACTTGTGTTAAGGGAGAGCCAAAAATTCAGTCCCTGAAATTTTCATCCCAAACAGGAATCGAACCAGGAACCTTTGTGTTTGTAGTCCGATGCACTAACCACTACACCACGGCTCTACACCTTTCATAGCCCAAGAGCTAAAGCCTTCCTTGTTTCTTTTTTCCTGTATGATTATAAGTGTTGTGAAACTTTTATAAATACCTATCAAACTTTTCAACAGCTTTTCCAATATTAATTTCAGGTACTGCAGCCTCAAAACAATAGCTTTTGCTTCTTTCTTCACTCAAAAAATTTCTATCATAAGAAGCTGAAATTTAAAATCAAGTTCATGTATCAAATTATTTATCATATCATATTTGGACTTCACAAAAAAATGGATTTAGAGCATAATACCAGTTCCAAATTGCAGTCAAGAAATAAAAATTCATTATTATTCCATAATTTCGATGAATTATTGCATTTCTTTCAGAGGATACATTATTCTGATTTCATATTTACTTGTTTACTCAAAAGTTATTGTCTAATACAATTAAGATAAAAAAAATTCAACAAAGTTATTCTGGAAAAAAATATGAATATTATTTTGAAAGCCTGATTGAAATAGATGAATTTAAAACTGATATTTCATAACCCACTCCGATGGATGAAAGCAATCTTTTTTTTTTTATTATTTTCAGCCTGAAACATAATTCTTTATTGATTTATGTGGTCTTTTGTCCATTATTTTTAATAATTTCCCTAAATGTGCAAGGCCAAAAACATACTAACTTTTTTCTCCTCTCAAACAAGTTTTTAAAAGCATCAATACTTGATAAGAAATAGCATGGATGCCTTTTGAGACATGTATTAAGGGTTTCGATTAGACAATCAAAACAGAAGTTCTTATTCATATTTCGCCTTCGGTCTCAAGTAATGAATTAGCTTAACTTCTCTATGAGGGGTGAAGCTTACATGTAATATCTCTGTTTAAAGAAACTATAACCATCAGACCATAGCTGGCCAGTGACCTTGACCCTAGTATATAAGCACCTGTTCCATAATAACTTGTCATTATTTTTCTAGAGGGTGTGAAGTGAACACTTCACTTGAATTCTTTTTAGTTATTTTATTTTTATCTAAGATTTAGGGGAAAGTTACTAAAGTTACATTTAACTTGTCTACGATGTACGACAAGTTCTAATGTCATTTTGTTAATTAGAAATAACAAGTGAAACTGTGAGCTACTGCTCACTGATGATACCCCCGCCGCAAGTGGATAATATTAATAGTGTAAAAATATGCAAGTGTTCGGTAAACAGGAAGTTGTCAAGTGATGAATCTGAAAACGCATCACACGGTATAGCTGACTTATATAAATCTCGAAACCAAATTTCAGAAATCCTTGTATTGTAGTTCCTGAGAAAAATGTGACGAAAATTTTCAACTTGGCTATCATGTGTAAAATCATACAAGTGTTCGGTAAACAGGAAGTTGTCAAGTGATCAATCTGAAAACGCATCACACGGTATAGCTGACTTAGATAAACCCTGAAACCAAATTTCAGAAATCCTTGTATTGTAGTTCCTGAGAAAAATGTGACGAAAGTTTCATGGGACGGACTGACTGACGGACGGACGGACTGACGGACGGACGGACTGACAGACAGAGGTAAAACAGTATACCCCCCTTTTTTGAAAGCGGGGGTATAATAATTCCTCAATTGTCTACCATGTATGACAAGTGTTGATGGAAATTAATTTAAAAATTTCTCGTCTACGATGTATGACAAGTGTCGAGGGAAATTAATTAAAAATTTTATTGTCTACGATGTATGACAATTTTATATATTCATTAAGTTTTTGCCTTAGTACGATGTACAGCACATTTGTTACTTAATTCATACTCCTGTTTGTTAAACAGGTGGATATTTCTATTCACCTGAAGGTCGTGAGTACTCTTCAGAATTTACACGTGTTTTACCTGCACAGGTACACATTATTTTATTACAATGGCTGAATTTGATTATGCAAATGTATTGCTTTTTCAAGATGTTTAGAATGATGTTTACACTTACAAGGGTGATGGCTATGATTTTCATCACCTCTGGGTTGTTTTAGAAATTAAAGATGATAAATTTAATAGGAAAACAAGAGGTATTTTGAATAAATCCTCTTCTTAAACAGTTATAAAACCTAGTAGTTTTATAAAAGATCATAATGGCATTGCAATTGGAAATAATTGACAAAGCAACAGAACCTGTCAAAAGTAAGTTTTAGAATCAATTGCTACTTGTATAGCTTCAAAATCTCCTTGATTTGTGAATATTTCTCAAGATAGTGCTGTTGAGATTTAAGATAGGCATGTATATTGATGCATTGACTCATTATTATTAATGTAGTAAAGAACCTGTATGAATCATGAGGTTTGAGACAGTTTCTCTGCCTTCAACTCAAGCAGAGTTTGTAGAGAAACCTGTTGCTTTATTCGAATTTTGCCATTAGAGGCTTACTTTAATGAAGATTTAGTTCTAAATTTTGATCTGAACTACTGTAATGATACTGTGCATGTACCTCCTTTTGGAGTTTGTGCCATGGCTGATGATAGTCCAGCCAGAGCTGAATTTGATACGTCTTTTGATCCTGCATTAAGGTTTTCAGAAGCCTTTAAGGCTTCTCTTAGTGAGATTAATGGTCCATTATCTCATCTTGTTTGTTGAACAGTTTAATCATGATTTTGCTTGGAAAATCCCAAAATTGTTTAAAAAGGCAGAAAACTGTGTCTAAGTTTTCTTCTGGACTTTCTGTGACTGTTAATAATACTACCATGTCAGTAAATATCAAATCAGGAAAATATCAAGTTCATGGAGGAGTAATACTATCACCCTGAGAACTGTGAGAATCCTAGTGTGTCTAGGATAAATAAAAAGATCGAGATGGCACTGCCTAGACAGGCCCACTCTGTGGTTTCAAAGATGCAGGAAACCCAGAGATACTTTTTTAAGGGGTTGATCATCACCCCTATTGTTGAGTTGGCTAGTTTTTGTTGTAAGAATGAGCCATTGGATCTTGATAATACAAGGATTTTATTGTAAAATTCTATTTGTTTGTTTGACCATGGGTTTCTGGTTAAACGCATAGGAGATGCTCAGAAATATCTAGATGATAAAACTTATTTGTAATTCTGATGTGATAGTTGATTTATCACGTTTTTAGTTATGATTGCATGAAGCAAACTTGGTGATTATACAAAGATTCTAAAGCAAATTCTAGATTCCTTGGAAGAGGTTCCAGGTCTAGCAATTATTTTACTCCCAGCTGTTATGGGAAAGGCAATATTAGTCTTTTAACTGCGGAGGCTCTGTTGGTCAACAGGGGGTATACTAGTAGGCAATTCCCTTCATTGAGAGGGAGAGGTTTCCCAAAAGGGAACAAAGAATCTCAAAGAGGTCACATTTCTCAACCAGTTGCTATATATATATATATATATACAGTAGATAACTTAAATATTATGATTTGGAAAATGTTACTAATGATCTATTGATATTAGATTTAATAAGAAATGGTTATAAAATTATTTTTAATGATGTACCACAAGGTTCATCATTTTTGAATAAAATACATTTCACCTTTCATAAGGATGAAATTATAATTTCAGAAGTCCAAAAATTGATAGCTAAGGGAGCTATTTAAGAGGTTGATCGATCATTGGAAAATCATTTTATTTCCTATATATTCTTAGTTCCTAAGAAAGATGGGTCTTCAAGGCCTGTTATCTATTTGAAAAATTCAAACAAACTAAGCTTGTGGCTAATCAGCATTTGGAGCAGGACCATTTATCTTTTGTTTAGATGTAATTCTTAGGGATGATTATCTATATATATATAGAGAGAGCTAACATCTATAGATCTCACAGATGCATATTTAAGTATCATTTATGATTATATCACAATTTCCTGATTCATGTGGAAAGGACATTGATATGATATTTATGTTCTTTGTTTTGGATTGGCTTCTGCATCAAGAGTTTTTACTAAGGTTTTAAAACCTGTCTATGTATTTTTATGAAATAATGTCACTTGAAGTATATACATGCTATAGTTTATACATTGATGATTCTTTTATTATGGATCAGAATTTAGATGGTTGTATTGTGAATACAGAAGAAGTGGTGCAAATGCTTGATAAGCTGTGCTTCAGAATAAATTTTGAGAAGTTGGTACTCATTCCTTGGAAGCACATTGTTTTCCTTGGTCTCATTATTGATACTGAGCTATTTAAGTTTTTTCTGACAGATGAGAAATGGTAAAATTATCTCCCTTGGGAAATTCTTCTTAAATAGAATTGTGTAACTGTATTATAGATGATTTGCATCATATATTGGTCTTGTGGCACATGCTTTTAATGCAGTATCTGTGGGAATGTTACATTGCAGAAACATGGCGAGAATAATGTTGAAACACTGTATAGTTGTTACAGTGTTTATTATCATCAATAGGTGAAATTTTTAACAATTTAAAATCAGAAATTAAAAATTGATTTATAGACCCATCCAAATAAGTTTTTGGATTGGACCAGACGCCTCATTAGAAGGATTTGGGATCCAAATTTGAAGAAAATTTTTCTGATGGTAGATGGAGCTTCTTTAAGAACATGCGCTCATTTCATATAGATTTCTTAGAATTGTTGGCTATATTTTGCTTTTGGAGAGAAATTTTTAGTCACAGAGATTTATACAATCAGAAAATACAATTTCAGTAGCTTTTATTATGCAATAGGAGGTATAACCTCTTTGTCACTTAACATGCTTACTACAAATATTTCATTATTTGGGCTTGGTGTTCAAGAAAGAACATTTTTATCACAGCTCTTTATATTCCTGGTAAGAAAATTTTGATGCTTATCATATGTCTAAAAAATTTACAGATTCAACAGGATGGCAATTGAAAGAAGATATATTTGTTTTGTTGTTATCACGTTTTCATTTTCAAATCTGTAGATAATTGTTTCATTGTCTTTAGACCAACAAGCTCCTTTCAGAGATGTTTGTACTTTTCATGGTCAGAATTAAGACCTTATTTATTTCCCATCTTTTTCATTGTTGGGGATAATTATAAAGAAAATTATTAGTGATAAAGTTCAGAAGGCTCTTTTGATTATTCCTTTTTGGCCTGCTCAGAGTTGGTTTTCTTTGCTAAGACCAATTTTGATTTATTTGCCAGTTAAACTGCTAAGCATAAAAATTAGTAACAATGTTGCATACTGAAGAATGCCTTTCCTTCAGGAAGAGACTTAATTTAACTGTATATTGTAAAAAATATAAGTGAACCAACACTTGAAAGGTTGATTGTGCGGTAGGGTAAAAACGTGTGTATTATATTCAGAAATCACTTTAATATAAATAGAACATTTCAGAATCATTTGTAAAATATATTTACACTTCATCTTGGAGACCATGCATCTATGATCAAGCATTATCAAATTTTTATTTTTTTTGAGAAATTTCATTATTTGGTGTGTTCAAAGAAAACCAATTCCTTATCACCATCTAAAAAGGATGTTATTGATTATTGAAATTTTTTGTAAAAACACAAGCTTTTCATATTCAGCATGTTTAATGTGAATGACTTGATCCTTTAAGAAGTAGATGTTACTAAATTTGTTTGTTTACTACATGTATATGTGAAAGGTTGCTAAAACCTGAATCTGCAATTGAAGAGTTAGATACTCTTTTACTTGGGAGATGAATTTAGTGTTAACTTTTTTTTTTTTAAGTTCTTTATATTCATTGGAGGATTTAACATTGAAGACTGTCTTTTATACTTGTGTCTTTATTTGCCTTGACTACAACTGCCTAAGTACAATCTTTATCAGCTGTAGATTTACGTTCTATGTCTTTCATTCAGAGACATGGCACTTTATTTTTTCATATACGTGAGTTTTTGAAAAATACAAGATCTGTTAGTTAGTCTACCTAATGAGGTGATCAAGGGTTTTGATAAACCAAAACTTTGTGGATTTATCAAGTTTTGTGTACAAAATATGTGAGAGAATTCATCTAAGTCTTTTCGTAAATTTTAAACAGTTAGAGAGAGTTCTAATTTTAGCCGAGGTTTTAAGGTTTACTCATTTAGAGGAACCTCTTCATAAGCGCATTTAGCTTCAGGATGTTGTATTAAAGACATTATGGCAACAGCTTAGTCTGGACATATGGCAAAACTGTTTATAAGTTCTATAACAGGAAAGTGAATAATATCAGTACTAAAACACTTTTCTTCAGTTGTAGTTACTGGATGATCTTGTTATTTCTATGCTTTATTAAATGTTGGCATTTATAAAAATTGTTTTTAGTTTGTGTCTACACTTTAAACAAGCTAATTCATTACTTGAGACTGAAGGCGAAATATGAATAAGAATGTTCCTTCATCCAAGCATATCTTGGATGTGCAGGATGAAGGTCATTCTTAGAATATGAGCCTGAGACTCGAAAGTAATTAATTCCCACCCTAGGGATTATCAGTCAGACCCACCCTTTTCCAATGGGTTTTATATTTGGTCGACACAAACTTGCTTTAAATTATGACAAGTTATTATGGAACAGGTGCTTATATACTAGGGTCAAGGTCACTGGCCAGCTATGGTCTGGTGGTTATAGTTTGTTTCTTTAAACAGAGATATTACATGTAAGCTTCACCCCTCATAGAGAAGTTAAGCTAATTCATTACTTTCGAGCCTCAGGCTCATATTCTAAGAATGACCTTCATCCTGCACATCCAAGATATGCTTGGATGAAGGAACATTATTCGTATACCAGTAATCACAATTTACATTTACTTTCATTACTGCATGTATATTTGTAAATTTATTTGCTGAAATTGAAAATAAATGAAAATTCGAATGAAGTGGTCTCAATTCAATAGAGTTATCTCCCATCACTGGTCTTAAATAATAGCCAAATGATTAGGCATGCTTGTGAAACAATCTGGCCTCTTCTCTTTATATGATTAACTTAAAATATTTTTTTAATATCATTTTCCAGCAGATTGAGTTGTCTTTTCGGCTATGAAAAACAATGAGTATTTCTTCTACATAAATTCTGAGTCTGAGGCCTAAATTAATATATTGTTTGTTTCCCCAATCCCTACCCTGCCAAGCCAGGTGTGGGTAGTTAGGTAGGGAAATTATTTTATTTTTTCCCAAAAGCTGAAACAATATCAGTTGATCTGGGAAGCCTGAAAATCAGAAATTAATAAAATAAAATTTGACTTAGTTTTGACAATTTTCTTTTATATAAGTCAGACCGTTTTTGCAGGGTTGGTCGGGATTAGGGAAACAAACAATATTTATTTTAGGCCTGAGCTCTCTTCTTTTTTCATTATCTTAAAAAAAACATAACATAAAATTACCCCTTTTCCATGGGTTCCTATATCTTTCATCTTCAAAACTGCCTTTATGAGTGTACAGATCTATTACTTCTAGATGTTCTGGTACAGCTATAAGAGCCTTATTGAGGAACTCTTGTTTACTATTTACAGCCTATCATAAAATCAAAAAATATCTGCTACTTTCTTCAAATAAATATATATGTGGCTGTTAAAGAAGTTTATTTACATACACAGAATAAACGTTTGCATATTGACCTGAATATATCCATTGTCTCTTTGTTTGGTCTCTACTGATATTTGTTTCGATGATATAATCTCAACATGATTATATAGGGTTACAACTTACAAATATACAGTGTTCTAGGCAATGGATAAAGTTAAATAAATGTGTAAATAGATATATCATGCTTTGATTATGTGTACGAAACTTTGGAAAAGAGTAATGACAAATAAATGAATAATACAACATATTAATGGTAATTATGCAAAGTATTAACACACGTCTACAAGACAAAATACTGGTGTCCATTATGGGCCAAGTATGATTTGAGTTCGAGGATTTGAGTGTACATGTAAATATATTATATATTAGTTCAATATAAAATAATATAAATAAGACCACTAGTTTTACTTAAAACTAGTATTAAAGATACACATTATCCTTACACTTAACTAAAGCATTTTGATATGAGTAGTATACAATTAAAATATTAATTTTAAAAAATGGCGGCAACCCTTTAACTAAGGGGATGTTAACAAATGATGATGGATACACAGACCCTGTTGTTGCTTAAAATTGTATTGTTTGGATGGGAATAACTGATGCTTGTAAATAAATTTACCAATTTCAAATAATCTAAACCAAGATATTTAACCATGGCTTTTCTTCATCTCTTTTCCTCTAAAAAAAAATACCAAAAAGAATGTTTAATGTTAATTTATTAGACATGAAACCATAAATAGTTCAAACTAATTTTTTATCATGTATATATGCATACAATGCACCTATAAATCAGCAAGACATATGTTCTATAGCATATTGCATGTGTTCAAATAAGAGGCATCATCAACAAAAAATAACTACCCTCGGAGTCCTCCACTAAAGTTCATGCTGATGGAAGAGTTTTCTTATAAGTTCTTTAATGAACAACTTTTGTAGGATCAGTCTTTTTAAATATAATAAATAATATGTTTAACTTTAATAGGTTATTGTTATCTAAAATATATATGCAATATTCACCATAAACATAAAGTGCTTTTCCCATCTATAGTAGTTATGAATATCTGTATCACTTAATAATGAGATGCTGTCACAGCCAAAAATAAATTAATAGCCTTTCTATAGCCTTGCTGTGTTACATATTTGTTTTTCATTCATTTTTTGTACATAAATTTGGCTGTTAGTTTTCTTATTTGAATTGTTTTACATTTGATGTGTGATTTCTCATTTCAGGGCCTTTTATAGCTGACTATGCTGTATGGGCTTTGCTCATTGTTGATGGCAGTACACACAGTGACTATATTTGTTAATTTCTGTGTCATTTGGTCTCTTGGGAAGAGGTGTCTCATTGGCAATCATACAACATCTTTTTATATTTCAAGATGTCATAACTATTTGGACTTCTGTCTTCTGTACAAGATGCTGTACATTTATGATGAGATTGCTTCCCTTGAATGGCAGATAATTGGTCAGTCATATAAGCGGTTGAGCTAAGGAAGGACTTCTTCAAGCTAAGTCGCCAAAGTGTTGTGCCCTGTAAGATCCTGTAACAACACTGAAAATTAGCTACCTTAAAGGGAAATTCCGCGATTTTTTACTTATCATCTAATTATGTTCATCTTAACATAAAAAACACATTTGCAAAGTTTTAAATTTATATTCCTTCTAATAACGGAGAAAATCAAGTATTTGTAACTTTTTTGGTTGAATTCTCGAGTGGGTCGTGACGTATTGGCCCGATTTATTGAATTCTGGGAAAAAATAAAATCTGTTTAACTCTTATAGCTTATCGACAATATACGTAATTAAAAGCGCACAGCTGACGAATGGTCGAAGTTATTAACCACAATATAAGAATGAACGAAAATGAATATGCATATACCGTTTTGTATTGATTGAATTAAACTCCTATAAAATTATCTCTAGTAAATGTTTTTGAATAAATTTAATTAATTATTGTTGAGATTTTTTTCATAAAATATTTATTGAACATTTTTACTGATATTGAACTGAAAATATTTCAGTTCTATTTACCGTTATTGTTTTGATAATCATTTCAATGCAACTAATGTGTGAGCAGAGTGTGTATATTATTTTGTAAAGGTCACTGTATATTTCTCGGCTTGAGGTCAATTCGTTTACCTTGTAGCTATTTAGCCGCAGGTGTGAGTTCAAGCGTACACAGGTATAAATGTTGTTATTTGGAAAGGATAAACAGAAAGGATTAGAAAGAGTATGCTGTCACGATGTTAATACACTAAGATTTAATACACGATGAGAATAAAGATACAATAATTAAATTGTGTAAATTAATTGAAAATAAAATTCAGATTCGTAATTCCGAAAGTGTATAAAAATAAAAGGAAACAATTTTTGATTACTTTCTTAGCGGCAATTGGCGTAAAGATTCAAATATGAAGCAAAAAATAGTAGTTTTAATCTTTTATAAAAACTAAATGCAATATTACCCAATTTGATATACCATTGTACATCTGTTTGATATCATTGACTTTACCGGAATTTCTTAACTTGTATTCAAATCTGGCTGTGTTTAAATGCTAATAAAACTATTGCAATTTTAAAGTTTTTAATTGACAAAAAAATACAACATACAACATGCATGATTTTTTTTTTAGTTTCTTTTTAACATTTTATTCTTACATAATTAAATTCATTTGACAATCATTTACACGAACTTTTTATGAAAAGAATATCAATTATCTAAGCTAAGGCATTATTTCTTTTGAGGATTTTTGAGGATTTTTTTTAAAATTCTATGATAATATTTGTGCAATGTTGAACATGATAGCCGTCATTAATCCAAATAAGTAATACAGTAGTTGTAATAAAAGTTATATTTTAGTCATGCATAACTGATATTGACGAATTTATAATAGTTCGTCCATACATCGTTGTTCTTGAAACAATCATTATTAGTATACATGTAAGTTTCCTGACGTATAAGAGCCATTGAGGATGAGCTCCAGAGAAATCAGACTAGTGGCGTTTCGTTCGTTTGTTTGTTGGGAAAGGAGAGGAAATGCAACCGCTTGTACAGATAAACGACAGAATTACCATACAAGCATTTATAGTCAACACAATCAGAAAGAGTTCCCATCGTTAGACGGGGAATATGAAGGCTTCCAAGAATGAACAAGTGACATGTCTAACTCTGAACAGTTAGAAAACAGACTATCGACATCGACCGCTTGTTCTTAATATTTGAAACTGTATGCATATATATACGTATACGTTTATGATATATATAGTGATGAGTTCTTGCGTCTGACAAAAACTAAATTCCTTCATGGTTATATCTTGCCATACGTTTATATTGGTTTGTAAGGTGATTACTCACAATCGTTATTTGAAAATCCTGTTTGTGAGATGTAGATTCATTTCAATACAGAAATTTCGTCTATATATTTCACAAGTGTATAACACGGAGAAGCTCTGAAGGTCCATTACTCCCATTTTGTTTGGGTTTGAACCATCGATGTTTACAGCAATATCACAGAATAAGATGATGATGGTAGAAAGAACTATGGGCGTCATGTGGCAAATATTACATGCATATCGGACAATGAGTTGTCAATCTGTATGAAAAGATTTCCAATACAACCATATTATTGAGAAGGAATGTTTACATGCTATACTCTCGTACTAGTATTACAGGGTTCTTGTGGCGTTCACCTTAGACACACATCTTTTTAACGATGTTTAAAAAAAAGACAGAACCAATTTAATGTCATATTTCCCTATTTTTTAAATATAACTAAAAGTCTTTTATCTGACAAGAATACCCCTATTTAGCGAACAAGTAATTTATTCTTTTTTCTGTTATTGAATACCAAGAAAGAAAATAAATCCCGAAATTAATTTGAAACTTTGATACTCAAAAGTTTCCCAGCAAAATATTCACATTCCCTGGGGATAATTAGTGTTCGTCCAGTGGCATATATAACAATTGTGATGACGAATTACTTCCTTTGTTCGAGAACAATCTTATTGAAATATAAATCTGTGATTTTACTAGGTCCACAGCTTCAATGAACCAAAGCAAAAGTTATACATCGACCTGTATTTAAATCAAATTGGTTCTCTTCTTCTTCTGGTATACAATAGTCTATCGACATTCGATGATTACATACTGTTGGCATACGTGGACTAGTCTATTTACAACACTTTTACCCCTATTTATTCAAAATATATGTTTTTTTCTTATGTTCAATGTATACATGTATATATTTTAAATTGCGCTATAGTTCCGTAACTTTCTATCCAGTCGTATAAACGAATCGTCGGCAAGTGCGTACATTTTTTTAAATCAATATTTCTGGTCTGTTCCAATCTGTCCTTCACTATTGACAATGACTATATATTACATTTTCCCAAATTCACCCTTGGAAAAAATATTTAAATAGATTTTAATTTCATCAAATCTTATTTTTTGGGTATTATTTATATGTTTATGAATTATATTCTTTACACCAGAAATGTTATTTATAAACAAGCGTATGAGTTTAGTAATGACAAGTAAGACAGAGTTGTATATTATTCATCTGATAGTTCAAAATGGAAAGTTATAAGTTATAAGTTATCAGCCGTGTACACTGATCAATACCTGCAGAAGTGAAACGATGCATGAACTTGCAAGCCCGACAGGAAATCGCTTGAATACCTGGACGTGTCACCTCACACCCCTCACAATACCTTTGGAAGTAATACCTTTAGCCATGCTGGTGATCAGATGAGGGAAGATCAAAATATATTTGTTTATTACTTTAAAGAATTATGAACAAATTAGATTTTCGAAAACAATTTTCACGGAACACTTATTTATGATTTCAACTTTGACTTTTCACCTAATTCCAATATCAACAGTTTAAAAACAACAGACCATGGTAATTTAAAAAAAATAAGAATATTTTTCGTATCAAGTTAGTTAGTCGGATAAAACAACCGCACGATTGACAAGATATCGACACGCAATTACGACTACATCGGTTACTGTAGTTTTGTTTCGTTGTGGTTTATAGACATATCGTTTTTATTAATCGGGAAAGAAGACAAAATGGCGGATCGCAGAGAATTGATACTCTAAATTTAAAATCGATGGTGATCGCTTATCTAGCGGAATAAAACTTTAATATCTATGAATTTGAGCATTTTTATACAGAATGAACATAATATCAATTTTTGATTTTTTTGCGAAGTTTCCCTTTAAGGAAAATTTGACTTTTTATAATAATGTACAATATTACTTTTGTTCTAATGAAGGATCTCGACTTTGATATTAGAAGTTAGTTATTATATAATTTGTCTATGTTCCATAGGCAGATCCAGGTCCACCCCTTTTGTGGGTAAAATCTGGTCGATTATATAGAGAATCACTGAAGCATGACTGACGTAGCACTACCACTACTGGCCCAAGACCACAATTAATGATCCCGCTTTTCGTTGTCCACGAATATAGTTCCCTTTAATTACAGTGTATTTTTTCTTTCTTTTTTTTCTTTCCCTTTCTCATACATTTCTTAGTTTTTCTGGGGTGGAAATGAAAGAAGAGAGCTGAAATAAACTTTTGGATGTTTTATTTTAACTGATTTTAATATGGAAAGAGTGATTAGGCCAGGTGCAAAAAGGTGATATTTACAGTTTTTGGAACATCTCTTGACTTGTCCATAGGCCTAAGGGGTATAGATGTGTATTGGCTAAATTTGTAAAATACAGCAGAGCAATCTTTCTGAATGTTGGATATATTTTTGGACTAGAACTGTACTTTACACACACAAAAAATTTGACAAAAAGATTAGGTGCATTTTTTTTAATTCAACAAAACGTTATAAACAACTAATAGAGAATTTAATTGTGGTCTTTGGCCTAAGAGGTGAATTACAGAAAATATTGAGTTTGTACTTTGACAACTTCCCTGAATGATCTATTGGTACTAATTCGTCAAACTACACGAGAATAAATGATTTCCACTTTTATTTGATAGAAATTTTGTAAAAAAGTCACTATTCAGCTTATATGCCCAAAATGTAGCTTTTTCACTTTTTCCCATATTTTTGCCAAAACAGCATCCTTACTTTTTCTCTGACAGGTTTTTTCTGATATCTATTTGTGTTTGTGGTATTTATTTCGGTTGTTTGACTTATTTGTGAATTCTGAACACAAAGAAAAGTAGATAAAAACATAAAAAGAGTGCAAAATGTGCTGTTTTAATAGTCTATGTCTAACGGTCCTCACGAAGCAAGTGAACTGTGAAGCTCTATGCACTTAAAAATTGTATTCCTTTAAACAGATTGCACTTAATATTCTCTTTTCTTTCTAATAGAAAAAGTGACCGTCTTCAGTTTGAACCACTCCTCTCTATCAGGAAAAGTTTACAAGCCCTGAATTTTAGGGAGGTTTTACTTCTAGTGATTTGATTTCTAAAGTTCTACTTCTAAAGTTCTTTCAGTGGGTTAAGTCGTCTGCCAGGTTTTCTGGTTATTGGTTATCCCAAAACTTGTAACAATTGAAACAAGTACGGACAAAATCCGTAAAGACATTGCAAACATGTCAAAAAGTACAGGCATAACAGCACGAATATTTAATTTAGTGCGACAGTCTTGGCGTAAAAATCCTACACAAGTAACCAGTTCGAAAGGAGAAGATCATCTTGGAAACAAATACTTCGAATTGCCTGCAGGTCTTTTTTTCTCTCTTTAATTTTGAAACAGTCAAAAGTGAAAATTACTGTATGCATGACCTCCACAGGCACTTGACAAGTGTTGGCCTTTGAAAAAATACTTTGACATATGATATATTTAAATATGTTTTTTTAGAAATGTCACTTGGGTATTTTTTTTCAGAGACGATTAAGTGACTTGAAGTTGTTGAAGACGAATGAGACCCCCTCCTAAGAGGTCATCACATTCGTCTTCAACAACAATTTGTGGGGTTCCGATCCCGGATCCTGCTTACTGTTTAGTCAGATTCCCGGATCCCGCTTACACTATGTACGTAAGCAATTCTCATTTTTTTGACATTTCCCGGGTCCCGCAAGACCTCATTCCCCGTTTTCATGACACAATAATTTGACTTTCACGTATCACGCTTACAAAAAATCGGCAATCCCGCGTCCTGCTTAGACCCCAATGAGACCCACTTAGGATTTAACTTGAATATGAGTCATACTCATGATACTGAAAGAGTTGGGTGGCCAGAAAATGATTTATTGTGGGAATAACGATAAAACATTGTTTAAAACATATTATTAGGTCTTTCCACTTTTCCGTTGAAAGACCTATTGGTTTTCTTCTGAGATTTTTTTTTCTTCCGCCACATTTTGTTCTTGTGTAGTATTGTGGTTTCACAAGATCATCATTTAGCATGTTTAGATGTACATGTAGCTTAGATTTCCCATATGATATCGAACAGTTATTGCGCTTTTGAAACTGACCCTGTGAAACCGTACACTTTACAGTGTAAGAGTTATCTCCCCAAACACTGTTTTTCTTGTGTCCACTACTCCTTCGCAACCGTAAAAGATTACGACATTATTTTAACAAAGTGCTTGCTATATCTTCAGATGATGAGTCGGTATGCGCCAAGGTACTCCGGAGTCTCCATTTGAGAGTTGTTTTCCCCTATGCATTTGATATAAGCAATATGCATATAAACACATAAACCATATGCGTATAAACCTAGAGTTGCTTTATTGAAGGTCCTTGGGTCCTAACTTAGAAAATTAGATCAAGGTCAAAGGTCAAGGTCATGTTCTAAATTTTGAATTCACTTCAAACTGCTTTTACTCAGAGAAATTTCTTTTTCGCATATTCCTAGAGGTTAGGTCTCGAGTGTTTAAACACGGGAACTAGGCTGTCAATTCCATTTTCGCGTAAACTTAGAGGCTAGGTCTCGCGTGTTTAAACACGGCCACTAGGCTCTCAATTCCTTTTTCGCATATTCCTGGAGGCTTGGTCTCGCATGTTTAAACACGGCCATAAGACTATCAATTCCTTTTGTGTATTCCCAGAAGCTAGGTCTAGCGTGTTTTAATATGGCCACTTAGGCTCTCAATTCCTTTTTCGCGTATTCCTGGAGGCTAGGTCTCACATGTTTTAACAGGGCCACTAGGCTATCAATTGCTTTTTTGCTGTTCCTACAGGCTTGGTCTCACTTGTTTAAACACGTCCATAAGGCTCTCATTTCCTTTTCACGTATTTTTAGAGGCTAGTCTCACGTGTTTAAACACAGCCATAAGGCTCTCAATTTCTTTTTTGTGTATTCCTAGAGGCTAGGTCTCACATGTTTAAACACGGCCACTAGCATGACTAGGCTCTCAATTCCTTTTTTAGCGTATTCCTAGAGGCTAGGTCTCACGTGTTTAAACACTGGCACTAGACTCTCAATTCCCTTTTCGTGTTGTCCTAGTGGCTCGGCCCCATGTGTTTATAACCAACCAACCAACCATTACATGCATGTTTCGGTCCCTTGTGTTTAATACGGGTCCAATATCTCATTTGATTCGTGTTTGCTTGTTTCAAACAACCCTATCTCACGTGAATAATAAATCAATCAATTGTTCAATCAATCAATCAAACATGTTTCGGAGGGGAAAGACCGTTAACAATTGTTTTTAAAACAATTGATTTATATTTTTCTTTATTTTGTTTTTCAAGTTATTGCCCCTGATTTTTTTCTTTCATATTCATGTCATTTTGTCAAGTTTGCCACCTAGTAATATGGCAGGGTATCAGGTCCGTTCACCCTGGGTCCGTTCGCCCTGAGTTCGTTCGCCCATAGACTCTGTTCGCCCTACTAAAAAATATTAATATTTAGGGCTTAAGACATGTTGAAGTTGGATAAACTTATTCAGATATTTATATGGTATATATTCTTGAAAATTATAATTTATGAAAACATATGGCAATTGTTAAAAGTTGATGGCTTTTTTATGATCCTTAGTTATTCAATGACATCATATTTCTCACTGATTGTTGTGAGACTTGTATTTTGATGGATTAATAATTAAGTCCTGGTATCTGTAAGAATCAAGCAGGCAGTGGCACATGAGGGATTTTAGATTTGGCTCATTCTCAGTTTTTGAGTGTAATAAGTTATATCATTCATATTTTTGTTATTTTTTGGACCATTATCCATCTGGTTCCCATGGTAACAATTAGGTTCTTGGTTATGGTGTAAATTCTGCTGATTTCAGGACTAAACTAGTATGATTTCAACACTTTATTCTGATAGTTTAATATCTTTATAGGCATAAATAATTAGTACATATTGTTGGATATAGTTTATTGTTTGAAAACTGATAAAAAGCAATCATCTAGTCCGCTTGGAATTAATAAAAACAATGGTGTACGAACTGTAAATCATGAAAAAAATTTACAAGGATTTACCAGTTCATTCATTTTTAGCTCACCTGGCCCAAAGGGCCAAATGAGCTTTTCTCATCACTTGGCGTCTGTCGTCCGTCGTCATCGTCCGTCATGTCCGTCGTCGTCGTCATCGTTAACTTTTACATTTTGAACTTCTTCTAGAGAACCACTGAACGGAATGAAACCAAACATGGCATGAATGTTCCTTATGAGGTGCTGACCAAGTGTTGTTACTTTGTAGCCGATCCATCATCCAAGATGGCCGCCAGCAGGGGACTTAATTTAACATAGGACCCTATGGGAAATGCATACAAATGACTTCTTCTAGAGAACCACTGAATGGAATGAAACCAAACATGGCATGAATGTTCCTTATGAGGTGCTGACCAAGTGTTGTTACTTTGTAGCCGATCCATCATCCAAGATGGCTGCCAGCGGGGGACTTAGTTAACATAGGACCATATGGGAAATGCATACAAATGACTTCTTCCAGAGAACCACTGAATGGAATAAAACCAAACATGGCATGAATATTCCTTATGAGGTGCTGACCAAGTGTTGTTAATTTGTAGCCGATCCATCATCCAAGATGGCCACCAGCGGGGGACTTAGTTTAACATATGATCCTATGGGAAATGCATACAAACGAATTCTTCTAGAGAACCACTGAATGGAATAAAACCAAACATGGCATGGATGTTCCTTATGAAGTGCTGACCAAGTGTTGTTACTTTGTAGCCGATCCATCATCCAAGATTGCCGCCAGCGGGGGACTTAGTTTAACATAGAACCCTATGGGAAATGCATACAAATGACTTCTTCTAGTGAACCACTGAATGGAATGAAACCAAACATGGCATGAATGTTCCTTATGAGGTGCTGACCAAGTGTTGTTACTTTGTAGCTGATCCATCATCCAAGATGGCCGCCAGCGGGGGGACTTAAGTTTAACATAGGACCCTATATGGGAAATGCATACAAATGACATCTTTTAGAGAACCACTGAATGGAATGAAACCAAACATAGCATGAATGTTCCTTATGAGATGCTGACCAAGTGTTGTTACTTTGTAGTCAAATGTTATCTGTTTTTATATGATTTCAAAAACCTAAGTAGAGTCAGGTGAGCGATACAGGCTCTTAAGAGCCTCTAGTTATATTTTGAGATTAGTATCAGTTATACTGCGACTGAAAACAATTATTTTGTCAACAAATATCTATAAAGATAAATTAATACATTCCATTACAGTATTCTATTAAATACTTTGCAAATAATAAAGGGAAATAATAAATTGGTAGCGACAATACAAATATTCGGTAAATTTTTCAACAAAAACAGGTATCAAGGTGAATAATTACTAGGGCGAACGGACCCGAATTCATATGGCAGTGGGGGCCACAGTGTTAGCGATAGTGTGAGATTATTCTAATGTCCAACAACTGTTTTTTCAGATAAACTTGGGTCCCACAACTGTCAAAGTAATCTCTGACTACCACAGTGGATGCAACACATTAACATTTAACTTCATAAAAGCTTTTCCTCATTTTCATGGTTCAGTGATCTATACTTGAAAATTAGTATTCTTAATTTCTCTCTTATTGTGAGTGATATTATAATTATTTTGGTATGTGCATACCTTGCAAGGTTTTGATGCCTGTCTGACAGTTTTCACCTGACCTTGACCTCATTCCATAGATTTGTGAACACAGTGTAAGTTATTGTGGTCAAGTCCAATTATCAGATACTGTTAAGCATTAAAAGTCTTCTTTATTTGGTGCATGAAATGATAAAGCTTATGGCAAGTTTTATTAAAAGTTGTGAAGGTTTTTCTATATTGGTCTGGGGACAAAGTTAACTTCCTTTGATTTCTTTGGTCTAAAAAAAATAATGGTGTGAACATGGTGGACAGTGTATAACTTCCAAAATTTGCTGAGTGACTTTTCTTTAATTTTTAATATAGTCAATAATAGTGGTAAAAAAAAAATGATTGTAGTTTTAAATATACAACTTCAAGATGCTTTAGCATGGTTATATCCCTTTTATTCTCAAGATAGACAGATATCCAGGAGATGGAAGAATAATTTTGTCATCTTGCTGGATGAATACTTAAACTGTGTATATATATGCTAAGTCTGAGTCTTTATTTTACTTTTCTCTTGCAGACAAAGCAAAGTTAGGGAGAGGAAGAAGATGGGTGGAGGCAAAACAGAAAGTTGGAGCAGATGATACCCTTTCTGATATCCCTACAGAATGGACCTGTAATATATATATGAAGTATTTAAGAAAAGAAATGGCAATCATAAAAATCATGAATGACTTTTTTTTATCTAAATTATGCTCTATTGCTACAGATTTTCTAATATAAAACATTGTAAACGCATAAATTTCATACTAGTAGGTTACTCTATTTCTATATTTTATATACTGTTGCAATAAGAGCTGTGCCAGTATTAATTGTAAGAGAGGGTTGGAAAAAAAAGGACTGTCATCTTTGCTGCTTTAAAAAAAATATTGGCTTTATTAAAATGAAACCAAATAGAAAACTCCATTACTGAATGGGTTTTACATGTATATATATATACAACTCGTCTAAACATCAACTCAACAATGCTAGATCTGTAAATTTGCTTTCGCAAATTTTTTGTTCTTCCCTCGCCGGGATTCAAACCCATGCAGACGAGTTTACATTGAAAATTAAGTTCAAACCTATGATTGCGTTGGATAAAAACCGCAATTTTTATACGTGTGCATGCAAAACAAATTTCGTTGTAGAAGGGTCTAAAAACAGCACAAACAACATTTTCCAAAAGACCAAAAAAGTGAAAAAGTATATTTAAACAAAACGCATTTGACTAACAGGTCAAACAACTGATGTTCTTTAACCCTGCTGACTGCCATTGGCGATTGCCAAATAAAATTGGTCACACGATGTAACAACATGGATCTTAATATAAATTTAATACTAAACAGAAAAAAATAACTTGTGGTCATGATGTTATGCCACAAACATACGATGTCAATATTTTTTTAGTATATATATATATAATAACGGTTTCAATTCATCACTTTTACTAGTACTTTCACTGCTTTCACAGATCTTCAGGTAATGTGACTTGTATATAAAACAATTGATTGACGTTAACAATAGCATGACGTTAACAGATACAAGGGAGACTACTAATGTCATTTTAAGTCTTTAAAATGTAATGTTAAAATACGAATATTATTTATCATTTAATCCCAGGTTGAGAACATAGGAACATGTATATGAATATACTAATATAAATACTTTTTGCCATAGTGATTGATCCTAGTTATCATTCCTATTCCGTTTGTCATGTTTGTAATTGATTTATTTGATGTTGTAGTGATTATGCATGTTTGTATAAAATAGGCTAAAAATCAATTAAAATGTACTCTTTCAAAATCTATTTGTTATTTAAGAGCATAAATATTTTTTTTATATTTGTAGCATGGCTACGGTTTACTTTTCTACATTGACTAGAGGTATAGGGGGAGGGTTGAGATCTCACAAACATGTTTAACCCCGCCACATTTTTGCGCCTGTCCCAAGTCAGGAGCCTCTGGCCTTTGTTAGTCTTGTATTATTTTAATTTTAGTTTCTTGTGTACAATTTGGAAATTAGAATGGCATTCATTATCACTGAACTAGTATATATTTGTTTAGGGGCCAGTTGAAGGATGCCTCCGGGTGCAGGAATTTCTCGCTACATTGAAGACCTGTTGGTGACCTTCTGCTGTTGTTTTTTTCTATGGTCGGGTTGTTGTCTCTTTGGCACATTCCCCATTTCCATTCTCAATTTTATCTGTTCAAAATCTATTGTTATTTAAGAGCATAAATATTTTTTTTATATTTGTAGCATGGCTACGGTTTACACGAAAAGAGCCACCAACACAAGAGGTAAATATATCAAGATCTCATTGTCTTTTTGTGCTAACTATTGAAAATATATTTATACAATACTGAACAGTAAAAATATTACCTACTTAAGGGGCTCTCAGGTCTAAATCTATTTTTTTTAATTTTATATAGGATATCACTATATTTTTCTATAAATGAACGTTATCTTATACCTATTAGATAAATAAAATAAAAAAATGGGTTCATCAGTCATTTAGGCCCACAATCTGCCTTCGAAAGAAGCATATATTTTTGTAAAAGTACCTTTTTTCTGTTGAACTAATAAAAGAAATAGAGATTATATCGAAATAAAAAAAGAACTTTATTACAGAAATTGCTCAAACTTTACAATAGTTAAGTTTAAGTACAGCTTAATTGAAAATAATAATAAAAAAATTTAGGTCACCGATGAGTTAAAAAAGATATTTCAATTCTAATGCCAAAAAATGGCATTTTTGTACCAAAGGGAGATAATTTGGAGCGTTTTCAATGATATCTACATTTTAAAATTCATCTTGGGCCAACAGAAATTGATTTTTTTGAATTATTTTTGTACCATATGATAAAGTAACAACTACTAAAGGTAATAAATAAAATTTGTAATGAAAAATAAATGTTTATTTTTTTGGAAATTTTTATACCCTCAAGCCTCCTTAATAGAAGTCATTAAAGGATGACTGTTTATACATTTTTTTTAAATAAGGCATAGTGATTTCAACACTAGCTGTCACTTCTAGATTGATTATGTTGGAAAATTATTAAAAAAATCCTCAAATGAATATAATATTTAAGATCTACATGATTAAATCTTGACTTATTGGTACTGTGACAGTCTCATGAACCTATGCTTATAGATCAGTATGTAGGAATTAAAAAAACATGTCTTTTCATGACATCATCATAATAAGTTCTTGGTGTTACAATCTACATGATCTATGAATATTATCTAAAGATTATTAAAATTCATTCTAAATGAATTTAATCAGAAAGTTCAACTATCTATATAGTCTGCATTCCATTACATCATATTTAGATGTTTATTACTGTTTTGAACATTCAATATGATATTAACTTAATTTTTACCTTTTTATTAATTAAAAGGAAATTGATAGAAATTATGTACTGATGATGAGAACCCAACATAGAGCTAAAGAAATTGAAATGAAAGATCAATTGCAAAAGGTAATCAATTAGTCTATTCTACTGCTTAGTACCATTTTCTATACATTTTTCTTAGATTGAAATATGTATCAATAGAAAATTTCAATCTTACATTAAATTTCAGCTTTACAACTGAAAACATTAACAACGTCAAATGCTGTTTTTTGTTTTTTTTAGATTGAATTGCTATTTCATTGACTTATTACCTCACCTTAATAGATATTAATATATTTAGATATACTGCAAGTAGTGCAATGAATGGATTGATGGAACTTCATAATTCATAGTCATTACAAGTGTATTTCTTTTTCAGGAATCAGAAAATCCAGAAGGGGATGGTGTAACAAAGTCAATACAAGGAAAATCAAGTAAGATTCTTTTGGAATAGGCAAATTTAAATGAATTTATTTATACATATGTATACTATGGTGAAATCTGTTGTCAACTTTTTATTTTTGCCTCATGCGTTTGGCTTATAGACTGGAGAAAGGGATGTCCAACATTTTAAAACTGACATTGTAGTGATGAATAGCTTAAAA
Organism: Mytilus galloprovincialis; assembly: GCA_037788925.1. Classification (NCBI taxonomy): domain Eukaryota; kingdom Metazoa; phylum Mollusca; class Bivalvia; order Mytilida; family Mytilidae; genus Mytilus; species Mytilus galloprovincialis. The sequence goes on from CM075330.1 coordinate 114,505,196, forward strand.
TGTACCCTATTTTTCTGCGATCATCCAAGATGAAGATTTCAACAAACTAATTGAATCCTCTCATTTTATCCAAATTGGTCAAACACTTTCATTTGATAATTCATGAAAGAATAAAATCTTCATACAAAACAACAAATATTCAAATTTTATTAGTTTATCTTTATTATAACTTAAACAACACTCTCTTGATAAATTCTTTGAAAAACTCAAACATTTCTTCTAAATGAAATGATTGTTAGATTCTTCCATCTTAAATCTAGTTCAATACATATACAATATTTGTTACCATTCCCAAATTGGCACAAACAATTGGAATTGATTGAAACAATATCAAATGATAAAAGGAATAGACAGATTGAATACTGCTATATATTGCAGTCTAAATATTGGTTTATGTGGTAAACTCAGATTAGTCCAAACAATTCTCAGTCCTGGTAAAATTCATGTTTGATTAATGTGTTTTAATCTCTGATTAGTAACACTCAGTGTATTTGAAATATTGGCCAAGTCAAGACAAAGTTAAGGTCCCATGGATGCCAAATTAATTATTTGCCAATGTCTCGAAGTTCTAAAGAAAGAAATTTGAAAAAGTTGCAGACTTAAAGATAAAAATTGAATGTTTTTCCTATGTAAACTTATAAATCATTTTCATAAGTAATTTATATGATTTAAAAGCTGTGTAAAAATATTTGTTTGGATAACAGTTAAAATGATGATACATCTATGTGTCCCATATATTGTCATTTGTGTTGCAAGATTTAATATAGTCAGAGCTCATGAAATAATAAGATTTTTGTCAGAAGAAAGAGTGTTTTTTTTTTTAAGTAGAGATCACTCTGTTTATCAGAGTTTTAAAATAAAAGCTTGAAAGAGTTGGCAATAAATAGAGATGTGATTTGAACATCAATGAAATAAAAATCAATACAACTAATCTACATTTCAGAATTAAAAAAAATATAAACCTTTCTTTTTCCAGATAAGTTTCCTGTTTATGAAGAATATGACACCCAGCCAGGACGTGTGAAGAGATGACTAAGGACAAATATGATTAGACTAAATGCATTCTCTTGTTTTAATTATGATGTACATATGATTAAGAATAAAACTGTTTATAATTGCTGACCAAGCTTCTGTTAAACAATCTTTATATCATTCTGATTATCAAATATTCTGCCATAGAATCTTAAACAATTGTTTAACATGGTTTTAAATAAAAGGAATATGTTTTAACCTTCATACATTCCACAGCAAAGTACCTTGATTTTGTATACAAATGAATGTGAACCCTTGATTTTGTACACAATTGTAAGTGTCATGATTTTCCTAATGGCAAACATTTAAGGTATTTTTAGCAGCATTCTTGATAATAGATGTGCTCCTATTGTTTTCAACTCAAAAAACACTAAAGCTTACTAGAAAAATTGAAGATTTGCACCTCTCTGTATGTGCAAATATAGTGATTTTTGAAGAATTAATGGTATATAGTGTTTCTGCAAATATCTTGAGAGAATATAGTTTTCATTATGTTTTGTAGTTTTTGGTATAAATTTCTTCAGTGGCAGCAGCAGCATTGTAAACAATTTTCAAATAACCTTGAATTCATGTCTTCTCATTCACCAAGGATGGAAAGGAGAAGGTTCAGGAAGGGTTGAAATTGGCCCTAAATTTTTGATATTTTTTAAATCAGGCCATATACTGTGGATTCATTATTATTCGTTGGAAACCAATTTTCGTTGATTTCGTGGTTAGGTGAACCACAAAATTAAATGTGCACTGAGAATGGCAAATTTCCTATTCGCCTGTATGCAGACTTCCACAAAACCACGAAATTAGATATCCACCAACTTGTTAGTTTTCTTTAATCCATGAAATTGGTACCCAGGAAAATAAATGAATCCGCAGTATTACAAATTTCACGTAGAAATACTTGTAATAAAACTAGAGGATGGATAGGACCTTTATGGGGACTCCAGGATCGGGTGTTTTTAAGCTCATGATTTCGGGATTCACCCTTTCAGGATCCGGGGAATCCTTTTTTCGAATTTCGGGATGTCGGGATTAAAATTTATTTAAATCCAGGACCTCAGGATTTTTGTTTTTAAGCCCAGGATTTCGGAATCAGGACCCCTCCTACCCCCCTATCCCTCTATTAAGACAAACATATCTTTTTTAGGACCTCCTTATAAAATATGACCCCTTGAATAAACTTTATTTTGTTAAAAAATAAAAAAAATTCAATAATTTCAATTGTCTTTGGCATAATTAACTTTGGCCACCATCCACGATCCAAAAAGTTTTATATTGATGAATTATATCAAAATTGAATTCTTTTGATTTCATCACATTTTGAATCGTAGGCGTTTCTAAAGATTTTAGGTCTGAAATATCACAAAATCATAATATTTTGACAAAATGTCTTAATTGGGCTTACTTTGGAGAATATTATGTACTTTCATGAAAAGAACTGATTTATTTAGCTTTAAGTCTTTTGAAATAGACCCATTTACGTACCAAATTGTGACCTTTTTGGTGTTCTATGTTAAAGTTGATTACTTAGGCGGTTTTGTGTCATAAGTGAACCATGTCCTTTTCATATAGAGGTAAAAAAAGTCTATTATTTGAACTTGGCTATATGATCGGCTTTAAAGTAAACCAGATATTAACGACTATTGATCATTGTACAGACTTGAGTCCATGAACCATGAAAATGAGGTCAATAGTTCAAATGAACCATGCCCGATAGAAATGTACACCTTACAAACAATATATGTATTGAATATAGTTGACATTCATATCGCTTATAGTACAAATGTATCTATGAAACAAACTTTACCATGAAAACTTAAAATTGTCTAATGAACCATGAAAATAAGGTCGAGGTTATATGATACCTGCTAGACAGTCATATACACCTTACAATCATTTCATACACCAAATAAATTCATTTATTGCTTATAGTTTAAGAAAAACAGACCAAAACTTAAAAACTTAACACTGAGCAATGAAAATTAGATCAAGGTCAAATGAAACAGGCCAAACTGACATGTTCATTGTAAAATATGTCTGTACACCAAATATATTTGACCTATTGCATATACTTTTAGAAAGAAGAAAAAACATAAAAGCTTCACTTTCAGCACTGAACCATGAAAATGAGGTCACGGTCAGATGACAACTGCTGCCTGCCAGTTGGACATGTGCACTTTACAATTATTCCATACACCAAATATAGTAGCTCTTTTGCATACAGTATCTGAGATATGGACTTGACCAAAAAAACTTAACCTTGTTCACTGATCCATGAATTGAGGTCAAGGTCAGATGAAAACTGTCTGACAGACAAGAGGACCTCACAAGGTAGGCAAACCTGATGTTCAGTTTTTGTTGTTTGTTGTTCATAGGTGTTGCTCGTTTTTATATAGATTTGAATTTTGGTTTTCCTGTTTGAATGGTTTTACACTAGTCATTTTTGGGGCTCTTTATAGCTATGATGTATATACTTAATTTAGTCCTGGTATCAATGATGAGTTTATTTATAGCTAGCTGTTTGGTGTGAGCCAAGGCTCTGTGTTGAAGGCCTTACTTTGATCTATAATGGTTTACTTTTTAAATTGTGACTTGGATGAAGAGGTTATCTCATTTGCACTCATGCCACATCTTCTTATAAAAAATTCCTCATACTAAGTATAGATTTCCTTTTACTGATAATTAGAGAGAAAATAACATTAGAAAAAATCTTAACTTTTTTTTCAAATAGTCACGTGCACTGAACCACGAAAATGAGGTCAAGAACAATGGAAATATGACACAGAAACTTTATAACATAAGGCATTTATAACTTAAAGTATGAAGCATCCAGATTTTGCACCTTCTTAATTATGAAGCTTTTAAGTAGTTAGTAAACACCGCTACCATATGCAGCAGAAGATACAAACTCAACCAAAATTGGTTGTGAAAGGACAATAACTGCAATAAGGAGTTGTACGATGGTTTTGATTAAAGAACAAAGGTTCAGCTCAACATTGTAAACAATACATTAACCTCCTTGTCAGATTTGCTTAATTTATAGCAGACAACTTCCAGGATAAAAGAATAAACTTGCATTTTACCCCCTAAGGCCTATGTTCTATTTTTAACTATATTAGCGATTTTGATTGACAGGTGTGGTCCCTGAACACAATTTTTATAAACTAGATATCCCAATGATGGTAATGGCCCTGTAGTTTCAGAATTTTTTTTTGTAAAAGTTAATGGATGACAACAATGGACACCAAATGATGAGAAAAGTTCACAAAGCCCTTTGAGCAGGGTGAGCTAAACATAATGTATTTTATAACAAGCAGATTTTTATAGAAAGTTAAAGCACCATTTGAATGTGAATTTTTGCGGTTATGTGCATTGAATAAAATCTTCTAATTCATTTGACTATACAAGAGATTTCACTCACTCAGTGAACAAAATCATGATAATTTATTGATAATATAAATATACATACAAAATGTACAATATAAAATGAAGCAATGATATAAAATGTCCCTGATAAAATAACAGTTAGTCTTAATCTGCCTTTTCAGATTTCTTTTTAGCCTTTGCAATATTTTTATCTCTTCTGGCTTTCCTTTTTTGTTCTTTCTCTTTTGCCTCTATCTGTTTTGCAAGATTGTAGGCTAAAATTGCACTTATCAAAAACAATGGAGACAAACACAGCAGAACATAGAACACAAAGTCCCAAGGATTTTTTGCAGCATACTTTAAAATGTCAACTAATGTCTCTCGCCAGTCCCAATCAAACATGATTCTTTATACCTAAAATAAATGAAGAAAAAAATCATTAGTGATATCAACTATATTCTATCTTGCAGCTTAAAATTTATATATACATGTATGTTTTATATTACATTTTCTTGTGTTGATTTAACTTATTGTAGTGTACTACCTGTCAATGCTTGTGACATTTTCTGAATAAATCAGGTGGCCATAAAATCTATGTCAGTCATAATGGTCATATATGATCATCATTATACGGTACCCCCTTTTAATATAGAACTTTATTATTATCATGATTATCAGTATGTATTTCTGTTTGTCTTCACATAACCGTCCTGTGAATAGGCTACTGGACATCAGAGCTAGCTAGATCTACTTCTGAAGTGGTGCACTTACACAGTTATCTTTTTTTAATTCACTGTGTGTTGTACCAAAAATTTCATAAGAGTCAAAACAGAAGCAAGACTAAAGTTAAATTCCATTGAGCAGATACATAAGTTATACTGCTAACATGCTGGGGTTTTAATTTAGCCATTTTTTTCATCAATTTATAGGTTTGTTCACTAAATCATGATTATACATTTGTAGTACATAATATACTGAAATTTAAAAATTTTTTAACTGACTGAAAAAAAACACTTATCCATTTTTTGGTGTTGAAGATTCTCACATTCTACTGAGCACTCCAATTGCAACATGACAGGAATACTCACCAGTATTTGATAAAGCACTATGCAACACTTAACATTTTAACTGGATTTGATTTTTGATTTTTAGTGTTTTAACGCCACTTTTAAGCACCTCATTTAGGCTATTTCGAGACGGCCATTTTTTTATTGGTAGAGGAAGCCAGAGTGCCTGGAGAAAACCAGAACCATCCATTGGAAAACTGACAATTTTAGTCAATTAAGATTGGAGTTGAGTGCACCTGCACAAGGGGGGTTCAAATTCACAACCTTAGTGTTGACTGGCAAGTGATTACAGTAGTAACCATAGGCGGATCCAGGGGGGGGGCAGGCCCCCCCCCCCCTTTTGTGGGAAAAATTTGGTTGATTATATAGGGAATCATTGAAGCATGACTGGAGCGGGCCCCCCCTTAGGAAAAGTTCTGGATCCGCCACTGGTAACTACTTAAACCACTCGGCCACCGAGGCCCCTCATTTCAACTGGAAGGACTATTCCAAAGCCTTTCTTGAATTTAAGAGTCAGTCAAGCAATATTGGTAATATCTCCATATTAATATCTTTACCGTCTGACTGATTGCATGTATTTGAAAGTGAAGCCTAAAACTATGCAGACAATTTTGTTGCAAATCAATATATACATGTACATGTACAAAAATGTAGATAAATAAACAATAGTCCAAGACTACTCCAAAAATCAAGACTTTTTTCGGACATGTTGGTGCCATTTGAAGTCAGAATACACTTCAATTAGAGCACCTGTTAATAGCTGACACTATAGTCAACACTATACAAGTCAAATGAAATTTGGAATAAAATATTTAATCTCCAAGAGCTCACCAGAAAATTCCTGACAGGCAGCACCGTGTCTTCTTTCACTTCAGGGGTACCAACTCATATAGAGATATGCTAAGTCCTAACCATACACATAACTGAACCCTAAGGTAAGGTCTAACCTAAACAGCTAAAATTATATATCAAGTGTAAAGTGACAGTGTAGTGAGTAAACTGGTGCAAAATGAAAAAAGAAGCAAAAAGCATGGACAAAGAGGACTCCTAACTTGATACATCTGGTACATTTGACGCGTGTATAAGATATTTTAATCATAAATTGTCGAACTCCTTACTTATTTTTAGTGTTCCAGTGTTTTCAGACTCCTGTTTCGGCTTCGAAATATCTTTTTTATTACAGGAAGTGTCATGTGGTCTATAATTTTCATCTACAACGGTGCAATCATGGTTATATTCCGGCAAACAATCATGACACAGTATCGACAGAGACATATAATTGTATTATATGTCTCTGGTATCGAAAACCCTTGTTTTATATCCAATTTGATTTTAATGATAAAATAATACTACATTATAATATGAGTGATATGCAGGGTTTTTCAATACTGATTTCAAAACTAAAATTGTCTTTTTTATGGCTTTAATATTAGAAATACGCCCCAAAACACACACAGGAAATGTAACAGTTACACTGCTAAAAATCAACAGGAGCAGAGTGGGAGTCATACCAGGAAAAATAGTAAATCTAGTATATCTGTCGCTGCACCTCAGCTGACAATCTTATACATTTGACTGTAGACACGAACATATTTTCATATCGACTTAAAGCATCCTAAATTACACCCTGACACAAAGAAAAGAACGGTCCATTACTGAAATCAGACTGAGTCGTGACTGACATAGAACATATCTGGGCGCTTTTTAGTAGGACCGATCTGATTCATATTTTAATATGAGGAAAGCGCTACCTTAAATGTCAGGTTTATACCAAGACTATGTCCTACATATAGTTTTTGTCTAAAATAAAGTAAGTTCAGATGGAATATGATTAGGTAATGACTTTTGAACTACAAAAGGCAGGAGGGAGGATCGAGAGGTATGTTTTTTTTTTCTTTCTTCTTTTTATTTTGACCGACTATATGACTATAGAAAGTGTTGGAATACCCAAATACGACAAACACATATGAGAAGCAACACTTGAAAAAAAGAAAAGAAAAAAAGACAACCAGTCAACTACAGGCTCCTGACTTGGGAAGGATAAAAACCAATTATATTGACAAACTTGATTACACTTTCTGTTACATTGATACCTTTGCTTTAGATAATTGAGAATTCTACTATTATTCCCTTGTTATATTGTGTTAATGTACCAAAAGGGATCTTTAAGTTACTTTAAACAAATACAACATAACCAAAAATAATTATTCTTATGCATTGACCTAATCGTCATCAAAACTCATTAAATATACCAGGTTTATTATTTGGTACATATGTAATAGCGTGCGCGTTTCTTCTAAACTATTAGGAATTTTGGGTCCTCAATGCTCTTCAATTTCGTACTTAATTTGACATTTTCCACCGTTTTTTTTATTCGAGCGAAACGTGTGTCTGACGCAAATATAAAATTTCAATCCTGGTATATATGAATAGTTTATTTACATCCACTGGATCGATGCCGTTGCTGATGTAGTTTTAATTCACAGAGGGCATCGCCAGCCCAGTAGTCAGCACTTCTGGTATGGTCATACTTATAAATTATTTGGGCATGCGCTTGACAGCTATGGACGTGTAAAACATCTCTAACCACAAATGGGATATTATGCTGGATAACATAAAAGTTAGATGACGAAACTTGTTACATAGCTAACAGTCTTTATATGTAATGTAAAAACTTTGTAATACTTCACAAAATAATTTTAATAGAGAACTTTTTGAAGCGTCTAAAAATCAAAACAAAAGTAATAACAATGGCGACCTCCATGACCAGAGAAAGTGAACACAGTTCTGACCATTTGTTAACGAATACACAATCACAACCTAATATTAGTTCACCATCTCTGAATATCAACAAAAGGTCTAATCCTGATAGTCCAGATAATCTCCCTGCAACCCAAAAACAAAATACACGACAGATTAGGCGTCGCAACTCGCAAGGTGACCTTCGAGATATTGAAAAAAAGACTCCAGCGACACGTAAAAACATTACAGATAAGGTCATTGAAGCACTCACTAGTCCAGATGTTCTTAATACTATCATTCCAGTATTGGCTGAAAAAATAAGCGAAACATTAACTCCTCTGATTGAAGAGCAGGTGAAAAAATGTATCGCAGCACACGTTGAACCTATTCAAAAGTCTATAGATGAACACGATTTTTCCATAAGGGACCACACAGTAAAAATATGCAAGCTAAGCATACGAATGGAACAAGTAGATAAACGGTTAAAAGATGATAATAAAATGTTGGACGTTTGGGATTCTGAACTGGATGCACTTCACAAAAAAACAAAGGATATGAAAGTAGGTTAGAAAGCCAAGAGCAGTATTCTCGTCGGACCAGTCTCCGTTTTCACAACATCCAAGTACCAGTTGATGGACACGGAAAAATTCTTCACCCGGTCAATACAGATGACAAAATCCTTAGTGTTTGCAACGGCCAACTTGGCCTCAACTTGTCTATTGACGATATCAGTAGGAGTCACGTCATTGGTAAAGCTAAATATGGAAAGTGTCAAGTCATTGTTAGATTTATGTCATACCGTAATAGAGACATGGTATATACAAACAAAAAATATTTGAAACACAACGAAGATGGTGTTTTCATCACTGAGAATCTTACCAAATTTCGAACAGACCTGACAAAAAAACTATCCCAGATGAAATATAAAAACCAAATACACGCGTACTGGACCGCAGACGGTCGCATATTTGTAAAAAGGGCTGAAAATAGTCGAAAGGAACAGATAAATAGCTTTGAAGACATCTCTGACATTGAACGAGACATTACTTCATCAACCAACCAACAACAATCAGATGCTGAGAAGTAAAATTAATAACTCACAATAATTTAAAAAATGGAGAATAAACTTTTAGAACAAAACTAATAAATTGTGTTTCTGGTTTTCTTTTCTGGTTCCAGCTGTTAAAATAATTGAAATACAATGCATATTGACATTATTTTTTTTTACTATTACATATCACAATCATTTTTTTCATAATATTATAATAGTAAAAAGATTGTATAATCCAACGAAAAATGTATGTATGTATGTTTTTTTTCTTTTTTTCAAAACTTTTTAGGTTTTTTTTTTTAGTTTTTTTTTTTAAAAATTTTGTATATATTTCTGTTTAATTTATCTAAATAATTGTATTCACCTACATATTACACCATTTATCTAACACACTCTTTGTTTTCCCTTGTTAAATTGACTTCCGATTGTATCTTATTTCGTATATCAAAATATATAAAAAAAAAAAAAGCCAGGCTTAAAAGTTCAAGTATTATGAAAAGCGTATTCCCCTTTTTAAAACTAAGCCATACAATGTAACAGTAAATATGTTGACCCCGAAAATGAAAATGATAACGATATCCATGTGTTAAATGCCCTTTTCACACCTAAATGAAATCAATATTAATGAACCACAAAATAATCTAAAGTTAAAGAATCAATTGTTTGTAAACTAGTTTTTCCGTGTTGATAAATGTACTAAGACTTCCTTTTCTTGTAAACCTTTAGATGCCTCCAGCTTTAAAGATCTATGTAAACAAACTGTTATATACCACACAAAAACATACAGTTTACTAATATATACTTGGGGTCTATTTCTTATTTATGATTATAAATACCTAATTATTAACAACTATATAATATTAAACATAATCGAAACATATTGATATATAAATTTTTTAAACATAATCATCAAAGTAAAAACTGCTTTAATATAAAAATATTAAGCAGTTATTAACATTGTAATCCCTAACGGCCTCATCTGACTATAATTGACATAAGAATTAAGTTATCGTTATGTAAATTAGTGTGCGTTCGAATAGAAAGTCCTAAACATTGGCGACTTATTGAAGAATTCTAGAAATTTGAATAACAAAAAGAATGTCAAAGAGGTAGTAAGAAAATATTGTATATATAAATGTATTTTCGAATTTAGATAACTCGCTGCTATTGTATATTTATTCTTATGTTTACGCTTTAAAGGTTTTTTATTGGCTATTCTAAATGCTTCATAAAATATCTGTGATGTTTTCTGTTGTATTGATGTATTATTGATGTCACCCGTAGTATTTGTTATCCGTTGTGCATTGCTAAATTCTAAAATTTCCGCTTGATTTCTTAGCATTTCTAAAATATGAAAGCCTAGAGATAATAGCTATTTACTTAATTTTTTATTTAAAGTTTGTAAAGTTCTTTTATCATATTAATATACATGCAACAACATGTGAGTATAACAAATTTTTTTTTTTTTTTTGCTATTCTAAAGTTTCAAGTATTCAAATATTCAATCATTTCCCATTTCAATTACAAATGATTTTTCTCATATTTCAAACCTTGTTTGTTTTGTTGTATATATTTTTATTTTTTTCGTCTTTTTTGGACTTTTCATCAGTTAAGTGTGATGATGTGTGTGGTGTATATATCTCGTTTTGCTGCCTGATTGTATGTAGTATAATTTCCATGTTAAAACCCAATGGGTAATTGTATAGAACAGTATAGGGCAGCTATCGGGTTATTTAACTTATGTAGTTGCACATTTGGACTCGGTAGTTTAAACTCACAAACAAGTGATAGCTCTATAATAGAAATATTACTTACCAATTTCAGATGTTCGTTTCTCGTCGTCTCTCTGTCACTACTCCAGAGCTTAAATCCGAATATAAATATTGTTTTCCTGCTATATGTTTTAAATTTCATCCTAATTATTGGAAATATTGAAACTAATCCAGGTCCTAGTTCAGATATTATTAATGAGTCTACCTCAAGTATAAAAGAAACTGCCTCACTATCCATATGTAACATAAACATACGCAGTCTAAGACATAAGCTAAATTTTCTCCAAAACTTTGCTGATGAATTTGATATAGTAACTATAACTGAAACTCATTTAGATCCAAGTGTTAACATTGACGATTTGCAACTTTGCTCATTTTCGAAAAATATAATCCGAAAGGATCGTAACAGTGCAGGCGGAGGTATTATAATCTATGTAAAAGATGATATATATCCATTGCACGAAAAGGTGAACTCGAAAACCATATTGATGAGACAATATCAGTCCGGAATGCGGTTCGATAAAATTGCTCCCCTTGTTTATTTCGCTCTCCTGTCAAATCATGTAATTTTGCTACCTCCAATGGTAGACGCTACAACGATGGGTGTCGTCAAAAAAGGTACGATTAAAGGAATCAGCTAGGAATTAGACGATCACCATTGGTATAGGTGAGTTGTTTAATAGTTGTTGCTTTGTGATAAATGCATGTTTTGGATTAATTGATAATCAGAAATAGCTGGAAAGGAAAGAAACGTGTTGCTACGTGAACCCGGAAAGGCCGGGACGAATTTAAAAAAAAAATCTAGAGACGATCGTTCTGAGTGTGCCACCTACACATTCAAACGTGTACACAAGCACAATATTCCCTATCTATGTAATGTGTTTTCATAATTATGTGATATAGAGCAAAAAAAGGTAGCAGTTTTTTGTGTCTTGTTGTTAAGCATATCTAGGGGAGATAATGTTATTTTTCACGGTGTGTTTGATAGGTTTGTCACATTGTAACATTATATAATACACACTCAGAAAGTGGATTAAAATAGCCTCCCACACTAAATTAACTGAATTTCAATTATTCTATTTACCGTAATGCTATTATATAAACTTCGGAGGTTCATATCACTTATATTCAACCTTTTTATATCGGATTTTTTTTTACTATTGATGTTGAACGGTTCATAGTAAAAAAAAAATCCGATAAAACCGTTGAATGTAAATGATATGAACCTCAGAAGTGCTATATATTGTCCTTTAATATAAGACCGGAGGTTCATATCATTTACATTCAACATTTTTTATCGAATTTTTGTTTTTAACTATCAACGGTTCAACATTGGTAGTTAAAAAAATACGATAAAAATTAACGGTTCAACATTGATAGTAAAAAAACAATCCGATAAACATGTTGAATCTTAAAGATTTGAAACTCTGAAGCCTTACATTATAGGACTATCGTTTATTAGTTCTTTATCCTAACTAAATGTTGTTTTTTTTTTTTTTTTTGTGGTGTATATTACAAAAAAGGGGGAGGGGCTTTTAACACCAAAATACCTTAACAATCCTACAATATTTGTTTACAGAATGAGAATTGAATTCCGATCCGTTTGTACGGGGAACATGTGGTTGCAACCCCCTCTTTAATTGCCTGTTCGATTTTTTTTTTGCAGTGTCGAAAAGGGAGAGAGACGGCAGTTTTATCAAGAAGTTATGTACGTTCTGCTATACATTTGACAGTCAGTAATTATTATGAAATACACATGTCGACCAGAGGCATGGAACAGAGAGGAGAGGATTTAAAGTACCAGATGCTTATCTGTGATTCCAATTTGAACTAAAGAAAGCAATATATAAAGATATGTAGGAGAAATAATCTATATGAATAAAGTTATGTCACAAAAGTAACTTGTTTTTTTTTATGTACAGAATTTGTCAAACGTCTCCACAACAGAAGAGATGTGAATGCATCCTTCATAGTCTTGTAATACTAATGGTAAATTATAATTTATATAATTTCTGAGATGATATAGCAGTGCTATTGGTTTCCCCTTTCTCTTTCTTCAAAGGACTTGATCATCTGAACTCTTTCTTTTTATGCCCCACCTACGATAGTAGAGGGGCATTATGTTTTCTGGTCTGTGGCTCCGTTCGTCTGTGCGTCCGTCCGTTCAGGTTAAAGTTTTTGGTCAAGGTAGTTTTTGATGAAGCTGAAGTCCAATCAACTTGAAACTTAATAAACTTGTTGCTTATGATATAATCTTTTTAATATTGAAGCCAAATTAGACTTTTGACCCCAATTTCACGGTCCACTAAACGTAGAAAATGAAAGTGGGAGTTTCAGGTTAAAGTTTTTGGTCAAGGTAGTTTTTGATAAAATTGAAGTCCAATCAACTTGAAACTTAATACATATGTTCCCTATAGTATAATCTTTCTAATTTTAATACCAAATTAGATTATTACCCAATTTCACGGTCCATGGAACATGGAAAAGGATAGTGCGAGTGGGGCATCCGTGTACTTTGGACACATTCTTGTTTTTTTTTTTAAATTGGAGCCCTGTTCAAGAACAGTTAAAAGAGCATATGCTTAATTTTCGTTATCTTTTAGAATCTTCTTTTTTTTTTTAAATAAAACAGGTTGTAAATTCTACATAATATGCCAGTCAACCGCAAATGTTAACACCCAAAAAAGGTCTTTAGTATATTCATTTTTCAACTTACAAAATATGCCAAAGGTTTAAGCATCCCAAACATTACTCTTGTACAAAACTGTAACAGATTATCAAAGACTGTCTAGTAAGTACAATTTTAACCCAAGTCGCTGCTCTTTTAAGCACCGTCTTAGCAATGACTTGGTTGATTGTAAGAGTTCGGTGCAGAGACTGAAGACTTGAGACAATAACATGGAGATAAGTATGTATAAGAACATCGTTTTCAAGAATATAGGCCTAGGGGGGGGGGGGGGGGGGGGGGGGGGGGTGCACCGGTGTACTTCTATAGTACTTGACTTGTAATAGTGAGCAAGTATGAAAAAATAGAGTGAGCCACCGTATACGGTAAAAATTAATATAAGGGAAATTTAATATTCTTGAATCTGTTTCTGAGTTGTGAAGAACTAACATACAACTAACAGTGGGACGGTTATTCAAGTAAAGTACTATAATACAATCGAGTCTTAATGTGATAAACTATAATAAAATTGAGTCTAATGTAAAACGGTTAAATAAGTAAAGACTCTTAATGTCTTGCAAATTTTCGACTGTAGGTAAACTAATAAGAAAAGAAAAAAATATAAATAGTAAATTCAAATCGACTTGTATATGAATAATATTGGCGAACAAAAAAAGTATCACATTATGTCGCCGGACAATTGTAAGATGCTATAAGATAGACTAAAAATGTATCGAAAATATAGCACAAAAGAAATCATGAAATAACTCGGTGCAATCCCAATTTAAGATGCAAACACATCAAAAGAAAAACAAAATCACACCATATCTCCACATGACACAAAACAAAAAACCAACTGCAATCAACAAATAAGACGCAAAGAAAAAAAAAATCCATTCGCGGGCAACTACCGACTTATTATACTGTATGATCGAACACAAACATAGATTCCGCTAACATGTTTAACCCCGCCACATTATTTATGTACGTGCCTGTCCCAAGTCAGGAGCCTGTTATTCAGTGGTTGTTGTTTGTTTATGTGTTACATATTAGTTTTTCGTTCATTTTTTTTTTTATATAAATAAGGCCGTTAGTTTTCTCGTTTGAATTGTTTTACTTTGTTTTATCAGGGCCTTTCATAGCTGACTATGCGGTATGGGCTTTGCTCATTGTTGAAGCCGTACGGTGAATATGACACCAAAGAAATAAGACGCAAACTAAATTACAAGAAATTGCAAGATAAATAAATGACGTATAAAAAATAATTCCGAACGACAATTTGTTAACACAAACAAAAGGAATACAACGATATAAATATCTGCTACCCCAAAAACTCAACTTCACAATGGCCAACCAATCCGGGTTACTGTTTATAACTAAGGTGTAACAAAATGTGTAACAAAACTTTTTTAAATAATACAGAAATTATGACTGTCGGTGTAATTGTAATTGTTAAAGAAAAAAACATGTCAAACATGCAAATATTATTTAAAAAAAATAGTTTTAATTACTTAAATGTCATGTGATGTTACATATATAGGACGGGTGTGTTCGATTCGTAAATTAATTAACAAAACCCCGTCATATAACATCCAACTTTGAAATTGCGTCCAAATGTCAAATTTAGGTGTGCCACTTTGGGAATGGTCTTAAACGATTGGCAATTCATTTCTCAATTTTTGTAATTTTCCCCAGATTTTTTCTATGTCCAGCAAAAAAAAGTAGCAGTTTATAAGGAGACCCCCTAAATGACGTAACAGCTTGACTTATGGTGGTTTTAAAAACGATTGTTTGCAAGTTGCATTGTCAACAATTGTACAATATGAAAATTAAACAACGTGAATGCAAATATTTATAATGACTTTACGGAAAGTAACTTTTGTGACATCTTGACAACCGTATACAAAGTTCATTTCACTTTTCTACCTTCTAAACACAAGAGGTCGAATTCTTTTGTTCTATTTAAACCGCATATCGGACTGATATGGGTCGAGATTAAAGGTAAAGGTCAATCATTTCTTCTTTGTTGTACATATAGACCTGAGTGGACGGACAATGACTATTGGACAAGACTTAATTATTCACTGGGATTAAGTTACCAGCTAAGCGAGAATATTGTTATAACAGGAGATTTGAACTCTGATTTATTTTCCATTCATAATAATAAATTATATGATACAATGAATCTTTTTAATCTAGAAAATGTAATAAATAAACCAACAAGGGTGACTGGTCATAGTAGCACATTACTAGACCCGATTATAATCAGCGATACAATTAAATATTCTATTGCCGACGTTCTTAAATTACCGTCTGAAATAAGTGATCACGATGCTTCTGTAATATTTTTAGAATGTCCGATATTTGCAACCAAATCATACAAAAGAGAAATTTGGTTGTACGATAAAGCAGATCTAAATAAATTTTCTTTAGACCTTGATTCTGTCAGTTGGGATGAACTTTTTTCTGATGTTGAGGATGTTGACGAGATGTGCAATACATTTACTCAAAAACTACTAGACATAGCCAGGCAAAACATCCCAACTCGACATGTTTATATACGAAACAATGACCGACCGTGGTTTGACAATGAATTAAGGAGAGAAATTCGATAAAGTTTGGCATAAAGGATTGCTCCATAAAATGAAGTCATACGGTGTTGACGGAAATTTATTAAATTGGTTTCAAAGTTACCTAAACAACAGACAACAGCGAGTTGTTATTAAACAATCTTCCTCTGAACTTTGCAGTATTTCAGCTGGTGTCCCACAGGGTTCTGTTTTGGGACCGCTGTTATTTATTATCTATATTAATGATATTGCTGAACACTTGATTTCTTTATGTAGATTATTTGCAGATGATACATCTCTGGGCTACTCTAGTCGTGACACGACACAAATACAATCAGTGATCAGTCACGACCTGAGTGAGCTCAGCGATTGGTCTAAGAAATGGCTGATGTCCTTTAACCCAGCAAAACATCCCAACTCGACATGTTTATATACGAAACAATGACCGACCGTGGTTTGACAATGAATTAAGGAGAGAAATTCGTAGAAGAGACCGATTTCGTAAAAAAGCCGTAAAAACTAAAAAAAGATTGTGATATCAATAAATACAAAAAGCAGAGGAACAGAGTAAATAATATGAAAAAAGCTGCAAAAGAAAAATTTGAAAGAAGTTTGGATAATCTTATCTTAAATAACGTGGCTAACCCTAAAACTTATTGGAAAATAATGAAAATGCTGATAAAATCAAATAAAGGTTCTGGTGATTTACCCCCACTTAATAATATTATTCACGATGAAAGCATGGAAGATGTAGTGTACGGAGACGACGAGAAATGTAATCTGCTAAATAAATATTTTAGTCTGATTTCTTCCCTAGAGGAGGAAGGTGTTCCCATACCCGAAATTAAGCCAAGAACAAATATTTTTTTAAAAGATTTAGTAATTGAAATAGATGAAATAGTCGATATAATTAAAACTTTAGATCCTAATAAGGCATCTGGTCCAGATGTCATAAGCCATAAAATGCTGAAAATGTGTCCTGAAAAAATAGCAATTCCCTTAAAAATAATATTTAATAAATCCCTACAACAATGTAAATTTCCCACCAGCTGGAAGATTGCTAATGTAATAGCATTTTTTAAAAAGGGAGATAGTTCGTTACCATCTAACTATAGGCCAATATCGCTTATAAGTTGTGTAGGGAAAATAATGGAGCGAGTTGTTTATAAACATGTCTTCAATCACCTACATAGAAATAAGTTAATATATGAATACCAGTCTGGTTTTCTGCCAAAATATTCGACAGTTCATCAGCTTTTAGAAATTTATAATTCTATATTAAATTCATTAGAAAATAAAGAAATTAGCTGTTTTGTTTTTTGTGACTTTTCTAGAGCATTCGATAAAGTTTGGCATAAAGGATTGCTCCATAAAATGAAGTCATACGGTGTTGACGGAAATTTATTAAATTGGTTTCAAAGTTACCTAAACAACAGACAACAGCGAGTTGTTATTAAACAATCTTCCTCTGAACTTTGCAGTATTTCAGCTGGTGTCCCACAGGGTTCTGTTTTGGGACCGCTGTTATTTATTATCTATATTAATGATATTGCTGAACACTTGATTTCTTTATGTAGATTATTTGCAGATGATACATCTCTGGGCTACTCTAGTCGTGACACGACACAAATACAATCAGTGATCAGTCACGACCTGAGTGAGCTCAGCGATTGGTCTAAGAAATGGCTGATGTCCTTTAACCCAGCAAAAACCGAAATAATGTTGTTTTCATACATTGAAACTCCAGAAATGAATTTCACTTTCAATGGTTCGGGGATTGAAGTTACAGACTTCCACAAACACTTGGGTGTTACATTTAGTAAAGATGCTAAATGGTACACCCATGTGGAAAATATCATAAAAAATGTATCTAAACATTTAAATGTACTTAGAAAATTAAAGTACAGGATAAGTAGGAGCAACTTAGAAAAGCTTTACTTGACTTTTATTAGACCGCTTTTCGAATATGCATGTGAAGTTTGGGATAATATGGGTGTGGGTTATTGTAAAAAATTAGAACAGCTGCAGCTTGAGGCAACCAGAATTGTAACAGGTCTTCCTATTTTTACAAGTAATAGAATTATTTATGATGAGATTGGTTGGGAAACTCTAGCTGAACGAAGAGAAAGAAGGAAGTTACAATTATTCTATAATATTCAACATAATAATGCACCAGCCTATCTTTGCAATTCTATTCCACCAACAATCCAAAGTACAGCTGTTTATCCATTACGTAATGGGAATGATATAATATACCCTTTTTGTAGACTTTCATTAACCCAAGAGTCCTTCATACCTTCAACAATACGACTGTGGAATAACCTTAATGTGGTGACACGCAACATTGACTCTTTAGGTAAATTTAAAACCGAACTAAAAAATCTTAAATTGAATTCAAAAGCCCAAGTACCAAAACATTATGACTTTGGCAATCGTAAACTCAATATTATATTGACACAACTTAGGTGCTCAGCTTCTTTTTTGAACTATAATCTTAACAGAGTCAACATTATTTCAGATCCGTCTTGTAGTTGTGGTGCCAAGTTCGAAGATTCACGTCACTTCTTTTTTTATTGTCCTAATTATTCGAATATAAGAACCAAATTATTTAATAATCTACATTGGTTACCAGATAACTCTCTACTAAATTTGAACACCTTAACCTCCGGCGATAAGTCCTTAAGTAATGTTGAAAATGAAAGAATTGTAAAGAATGTATATGATTTTATTAAAGAGTCTAAGAGGTTTCTAATTGTGTAATGTAGAACATAATAAAGTGCAAATACATGCATATTGTGTATTACCACTCACATCATCACACACCATCTTTTCAGAGTTCAAATATGTTATATATATATATATATATACATAATGTATTGTTTGTATGCATGCTTTGTAAATATTCTATTGTTATAAATTGTTATGGGAGAAGACTTTATAAGTTTGATTAACTTGTGTCTCATCCCTTTTGCACATTTACGCAAATAAAATATGTTTAAACCTAAACTTATAAATTAACTGTTTACAAAACTTTGAATTTTTGAAATACTAAGGCTTTTCTTCCTAAGCCGTAAGGAATAGATTACCTTACGTGTATTTGGCAATTAATTTTTTGAAATTTTAGGTCCTCAATGCCTTTTCAACCTCGTACTTAATTGGCCTTTTTAATTATTTTTTTATTTGAGCGTCACTTATATATGATTCTTTTGTAGACGAAACGCGCGTCTGGCGCAATATAAAATTTCAATCCTGGTTTCTAAGATTATGTTATTTACATCCACTGGATCAATGCCATTGCTGATGTCGTTAATTCACAGAGGGCATCGCCAGCCCAGTATAGTCAGCACCCATGTGTTGACATGAATTATCATTGTTATGGTCATACTTATAAATTGACTGTTTACAAAACTTTGAATTTTTGAAATACTGTGGATATTCTACCTCAGGAATAGATTACCTTAGCTGTATTTGGCAAAACTTTTTTTGAAATTTTGGGTCCTCAATGCTCTTCAACCTCGTACTTAAATGGCCTTTTTAATTATTTTTTTATTCGAGCATCACTGATGAGTCTTTTGTAGACTGAACGCGCGTCTGGCGCAAATATAAAAGTGTAATCCTGGTATCTATGATTATTTTATTTACATCCTGACTGGGTCGATGCCACTGCTGGTGAAGTTTTAATTCCCTGGGGGCATTACCAGTCAAGAAGTCCGCACTTCTGAATTGACATGAGTTATCGTTGGTATGGTCATACTTATAGATTAACTGTTAACAAAACTTTGAATTTTTAAAATACTTAGGCTTTTCAGAAAATTCTGCCTAATGAATAGACTACCTTAGCTGTATTTGACAGAACTTTTAGGAATTTTCGGTCCTCAATGCTTGCCAATTCGTACTTTATTTGGCCTGTTGTAGACGGAAAGCGCGTCTAGGACAAATACAAAATTTAAATTCTGGTATGTATGATGAGCTAATTAAGACATGTCAATGGCATCAGCTTGAATAAAGAAACAGAAAGAAGGCTGGCTGAATAAAATGCGAAGTTGAAGAGCTTTTAAACCAAAAACTCTAAACATTTGTGTATATAACGGCTAAGGCAATCTTTTTCTGCATGGGGGTAGACAAATTTAAGTACTCGAATAATTCAACCTTTAATTAAAAATACTTTTACAGAAAATAAATTTCTTGTCAACACAAAAATGCTGACTACTTGGCTGGTGATGTCCAATAGCATTAACATGTTCTTTACCAATCAGTAGCAGAAACAGGGATTGAAACTGAAACTAAGAATGTTAAATATTGTGCCCTATAAAATTGAGAATGGAAATGGGGAATGTGCCAAAGAGACAACAACCCGACCATAGAAAAAAAACAACAGCAGAAGGTCACCAACAGGTCTTCAATGTAGCGAGAAATTCCCGCACCCGGAGGCGTCCTTCAGCTGGCCCCTAAACAAATATATACTAGTTCAGTGATAATGAACGCCATACTAATTTCCAAATTGTACACAAGAAACTAAAATTAAAACAATACAAGACTAACAAAGGCCAGAGGCTCCTGACTTGGGACAGGCGCAAAAATGCGGCGGGTTAAACATGTTTATGAGATCTCAACCCTCCCCCTATACCTCTAGCCAATGTATAAAAGTAAACGCATAACAATACGCACATTAAAATTCAGTTCAAGAGAAGTCCGAGTCTGATGTCAGAAGATATAACCAAAGAAAATAAACAAAATGACAACAATACATAAATAACAACAGACTACTAGCAGTTAACTGACATGCCAGCTCCAGACTTCAATTAAACTGACTGAAAAATTATGATTTCATCATATGAACGTCAGGCACAATCCTTCCCGTTAGGGGTTTAGTATCATACCATCATAACATATATGAGAAGAACATAACCCGTGTCATGCCAACAACTGGTTTTTGAATAAATGTGTTTAGTTCCGATGCAAAGACCCTACAAGTGAATCAATATTAACGCCAAAATATGCAATCTTTAATGACCTGACAACAGTATCGTAACTATATCCCTTCTTAATAAGAATACCATAGAAAAGGCAACAGCAGAAGGTCACCAACAGTTCTTCGATGCAGCGAGAAATTCCTGCACCCGGAGACGTCCTTCAGCTGGCCCATAAACAAATATATATATACTAGTTCAGTGAAAATGAACGCCATACTAAACTCGCTCTCCTTTGTCTATGTGCTGCAGTGCATATTAAAAAAAAGGACACTCTACAACATTAAAGACAAGAATATAATTCATGACAAAATTCTCTGTTTTGGTGATGATGAATTAATTGTAGATCTTACTTACTTAAAGATTACAAAAAATTACGTATATTATGATATTCAATATAATAACCCAAAACAGCAAAATTTCCTTAAAATTACAAATCCAGGGCAATCCATCAACAGGTTGTATGATGCGTGTGAAAAAATCAGGACAGATAGATCTTGATATGATGACCATTTTTATTCCATGTCATATATGCCTTAAATGCGTTAGTTTTAGAGATATAAGCATAAACTGCATTTTATCCCATGTTATATTTTAGCCATGGTGGCCATCTTTGTTGATAAGCAGGGTCACCAGGTACATTTCTTTTACCAGATACATAAAGGATGATTTGGGCCAAATTTGGTTTAATATAGTCCAGTCGTTTCAGTGGAGAGGATTTTTGGAACAGACGACGGACGCCAAGTGATGAGAAAAGCTCACTTGGCCCTTTTGTGTCAGGTGAGCTAAAGCCGTGTAGTTTGATTGTAAATGTTACAACTACCGTTTGCTCAGTATTTATAGGAGGCCTATCATCAACTGAAGCTTGAAATAAGACATTTACTATCTGGAGTTTAGTATGGCGTTCATTTTCACTGAACTAGTATATATATATTTGTTTATGGGCCAGCTGAAGGACGTCTCCGGGTGCGGGAATTTCCCGCTGCATCGAAGAACTGTTGGTGACCTTCTGCTGTTGTCTTTTCTATGGTCGGGTTGTTGTCTCTTTGACACATTCCCCATTTCCATTCTCAATTTTATTTGTAAAAAAATTAAACACCGATTCGATTTACATTGTGGATGATTAAGTCAGATTTTCTAGATAATTGCACCGACCATTCTATATTATTTTCATTGGTCACTGACATTAATTGTGTTTTTGATGATTTAAAACATAACCTTATTAGTATTTCATATTACAAGACAGTAATACAAATTATGGTCCTACACCAGGTGGAAACAATATACATGTACTTATATATATATATGTCATCCTTTTCTCAGACTGTTTTTAACGCTTTTTTGAATTTGTATAATTACCCCGGTAATACTTTAGTTTTAAGGAGAACATAGTTCACCTTACTATTAGTTGGAATTGGCTATGAACTAGCTATCAGTAACTGCAAGCACTCGTAGATCAGTCTGTGCGTCTTTTTTTATGTTATATTTTTTCTGTTTGTCAATCAAATAAATCGGGCCTTTTCCTATACTGTATATTTTTACAGTTACTAGTAGTAAATTTTTATTGGCTTTTAGATCAGGCGTTAAGGCACTTGTGTCCCGGGTTAGGGGGATGGTTGACCACTCAATAAATTAATCAATCCGACTCATTATTTATATGTGTTTGTCATAAGGCAGAATCTTGTGAATCAGTGGTTGTCAGTGGTTGTCAGTGGTTGTCAGAGGTTTAGCTAGCTTTAAAACCAGGTTCAAATCACCATTTGCTACATAAGAAAATGCCTATACCAAGTCAGGAATATGACAGTTGTTATCCATTCGTTTGATGTGTTTGAGTTTTTGATTTTGTCATTTGATTATGGACTTTCTGTTCTGAATCTTCCTCAGAGTTCAGTATTTTTGTGATTTTACTTTTTACTAATGAACTTTATACAGTTGACAGTTCCAGACCAAATATCAATTCTTGCCTTTGAATTTGAAAAAAATTGCGGTTTGGTTTCTTGTTTGAAGTGTTTCCCATTTTGTCTTGCTGGGACCATTTGAACCGTATTATACATTTTAGGTTTGGCAAATTTTTCAAAGCGGTAGATTAATCTGTATTTTCCCCTTAAATCCACGTCCGTTTGAGTTTGTGAGTGTTTTAAATTGACAGTAGTTGTCATAACCCTAAAACATAACTCAACACATAGCAATAAATAACGTATAAACCCTAAGTACTATAGGACCCATAAAAAAAGTGAGGACCATGTTTTGTTGTGATTTTGAGACTTGGATTTTAATTAAAGATTTTTGATTGTTTTCTGCTTCATTTGTTTATTCATATTGAGTATTCTGTAAGGATTCTAGTGTATACTAAAGTAAAATCAAACATGTTATTGATATATATAAAATTTATTATTAGACTAAAATGCACAAATATACAAATGTTATCTAATTTAACTCCAAATATGAATCTTTAATTGATCTCATTTACCAGAATTATGGTAATACAGGTCAAAAACACTTACTGATGCTTTTGGAAATGTTCACAGCAGTCTTTTATAACTACAAATTAACAAAATATTCTGGTTATATATACATATTGATCGTTTACCTTTTTCGCTTATGTTCAATAATCTTCTTGAATAACTTAGTGTGATGCAAACAACTATCCTGTGTGTACATAGAACAGCATTCGACACAGTGTGGGTTCGGTCTTTGACTGCCGACATATATTTTTCTTTTTTGAAACATCAAAGCTCTTTGAAACTTTATAAAAGTATGATTACTATTTTTAAATAAAGGAACTGACACTAAATGTCGACCTAACAAGAACTTTAGTTATTTTAAAACGCAAATCCCAAATAACACACGTTTCTATCACGATAAGGAAATTGCAAAAGTTTACTTCTTCTGCTTGTATGAATAGGTGTACTTTCCCCAAAACAACGAGATCTTTTTTTCTAAAAGAAAAGAATATAGCAAAACAAGCTACAACTGCCTTCCCGAATTTTTTTTATAAAACT
Source organism: Mytilus galloprovincialis (assembly GCA_037788925.1). Taxonomy (NCBI): domain Eukaryota; kingdom Metazoa; phylum Mollusca; class Bivalvia; order Mytilida; family Mytilidae; genus Mytilus; species Mytilus galloprovincialis. The sequence continues at coordinate 114,529,427 of CM075330.1, forward strand.
TGTGGTTACTTATACTATCGACGGTGTAAAGAATTTCATCACAAAGGATATACACAGCTACTTTTGCATAGGTACTATTTCTGTACTAAAAATCTGTAGTACTGGACATTTACTTTTAATGTTCAGTACTATTTTGCTACTTTAAAATTATTGTAATATTTAGGTACCTGTATTTTACAGTACTTGATTTGTACTTGAAATTTAGGTACTACAGATTTTTGGTTACTACCGTTACATTTTCAGCATTTTGAAAGTTTTTTCTACTTCAAATCTCTTAAAATTATGCTTTTCAAACATGGAATATCGTATTATTGCTGTACCAAAATATTTAGTACAAATCAAGTACTGTAAAATACAAGTACCTAAATATTACAATAATTTTAAAGTAAAGAAATAGTACTGAATATTAAAAGTAAATTTCCAGTACTACATATTTTTAGTACAGAAATAGTACATATGCAAAAGTAGCTGTGTACATGTAAAAGAATTCCTCGATAACTTTTATGCTATCTTCAAGAAAAAAATAATTCTTTTCATTTTCTATTTGTGCTAAATATTCATTAGAGCTCTAAGAGAAACATTGATTTTTAGCAAATTTTGAGAAGTTATCTTAAAAATGGATAAGAAAACATTATATTAAAGGGGCACTAGCTACGAGATATATAAAAGATCTAAAATATATTTTGTTTTGTTCAATCACTAATCTAATGAAAGTGAAATAGTGAAATAAGAATTTCCTTTTAGCAACCACTAGTATGGTTCAGTTTTGTCAAATCAAGCTAAGAAACATTGATAATGAATTATTCCCTTGCAAGTGAATAATTTGACCTTTTTGAATCCGTATTTATATGAACTTCAATTTAACCCCTTAGCTAGCGATGGATAACCATGTGCTGTGCGTGATAGTTATTTCAAGGAAAATAATGTCAACATTGGAAGTGAAACAAAGGTTAATCCTTGGATTGACTGATTCGATTCAGAAAACAAAAATCTTTCTTATACAGGTAAAAACGATGATTAACCATATTTTGATATTAGTTCATTTAATTACTCTTTGATGAGATAAACCCCAAAAAGTTATTCGGACTTTGTAATAATTGAGAATGAAAATAGGGAATGTGTCAAAGAGACAGCAACCCAACCAAAAAGCAGATAACAGACAAAGGCCACCAATGGGTCTTCAATGCAGCCACAAAATCCCGCACCTGGAGACGTGCTACAGGTGGCATATAAACAAAATATTCGTAAGGAACCCAGTGTCTTGCCTACTTCTTTTGTTAATCGCAGTCTCAACAAAAATGAGGAAATGAATCAATAAAAATATTCCTCTTGATACTACCTTTTGATTGTAAGAAACTTCTGTTTAAGTTTGGTAAAAATCCAGGATAGTTTATGAATCCAGTAAATGTTTCAAAATTTGAACTGCAGACTGAATGTAATGTTGACTGGAAGACAACAAAATCTCCTTCTAGATACTAGCATTTGATCATAAACAAGCTTCTGTCCAAGTTTGGTACAAATACAAAATGGTATAAGAAAGTTATTAAAAGTTTAACCACAGAGTGAATGTGCTGTTTTCTGGCAGAAAATCTAAGTCCATTTAAAAGTAAAATGCGGAAAAAAATGATTTTTTTTTCAAACAAAATTTACTTCTAGACACTAGCTTCTGATTATAAACAAGCAATGTAGAAAAACAAACACACAACAATAGGAACAGTAAAACAAAGATCGTGTCAGATGTTAGAATAGGTAACAAAAGACTCTAAACAATCTGACAATGATACATAAATTAACAAAGCTCTATTAGCAGTTACTGACATGAATTTTAGAATAAATGTGTTTATTTCCGATACAAAGACCCTGTAAGTGAATCAATGTAAATATGCGATTTTTAATGATCTTACAACAGTATCGTAACTATTGATATGGTAAATTAAAGAATCTATCAAATCCAAAAGCTAATATACAGAATGTTTAAAAGAATGCTATCATACATTGTCTATAAAAGTTTACAAAATTTACGTTTATTATGTAAATGTGTGTACATATATATAGATTTAAACTGATATTTCCTTGAATTTTTAAAGGGGCACTAGCTGTCAAATTCATGTTCACCGATTCTAATCAAATTCTCATATTTTATTACTATGTAAAACATTTATCCAAAAGTATAAATAAAACAATAAACAAGGCACAGGCATGAAAATACGTAGCTTCGTTTCGTGTGTATTTGAGTCTAGACGCCATCTAATTATTCATTGAGTTGACCTCTATAGTCATGCGATGACCATATAAGCGATATAAACATAAATATAGATATAAATAGATTAAGCAAACACGTGCTGTTGAATTATTCTAGGTCTATTTAATCTCATATTTCAGATGAAAAATGAATGTTTATCATCGTTTTTACCTGTATTAGAATGTTTATTTGTGGATCGAATCAGTCAATCAAATGAGTTACCTTTGTTTCACTTTCACAGTTGACATTCTCTTCCTTTGAATAACTTTACACATACAATTCACGTGCTATCCATCTCAAGCTAAGGGGTTAAATTAAAGTTCACATGCATACGGATTCAATGAGGTCGAATTATTTACTTGCAAGTGAATAATTCATTATCAATGTTTTTTTGCTTATTTTGACAAAATTGAACCTAATTGGCTACTAAAAAGGAATTATTATTTCATTATTTGTATTTCATTACTGATTGAACCAAAAAAAAATCTATTAGGTTTTTCATTTATTTCGTAGCTAGTGCCCCTTTAGTAAAAAAACCCTGAAACTTTACAAAAAAACTTGCCATTATCAAATTAATAACCTGTTAATTTCATTTTTTACAATGCACCTATTTATTTACTGTAGTCATCTTGAAATTTGATATAAGTTATATATAATTTGCTGAATTATTTGATTAAAGTAGATAGGAGGTATACATCAAAATCATTAAAATGATTTTTTTTTTAATTTTCCAAAAATGGAGTTTTAATCGTGTTTATTTTTTTTAATTATAATAAAAAGCGTGGATCATCTTACTTTTTGGGAAGTAACAGATTGTTCAAAATTTCAGAAATTGTATAGATTATACATGGAAAACCAAATTTTTTGAGAAAAAGATAAAAAAGCAATGTAATTTTAAGATAAAAAAAGTAAATAGCTCTTTCATTAGCTGTCAGAAAAAAGGTAAATTCATAACACATGTATAAAAGTTACATTTCATGAGTTATCCCCTGTTATATGGCAAAGTTAAAAAAATTAATGAAACAAACAATTGTATTTGTTAAAAACAGTTGTAAAATATAATAAACACATTATTCTATTTATAAAGATGGAAAGTTTAACAAATGTATTACACTTTTCTCTCGAAACATTTCTTTAAGATCTAAAACCCATTGTTTTCTGCAATTTTACAATCCAAGATGACGAAAGACACACGATCTACCTAAAGAGATATCTAAGGATATAATTTAGGATGAATTTATGACCTCAAGATAACAACATCTTGCTCTTCTGACTGCTTTTAAATGTCTCATTAATAAGTTGACGTAAAATATATATATGAAAAATATAAAGATAAAATTATGTAATATAAGATACAAAAACACACCACAATTCAGCAATCAAAGCAACAATAATTATAATAATCACAATTGAACAGTGCAATTAAATGAAACAAAACGTAATAAAAATATGACTAATAAGAATTAAGTAGATTATGGGTAAATATTTCCATCTAAGTAGATGATACCTACATGTTGAACGATTCGAGTTGAACTATCAAATGACAGAATTCAAAGGCAAATCATGTGCATCTTTTAGATAAATACAGATACTTTTTTTTATTACTGTTAAAACACAATACACAAGATCAGGACAGTACACCATATCCCTTTCGCACTTCATGTATCATTTGCATTTGTACATGCCTAGAAAAATGCTTTTCTATAATGGTAGTTTGGTCATAAAAACATCTTAAGTGTCATTTACGGACCACAAAAAAAAACACCTTCGTTGATGTCCTAGCATTAGGGCGAATTCTTAGCAATGGTCTACGTTCATGAGTGTAAGATAACCCATCATAATTTAAATATGTCCTTAGATATACTATATACGCCGTCACGTAAAATTTGCACAATGATTTTTGTAAAAAAAATAATTAACTATAAGTCGAAGCTTCTGCAGCCATTAATTCAATTCATTTTCAACATATCGAAAAAGTCTATGCCTTAATCGTCAAACTACTGAAAATTCAGTAGGTTTTTGACAATACCTTGATAAAACCATTCATTTCACCTGTAAATGAAACATTATTACAAAGGTGCAATGACTATCGTTATTTAAAGATTAATAAAAACAAATATAGAGACAGAGAGATGAAGTGATGCTGTATCTCTTTTCATGTTGAATTTAGTTATGACCTTACTAGCAAATTCTGACAATCTTTCAGCTCTGAATTTGCATTCTGATTTATTTTTTTATAGCATAGTTTTTGACACAGAATGAATGCGGTCTAAGAATTTAGCATTTTAATATTGAACACTTACCTATTTTGATCCAATGTCCCTCATCTAAATACATTGTTAGGATCCGCATATCAAAGAACCAATAGAAGTCAATTTTTAATGAAAGTAGCATAGGTTAGTTTTGATCCCATTGGACCTCAATGGGCCATTCCAGTTAATTTCTAACAGGTGGGGATGGATGGGGAGAATATTTTTCATACCTATCAGAAAAATACATCATGAAAAACTACCTATCAGATCTTAAAATTAAGACCTATCAGATGTAGAGTTTCTGTTCATATTGGGTGGATGGGCTTTCATGGGAAAAATTGACCTATCAGAATTTTTTACTGCAAGGATTGTGCCCATCAGAATTATAAATACAATACCAGATAATGCATGATACGAAACTGTCTACATTCCAAAGCACCCCTAAGATCTGAAATAGGTATTTTTTGTAACCCCTAAGATGTAATTATTTTTAATTATTTACTGCTGCAAGACCCTCAGAAATTTTTGTGTATAAGTGTACGTGTCAGATGAAAAAAACCTAAAATTTCACCCCTAAGATGTATAATTTTTACACCCTCAGAAAGGACCATCCATCCCCCTTTATCAGATATTAACTGGAATGGCCCAATGTGAACCAATTCGATAACGGGGTCCAAAATCCAAAATATAAGTGCACGGTTAGATTCAGAATATGTAAGAACCCGATATATTCAATTTTTGAAGTGTTTTTGAAAATCAATTTTAAACCCCGATTTGGAGCAACATTAACCAATAATGGTTCATTACAGCAAATCTAGTTATATGGTTAGACGCTACATATCACAGAACTAATATTCAAATGTTGTAATCGTGTATGTGGTAAAGAAAGCAATTTGCCAACACAAAAAAGTTCAATTTTGGATTCATTAAACTGTAACGTTGACCTTTTTGAGCACAGGTCCCAAATAGAAAAATCTAAATACACGGTTAGATTCCACAAATCAAAGAACCCAAAGAATTTTATTTTTTCTAAATCAAACAAAGATTTCATTTTGTTGTGAACCGGTTTAAAAACAGGCTTCAGAATCAAAAATTATATACACGGTTAGATTCTACACATTAAAGATGAATCCTTTGGAACTTAATGTAGATCCATTTAATAATTTCTTAGGAAGAAAGATAAGAAGTTAGCACTATCCTTTAACTCTACTTTTCGCTATATTGATGATGTTCTGTCACTAAATAATTCAAAATTTGGTAAGCTTTCCAATTGTGAACTTTCCATTTCTAAGTAGCAACATTCCAGCAGCACCTGCATACGGGGTATATATCTCCCAATTGATACGATATTCCCGTGCTTGCATTTCCTATCATGATTTTCTTGATAGAGGGTTGCTGCTCACTAGGAAGCTATTAAACCAAGAGTTCCAAATGGTGAAGTTGAAATCATCTCTACGTAAATTTTACGGACGCCCTCACGAGTTGGTTGACCGTTATGGAATAACCGTTTCACAATTGATTTCGGATATGTTCCTTACGTCGTAACTACAATCCCCTTCCCTTTCATAAATGTGACCTACCGAATTAGACTATTTACCGGATTTGTTATCACATAAGCAACACGACGGGTGCCACATGTGGAGCAGGATCTGCTTACCCTTCCGGAGCACCTGAGATCACCCCTAGTTTTTTGGTGGGGTTCGTGTTGTTTATTCTTTAGTTTTCTATGTTGTGTCGTGTGTGCTGTTGTTTGTTTATCTTTTTCATTTTTAGCCATGGCGTTGTCAGTTTGTTTTAGATTTATGAGTTTGACTGTCCCTTTGGTATCGTTCGTCCCTCTTTAATAAAGAAACCCACAGTCCAAAATTTGAATTCACGATAAGATTCAACGCATTAAAGAACCATAAATAATTGTTTTTGTTTTAATCAAACAAAGTTTAATTTTGGACCCCGATTGAAAAAAAAAATCTAAATCTGAATACATGTATAGATTCAGCATATAAAAGAATCACAAGAATTCAATGTTTGTTAGAATCAAACCTAGTTTAATGTTAAACCAGCCTGACCTTAATGTAGACTAATTTGAAAACAGGGCCGAAAATCATAGATATAAACACTGTAACATTCAGTACATAAAAGAACCCATAGACTTTAAACTAAACCATGAAGAAATAAGCAATTTATACACAATATAAGAAAAGTATGGTTTCTGGTCCCTTTCCTAAACGGTTAGAGCCGTAACCCGCAAAATCAATCCAAAACTGTCTTTCTTGGTATGGAACCTTGTAGTGCAATTTCATAGAGATCTATAATCTGACACTTAAATTATTGTCCGTAGACCATAAAATCCTAGTTTGTTTGTCCCTTTTTAGCTACGAATGAATTCCTAAACAGTGTCGGCCTCAAAAATCAATGGTACATTTTCATAGAGATCCTTACACTTATACACAAGTACTCCTTCTGAAACATGGAAAACTCCGATTTTAACCCCTTATTCACAAACAAATTGGTCATACAATTCCTAAATGAATCCCAACTTTTCTTTTCTTGTATTGAACCTTATAGAACAATCTTATAGAGATTTATACACTTATTCCAAAGTTCTTGTCTGGAAATCAAATGTCTTCGACGACTTCATAACATTATAGGTTAAAATATAGTAAATTTTGAGGACGTATAAAAACTTCTTTGCTTAAAGTGTTGAGAGTATATCTTCTGCTGTCAATATCACTTGACATTGCTTACAATTGGAAGCAAACGCATAGAATGAGAAGTCAAAAACTATTAACTAAGTTCTAGAATAAACAGTAAAAAACTATTAATAAAGTTCTAAAATAAAAAGTAAAAAAAACTATTGATTATAAAGTTCTAGAATAAAAAAAAGTCAAAAACTATTAATGAGATATACATTGTCCATCACATTTATAGTGTCTTGAACAATCAAGTATGGGTGATTCCGATTCATGTATTAACCAGTCTGTCTATAAGTAGAAAGCCAAAAATAGTATTTCTATAGGTAGAATCAACTTAAACAACAGTTTGAAAAGCATATTTTTCTCAGTTTAGTGGTTTTCCAAATATTTAAATAAAACCTCTTTTACATAAATACTTTTAGTTTCCTTTATAGAATGAGATAACACTATAGCCATATCATATCGGTTTTACGGCTAGTTGATATATTGCATATGAATTAACATCTTTAAGTCCCAATATGATCTGTGTTGGCAAGTGAGCACAGCGTAACATAGCGTCGAGTCGATTTAATACTGAAATGACAGAAAGTCGGTCTTTTGGGCCTGTATGATATTGCCCTGATTAACACCCAACAACAGGGTTGCGATAAAACTTCCTGTCAAGCTAGCCGACCGTGCAAGGACTGTATAGCCAGTCAAGGTCGTTAAAATCTTCCATCATCATCTGTCAAGCGATCTCGTGTTAGAATATGATAATCACTTCTTTCACAGACTTTCACAAAAGTTTCGCTCTAATATTGTGGTGATGTCGATAAGGAGTCTCATTCTCCCTTTCGAGAACAACGTGGCGACTTAGCGCCGTGATAAAACGGTGTTTCTTTTAATGTTATAATTGTTTCGGAATACATAGAACATTAACATACGACATTTATATACTTAGTATATGAAGCATTTCAAAAGAAAACGGAATTCTTAAAACATGCTATTCGGCGAAGATATGTATTCACTTTTAATCACCGACTACAAACGCAGTCTGAGTCTGTGTTTTCAATTACTCCGCATACACATGAATGTTTCTACACTGGAATTTCTCTCGCTACAAATCATTTGTAGTCTTCGCATTTATTTAGACGATGACAACCGCTTCCTCTAGAAAACATAGCAATTTTAGCATCTGTCTGGTATGCGATACACAGTTGTCGAATATTAAAAAATCATTTACATTTGCGGTTTAATTCATTCGTTCATTCTTACTAAATGTTGACAAAACGCATTATTGTACAAGATTATTGGAAATATCCTTGCCGACGACAAACTCTTAACGTGTGTAACGTATTGCTTAAAAGCAACACCAATCTTCAGTCTGGATTGTTAGAGTCTATGTAACCACATTCATTTGTATTACTAGATTCATGATCTGGCATCATTCTCCATAATGGTAAGTTTTTATGATATGTTAAAAAATCAAATACTATACCAAAGTCAATTTGATACATCACATCAAAAGGAAATACTGCATAGCAAATTCAGCCCTTCGCCCTAATATCTTTAAAAATTGCTTTAAGCCTTATTGGTTTATTTTGACCTGGATTTACACAGGGTGTAAGTCTTGGAAGTATACTGACTGAGTCGCAGTTTGCAAGACAGTGATATCTCCTTCTAATTGTTTCTCGGCGGTTTCTTCATCTGGCTGAAATAAATAAATGCGGGTTGATGGACAATCGCAGAAAGTAGGAAATGAGTGACGAATTGAAAAACAAAATACGACTTAACATTTTAAAAATTCATTTTGATAAGCAATGCAATAATTTTAGAATAGTTTATGTGTGTTTTACTTTTTCCTTTTTTCTTTCGGAGGGAATGATCTGGAGTGATATAGTCATAACAAGCAGCTATTGAACTGAGACAGAGCACCTGGAAACAAACTTTGTCCTCATTAATGAAAGATGGAGACACAAAAGTTTCAGCAAATGATACATCTTCTTGAACAGAAAATGGTAATGAATAACCTAACCAATATATATTTGAAATGAGTACGGAGGTGGTCAATTGAAGAAAAAAACACAAAATCAGAATGAGTTCACGGGAAACATATTTTCGCCATGTATCGATGATTGGTTTCAAAATGATTTTACAATAGAAGGCATATAGCAGAATTAAATTCATAACATCTTTAATTTACTCATCATAGATACTGAGATTTGAATTTTGTATTTGCGCCACACAAAAAGTCTACAAAAAAAAAACCGCCCGAATGAAAAGATTAAAAAGGCCAAATATTAATTGATTTGAAAATCGCTTTCAATTCAAATGAGCAAAAGTAGATGCTTAGGCTATCTTGATTTTCTTGATAGAGGGATGTTGCTCACAAGGAAGGTATTAAAGAGTTCCAAATGGTGAAGTTGAAATCATCTCTACGTAAATTTTACGGACGCCCTCACGAGTTGGTTGACCGTTATGGAATAACCGTTTCACAATTGATTTCGGATATGTTCCTTACGTCGTAACTACAATCCCCTTCCCTTTCATAAATGTGACCTACCGAATTAGACTATTTACCGGATTTGTTATCTCATAAGCGGCACGACGGGTGCCACATGTGGAGCAGGATCTGCTTACCCTTCCGGAGCACTTGAGATCACTCCTAGTTTTTGGTGGGGTTCGCGTTGTTTATTTCCTATGTTTACTATTGTCTACTATTTGTCCTTTTCATTTTTAGCCATGGCGTTGTCAGTTTATTTTCGATTTATGAGTTTGACTGTCCCTCTGGTATCTTTCGTCCCTCTTTTACAGCATTTTTCAATAGATAGCATTTCCATGTATCGATATATTGCTATACAAAACGAGTTCTAGATTGCTGGTTCTTCAGCAGAAAGGGACAAAATGACACGATCATACAAATTAAAGAAAAATAAATTTCTTATCCTGGCGCAGCTAGATACGACCCCAGATGTCCAACCCTGAAAAGCTTGGGCAAAAATGGACACAATATTCGCGCTTGATAGAGGTCTGAATTTGAATTGTAATAAAATATCTGACACATAATAGGTTTCTGACACAAACTTACTGTAGTCAAAGAACTTAGATTGGGAAATATGATATTAACTTATATTCATTGTTTTGCTTTTGTGCAATACACTATGGCAAAAAAAAAAAAAAAAAAAAAAATTGAAGAAATTTTATTCTAATTTCTAAAATCTTGAGGAAAAAATTTGTCCCACCCCCAATTTTTTTACTCCCAAATTTGTATTTCCCTCAAGACATGGTCATGATCTCATTCAAATTTCCAATGGAGTTTGCAACTATAATAACCGATCTAATAACATCATAAAAGGCTTGGAATAGAAAATGACATAATCATGGCTAAAATTAATATTCTTTTCTGTGTGCTACAATTATTTCTTTTGTGTCGTAGTTCTCCTCTTATATATTTGATGTATTTCCCGCAGGTTTAGTAAGTATGTAACCCAGATTTGTTTTTTTCTCAATAGATTTATGAATTTCGAACAGCGGTATTCTATTGTTGCCTTTATTTAATATACCTTCATCATCATTTAATAGTTACTTCTTGAAATAAATTGTCAGCTAATCACCTCAAGACAATACAACATTTGTTTATAGCAAAACGATTGTCAGGGAGGTAAATCTTAATACCAAAAAGCTCCAAACAAATGATATTAATCACAAATAAACACATATATTACCACTGAACCTTTTGATATACACTATTATCACAGTATTTTATGTTTCTAGAAACAACTAAAAAATAATTCATATCAGTACTAGCAGACAAATTAACTTAACTTAAAAGCAATGTAAGGGGGGATATTTCAAATATAACCAGGAAACCCTTGTTTTTCACCTTTTTGCCTCTCATTCCTAAACTGTTTGAGCCATAACCCACCATAGCCAATCCTTGCAAACCCTTTGTGGTTTGAAAACTTGTGGTACAATTTCAAAGAGATCCATACACTGTTCTTTCAGTAATTGTCTAGAAACTAGAACATGCTTATTTTGGGCCCCTTTTTGGCCCCTAATTCAAAAACTGTTGTGACCATTCTTCCAAACATCAATCCCTTTTGTGGTTTAAAAACCTTGTGTTGAAATATCATAGATGTCTATTTACTTATACTAAATTTCTTGTTCGGAAACAGTATGTCTTCGTACGACGCTGACGCCAACGCGCTGCCGCCGATGACGACGTGATACCAAAATACGAACGCATTTTTTTGCTGTCGTTAAAAACTTTTATTTATGATAACTATTGATAAGGCCTATCCTTTTAGTCGCCTTTATCATTGCCATTTGACAGTACTTTAAAAAAAATCTTTTTATGAATATTATCAGTTATAGTAATTTAAATTCCCTAAACAATAGTCAAATAACGTTTAGTTTGATTTTAGCTAAACATAGTTTATGACCCGTCCATCTACTCTTCACGTAAGCCTGTATCATATAGCTACAGAGGTCATCCATTCGATTTAACATCAACAGAAAATAAAACTCATGAATACGAAAAAAGAGTATCAAACCATTTATATGGAAATTGTAAAACAGTAAAATTTAAGTCAATATTCAACTAACATACCTCCTGTATTTGGCTTAGAAACAGATCTCCTGATGATAAACTAGTGTGATCCATCATATAAGGTCCGAATTCTGTGCTTTGAACATGTTGAAGGGAACCAAAAACAATTGGATTTTGTTCCAGTTTTCTGTTGAAATAGAAAAATAAATGCTTCTCCGAGCGCAGACTGATACGAAAAGATCAAACCCTGAATAGTTGGTGCAAGTTTGGACACAATATTCAAGCTTGATACTGTTTGAATTTGGATAAGATGAAAATATTTTACATAATATAGGTTTCTGACACAAAATGAATATAGCAAAAGATCTTAAAAATTTAAAATGGGTTTAAATATTTGTAGTTATTTTCAATTGAAGAGTTCTTGTAATTGGGCAATACTGTGCAATTGGATATTCTTGCTATAGCGCAATACTATGCTTTTTGAGATTTCTTACTATTGCGCAGTATTGTGCTATAGTGCAGTACTGTGCAATAGCGCAATGTTAAGCAATTGAAGATTTACTGTTGTTTCGCAATACTTTGCCCCTTGCACAATACTTCATATAATTTACACATCATGTTTTGTGTGTATCTCCTGTCATATCAGTATTATTTGCTTTTATATAAAAATAAGAAAGAATCAATGTCAAAATGAAAAATTTTAAGAAAATAACTTTATTTTTTTTAACCTTCTTGATGTACGTACCCCAAAACTCAATCACAGCCTTCCCTATGTGGTATGGCACTTGAAGTGAAATTTAAGAGAGAGTTCCACACGTTTAAACACAAGATATTGTCTGAAAACTTGGAAAATCCTTGTTTTTTGTAACTTTTTGTCCACTTATTCCTGAACGTTTGTGGCAATTACCTCTAAATAAATCCGAGCCTTCCCTTTGTGATATAGAACCTTGTGGTAAAATTTGAGAAAGATCTATTTACAACCACTTTATTGTCCAACAAGTATAAAAATGCATGTTTTTGACCCCTTTTGACTGTTAGTACCATTACTCCCAAAATCAATCTCAACCTTCATTTAGTGATATTGAACCTTTCGACAAAATGCCATAGAGATCCATTCACTCAACCTAAAGTTATTATCTGGAAACCAAAGTCTTCGGACGCCGCCGACGCAGACAACGCCGACGACGACGACATCATAGCAATATGCAACGCAAAAAAAAAATTGTGGTCGTATAAATAGAATGATTAATCGCTTGATATTTTTTCCTACACAACCCAACCCCAATTAATCGATTAATCATGAAAAACAAATAAAAACTAACATGCCAGTGAGAAATTCTCACCACGATAATTTTTGATACACCTTTCGGACATTTTGTATATTATCCCTCTAGTATATAATTAATTATGCGCAAGAAAATTATCAAAATATTTCAGAAATCATGAATATTTAATACAAGAACTTGGTTTATAAAGAGGGAGGGCAATAAAAGAGGGACGATCGAAAGATACCAGAGGCACAGTGCGGAAAGAGATTGTTGGGAAAGTGGAAGATAAAGTTTATATTTGTATCGCTTTATACACGGAAAGGTCAGAACAAACATTTACGTTATATTTGTTATTTCACTTTATCTATTTTATCCATTTAAACATTTTCTCCCCAGACTCATAGTGTTAAAAGATTAATTTATCGATCCGCTTTTCTTTTTTTTTGCGAGGGATTTTAATTCAGTTTTTTTCTCTCATAAAAATGACATCCTTATCTCACCAATCATACCTGATCAAGTTTATTCCGGATACATACGACATGACCGCTGAAATCAGTATCATTTACTTTATACAAGGGGGGGGGGGGGGAATCTACGTCATCACGCAGGGTGTCGGCGATTGAAATTGGACCACCATTTTGTCGCTTCAAGGTAAGAATGTTACTTATTATGCCAGTTATATGAGGGTGATGATTATACAAAATAGTCCACCAAAGACTATATAAAGTAGAAAAATAAATGAGCCATCGCTCAATATTATTGGTTATCTCAATTTTGCAAACACTTCGATACCAGTTTTAGGAATTGGGTCAACATGCAGGATATCGGCAAAATTTTTCATAACAACATCTTGATTATCAAGAACCGCCTACTTTATCAACAAATGAACATGTCCGAATTCTTTATTGTACTCGGGAAAATACTTGTTACTCACAAATATCCGTCATTATGGTCGAAAAACGTCTTATTTTTAAAAAATGGAAAAAGGATGTCGGCAACACATCGAATATCGAAGGATGTCGGGGACACACTAATATATTAACAATGTAAGTGTCCTTTGATTATATCAACCATTTTAAAGATACGATAAAAAAAAAAAAAAAAACCAGGATTAGTGTTCCTTGCTTGCTTCCATTTCATGCACTCAATTTCAGGATTCAATTTTTGTAAATATTCGAGAAAAAAAAAGTTTTAGAAGGTGAAAGTCAGATTTCGTTTCAGTTAAGCCAGGGGTCCCACAGGGGTCAATTATTGGACCAAGTCTTTTTTTTTTTATAAATTAACTGTTTACAAAATTTTGAATTTTTTGAAATACTAAGGCTTTTCTACCTCAGGCATAGATTACCTTAGCTGTATTTGGCAACACTTAAAGGAATTTTGGATCTCAATGCTCTTCAACTTCGTAATTTATTTGGCTTTTTAAAAACTTTTTTGGATTCGAGCGTCACTGATGAGTCTTTTGTAGACGAAACGCGCGTCTGGAGTATATAAAAAATTTAGTCCTGTTATCTATGATGAGTTTATTTTATATATGGTATATATATGACATTTCATCTGGCCCTCATCTACCAGGTGTTAAGTAAAGGCAACAGTAGTATACCGCAGTTCGAAATTCATAAATCGAGAAATAAAAACAAATCCGGGTTACAAACTAAAACTTAGGGAAACTTCATATTTTTGCCAGGCGTTTTTATTTTGATGACAAATGAAGATTTGCATGGTTTTGATTTTTTTACGGGTGGCGATTTAGTGGGCGATCTGGTCGGCTGTTTAACATCGGATTGTATTCGCGATCATTTCCGCCTGCAAAAGTTTAAATTTGATTTGCGGCTTGTCATGACCATTAGTTTTAAATTAGATCTAGTCATATGTTGAATAACATATGTGTTGAAAATAGTATATATTGGTGTGTCCCCGACATCCTTCGATATTCGATGTGTTGCCGACATCCTTTTTCCATTTTTTTAAAATAAGACGTTTTTCGACCATAATGACGGATATTTGTGAGTAACAAGTATTTTCCCGAGTACAATAAAGAATTCGGACATGTTCATTTGTTGATAAAGTAGGCGGTTCTTGATAATCAAGATGTTGTTATGAAAAATTTTGCCGATATCCTGCATGTTGACCCAATTCCTAAAACTGGTATCGAAGTGTTTGCAAAATTGAGATAACCAATAATATTGAGCGATGGCTCATTTATTTTCCTACTTTATATAGTCTTTGGTGGACTATTTTGTATAATCATCACCCTCATATAACTGGCATAATAAGTAACATTCTTACCTTGAAGCGACAAAATGGTGGTCCAATTTCAATCGCCGACACCCTGCGTGATGACGTAGATTCCCCCCCCCCCCCCCCCCCTTGTTATATACTACATTGTACATTTAGATTTTACAAAAATACCTACATTGAGCTGTCTGTAGTGGAAAACGAATTCCAATCATCTTCAATGTTTTCAGCTTCTAGAAAAGTAACTTTGTAAGTTGGTCCTGCACAAGCTGAAATAAAAATGCACAGTTAAATGAATAATAATGACTTCTGACAGTAAAGATGAGAATAAACTAATTTTACCAGTAAGATTTTAGTGACATTGTAAAGATAATAATAAACTAAGGTACATGTGCAATGAAGATTTTTAGTGACATTGATTGCAATCGCCATACGAAAGTTTCATTGGTTCCGATTACTAACACAAAATGAATGTGGTAAAAGAACTAAAACAATTGAAATTGGACATTTTCCTTTTATGGTCAAATATCCAAAATCTTAGTACATTATTAGTATCAGCATATCAAAGAACCACACGAAAATAAATTTTGATGAAATCAAACAAATTTTTAAGTAAGGACCCTTGTTGACCTTATCATGAATAAACTCATCATAAATACCAGGATTTATTTTATATTTACGCCAGACGCTCGTTTCGTTTACAAAAACTTATCAGTGACGCTCGAATCAAAATTTGGAAACGGAGCCTGTAATTCAAAATCTAAATACATGGTTGGATTCAGCATTTGAAAGTACGCCACATAGTCATTTTGTTGTTTAAATTAAACAAAGTTTGATAATTGTACTAATTCAAATGTGAAAATGTGTCTATTTGGTTAACTAATAAAAAAAAATTGTTACGTGTAGGTGAATGTCAATACAAACTTACCTTCATTCTTTTTCCCGTTCGATTTCTATGGTTAGATTATAACGATGGTGAATATCATTCAAAATATCTTATAAATACGTATATATGAAATTTCAATCCTGTTATCTATGGTGAGCTTATTTACAACCACTGGGTCGATGCCACTGCTGGTGGAGATTTATTTCCCCGAGGGTATCACCAGCCCAGTAGTCATCACTTCTGTGTTGACTTGAGTTATAATTGATATGTTCATGATTATAAATTAACTGTTAACAAAATTTTAAATTTTTGAAATACTGAGGCTTTTCTACTTCAGGAATATATTACCTTAAAGCTGCATTTGGAAAAACTTTTAGGAATGTTTGGTCCTCATATATATATATATGTATATTCAGAAATTATTGCGAGGTTTTAACTATTGGGGAAAATGCGACAGAGTTGTAAACGCATTTTCTATGAATTAATCAGGATTTCCCTCAACATTGTAAAATCAAAATTGCATTTAAGTCTAAATTGTCAAAATCACTATAATAAAGCACTCAATAATTTCTCAATTTACAGTATATGAAATTTCAATCCTGGTATCTATAATGAGTTTATAATGAGAAGTTCATTTCAAACTATCTCTATACATAATTTGTTCTCGAAGATTAGATTTTATGTTGTACCTATTTCTAACTATAACGTAACTTAAAATTTCGATTAGTTATGCAATACATCTCTTAATTAGATTCGGATTTGATATTTGATGGAGCATAGTTTCTGACCCAGAATAAATGAGGTGTAAGAATTTACTTTAAAATTTGACCATTACCAACATGACCAATTATGGTTCCTTCTCCAAATCATAAATAAATGGTTTTGAATCAGCATTTCAAACACAAGAATGCAATCTAACAAAGTTTATTTTGGGACCCTCTGAACCCCTGTGACAACCAATTTAATATGAGGACCATAAATCCAAATCTTAAAACATGATTAAATTCAGCACATCAAAGAAACCTATCTATTTAATTTTTGTTAAAATCAAACAAAGTTTCAATTTGGACCCTAATTAGAACCAACATGAAAACTATGTAAAACAATTATTAAATCCTTAAATTCTAACAACAGAATCCCCCCATTTTTTTTTTTTTTTAATCAAACTTATTTTGGAGACTGTGAACCAGTTAAAATACTGTTTGCTTGTTAAACATTCAAGAACACCAGTAATAATCTTTTTTTTTTTATCAAATCAAACAAAGTTTGAATTAAGACCCCTATTTGGACCAATTTTAAGAATCAAGCCCTAAAACAAATATTTAAAACAAAGCCAAATAACGCCATTTATTCATGTCCTTACAAAATGAAACAAAGATCAGTTTTGGAATCAAATTTAGACCATTTTTTTTTAAAAATCAAACAAAGTTTAATTTTGGGTCATTTGTACCTAAAGCCTTATTAAAAGTCAAGACGCGCATGATGAAAAAGATACTCAAAATGGCTGATATACATCACGCAAGAATTGAAATCTTACCTTCTCCTTGGTTTTCATCTCCTTTTATTTTCTCAAAAATTTCTTGTCGTTCATTTACTGTTTCTGGTGAAAGTGAATATTGTGAGTTTCTCAGAAGATCTTCATTCAGCTCCAGTAACTTCCCCAAAACATCTTTACATTCTGCGTAAGTTCTGTTAGAGGAACCGGTGTTTCGTTCTATTATTCTATGAACTTTTGTCAATTCTGGGATCCTTGAAGATTCAGGAACAATTCCAAGCGTTACGTCAACCAAACGGATGATTGTACATAGATACGTTTTCAGACTTTCTGTAGCACTATTTTTTGGAATCTGCTTGATCAAATCCTTAGCTATACTCTTCGAACAATGGAAGGCTTCTATCACCAGACATAGATATTGTAATGAATTCAGACAATGGTTCTTTTTTTGGTGATGTTTGATGTATTTCTGGCAAACTATATATTTGCAATTAACACAATACGATTCGGCAAGTCTGGTGTGACCTTTACATACAAATCTTGGCATAAAATCGCGAATTCTAAACGTGTTTCCAAACCTTGCAATGTCATGGTTAAGCCAGGTATTTATTGTTTGATGATAATGATAACACGATTCATCGATGAATCCTTTGCAGTCCCTACAATAACCTATAGCTGGTCCCTGTTCTTTACACGTATCGCAATGATTGGCATGCTTTTTAATACATGAAGCCCATTTCTTCAACCCAATATTGACGGTAAATTCCTGATTACTATTCGGGTCTATACACTGTGCCTTTATAAAAGACGTTATATGACGAAACGTATTTAACTTCTCCATTCATTCCATACACAGTTACTAAAACGTGATAATTTACATAAACTGACGGACTTAAAAGACGCAACACATCTTGTGTTTATTTTTTTTTCATCAAATTATGACTTATATTAATTCCATTGTCTTTTATGCTTCCTGTACTGCTTTTTGATTAGAAAAAATAATACCTGATTTTCCTCAGACAATCAAACATCTTAGAATTTGGACGTCGCACGAATGTCTTGAAGCGAAATTAGAAGGGCATACATTATTGTTTTGGAGAATTTTGTCTTCCTAGAAGCCATTGCCACGTTTTAATCAGTAAAAAGTTGTTGATTTTCTTTTTAGTAACCACTGAGAAATAAAAATTGAAATTAGAAATGTACACACAGACATAGATAGAATTTAGTGCATGTTCTTTTTCGCTTTAAGGGGTTAATACGAGGGGGTTGTTGTGATCCCGCTTACATGTTTAACCCCGCCACAGTCTGTATGTATGTGCCTGTTTCAAGTCAGGTGACTGTAATTCATTGGTTGTCGTTTGTTGATGTGTTACACATTTGGTTTTCGTTATATTTTTTTGTTCATAGATAAGGCCGTTAGTTTTCTCGTATGAATTATTTTATACAATTGTCATTTTATAACTGCCTATGCGGAATGGGCTTTGCTCATTGTTGATAGCCGCACGGTGACCTATAGTTGTCTGTGTCATTTTGGTCTCACATCTTCTTCACGTGTATTTAAATTCAAATCTATCTCAGGTGATATTCAATTTCACCTCGATATGTAAACCTCGATATTTAAATATTGCGTGAAATAAGTTCATGTGATTTTCCAAAAAATAATTAAAATTCTATTGGTGAAGAAAAATCATTTTAGTTTATTAAAGACCAGCTGTTCATTCCTTTCCATAAAATGGTTATGTTGCGTTGGATCAAATAAAACCATTTAAACCCCACCCCCTAGAGAAGTTCCGAGTAAAATGATATTTGCATGCAAACAAAAGAAATATTTAAAAAAAAATGTTGGCGAAAATGAGCTTTACCTCATAGCAGGCATAAAAACTGCAGCTGGAATTGATCATATTTATAATCATAGAGGATGCTTATAAAATATGTCCTATATTTGTATATAATAAAATTAGGGACAAAATCTCTCAGTATTTAGTGGAATAACCTTATATTATTAATAAAGAAAAATAAGATGCCTATAGATAGAAGCATCTAATGCAACAACAGTGATTTTAATTGTTGATTTGTTATTAAAGTAAATTATTGTTTTCAATATTTCGAATCATATTTCAACGATTATAAGTATAACTTACCTTTCTATCTGACTTTCGGATTAACTATGAAAATGCAATCCAATTGATATATACCGGAATTGGATTTTTTGGGTATATTTTTAAACTTTTGCTATTTATATTGCCTATTAATGAAAATTTGCGTGGGAATTTACCATAATAGATTTATATTTAGAATTTTGCAATGCACATTATAATCTATAATGTATGATACTATATTTAGATATATGTCATACTATTAACGGGAAATTCCCATTAAAAACCGAAACAGACAAGTGTATAATATTAGGAATTTTGTAATTCTCCGCCAGTTCAAAACTGTGGATTTTAAAGAGAACAATATTGGTAAGGTAAGTCTATTTCATGATTGTTGCTGTATACATAGTGCTAAAGCGGTCTTGGGTTTCAATAGTTGTTCTTACTAATACTAAGTGATCAGTAATGGCTTTGTTTTAAAATGTTAACAATATCATCGTTAAGAACTTCTACAGCTCTGATTTATACGCGTCTCTTGTGTCTTTTAGTTCATTTTGTCCATTAAGGTCATTCAAACGGTGTGAATTTTAGGAAAAGCGGATTTTATACGTTGTCACAAATCTAAAATATCGTTGTCATGAAATATATTGTTTCGTAGTAAATTGATATAACACATTTTAACCCGTGATCTGTGGAATAAGTTATCACGGATATTTGTGTTTCGAATTCAAATATAGTTTGAGAGGACCCTGAAAGGCACTCGTAGTACGTGTACGGATCATATGGGAAACAGTCACACAAACATGTATCAAAAACGTCCCAAAATCCGTTTCAATGTGCTGAACGGTATCTTCTGGCTAATTTGGAATATTAAGGTTAAGTTAGGGAAGGGTCAAAATATGGTGTAGACAAACTTGTCACGATGTCAACGCAACATGGGTTCAAAACCCCTTTTTTAATTGTGTGTACCAAATTGTAAGGCGTACATTTTTCCAAAGAGGTATACAATACGTATTTTCAATATGCGGTGTTAGTTCAGTACAATACTATGTTATCCGAATATAATATATATATATATAATATATCAGAAAGATGAAAAAGAAAAGACGCATTTATATGACTGCATAATAGGTATTGTCATTTTATTGCACAAAAACAACTGATTTTCAAGGTATTCCACATTCAAGCTGTAATATATTATGAACTTTATTATAACCCTAGATGACGCAGATGAGGAAATATCTATCTTTCAATAAAAGAAAAATACAGTCAGTGTTGGTCTATATTTTTAGGAAAAACAATGCAATTTCTTAAATTCTTTTTAGGTCCATATCATTTCAAATTTAATATTTACGTTCTTGAATCGAATAGAACAAACAAAAGTTGTCACTACAATTAAATCTATATAACAAACATATTTGGCAGTGTATATGTTACAGTGAATTTGGATAATATATGTGCTTATACGAGTTCTTTTTATTCGAAATTGTCAGCCTTGATAATTCTAAATGTGTTATTTATTATTTTTTTTAGGCAATGAAGATAGTAACGAAGGAATACACTGATCGCAAACTGAAATTTCCTACTTTTCCGAAAAATGTTTTATGTCAGTTGTGTATTGAACGCAATGGGGCAGTTTATTGGTGTAACAACTGCAAAAAGACTATTTGCAATTCCTGTAAGCTCTACCATGAAAAAGTTTGGATAGTAATGGATCACCATCTTTCACGTTTACCTCCAGTAATTTGAATCTGCACAAGAGACATCATAAGGATATAGTTGATGTGATCTATATTATATCATCATGGTGAAAGACAATACGGAAACCGTTGCATCATGTTCTGTTTTCATTTAACTTTATAGATAATCCATAACACTTGATTGCCGTTGAATATGTTTTCGCTTTTCTTTACAGTGCAGTCTGGACATGTTTTATCACCTATTGTATAAATTAAATAGAATATAGGTTAAGAGAGGTAAGGGGGCGACCACTTGAATTTTAGGTGGGAAGTCGGGTATGGGCAGTGGTACATTGGTAACGAATATGCTGACAGATTTATTTATCATGCAAAGGGCATAAAGAAAATGAATATTCTGCCGCACACAAACAGTTTTTTGCGAAATTGAAAAAAAAATATAATGGCACTGCCGCGTGAAGGGCAAATAAACAGTTGAAAATTAATAGTCCGCGTGATAAAACCGCCCTGCCCCCAAGACAATCAAGTGGTCGTCCTCTAAGGAAAACTCGAAGAGTTAATTTCCCCTAAATTTATCAAAAAATAATAAAAAGGACATTCTTAACCAACCACACATTTTGATGAAAGTAGAGATGTGTGCTGTATGGCGAAGCAAACAGTTTGTTCTGGTTGAAGACGTCCTTTAATACAATCTTTTAGATCAAATTCAGGAGAAATTGACCATACCTCTCTCGTATTGATTTCTTTAATCAGCAGATCAGGTTGTAAAATAGTGTTGTGTCTATAAGAAAAAAAAGTTTACCCTCAAGGTCCTATTCTTAGACAAGGATGTTGTGGTGAATTTATAATTGAAAAAATAATTTTTAAAAAATAATTTAAAAATTATACCACGTGACGCAGTTGAAATAGATTTTTTTGACACGCTCATCGATGAACAATATTTTTTTTAAATGTATTGATTGCCTTATATTATGTACATTTTTATTTATTTCAAAGAAAACTTCAATAAAAAAACTTAACTATATGAAGATGTATGTGCAGCAAATTTAAAAATATGACCTCATAATATTCTCCAAGAAAAATCCTTCAAATGCTTTCAACTGAGGAAAGGGTTCGATACCAACACGTTTATTGAGAGAAAATGAAAGTTTTTAGTAAAATGATATATTTGATCTGTTATAAATCTTACAGTGTCATTACATACAATTTATATCAGACGCGGTTTTCATTTAACCAAGTTCGAGTGTCGCAAACAGTTCGCGAAAACCAACTATAATTTTCCAATAAAACAAACCAATAAGATTATATTTTTTAAAATAAGATTAAAAACACCCATTTGATTATTATTTACTAGTATATCATTTCAAGTTATAACAATTGTCTAACTAATGAAAAAATAATGAGGCGAACAAAATTAGTCTTAATGAAGAGGTTTAAAGCTACTGCTATTGTATGTCACCGTGTGGCCTTTTACAAAAGACAACCCGCCTACTGTATATTCAGGCTATAAAAGGCACCAATAAGACAAACTATGAATCAATTCTAACGAAGAAAAAATACAACAACCTAATTCATAACAAAACAATAAACGAAAAATAGATATGACAAATAAAAACCATCGAAAACCACTGATTTCAGACTCTTTACATGAAACATGCACATAATGAAATGAAATGGAATCGACACGAAGCACATAACAAATTGAACTAACGACAAAAAACACACATCTCCCGTCTATTAGTAACACCGTCCACTGTGCTTGCAGTTGATATAGCTAATACAAAGTCAAAAGAAACTAATAAATAAAATATGGTCTCTTGACTAAAGTAACAATCAGTACACATACAACGAATTTATCTTGTTAATACATCAAAACTAGTATGATTACACCACCACGTTGTAAAGGACCTTACGTATTAATAAAAGTATACCAATACATATTTATTTTTAATTGATCCAAACAAAATATACGGACTACACAATTAGATCTTTCTATGGTATCAAAATGGTTACTTTACTATATATAAAAATATTAATTTTCGCGAACCATTTAGGTCACGGAAATTCCCAAATATGGCATCAGTAAGGAGAGTTGTACAACTAATGTGAATACACAGAACCCCCATCCAAATCATCTTTAGCTAAAAGTATTCATCTTTTTTTATATTTTATATGTACGAACAATATTCCATTTTTTCTATAATTTTGATTCAAATGTGCCAAAATCTGAGTTAAAATAGGTCGAATGCCCCAAATAAACATCCCCTGATTGGTTGAAGTACTGTGGCGTCGATGTAAAGCATAGCAAGCCTCGATGATATGTAAAGCACACGCTTCACAGGAATAAGGAGAGTTTTACAAATAATGTGAATACACAGACCCTCAATCCAATTTATGTATTGCTGAAAATAATCGAGTGTTCATCATTTTCTGTTTTGATTCTGCTAACACCATTCCATTTTTTCTATAATTCTGATTTAAATATGTGAAACCCCGCAATAAAAATAAATGGCCTCAATGGTAAAAGCAACGCTAAATTTTCCGTTAATATGTTAACATCTTGAACTTCGACCCTGGGTTCAAAGGGTTAATAAACCAATTCACAAATAGAGATCTCCTTGCGCTCAAATGTAATCCTTTGTGAAGTATACAGGCAACTTCGTTTACAGAAATATATACACACTTTATCAGTAATGTATTGTCACGCTTCTGTATATTAACGTTTTTATACGACCGCAAAAATTTTAATTTTTCGTCGTATATTGCTATCACGTTGGCGTCGTCGTCCTGCGTCGTCTTGCGTCGTCGTCCGAATACTTTTAGTTTTCGCACTCTAACTTTAGTAAAAGTGAATAGAAATCAATGAAATTTTAACACAAGGTTTATGACCACAAAAGGAAGGTTGGGATTGATTTTGGGAGTTTTGGTCCCCACATTTTAGGAATTAGGGGCCAAAAAGGGCCCAAATAAGCATTTTCTTGGTTTTCGCACTATAACTTTAGTTTAAGTGAATAGAAATCTATGAAATTTTGACACAAGGTTTATGACCACAAAAGGAAGGTTGGGATTGATTTTGGGAGTTATGGTTCCTACAGTTTAGGAATTAGGGGCCAAAAAAGGGCCTAAATAAGCATTATTCTTGGTTTTCGCACAATAACTTTAGTATAAGTAAATATAAATCTATGAAATTTAAACACAAGGTTTATGACCATAAAAGGAAGGTTGGGTTTGATTTTGGGAGTTTTGGTCCCAACAGTTTAGGAATAAGGGGCCCAAAGGGTCCAAAATTGAACTTTGTTTGATTTCATCAAAAATTGAATAATTGGGGTTCTTTGATATGCCTATCTAACTGTGTATGTAGATTCTTAATTTTTGGTCCCCTTTTCAAATTGGTCTACATTAAGGTCCAAAGGGTCCAAAATTAAACTTAGTTTGATTTTAACAAAAATTGAATCCTTGGGGTTCTTTGATATGCTGAATCTAAAAATGTACTCAGATTTTTTATTATTGGCCCAGTTTTCAAGTTGGTCCAAATCGGGGTCCAAAATTAAACTTTGTTTGATTTCATCAAAAATTGAATAATTGGGGTTCTTTGATATGCCAAATCTAACTGTGTAAGTAGATTCTTAATTTTTGGTCCCGTTATCAAATTGGTCTACATTAAAGTCCAAAGGGTCCAAAATTAAACTAAGTTTGATTTAACAAAAATTGAATTCTTGGGCTTTTTTGATATGCTGAATCTAAACATGTACTTAGATTTTTGATTATGGGCCCAGTTTTCAAGTTGGTTCAAATCAGGATCCAAAATTATTATATTAAGTATTGTGCAATAGCAAGAAATTTTCAATTGCACAGTATTCAGCAATAGCAAGAAATCTTCAATTGCACAGTATTGTGCAATAGCAAGAAATTTTCAATTGCACAGTATTGCGCAATAGCAAGAAATCTTCAATTGCACAGTATTGTGCAATAGCAAATTTTTCAATTACTCAGTATTGCGCAATAGCAAGAAATATCTAATTGCAATTTCAATTGGAGTTATCTTTCTTTGTCCAGAATAGTAGTTGAATCAACTTAAATCATTGTTTTATACAATATACAATGTATATTCACTTTTTCTACCAACTGATAAATTAAAACAATCTTTACCATTCAGTGATAACAAGCACTTTATTTTACATTTTAATATTTTATGATGTATTTAAATGAGTAGTTATTGTTGCAAACTCCATTAGAAATTTGAATTGAGATCAGTTTTGGAAAAAGGGAAAGGGGGATGTGAAAACAAATGGGGGTGGGGGGTTAAATTTTTCTCATTTCAGATTTCATAAATAAAAGGAAAATTTCTTCAAACATTTTTTTGAGAGGATTAATATTCAACAGCATAGTGAATTGCTCAAAGGCAAAAAAAAATATTTTAAGTTCATTAGACCACATTCATTCTGTGTCAGAAACCTATGCTGTGTCAACTATTTAATCACAATCCAAATTTAGAGCTGAATCCAGCTTGAATGTTGTGTCCATACTTGCCCCAACCGTTCAGGGTTCAACCTCTGCGGTCGTATAAAGCTGAGCCCTGCGGAGCATCTGGTTTTATGCTGAACTTTAGCCAAACATTTGTCAAATTCAATTCTATACAAATTTTATTACGTAAAGCAATAGGAGTAAGAATATTTTTAGCGCCAATTTAACCAGCTTCATCGCCATCATCAAAACAGTTTATCGTTTTCATTGTGAAATTTCACTTACATAGCTAGGGTTTATTAATATAGAGTAATTTTAGCAAGTATGGCTTATTAATTATAAGTTTGTCGAGATGTGCTTCTCTAGACATTTTTGACGGTCAGTTTAATCCCATTTATCTCAATATTATCCCCGATGACAGAAATGTCAACCCAACCTATTCGTGTCAAAAAGTGAAAATCTATTTGATGGACTAATTTCTTCTAAAACTGAACATGCAATTATTTCTGCATTATTTGATTACCAATCACATTCACGTTGCATGTTTGCATGATAATGAGTTCTGTATCAGTGAACTGTAGTGTTTTGCAAGATCGATGCAAATTGTGACGTCAGTGCGCCTTCATTATTATTTGTAAACAAACCGTCTCCTCATGTAACACGTGTCTGAATTATACATTCAAAGTGCAATCAATCTTTCAAACTCTATTTTATGTAATTTTTGTGTCTGTTTTAAGGTTAATTTGCATATCAGCTGATCAGTAGTCGAAGTAAATTAGACATAGTGTCACTGTTCCTGTTCTGAGTTTTGATTTTTAGAATTAGAAGGTATGTCTAAATAAGTCATTTAATACTTAAGAGGGGTGATTGGAGGGGCCTGATCCCGAAATCCCTAAGTCCCGAAATTCATAAAAGACATCCTGGATCCCGAAAGGGTCAACCCAGAGATCCTTAACTTTAAAACACCCGATCCTGACGTCTCGAAAAAAGGTCCTGCCTCTTCTCATTTAATTTAATTAAGTCTTAAAAGATGACTTAACTTTAAAATTTCCCTCCAATTTTCCCTCTATTTTTTGAAACCTGCACACTAAAATTAAAGAGCATTTTCTCCCTTGAACTCGATTTGGCTCCTTCCCCGTCATTTCCCTCTATATTTGTTTAAACATGTTAAAAGTCATACTCCTTAGTCCATTTAAAGTAACAGCAGTTTTGTGATTTTGACATCTATAATACTAAAATGACGAGGTCCAATTTGTCAGCCGTCATCACGTAAAAACGACAAATCAAAGTACTAAGTACAAAGGTGTAGATTAAAAATTACACCACTCCAGGCCCTTTTGTTTTCCACGTAATTAATATTGCCAATAATTAAGAAGTCCCGGGTCGAGTCCGATACCGATACCAATAGTATTTTCACCTGTTACCTATTACCTTATCTGTACGTTCCGCATCTGACAGGTGCACCACCAAACGGTGTATTCAGGATTTATAATATGCTATATACACGGGTCATAATCACAGGGTTGACACTACTAAATTGTCAAATTGTTACCTATTGTAGTATTTTAATCACTAAGACTTTCTAAGATAACAATACGAATACTAAAAATCTGGACTAAAAATAAGGCGTATAGGTACAATTTTCAATTTGTTAGCGGGCATGACGTAAAACAGCGAATCAAAGAATTCAACTTTATTTATAACTAATATAGGACAATGCTGTTGATTAAAAAATACTCCATTCCAGGACCTTTTTGTTTTCCAAATAATTTATATTACCAATAATTGATAAGTTCCAGTTCGACGGGTTCAAACAGAAAGATTTGAAAGCAGTGTATCTTAGGCATGACTTTATCAGATCACAATACTAATACTAAAATAAGGCTTGCGCATAGTTATATAGTTCAGTCACGGACCCGCGATATCACGGGTGTGTTCTAGTGTTAACTATAATTTTCATATTGAACACATTTATCTATTTGGTTTCCATGTATTTGTGTCTTATATGAAGGAGGTTTTAGGTCATGTTTTCCTAAACATCTAAATGCTATTTGTCTGCCATTACTGGACATCACCGAGGTTCCTGTAAAATTTTGATGTCACAATACAAAATAACTGATGCCACAATCATTACAATGGAAACGGGATTGTTGTATGACATCAATAGTTAAATAATAGTTTTCTGATAGATAATTAACAAAATTCAAAACCAATATAGAAATAGTTAACACAGATACTTTATTTTTACTGAGTAAATTGATTGGAATGTGAATGATACAGTAGACCTAAAATTCGTTTTGGGCTATCTCAGTGATGACATTTGCACTGGAATTTGTCCATTGACATTGTAATACAATTTACTTTGGAATTATGATTATCTTTAGATGTAATGTTATAGGATTTAATGTAAAATTATTTGTCTCTTCTTCTATAGTACTTAAAGTTAAAGGTCAGGTTTGTACGCATGAAATCTCTAGTCTAAAAAAGCCAGTGATAAAACGAGAAACAGATAAGCAACTGTCTAGGGCCAAGTAAGTGAGGGTCAGACAGAGCCCCCCCTTTTATGAAAAGTTCTGGATCCGCCACTGAGATGTGCAGGTTTTCTTTGTAAAGATACCTTAAAATATCACCAACTCTGAGTACACAATTTGATTCATTTTAGCTCATTTATGAGCTGGGCTCACTGACTAAAAATTTTCATTACGGATCATTGGCAAATACTAAATATGATATTCATGTGTAGAAAAGCCGATAAACTATACATGTTTGTGAGGAGTAGTTATCAAGCTTGCTTTCGTCTGTAAAAATTGTCATAGGCCAAGTTAGGGAGGTTAAAAAGCCAGTAACAGAACGATAAACAGATAATCAGGTTTTTTTCATATAGATCCCTTAAAATATCCCCCACTGAGGACACACTTTGATTCACAGTAGCTCATTAGCTGCACTCACTCGCCATTAAGTTCATTGCGGCTCACTGGATTATATGTAGAAAAGCTGATAACATGAACATACATGAGGGTGGTAATGCCCTTTACTGTCGGGCGTCAAATGGTCATTTTCGGCTACCGTTAGCTTCAAATTGGTTAAAATTTAACTGTGATTAGTTAAAATATCCTTAAGGTGATTTGTCAGATGTCTCAAATAATTATCATTACTGTTATTTTTGGAAAACAAATAATTCAGCTGATTTTCTTATTGTCTGAAATAAAGTATACACATTATCGTCATGTCTAAAAAATACCGTTAACTTCATTTGGCAAGAATACGTCAAAAAGATACCCCCATTACTACCCTCATACATGTACATGTATATGGTCAGATCATATGTTATCGTATGTCATATGAATATGTACTTTGCATGCCTTTTCAAATGAAATTGTGACGCCAGGATGCATTCTTAATCATGTTAATAGCACAATAACCGATGAGAAGAGGATACATATGTCAACCAAAATTTTGCAGCCATGTCAAAATGTGTGAGGACACCCTTACAAGCTTGTGTTCATGTTTTGTTAAAACTGTTTTAGGAAGCTGAAAAAGGCCAACAATAGAACAATAAATAGATAATGGATATTGTAAAATATCAATGCATTGAAAAGCCAATGATCTACATACATGTATATACATAAATATGTCAACCATAAAATACAACTGATATAATTTACACCACATCTGTTGGAAAAAACTTTATGTCTATATAACTTATCTCATTCTAGTCTCTTAAACTGACAGAATCGGTGTAAATTTCATGAATTCTTTAATAACATGTATAATCATGGACTTTTCTTTATAGCAATGACTGTAAGCCATTTAGGAGTCTTTTACATTTAAAGTTCAGTTTTAGTGGGTTTATTTTGCGAAAAAGAACTCAATTTCCAGATCATAGTTAACATTTTCTTTATATTTTGCTGTTTCAAAATGACCTAAAGATATAAAGGACAGTATATAGACCCAAAAATTGTATATCACATTCTACACATGAGATTTTAGCAGGAAAGACTGTCATTGAAGTATTTAACCATTGGGACTTTTTAATTTGATCTCCTTCACTAATTAAAGTGGTTTAAGTAGAATATTTATTGTACATGTAGCGTATAGGTTTGTCCACATTTTGTAATATATATATTAATACAAGTATAGAAACAAGCAATAGCCTTTCAAAAAGTGCTATATTCGACTCTTAGCTGATGAAAATGGAAAGTGCTCTCGCTTTGTAGATTAATCCATTTACTAGAATAGCCACGTGCATCAATCAACAAATTTTACCACACATGTGAGGTCACACGTTATGAAGTAGTATCGTTTAACGTTGTTGTTTACTCCAGAAGATTCGTCTATTTATAGATAAAAGTTACCTGTGTAAAATCTAATTGCTAAAAAAGAGACGACAAATCCGATACTCTACGGGATTGAAGGACATTTACTAGGTTTGGATTGTTCTAACCAATCAATAAATTTTGATTATTCACGTCTCGTAATATCTTCCAATCAGGTAGCAAGAAAAATTCACGCCCTAAGTGTCAATCGTTCAATTCTTAATATCGACTCCTAGGAGTCGATAATAATGTTGAGTCTGTTCCTAGATGCCTGAGATAGACTTCACTATTTATTATTTATTTAAAATAAATGGAATCATCTTTTTAGAAAAGTTTTATTCTAAGGTAATGTACCCCCCCCCCTTTTTTATAAGTTGAAAAGGTTACATATTTCCCCTTATTTCAAAATTGAAGCTTGAATGTAGTGTCCATACTTGCCCCAACTGGTCTCGGTTCAACCTCTGCGGTCGTATAAAGCTGCGCCCTGCGAAGCATCTGGTTGTAACATGTACAACAATCAAAAGTAAACCCACTCCAAACTGAATGTTATTGAAAGACATCTAGAGGTCAATAAAAAGCCTTGAACAGAAGACAAAAAAGGAAAAATATAGCGAATTTTGGAGAATTTATATTATTACATGCATCTAAAATATTTAAGATGTATTAAATTGTTTAAATTTTTTTTCGTTCCACCTAGCTACCATTTTAGAAAACTGGGATTTCAATGCTAGTCTATTAGAGGGATATTTGATTTTCATTGGTTGTAGATATGGAATCTTATTTTATCATGAAGTCAGATTTGAAAATGACTTGGGGAATGAAGATGTAGTAAAGACCGAATGTCAGTTATAGTCTTATATTTGTACTTCAAAATTTTAGTCTTTCATGTATTTTATTATGTGTACATATATCACTGATTCAGTGGCAATGGTAAATAGACACTGGCAAGTCTTAGATAACATTTTATAGTTTTGAATGTTTCTTCTTCATCAGTTGACTAAAATTAGGTGGAGGTGTGTTCTTATTTTCAACAGAGGGGCACTCAACCTGTATCAATATGTGCATGAAGCAAATTGATAGTTGCTAGATACTGAATGATTATACCACAAGAAAGTTTTAACCTGTGCATATATACTTAAAATACGATGATAAAAAAAATTATGTCTTTTTTAGGACTTCCAACCATGTAGTATGGAATGTTATTGAGATATGGTTTTGGTCAATGGATGTTCATGAATAACCTGTAGTACAAAGTATATCACTGGATTTAGCTCGTTGTCTAAGTGTATTAATAAAGTACTTTGCTTTGAGCTCAGTTCATTGTTATGCAATTCATTCTTTGTGAAATAAAGATTTGACAGACAACTCTTATGTACAAGGATTTGTCAAAGTAGTACATATATCACCTCTATGTACAATGTAAGTATTAGGGAGAGAAAAGCATTGTATTTCGATTTGAACCAAACATTTATATGTCCACTGACCAAATTTAAAAAAAAAGTACAAATTTACCCGACAATGCTACTCCTGCTACTAACAATATGATGCTAGGTTGTTTTAATACATCTGTACTGCCTACTGATGACTCGGTCCTGAGTGTAAATGGTCCTTCAATTATATTTAAAAAAAAAATTATAAGACCTATCTAGCCTAATCCATTTCTAAAACTATATTCTATTGTACATCTTCAACATTTTTCATTCATTTGCTTATTTCTTAATTTGTGTGAATTAACATTGTTACAGTAAATGTTAATTACTACACTTTCATACCACAACAAATACTGTATTGGTACATGTATCACTTATATTTGTATCCATATAACAAAAACAAAATGAAAAGAGAATAATTTTGCAATACCTTTTGAATACTATGACTTTTTAGATATTTAGACATATTAAGACTAATTAAGTAGATGTTGACATGCTTGAAATTCTATCAGATTACTTTTGGAGCAGTAATGTGTATTTGAAGCATGCTCACAAAGGTTCTTTTGGTGAAATCATTTTCATATTGGTCAAAATCTGTCTTTGCTTCGACCAGCTTTGGAGGAGATATAATCAAAGAATTGATAAAAATCAGCACAGAAGTTTACTTCCTAGCATCATGTCAGGTATTGTGATTACTAAAAACCAATAAATGTATTCTAATCTGAGGAACAATTCGACATTTTTGACAAATTTTTTTACTAATGATACTGACGATCCACCACAAAATAATAGAAATATAACCATACAAATAGTAAGCAAATACATATAAAAAAAGATGTGGTATGATTGCCAAGGAGACAATTCTTCACAAGAGACCAAAACGACACAGAAATCAATAACTACA
This sequence comes from Mytilus galloprovincialis, assembly GCA_037788925.1. Lineage (NCBI taxonomy): Eukaryota > Metazoa > Mollusca > Bivalvia > Mytilida > Mytilidae > Mytilus > Mytilus galloprovincialis. The sequence continues at coordinate 114,561,933 of CM075330.1, forward strand.
GGTCACTGTACAGCCATCAACAATGAGCAAAGCCAATAATGCATAATCAGCTATAAAGGCCCTGAAATGACAACGTAAAACAATTCAAACGAGAAAACTAATGGCCTTATTTATGTGAAAAAAATAATCAAAAAACAAATATGTAACACATAAACAAACCACAACCACTGATTTACAGGCTCCTTATATCATGTTCTCAGATCTAGATACCATCTCCCATTTAGAAAAAAAAAAAAAAAACATGTGAAAAAATGAACCAATTATGTGTTGCTCTCCTAGCTACAAAATGTATCCAAAATCAAAGATGTAGAACATATTCTATCATAATCATTTTGGTAACTAATGCAATTACTGTTTCCTCCATGCGCGTCTTGAACATAAAAAAAATATTAAATAAATAACACTCCTAATGCTCAGATTGGTTGACATCGTGCAACACAGTTAATATCACCATATATATAGGAAAAACATAGAACTCTTTTTGTCATACTGTCAAACATCCAAACATACTATCCACACTCATCTGTGTCCACACTTGTATATTTTTAAATGTATTTATCCTGAGAATCTCTATAGCCTCTTGGTTGAATTATAATTATACAGGTTCTATCAAACTTTTCGACTAAATGTTTGTTTCTATGAAAGAATTTAGTTATTTTTTTTAGTAATAATTATAACGAATTACCTAATTAATAACTTACTAGTTATGCATAGATAACCTTATTGAAATATAAAAGTTAAAACGCTTCAAATACAATCATAGCACCAGAAGGGGAGAAGGGAAATAGTAGTAATTTGTTTTATTAAAAATTAGCTATATAGAACAACAAATCTTTTCTTATGTCTTAAACTTTGTTTTAGTTTTAATTTTCCGTTGAAAACCAAATATCAAAGTCTAGAAAAGAGCTTATATGATAGCTGTTAATTTTATCTATATTTTAGTAAGATCCCAATAGTATATTTTCGCAGCATGATTCTTTATAGATTATTCTTAAACATCATTAAGGTAACTAGGAATATTTATAAATTTAGCAATTACATAGAATCTTTACTTACTTTGGTCAAGATCCATGTTCTACAGGAACATGTTTGCTATAAAAGTGTCGCTATTTGTTCCCATAGGAATACCTGTTGATAAACGTACATACATGTTGTAATGGAGAAAATCTAGTTTTAATCATTTCTCCACCGTTCTAGGAGGAATGTATAGCATTTACAAAAGAGGGTTTTCAACGAGCTACAGCAAACAAATATTTATCAGATTTTTCAAAGGAACAGTCATCTAATTAAAGTAAACCTCTTTTTTCATATGCTTAATTGCAAAAGGTTGCATTTCTTAAATTTGGCGTATTGATATTTTGCACGCTTTGAGTTATTCAGTTTTCGCGACGAAATAGCCTTTAAAATAAAATGATAAGAAGATCTGGTACATGTTAGTATGTATATATATATATATATATATATATATATTATACATAAATCATAATTTTTAATTTAAAATTACTATTTACCATCGCTTGGCCAAAATAATCAAAATTAATACATTGCATACAAAGGCACTTGTCTCAGAATTGTTTTCCTTCATAAAATTTCTGAGACAAGTGCCTGTGATTGCATATGTATTTTGATATTTTCTCCTTATCTGTTCTATCATATTCATTTATGTAATGTAGAAAAACGAAACACAATTTCGGCCATTTGTGCAGATTAAGCTTCTAACAAGTACACATTTTGAAGGCACGCAAAGAGCATCTATATCAGAAACAATTTTACAAATTTAGCAAAGATGAGCTACTAAAAGCTCACGGTATACCATGCTAAAGATGTATACATAAAAGGCAATTTGAAATAAACTTCGTGTTTCAAAACTATTACTTTTGTATATCAGATGCTACTTTGCTTTTTAAACTGATCAGTACGGTTTCGCATCCCATGTTGCTATTTACTTTGTTTACGCATTATCAACTAGACAATTTTTATGTTCGTATGAGCATAGCGAAGTAGAACTTTCATTCTTTTCTTAATTTTGGCGTATAAATTTTTTACACGCCATTCGTAATTCGGTTCTATCAAATATACATCTTTCGATTTCAATTCACAATTTTCTTATTTTAATAAATTTTTTATTTGTAGATTTCCTACCATTTATTTAGATCGTTGGAAGACACCAATTGTACAGATTTAAAAACATCTATTTTCGTATATATAATTGATCAATGTGATTTATCACTACATTGCTTCTTGTTAATACATTACGCATAATGATAATTTGTTTGGATGGGCAGAGAATGAAAGGAAAAGGTTGAGATCTGAAGTAATTAGAATTATACCGCCACATTGTCACATTGTCACATGTATGTCTAGAGCCAGAAACCTAATTATTTATTTTTTCATATCCAACTGTTTTCTGCGTACAGTTTTGTTGGTTTTTGTTTCATCATCTATGAACCATGTGTTTTTTTGTCTATTTATTTTGACATTGTAACGTCTCCTTAGTATCCTCTTATATTTTTGTGAGATTTAAAAAATTAAAACAATTCCGGCTTCTTTAAAAAAGAATATCTCATATATCTAAGAGTAAAACAGTTCAAAGTAGATATACTACAAAAAGCAACGATATACATATATTTGATTTAATCGAAATAATCTTACGAGATGTTTGATGCGACATAATGTTACGGTCATTCGTGTGTTTCTCTGTCCTATGTGTTCTCCCATTTATTTGTATTTTAGTCCTGTCCTGTAATGTTGTCATTTTAATTATATTTAACATTGCCATAAAAGCGGGAGGTTTGACATACCACAAAACCAGATTCAACCCACCATTTGTTTCTTAAAATGTCCTGTACCAAGTCAGGAATATGACCATTGTTATATTATAGCTCGTTTTTGTGTGCGTTACATTTTAATGTTGTGTTTATGTTGTATCGTAGTTCTCCTCTTATATTTGATGTGTTTCCCTCAGTTTCAGTTTGTAACCCGGATTTTTTTTCTCAATCGAATTAAGCATTTCGAACAGCGGTATACTACTGTTGCCTTTATTTGAGCCTTCTCAGTTTCTCGACAACGTTACAAAAAGGTTGTAGCATAGGTTCCAAATCATATTTGACACCCATTATAAAACGAAACTTGTCATTTTTATCACATACCCTTGATGATGTTTGTTTTAATTTTATCCTTGCCAAATTTGAACATACAGTAAATATTTGAAAAAAGTAAAATCACAAAAATACTGATCTTCGAGGAGAATTCAAAACAGAAAGTCCCTAATCAAAAGGCAAAATAAAAAGCTAAAACACATTAAACGAACGGATAACAACTGTCACATTCCTGACTTAATACAGGCATTTTCGTATGTATAAAATGGTGGATTAAACCTGGTTTTAAAGCCAGCGAAACCTCTCACTTGTATGACAGCGGCATCAAATTCCATTATAATGACAACGATGTGTGAACAAAACAAACATACACAATAGGTAAAAATGTCACAAATAGTGGTACAACAGCAACTCGAACCCCATCAAAACTGGGAGTGATCTTAGGTGCTCCTGAAGGTAAAGCAGATTCTGCTCCACATGTGGCACCAGTCGTGTTGCTCATGTTATTACAAAGTCGGTAAATAGTCTGATTCTGTAGGTCACATTTATGAAACGGGAACGGGATTGTAGTTACTACATAAGGAACATATCCGATATCATCCGTGAAACGGTTATTCCATAACGGTCAACCAACTCGTGATGGCGTCCGTAAATTTACGATGTAATGATTTTATCTTCACCATTTGGAACTCATGGTGTTGAAAATAAAAAGGTCACAATTGGAGAGCTGAAACCATCTCTTTTGTCGTAAAGTGTTGTTTTCAACCGACACTCAGAATTAGATTAGCTTAGCTGTATTTATCAAAACTTTTAGAAATTTTTGGTCCTTAATGCTCTTCAAATTCGTACTTTCTTTGGCATTTTTAACATTTTTTTATTCGAGCGTCACTAGTGAGTCTTCTGTAAACGAAACGCGCGTCTGGCGCAAATATTAAATTTGAATCCTGGTATCTATGATGATATAAATATGGTATGATTGCCAATGAGACAACTGTCCACAAGAGACCAAAATGACACAGACATTAACAACTATAGGTCACTGTACGGCCTTCAACAATGAGTAAAGCCCATACCGCATAGTCAGCTATAAAAGGCCCCGATATTACAATGTCAAACAATTTAAACGAGAAAACTAACGGCCTTATTTATATAAAAAAAAATATATTTTATTCATTGTCAATTTCTAGATGTAAGTCCTAATCAAAGAGAGACGAAATATACCAAAGGGACAGTCAAACCCATTAATCTAAAACAAACTGACAACGCCATGGCTAAAATGGCAAAATCAAAAGCTCAAACACATCAACGAATAGATAACAACTGTCATATTCCTGACTTTGTACAGGCATTTTTTTTATGTAGATATATATATAGATTTATATGGTTATCTTGACTCAAAAATGATGTTATTATAGACTTCACTTTGCTTTTGTTCTGCTAACGTTTTTTTAAATGTTGGACAGTTATATATATTTTCCTTGATTTTGCGCTTATAGAACTTTTTATTCCTAATATAATTGCATGCTTACGTTATAAATCATATTAAAGTTTTAGCAAACTAGTTTATGAATTTTGTGTCCTAAATGCTATTCAACTTTGAACTTGTTTTGCTTTCTAACTACTTTGATCCGAGCGTCACTGATAAGTCTTATGTAGACGAAACGTGGGTCTGACGTATCAAATTATATACCTAGTACCTTTGATAACTATTAGCACAGAACATGCGTGGCATTAATTTTTATATACTTATGCATATGCAGTTGATTTGGAATGTTCATATTTCCATTTTACCAACTTAAAACACTATTTCTTTTCCGTTTTGTGTTGTAAACTCAAATGCTAAAAAGTAAGTTAGACCGTTAGACTTTCAAATCATCATATCATTTCATGATTTATTTCCCCGAGGGTATCACAAGCCCAGTAGTCAGCACCTTTTGTGCTGACATGAATTGTCATTGATATGGTTATATTTATAAATTTACTGTTTACAAATTCTTGAATTTTTTGAAATACTAAGGCTTTTCTACCTCAGGCATAGATTACCTGAGCTGTATTCGGCAAAACTTTTAGGAATTTTGGTTCTCAATGCTCTTCAACTTCGTACTTTATGTGGTCTTTTTAACTTTTTTGGATTCGAGCGTCACAGATGAGTCTTTTGTCGACGAAACGCGAGTCGGCGTATAGACTAAATTTAGTCCTGGTATCTATGATGAGTTTATTCATAATATTTTGTTTATTTTACATTGGCAAGAGGTATAACGGGGGATGTAGAGATTTCATAGAACATGTTTTACCCATCATCATGTTTGCACCTATCTCAAGCCAAGAGATTCTGACCTTTGTCAACTTGTATGATTTTTTTTCTTTAGTTCTTTTATATAGAATGAAATTCAAAACAGTGTGGCTGTGGCCATTGATTGACACATTAAATTCATCCATTGACTGGGACAATTTAGGTGAACGTTTGTATGTAACAACCACTGCTCACTATGTACTTTTTAAAAACACTTAAACTATGGGGTCACCAAAGGTTCTCAACACCTTAATAAAGTAATTCGAAAATTAATCAGAAATAACACGATGTTTTGATTTATATCAATTATATAAATCAAAACATAAAGGTTATTCCTGATTAATTTTTCGAATTATTTTATAATTAAAGGCGTTAAGAAACCTTTGGTGACCCCACAGTTTAAATGCCTATCGTAGGTACGTCGTGAACAGTGGTCGTTACAGACAAACGTTCACGTAAATTGTCCCAGTCAATGGATGAATTTAATGTGTCAATCAATGGCCACAGTCACACTGTTTTGAATTTCATTCTAATTGGAGTTTAGTGTGACGTCCATTTTCATTGAACTAGTACACATTATTACGGATTCAGCTGACACCCGCCTCCGGTTGTGGAATTTCCCCCTGTGTTGAAGACTCATTGGTGGCTTTTGTCTGTTTTTGGCTCTTAAGTCGGGTTGTTGTCTCTTTGACACATTCCCCATTTCTTTTTTCAATTTTTATTAATCATTTAAATCTCCAACGAAAAGCCCCTTGTACACTTATAGATCTATGTTAAAAAAGTGACATTATCATCATAAAATTTACACGTAATTATATTGATAAAGATCTGCACACAAGAAAGTATCTGTTTCACAGAACAAAGTTTATATCTATGTTATCGATATTTAAATACCCATTATAAATAAAAAATGTACATCATACAAAGAAAAAAACAATAATATACTCTCATAAATTGAAACTACATACACAAATAATGAAAGTATACATAACATAACTAGAGGCTCTAAAGAACCTGTGTCGCTAACCTTGGTCTATATGCATAATCAGCAAAGGATCATCTCCAACATTGTAGACGAGAAAGACTTTATGACAAAAATCTTTATTATGTTGACCTTGTGTTGTTGATCATTTTATCCGTTTAGTTTTCTCTACCTCCTTTAGTTTTGCTCAAGACATAAGAGAGGGTACAACATCAATCCTTAATTAAGGGCAATTACTCCAATAAAGAGTGGCAGTCTACTAACTATATCGGCAAAATTTGACTTGTTAGTAGATCTTGTTTTGTTAATCATTTTGCTTATGTAAGTTTTTATCTATCTATTATAATTTGTATCATATAAGGCATAACACAAAAACAATTGGTAAAATTCGTCAACAAAGGGCAATAACTACAATAAGGAGTCACTGAACGATTTGCATCATATTGTACAATGTATTAATTGTAGATCTTGTCTGATTATTTTTTCCTACTTAAATTTCTATCTGTCAATTATAATTTTCAAGATCAAAGGCAAAACGCAAAAAAATTGATAAAACATCGACATCAAAGGGCCAACACTCTAATAAGGAGTCGACTGACGATTTCAACCATTATGCTTATTTGTAGCCCATGTCTAGTTTGATCATTGTTGCATATAAAGCTTCCCTCTATCTGTTACAGTTACAGATAAAATGCAAATAGGGCAATAACTCCTATAAGAAATCGTCTGACAGTTTTGACGTATAAGACAATAGGTTGAACTCAACATTCTGAACATTGCTGGCTTTGTCAAATTTAATATATTGATAACGGTTTTCAAAATAATAGACAAAACTTGAATTTTACCACATATGTTCGTTTTGAGCCATGTCGGCTATCTTGGTTGGCGGGCGAGATCACAGAACACATTTTTTAAAAACTAGATACATTAATGATGATTATGGTAAAGTTGGTTAAAGTAATTTCAGAAGAAAAGATTTTTGTAATATTTCACAGACTAAAACAGGACGACGGAAACAAAGTGATGAGAACAGCTCATCTTCACAATATAATAACACAAGTATATCATGTTAGAAATTATCAACATTTTATAGCAAAGTAACAATATATTAATATTGTTTGATTTTTGTTTGGTTAATGTTCAATGGTCATATAATAGAAGAAAGCAACTACATACATACAATGCGGTAACTACATAACATTGTAAAGAAACAACATAATACTGTGTTTAAAGAATACATAAGTTTATAATATGAAGGAACTGAATGCTGTAATGAGCCTTTGACGTTCACCTAGGTCTATGCATCTTTAACAATGGACACTTTCCAATAGTGCAGATTAGAATATAATTATAAAGTGTAAAAGTCGTAATTTTAAGGCCATAACTTCTATAAAAAGACATCAAAAATTTCAAGTATGCTGACCTTTATGCACATATTGTTTTACTGGTCATGTTTGTTTTTTAAAGATTTTATCTATCTTTAATAGTTTTCAAGATGATAGGCAAACACTCAGAAATTGGTAAAAATGTTAACAAGTGCAACAGCTCAAATAAGGAGTCTACTGACGGTTTCGACCATGTTGCCTTATTTGTGTTGCTTGTTATCTATGTTATTGAAAAAGTCTATCTATCATAAATCGCAAAATATTTGTCATAAATGGAAAAAAAAACTTTATTTGTCAAAAGCACTAATAAATGATATACCATTCTTGTTTTGACTGGCAAAACTACAAAGACCCCCAGTAGAATAATTTGTCACGTTTTGATAGTATAGATAGAATTGATTGTATGACAAAACCAGTGAAACTTTTGTCACGAGTATACAAATATATTGATATATTAAAAATTTTAATCGATTTGTTAAATATTGTTTTTTCTTTTTTTTTCTCGTCTCCGTTGAATTTATGTCAGTCATATTGAAATTTATCTATTCTTCTAATTTTAGATCTTGAACTCCCTAACGCGTATCTCAAATTTAATTTTTGCTATATGTGTTTTGCTTGAACACGTATAAATGCAACTTATTAAAAAAACTACACTGTCAAATATGTTTGCTAGGCAATCGGAATAAGACGTATTGTATTTATTATTTCATACCTTCATAAAGACATACGAGTATAGAGTGTAAACAGCAATATATATTTTATCTATACAAAATTATAAGAAATGTCATTTTTTATTAGATATTATAAAGCAGAAATAAAAAAAATATTTAAAAAAAGTTTATTCGGCTATTGGTATACATTTCCAATGTAAATACTCTAAAACAGACATGTTTCGTTTTTTGATATTTTATTCTGCCTTTTGTGGATTATTTTTAAAGATTTTAAAGCTGAGTTGTATTAAATTTCACTCACTAATCGATACACGAGTTCTCAGAATTCGATCGCAATACATGACCACCGTTACTCTTCATTCATACTTATATTTCTAGTTAAACTGAATAACAGCCGTGAGCAATAAGGACATGCACATACTTTTAAATGTTTTGATTGTTGATTATAATGTATTGTTGATCTCATGTATTTGATCAAGGTTTTTTTTTATAGCAAGTCTTACTATACAAATCCTTTATTTGACTGACTGTAAAAATTTTGATCAGCCCTATCACTGAATTTGTTTGGTGATTCTGCACCGGTGCATTCTTCTCTTTCTGTGTATTGGGGAAATTCACTACGATCAGGAACAGCATCTATATATGGATCTACTTGATCTTCTGTTTCACAATGTCTGAAATACTTTACACCACCAAACACTATCAAAGTGAGTATTATTCCAGCTACAACAGATCCACCAACTATCCAACCAGTTTTACCTTCTTCTCCTTCGCCTGAGCTTTCGCCTGAGCTAGGTGGCGTGGTAGATATCGGTGCTGAAAAAAAATATTTACCTAGAACTTATATTTCCTTTTTAATTGGTTAGGTATAAATATATGATAAAGCCAGAGTAATTTTCTGAGGGTTGGTTTGTTAACTACAACAATATCTCGCATACAATCTACACATGGTAAGAACAGAATGTGTTATGGCACGATCTGCTCACTAGTTCAGTTTCATTTATACAAATCTACAGGTTGTTTATTATTTAATTTCACTCGATCTGTCCATGCTCGTAAGGGGACGACCATTTGATATTCGGGAAGGGGGTGGCAGGAGGCTTTGTTTTTGATCGGTTATTTATTTTTGTAAACTAAGAGGACAGATTATATTCATTTTCTGCACTATTGAAGCAAGATTTTTCATTTTCTTTAAAGCAAGGGACGGATTATTCATTTTCACAACTATATTTATGATATTCGAAAACATACAATTTTTAAATGATTTGTTTATTATAAATAATACATGTATAGTATAGTCATTATGTACCATTTAATCAGAATTAATCATCATATACATGTATTGCATATATACATAGTATTAAAGTTTGGTTGTAACCAGCGTCTTTTAATAGTAATGGCAAATATATTTCGCCGAATGAAGCGAGTAAAAAATTTTTTTGAAGGGTTTTGCAGCCACTGAAGGCCCAAGAATCTATAGAACAAATGATGCAAAATCATGCTTTCTGGGTGTTCCAAAGACCCTTTCATAATCTGAAAATGCAAGTTTTGTTGTAATAATTTTTTGACAATATTTTGGACTCAAAGAAAAATGTATAAATTCAGTGTAAGACTTAACTTTCTAGGGACAACATCAAAAGACCAATGTGCATGTCAGATAAAGTGAAAATGGAATTCACATAGTTAAGTCTGTGGCTGCTGTTTTTTTTAATCTCATGATCAAGTTCATAACAAAACACAGAAGAGCATTCAATGAACAAAAGACAAACAAATAAGAAACATTGATCCCAAAAAATCAGGGCTACGTCTGAGGGAAAACAGAACTTGCTTCTTGCAAGGCACTCACCTTGAACACAATTTGATATGGAGACAAGCGTTTGGTTTTGAAATTTCCTACACGAGGCATTTGCCTCAATGTAGTTACGGCCCTGTTAAAATACAAGTGAGGTAAGGTTTCCTGAGACAATATATCTCAAGTTAAAGGAAACCAATTTTCAGACATTTCAAGTATATTTAAATAATATTCATACTTTTATTATTAAAACAATTGGGAAGTGTTTCACGATTTTTTTGGGGAAAAAAGATGAACTTATGAAGAATCTGGTGCCATCTCATACTTTCGATTAAACCTGCTGAGTTATTTGTTTTCAATACATTGCAAGTCAGGTAATTTATTTTCAAACTACCACAGAACAAACCATTTTTTTTGGTGATTATCAAGGCTGGGTTATTTATTTTCAAAATCCTCCTGCCCCATCCCACCCCCAGAACATCAAATGGTCGTCCCCTAAGAGAAAACAAATTCAAAGAGAACATTAGTGCTGTTTTCTTCATATGTTCATTTCCTATATAGAAGGTTTTCCGGATGAAAACGTATTGCTTTTGAAAAGTATGATTTCCAAATTTTGGTATTAAAGAGAGAATTAATTGTATCAACTGTACTAGCATTATATGTTTTATGTCGCATATTAGACATTAGGAAATATTTTGCCAGTTAACTGTTATGACCTTCTAGCCTAGAATGAAATGACCTAAACTGAATGAAATAAATGAAATAAATGAAATAAATGAAATGAATATAATGAATATGTTTTTTTTTTCAAAATTGTACACGTCCGAGGAAAGTTTTAAACGATTTGTCGAAATAACTCGAACACAAGGTTCCAGTTTACAAAAAAACAACAACGGATCATTGTCCGTGAATATCGCCAGCCCAGTAGTACTTGCCATGAATTATTTTTGATATGGTCATTGTTATAAATTAACTGTTTACAAAAATTAGATTTTTTTAAAATACGAAGACTTTATACTACCTAAATAATAGATTACCTTAGCTTTAATTGGCAAAACATTTAGGTACTTTCGGCTATCAATGCTCTTCAACTTCTGTTTTATTTTTTCCCTTTTAAATTTTTCAATCGAGCGTCATTAAGTATTTTGTAGACGAAATGCGCGTCTGGCGCAAATACAAATTTTCAATCCTGATATATACGATGAGTTTATTTTGGGTTGTTCCTAATCGTTGAGATCAACCTTAATTGAGTAACGCGTAGATATTGTTATCCATTCGTTAGATGTATTTCGGTCTTTTGCTTTTTTGATAAAAGACTTATCACCGGCGTTCCATATTTTTTGTTATTTTACTTTTTTCATGTCGAAATATTTCTTATGATAGTTGAGATCACACGGCTCAATTAAGGTTGATTCAAATATTAAGAATACACTATTTTTTTCCTTCGTCTGAAACACATTTCAGTACTATGGTAAAGATCAAAGAGCAGATTGCTCTGAGGGATACGATTGCCATTGCTTTCATTGATACATGTATTAGTATTTAGTATTATTTTCAAAAATAATTTAATTGCACGTGTAAAATGCTCGTAAAATGTAATTTACGTAATCTGAATAGTTATTCAACTTTATAAATAGCCAATCCTCGATACAAGTGTATGAACAATGTAATTATTGTGTTATATTTTTGTTCTATTAATTCCAAGTTTATTTTCAACAGCAGTCACTGAGAGTGAGAGAAGGTATTTCACTTTGTACCTTATCACCTATTTTCCTACGTGAATTCTAGTTGGAACCCCATTTCTAATAGTTATCAAAAGTACCAGGACTATAATTTAGTACGCCAGACGCGCGTTTCGTCTACACAAGACTCATCAGTGACGCTCATATCAAAATATTTATAAAGCCAAACAATAACAAAGTTGAAGAGCATTGAGGATCCAAAATTCAAAAAAATTGTGCCAAATACGGCTAAGGAAATCTATGCCTGGAATAAGAAAATCCTTAGTTTTTCGAAAATTTAAACTTTTGTTAACAGGAAATTTATAAAAAAATGACCACATTATTTTTATTCATGTCAACAATGAAATGTAAATAACATTTTAAAAATTTAATTTCCTTTGGGTCAGTGGGCATGACTCCTTTCCGTACACATTCCTCCGTTTAAATTGCGATCGGTTTTAATATAATACGACGTCTATCGACAGAACAACAAAAAATGGAAGTTTTTAACGACCTTGACTGACTATACAGCCCTTTCACCGTCGGTAACCGACAGAACGAGTTAATTTTTCTCGACGTATCGTCGTTTGACGACAGTTACTTACGGAAGGGAGACAACTCGAAGCGATAATATGGAAGACTCCATTTTGGCTGAAGGGGTGTTCTAGTTACACCTTTACGTTGTGGACTACATTTATTATTTTGATTTAAATGATGCATATGATTTAAAATTATGCAACAACAATAACCCTCATTAGCAGACAGACATAGAAAGGATCTCGTGAATTTCAAATTAATCAATGGAGTGGGGAATCTAGAGCAACCATTCAATCTGATACCCCTTCAAGTCAAGAAAACTATACACATGCGCATACTTACCTAAACAAACCCTAGACTTGTGATTTGTAGCAAGGACGTATATTAAATGTTAATTAAACGACCTTCATTTCTTTATGGAAGTACAATATCAAATATCAAATATCAGTTTCATAACGGTGACATATAAGAAAACTCCACTTCAGTTCTTATATGACAGAAATAGATCGATCGGAATTCAAGTCAAGGGAAATATCGAAACATGAAGATTATGAAAGAGAATTATAGGACAGTTGTTTAAATTCAATCCTTTTGTTTTATTATACCATTTAAAGCAAGACAATCTCAAGAATCTGAGATATTCCTTGATGTTAAGAATAAAACTGTTGACGTGAGGGCATGGCCCTGAGTCAATGGTATAAGTCTACAGATTGCTTAAAAGCAATCGTATCCCGAAAAATGCCTTAAAAGCATTGAAAAAGTTTAAGTAAGCTGTTCTTTAGCATTCAAAATTTTGAATAAAAATCAAAAGGAACAAACATTCTTCTGAATCAATTGGATATTGATAACACATACCACATGTATCTCTGTTTTTTTGTGTTGTTTTACCAAAGTAACAATCCTCTTTCAATCTACAACACGGCGTAGCTATTTGTTGTCCAAGGTCTGTATACTCGCACCACGTGCACTCAGCCTCGCTATAACATTCTCTAAAATAAGATTTAAATAAGTTGAAAATTAACGACTCCATCAATAGCTAACCATATAACGAGAATATGAATGCTTCATTTGATAAATACCACAGATAATGTCAAATCCACTATACGAGTTTGTGTAGTAGTCATTATCGTCCATTTGCAGACAGTGTCAATAAACGTATTATGAAACACCTATATGAGTAAAATCGGGAAGCCTCCCAAAATCACATAGATGTCCAAATCACACCCATTTATATTTAGTATGCAGTCTTCAACAATATCCCATGTCCATCTCCTGTATTTGTAATTAAGTTACCACAGACAATCACTGATCCACAATCAAAACTAAATCCTCTAATCGACAAAACATTAAACATAAAAATAAAAATAAACACCGACGTGCTTCCTGGCCTGTAACATGCATATATGCACATATGGAGAGGATAGCTTTTTTATTTATACTTTTTGTACTCATTTTTATCACTGGAACGAATAAAACAAAGAATCAGATAAAAAGACCTTTACACTGTCATTTCATTTTCACAATATCGTTAGTTTTAAATATTCCATACCCTCATATATTTTGAATAAATAGAAGTTTCTTCAAAGAGGAGATTATAATGCTAGCGGGTATAGACCCCTCCGATTTGAAAAACGATAAGAAGGTCAAAAAGTATTGCTTGTGCTAGTTTTGATGAGAAACATTAAGTTGTCAGCGTTGACAGTACATCCTTCGGTTGTTTTCTGCTTTTTGGTCGGGTTGTTGTCTGTTTGACACCTTCCTCATTATCATTCTCAATTTTCTCCTTTACAAATATATTTATATAAATTGAGCCATAACTTAATGCTTTTGTCCATTAGGGATTTTTTTTTATTGCTAGCTGTTATTTAGGTACTTTGACAGACTATGTGCTTATAATGGTATAAACACTTGTCTTTGGTAATTGTTGACGGCTGCTTATTGTTTAAAAAATTGTCAAGAATTTTGAATTAGAGTGCATTGTTCCAAGTTTAATACATAGTAACTCTAAAGATTGTTTTACCCTAGGAATACATTTTTTTCTACTTAGCAAACGTTTCGGAATTTTAGGTCCTTTTAAAATACTCTTCAACTTCGTACTTCATTTTGCTTTTTAACTATTTTGATTTGAATTTTGAAGACGAAAAAAGTAAAATCACAAAAATACTCCGAGGAAAATTCAAAACGTAAAGTCCATAATCAAATGGCAAAACCAAAAGCTCAAATACATCAAACGAATGGATAACAACTATCATATTCTTGCTTTGGTACTATGTAGATAAATGTTGGATTAAACCTGGTTCTATAGCTAGCTAAACCTCTCACTTGTATGACAGTCGCATCATATTCCATTATATTGACATATTGACAACGATGTGTAAACATAAAAAAACCAGACATAATTGATGTAAATGTCAAAAATAGGGATACAGCAATCAACATTGTGTTATAATGTTGATCACTATAAAAACAAACAAATATGTAACAAAGAAGCATGAAAGGCATACAGAGAAAGCACATTAGCAAAACTGAAAGACAAGTATACAGAAAATGCACAATAGCACAGTAACACAATGACGAGATGTATAAGTACAGAGCCACGCTAAAGTTTTTAAAGAAACACAAAAAGGCATATAGACAAAGCACATTAGCAAAATTGAAAGACAAGTATACAAAAATTATCATAGAACAATAACACAATGACAGGATCTACTGTAAACCAACATATTTCGCGTATATTTTATTTCGCGTTAACAATTCTAGTCCATTTTACGGCTTTTGAAATTTGCGATTTTCTTATTTTCTTGGTGTAGTTTAATAAGATTCACTTATTCGCGACAATTTATTTTCGCAATATTTTTATACTCGCGAAAGTCGCAAAAAATAATCGCTCGCGAGCATAAGTTGGTTTACAGTATAAGTACAGTATCATGGCGTACGCAATTGTAATCTTGATATCCATGATGAGTTAACTGTATTTTGATCTGAACGTCACTGATGAGTCTTATGTAGACGAAACGTGCGTCTGGCGTATCAAATTATAATCCTGGTACCTTTGATAACTATTAACTGTACATAGACACTTTATTTTATTCGATGTTCAAATATTGAAATGTTGAGTATCCAATCGAACTGTCCTTACCGAATCTATAAATTATTCTTTGAATACCTACCGATGTCTTCAATTGATCATAAAATTTATTTTATGATTCTCTTACTCAAGTGTACATTAAGATTGAAATTCTCTGGGTTCTCAATTCTTTAATTGTTTCTTTAAGCTTTTGAAATTGACATTAGAATGTTTCTAGATAGATTTTGCTAAACTTCATTGTGCCGCGATTTTTTTTTATTTGTCTTCAAATGTTTACACGTCCTCCTGATTCGTTTACAGTCGTTCCCCTTTCCCTTTTTATTTTCCATTTGTTAGATAAAGCATGCGATGAGATCCTGTCTTACTTTGGATATATACCGACCGTAACTGTTGAATATTAGGAACTTTAGACTTTACTTATCACCAATGTAAGCCGAGGTCGTATGATTAAAATTACTGAAACATTTCTACATACATTTAAAAATACAACATATATCTCATTCTTACTGTTTTGAAGACTTCCCGTAACATGTTGGTGTATAGCATGCTTCCAGTCCATCAGTTTTATCAGGGTCATTTTTACCAGATGTATCGGGGATTCTTGCACTACATGGTGATGGAGCGGATCTGAAATTCAAGATAGATAAAGTATATATCATAACGACAGATGCCGAAAAACGAGTTGTATTGGTCGTACTGATTTAACTTTCTTAAGGAGACTAGGAGAAAGTAACTATAATAATGCTAAAGAGGTTAACATAAAATTTTGAGCTTTCATGATGAAGTTCAATCCCGAGAAGGGGTTCGGGCGCACTCAAGCGTTGGTTTCATTAAGCAATTAATAGTATCTTTGGTTTCCCGAACAGTTTGTTGTGTACTATTTGCATGATGGGTCTATTATTTTTCAGACACATTTTTCTTTTCAATACCACCTCTTAATAATAACTATTTTTTGTTTATCTGTTACGTAAAATATTTTCTTAGATGAACAAGCTTATTGGAAACATTTTATTGTATTAATTGAATTGATGATGGAAATAAAGTCAAAATATACATATAATGCCCAGATATGACCTTTGCACTATATACACTTTATATCTAAGGCAATCACAAATGATGAACTTAAACTGGCCTGGATAAATATGATATACACGTTTGAATTCAGTAGATTAAACTTAATTGAAATAAGTGTTGTTTATTAAAATGCTCCGAAATAGCACAAAAAGAGAGAAATTTTTAAAAAAGTTGCTTAATATAATTGTTGAAAAAAATGGAGTTGAGTAACAATACAATTGCCACATTTTATGAATACTGAAATGGTGGTGAGTATCTGGGTATATCAGCATTATATAATCTATCATACATAGTAGTTATTTGAACGTACGCGGTGTTATATCTGTTAGAGCAAACGTCATAGGTAATTGGTATATGACACAAGCAGTCGCAGCTATCCTGGCACTCAACTACATCTGGTGACTTTGATCCAAACTAAATGAATAAAATAAAATTAAATATTAAATTTTACTCTTTTTTTTTATAATTTTACTGAGTGCACGATCAATGCTTTAAAAATCATATTAATTATAAGTACACTTAATGTTACGATCCTGAAATTACGATTTACAAGACACAATCCGCAAAACTATTATCCACTGCATTGCTGTTCATGTAATTCATTTCGCTTTCAGACAAAAGGGTATAACAAAAACAAAACAAGAAGCCAACTTTGGTGTCAATATAAAAAGGGATGACCATCAAAATATAACAAAAATCAATGGTAAAAGAAAGGAAGTCCTTATAAACTAAAACAATAAAACTTGAGAGTTTATGGACCACCCAAACGAATGGAAAACAAGTGTGACTTTCTTGACTGGGTAAAAGGCATTTTCCGAAGAAAGTGGTTGGTTGAATCTTGTTTTGTAACTAGCTTAACCTCACACTAGTATGACAATTGTTTATAATTTAAATATTTTAACAAAATCAACATCCAAACACGTGTAACCATAAATTGTATACATACAACACAAAAGACCAAACATTTCAAACAGACATAGTTTTAATGAACCTTTTCGTTTTGAATATTTAATAAATTTAGAGTTCGGTATTTTTTATATACTTTTTTTAGCATAATGATTTTTCTCCCTACCATCAACAGCCACACATTGTTATCGACTATATTGTTAAAACAGTTTGACACTTGCAATATTTGGAATAGATTAAGATTGGCTGTAAAATATGTATTCTTGCAAATGTAGTCGGAAAAACTGATGTACACGATAGCGAAATTTGTTTTCAATTGTTATCTCAAATAAATATCTTTATCTAAAAATACTCGTTATGTTCATAAGAAGTATAACAATATAAAAGATGAAGCCGAATCAATTCTATGCATGTGTATAATAGCAACACATTGACTCTTAAGAGTGCTAACAGGTTTATGAGCCGAATAATGAAACACCATGCAACGCAAATGGAAATACGGGTATAGAGTTATTAAGATTAGCTGTTACAAAACTTTTGACATAAAAGTAAATAAAATCATTTTCATAACAGTGTGCACACGACTATTTCTTGGCGCGCTCAGGTTATCAATTAAATGGGTCTGTAACGCCCACTTGTCATATCGTACGTGTCATGGATATTTAAACTGTGGGGTCGCCAAAGATTCTAAACGCCTAAATAAAATAATACAAAAAACTAGCAGAGGACTAAACCTTTATGTGTTGATTTGAATGCTTAATACGTAAACTTTTTTTTTCTTATCGTGCACCTGCATGTACTTTACTCGTGTATTCTATTTAAATCCCCATTTGAAGGCATCTGACAGACTGAGAGAGCGTAAACTCACTGTTATCGAAAGCGGATGACAAACAAGTTAGAGGTAAGTGATTCAGTATTATTACCAACAGAAGTATTGCGGTTGTCCGCGTTGTTATGAAAATGATTCTATCTTCCTTATATAAAGCTCTTATTCATTGGCTAATCATTGGCTATACTTTTTGTTCTATTTGGTTCTATCAGCTCATATCTTTTTTAAAATTCTCAAATATGTTGGCCTCGAGCATGAATGATAAGACAAGTATTGTCAAATGCTCATCTGCTGCAGTAAAATTGTTACCGTTTATGTTACTAACTTAACTTACACAGGAACATGCGCTTGATGGTTTCGACTGGAATCTAATTATAAACAAATTACTGTCAGTAACTGGTCTTATCTCAAATTTGTCATCTGTATCCTTCAAATCCAACCCACCCGAGAATCCTGTTGGCATTGTCACCTTTATTTAGTAAAAAGATTTTCAATATGTCAATCCTTCCAAGACATCAACACAAAATAAGAATATAAACGTCTCTTGTCATAACATACATTATTATTAGAAGTACTATGTTAAAATATAGACATGCATAATGATAATTAAAAGCACCTGAAGTGCGCACTAATTAATCAATTATTTCCAATGCTTATTTAGCTCTTCTGTATTGACGCGATATGGCTTACTAAACAATTGGAGGTTTTGCCCTTGACATGTTCTCAATTAATTTTAGATCTGGATTCAAATCATTAGCATTAATTCACTTGCTTTTTCTACAATGAGTATTCAGTAATGTAATTTAATTCAACAAGTCAGTACTATCAATTTGTATATAACGTAATTAACAAAAATAAACGGATCGGCTTTTATCAGGATGGTTTATCCAAATCATTGAAGCTTAAAAAACATTTAGAAACATGTTTTCACATTCATTTAAGGCATTTCAAATTTTAATGGGTACGCATTATGATCTATTCAAGATTTTAATCATTTTGCAAACATATATTTGGAGCTATTTCTTAAGTTGGTACAAAAAATTAAATATTAGCAAACAAAAATTATATATGTACAATATATTGCCGTTTTTAAGATAAGGCTATGTTACCCTATACGATCGTAGATTTGTGTTCTCAGAGAAATCTTGGCATTCCTTGCTATTCAGCACTCCTTTAAATGTCAACATTTCTGCAATACCAGGTTCCTTCAAATAACAAAAATCGGTATAAGTATTTTATATTTTGATATCTTAAATAATTCAGACTTGAATGAATGATTATCAAGAAATAATTTGAACATGAGTTCAAAGACAAAAGATAGAAGAAACTATTAACATTTATTTTAGATCACATAAAATATTATAACCTTGATCAGTCAGGAATGCTTGCGAATGCGTTCTTGATAAACAAAACTCCGAACTCATCCCATTTACCATGGGGGAACTAATGAAAGATATTGAATATATTGAGTCACTTTGAAATAATTATTTTTCCGATTTTATAAAGTATGTTTAAAGGCGACCCAACGCAAACTTGGGCATGGAAGCCATTTGATAAATTAAGCAGATTCTACGACATCAGTGTATTTATTAAATTATCAAATTTTTAACCTGGTACCTTTTATTGGCTGTTATTCGTTTGTTTCTCTGTCCTTTATTTTCTCCCATTTATTTGTATTGTAGTCCTGTCATGTAATCATGGTAATATTGTCATTTTAATGTTATAGTTAACATTGCCATTAAAGCGGGAGGTTTGGCATGCCACAAAACCAGGTTCAACCCACCACTTTATTCTTAAAATGCCTTGTACCAAGTCAGGAAAATGGCCATTGTTATATTGTAGTTCGTTTCTGTGCGTGTTACATTATAATGTTCTGTTTCTGTTGTGTCGTAGTTCTCTTATATTTGATACGTTTCCCTCGGTTTTGGTTTGTGGCCCGGATTTGTTTTTTCTCTATCGATTTATGAATTTCGAACAGCGGTATACTACTGTTGCCTTTAATTAAGATGTGATTGCTGATTTTTTTAAAGCGTACAGATGTAATGGCTCATTTTCTTTTCAGATTTCTATATGCAATATTAATACCTCGACAGTAATATGTTTAGGTTCAAGGAAATCCGATTCATCTGTCGTGTCCTTAAGTCTTGGATGCATGACAATAAATCCACTATTATCTAAAATAATACATCTGAAATTAAAAAGGAAGAATATTTGAATATGCATAGGTTAATTTCAATAAACTGTAGGTCAATAAAAAAAAAAAAAAAAAAAAAAATAAAAAAAAAAAAAAATTCTGACTGAGAAAACAATAACATCGAAAAACAGGCACAGAACAACAATATAAGGGGCAAGCATAAAAAAGGTTTGTAAGTGCGTACCTCCTTCGCTCCGGTTTTATACAAGAAATATTTGATGAAAGCTATACTTGATTGTAGTTTTGACATGAGTAGGCAATATATTCGTGATCAATTTTTGCCAGAGCGATAGTGAGGGTTAAATTAACAGGAATATAATGCCTACCCATGTTAAAACTACAATAAAGAATAGCTTGCATCAATTATCTCGATTCTAATTAGGACAATTAGAGTCATTTCTATGTCCGATGAGTATAAGTGTAGGAGGTTTGTGTAGGCTCTTCCATGAAACTCCCTTTTTTGTTTGTAAACAAGCAAATGACTGGCATTGTGATTTTCAGAGGGAGGAGTTTGAACAGCCAGCATAAACGGATGTCGTATCTAGGTCAAATATGTCAATTTCCAAATGCAACACATTACAGTCATAATAAATTAATTAGTAACAACATGTGCATCATTTAAGAGCTTGGAAGTTAATGAAATTTATCAAATGCATGCCAATTTGATAAAATTCATTATTCTGCAGTATTTAATATACGCATGTGCAAACAAATTTTATTGGTTTTAGAGCATGGGTTTATTCACAAAGCGAAAGAAGTACGTTATATAAGAATAATTTATAAAAGATACAGGGAAAGTAAAAAAAAAAACCAGTTAAACATGGAGCTGAATGCGGTTGGTATCCGAAAATTTCAACACAAAATAGATCTTTCTGTTTAAACTTAATCGAAACTTTATGAATAAAATGTTATACAGGATCATCTAAGTTATTTTAATTTAATAAACATACTATTTAGTATAATGATCATAACAAATTAAAGGGGGACAACTCACTGTTTATATATGTACTTGAAAATCAATCCCTAATACAAAATATACCCATCTAATCATATAATACTAATCACGTAACGTTTACCAATAAGTTACGTAGCAAAATTTAAAGGGCATTATTTTGTAGTAAATTGGATTTATGTAAGTATGTAAATAAGGACATGGTCCAAAAATACCAGTATGTGATTATTTGAAGAAACGGGTGAAAAAAAACCCACTTTTTTGTTGTTTTTGACTAATGTTTCAATATAATTTCTACACAGTTTGTACGTTCAACAGCTAATCAGGTCGTAATTTTTCACCTGCGACTTTTATTACACATGTGTTATATATATATATATATATATATATATATATATAAATATATATATAACGAAGTAACACTTTTTGCCCGATGACAACAGTCGCATTATATTTATTGGTTGCTTTCTTTACAAATATCTTTGATGAGTACATTCTTTTTATTTCACGAGTAGTTTTGATATACCTATTTTAAAAATGGTAAATTTTAAGATATATTAAAATGAATTTTATAATAATGTTTCATCTGTTCATAACAGTTTATCACGAATCTATAATAGAGTTTATAACAATGTCATTTTTCAAGGAATTTAGAATTAAAATAAAAAAGAAGCAGCAATTTACACACATTCCTTTCTTTATACGATCCAATATTGTATGCATGATATCTGTTTCATTGGATCATATTGAACACTGAACAAATGTATTTGTAAATTCATATTACCTGTTCCCATCATCACAGGAGGGATAAATATTATTGATAAACCAGTTAAAATACTGTAACGGGAAATCAGCAGCGACAGTAGCAGTTACTGCGCCAAGTCCATCAGTTCTAAAACATATCGAAGTATTAATATTTTTAAACAAATGTTATTTTAAAGAAAACTAATACGTTACGTAACGATCATATTGTTTTTTTAGTTAAAAAAAATCCAAAACGTTGTTAATTGTTATGTATAAAATGAATGAAATATTGCGCCATATGCAAAAACAAAATGAAACTTGCTTCTTTGTTCCTGCCATTTCCTGATACGTTTTATATAAAATCATGTATTAAAAGTGAAAACAAGTAACCACAAGAAAAGCATTGCATCAGCTACACAAAGAAGATTTATAAACTCGAGCATAGTCTGTTGACTAGTCAGCAATCATTTTAGGAAAAAGAAACAGTTATATGATTTTTGGATAATAATTAATTGGTTATCAAAGGTACCAGGATTATAATCCAATACGCGAGACGCGTGTTTAGTCTACATAAGACTCATCAGTGACGCTCTGATCAAAATAGTTATAAAGCCAAACAAGTACAAAGTTGAAGAGCATTGAGGACCCAATATTCAAAAACGTTGTGCCGAATACGGCTAAGGCAATCTATTCTTGGGATAAGAAAATCCTTAGTTTTTCGAAAATTTCAAAGTTTTGTAACAGGAATTTTATAAAATGACCATATAATTGATATTCATGTCAACACCGAAGTGCTGACTACTGGGCTGGTGATACCCTCGTGGACGAAACGTGCACTAGCAATAAAATATATAAAGGAATAATGAAACAAAACTTTGGGAGCTTTAAAAATACTTCAGTTTATATTTGACTACAAAAAAAATAGTGGACTAGAAATTCAATTTCGTTTGCATTTACAAAAAAACCAACTGAAGTAATAAAGTGTTTATGCACTTTAAAACATAGCCCCTCCCCCTTAAAAATCAATGAATTAAAACCCAATAATTGTATCTCCCTTTTCCGTTGTATTGAAAACGGACGTTATGACATAAAAAGAAAAAAAGAAAAATAAACTCCGAGGAAAACCCTAAAACGGAAAGTCCGCAATCAAAAGGAGAAATCAAAAGCTGAAACACATCAAACGAATGGACAACACCTGTCACATTCCCGACCTGGCACAGACATTTATCCACGTAGAAAACGTTTAATTAAACCGGTGTTATTGCTAGCTTAACCTCTTAATTGCATGACATTCGCATAAACTTCTATTATATTAACAACAGACATAATAGGTAAAAAAAGA
This sequence comes from Mytilus galloprovincialis, assembly GCA_037788925.1. Lineage (NCBI taxonomy): Eukaryota > Metazoa > Mollusca > Bivalvia > Mytilida > Mytilidae > Mytilus > Mytilus galloprovincialis. Next base: position 114,585,541 of record CM075330.1, read on the forward strand.
GGTACAGCAGTCATTATTGTGTAATAATTAAATCACTATTTAAATGCACAATTATGGAACAAAGAACCACAAAAAAAAAACCCACATAAAAGAGCTTTCATACTTAGTTAACTAAAGTAAGCTTAATAATATCTGAATGATAATACTATTTACCCTGCTTTATGTAATGTATGAATAAATGTCAGAACTATACCGGATCCCCAGCCATCAACATATGGTGTTGTGAGATACATAGTGTTTGGATGTCCCAAAGCCTGACGCCACCTAAAATAGATTTTTTTTAACTTTATTTCATCAGTGAATAAACAAAGTAATAAAAGATTAAAAGGCAACAGTATTACACCACTGTTTAAAAGTCATAAATCGATTGAGAGAAAAAAAATCCAGGTTATAAACTAAAACCGAGGAAAACACATCAACTATAAAAGGAAAACAACGGAACAACAGCAATACTGAAGTGCAAACGAAACACAAAAAAAACCATAACATACATAGAAATGAACGAACTATATTATTATTTATTTATTATTCAGGTATTTTATAACTTAAGGATATGAATTCATTAACATCAGCTATGTAACCATTGATCAAAATTAATGGTTTGTTCGATGTTTATTCCTTGCTTTAGTGCTAGAGAATGACATGCTCTGAATATCATTATGCTCATTTTGGTATACTAGTATGTCAAATATATATGGTAAAAGTCTGTGTTTTTTTTAAATGATTATCAACGTTGTTATTGTAACAATGTCAATCAACCGTCTTTTTGTAGTGATGACCTGAGATAAAATAATGTTTTCCGCTGATTTCAATTCATAAAGCGATAATTTAGTATTCTTTTTTTTACCAAGGTCTCTTTTCATGGTCAAAGTTTTTATGCAACACAATTCCCGGATATGTTCTCATGATTCCTGATTTTGTACCAATGTACCGCCATGATACATAAGTGGCTGGATGTTCCTTCCAGTATTGTTCAGCTTTATAAGTAGCCCAAACTGATGATCGAACAGTTGACTGTAAACAAATAACGAGTACTATTAATACATACTAAAAGTGATTATTTCGATCTAAGTAAACTTAGTTTTAACTAAAACGAGCATTTGTAACTGAATCACTCGAAACATACTTATAAGTGCATTACTAATAAGTCATGTTCAGAAGTATTTTGTTTAGACTTCGGTAAACTCATAAATATTTATGCAAGTCTCTTGCATTCACTTTTTAACAATACATAACAACAATACACTCAATTGTCTGACTGCAAGAAAACTGTATAAACAGAACTGAATATACAGCAAGAATAAATATTTAAGAATTAACTTTAATTCGTAACCAGACTTAACGTCTTTTGATTCAGACTTTCATATTGTTAAAGTCACAGAACACATGTCCAATGTCCCCCGCGTTGCACTAATTTTATATTTCCAAGGAACTGTAAATCTTCAACAATTAGAGAACTTGTCCGATATATATTGCTGATATTAACCTTCACATTATGTTTCATAAAAACAGTGGCAAGAATTGTACCTCTCAGAGCGTTTACGAGGGAACTTTACGTAAATTTAATATTTCTAAGGGTCATAACCCTTTAAAAAACGTCGATCGCCCACCACTTTTGAATTTGTCCGAGATACGAACCTATAATATAAATTGTATAACAGTCAGATAAGACTTGTACCAATCAGAGCGATTACGATGCCACTTTTTATAAATTAAATATTTTCAAAGGGCATAACTAGTGATCAAAGATACCAGGATTATAACTCTTTTAAAATAAAGGTAATTGTCCATTAGTATAGAACTTGTCCGAGATTGTGCTTTTATCCATGCCCCCCGAAACGCGTTACGCAGGCGACAAAATGACCATATAAGGCAGATGGGTGGTCTTGATATAATATTATAGAACTTTTTTTTTAATTTGTTAATATGTAGTTTATATCATGTTTTTTCAAAAATATAATAAAAAGTATTGGTCACCGTTTTAGAATTCGATCATCAATCAATGAATGACATATTATATTTCGATCATACGTTATAGATTCGTAAAAAAATGTTAAAACAAATACAAAAAAAAAAATGCATTGAAAACTTACTTTAGTTTATATGCATGCAATGGTTCAATATTTCCCTTAACATAATAAGTAGGATAAACTCATTTTATATGGTTTTAAGTAAAATAAATGATAATAAAAAAGATAGAAATACATTGTTGTATATATCTATCAGAAGGTCCAGTTATAGTTATTTGGTTTTCATGAAATAAATTTCTTTTTCTATAAAAGAATAAGACTGTCTTTCATATGCCAAAGTTGATCAAACACTTTAGTTGAAACTATATGTCCAAACAAAAATAGGTAGATGTGATATGATTGCAAATTAGAATATCTTCTAAATGAGACGAAAGTAAGAAACTAAACATCACCATATGACCACTACAACGCAATGAGCAATACCCATACCACATAGGCAGATGTAAAATATTAACACGACATAACAAAATGAGAAACAATTAAAATAAGAAAACCCACGGTGTGACTTATGACAAAAATACAACATAATATAAAAGTCAGAAATCAACGATACAGAATGAGGACAACACGTTTTCATACATTTGTATCTGTATATCAATAGATTTTCATTTATTTTTTATATATTAAAACAAATTCAAAGACCAATATAAATAAGATTCAATTTGAAATGGCTTTAATCACCAGATTTGAATGATAGTTATCAAAAGTACCAGGATTATAATTTTATACGCCAGACGCGCGTTTCGTCTACATAAGACTCATCAGTGACGCTCAGATCAAAATAGTTAAAAAGCCAAATAATGAAACACGAAAACTAACATACAGAAAAGACCGACAGAAAAGACAGAAAGTACTGATACATACAAAAAGATGTCGTATGTTTGCCATTGAGACAACTCCTCGCAAGAACACAAACGACACATAAATTAACAACTATAGACAACCATAAGGACTTCAAAAATGAGGAAAGCCCATACTGCATAGTCAGCTATACAAGGCTACGAAATGACAGATCTAAAACTATTCAAACAAAAAAAGTAACAGCCGAATTTATGTTTAAAACATGAACGAAAAAAAGTGTACCTCTTAATAACAAATATGTTGTCAATAAGAAATTCCCGCATACTGATCACTTGTTCCTCTGTGTTCTATGTTTTTTTTCACTGTTAACAATATATGCTATCTGATATCCCAAAGTAATAATATTTTTACTGATATCGTTGTATATAAATCCACACTATCATAAAATACCTTAAACCCTGGATTACTTGACGTCGACGTGATATAATTTTTATATTTCGTGACATCTTCAGCTGTTTCATCCCTGTCTAGAAATTGAAATGGATTCTCAAAAGCTGTCGGTGTGAACTTGACAGAACTGTGAGCTGAAAAGTAAAACTAGGAATATTAAGTTCTACTTAACAACCAGTGATATAATCAAAATGCTGAAAAGATATCTAATCTTAATTGTCAATCACATATGTGTATAAACTCATCATTGATACCAGGATTGAAATTATGTATTTACGCAAGACGCGAGTATATTGCAATACTTATGGCTATATAAATCAGCATGGGAACAACACTCAACAACTGAAGAACTGAAAAACACATATTACCACCCATTAAAATCGGTGCAAGCTTGGGATGTTTATTTTTGATAGACACTTTTATATTAGTAACATAAAATTAAAATGATATCTGAGCCAATGCAATATTTTCTATTTAAAAAGTCATTTATCTGCTTTGAAAAAAACCTAACAGGGCACTTACCTAATGTAGCTCTTCTTCTGTAGAATTTGCAATTTTTAAAGTTATCCCTCGTAAGATTTCTATCATGGAACATAAAGACATTGCTTTTATCTGTGTTGAATTTTGATTCATCGATTTCGAAGTACGATTCTTCCACAAGAACAATACATAAAGAAAAGTTACTCTGAGGTATCTACAAAAGAATTACTTCAAACACATTGTGGGTATATGAAAAAGTATTAATATATAAATATGTCTGATGCATTCGTAGTGTTTATGACATGTGTTTCTTGAAAGATTATCAGGATTCCTGAGTTGAAATTGGTAAGCTTTTTGATTCGTTTCTGCGTCCCTCTAACTTTTGGTTAGAATGATTGAAAATTATGGAGTAAGCTCCCCTTAATTGTTAATTTCTAGTGCGTTTTAGCCAAATTATATAATGAAATAGCAGAGCAGGAAAAGTAAACGAATATATTGCGAACCATAATACATTCTAGACATAAATAAATGTAAACTTGAACGGATTTTTGTTTGTCATGATTTAACCACTGCCGGATTGTTTTGCAGATTGCCACTTAAAATTGAAGGAAGAATCAAGACTTGGTATAACATAGTTGTTCATACATTTAATAGTTAGTCCAGAACCAGAAACAACACATTTTTATCAGTTTAACACAAATAAACTATTTGATATTCCTGAATGTTTATTAGTTTTAATAAGTGCAATTTAATTACATAATTTTGATTATGCTTTAAAATTTTGTACTGATAGTTTGTTTTCAAATATGAATAAAAGGATTGTTGGATATACGTGCATTAGACAGCACGCTAATGCCATAAAATTGAGAAAAAAAAAATCGTTTTGTGGTAGGCCAGTGACACTTCAATAATATACGGGAGATACAATATCAGATCATGCTCTCAATCATAACACGGTTAGTTTTAACAATAATCAAATTTTGCATTGCTTTGACAGTATATATTATTATAAAAAATCAACAACTTATTCTTAACAAACAATACCTTATCACCGATGCCCGAAGAAAAAAAATGTTTGAATCTAAAACAAATCAAGTTGTATAAGCTTGTTCACAAAACAAAACAAAAAAACCCAGACATGTAGAAAATTTTCTGAAAAAGATTTTAGAGCAATACACGAGCAAGAGTCTTAGTTTCAAGACAAATATAATCTCTCATTGTTGTCACTTTTTATCTTTTTAACAATCATAAGAGACAAAACACAGTTTATACTACAGCTACAAATCCTCAACAAAATGGTCATTAGATTTATCATTGAATCATGTACAAATCTAAGATCATTAATTCTTTCTGTAATACAATAGCAAAATCACTCGTAAAGTGATTGATATTTATTGGGTTTCCATATGTGAAGCTAATACTCATACAATGAAAATGTCTTCTGATTAATGTGAAAGACATACAAACTAATCCGTGGTTGGTTCTATTTCGTCATGTGAAGAAATGCATAATTACAGCTCAAGCTAGTAGTATACTTTTTAAATATTTAAAAGTATTTTACAAATTTGTTATCTAAACTTACTGGACCCCAGAACAAATGTGCTTTAAGATTAACATCCTTACTGCCATCATTAACAAGTTTTCCACGTGGCTTTATGAAGAACTTATTGAAAACTTTAGACCCTTCTCCGCCGCTGAAATATGAACGTAGACATATTAAAAATGCATTAACTTATATTGAAATAAGTCATAAGTTCATCACTTTCCGTTTTGATAAAATTAAAAGAATGTCGCTAAGCAAATATGAATAGGGAAACATTTGGGTTTACCCAAGAGAAATCTTAACGGCATCAAAAGACACAATGTCGTCAATAAAAAAGGTGGTTTTCTTTATTCACAAATATGACGAATAATTAGGATATTTTACATTCAGATACCTACCAGACAAACAATATGGGTATCTTTATACGCGAGAATGTTTTATTCATCGCAAGGATATTTTTGGTTTCGTAACTCAGAAGATGAAGAACTTTTTCTATACGCAAAAGTTTCTTTTTGAGGTATATCCCGTGCCCATTTGTTTACTTGCTAGACATGTTTAATGTGAGATTACATATTCATCTGACAAGAACCTAGAAAAAATTCTTTTGAAGGGTAAACAATAATAATTGTATATCAGCTAAAATTGTATTAATTCAAGTGTGGACACAGATAATTGTGAAGAGCAATTTTTGTATCAGTGCTAGAAGGTTCAAGTAACTGTACAAATGGTCATTCGGAATATCAAACTGTATTTGTTAAATGAAGACGAAAGCTAAGTGTTTACAATACAAGAACAAATTACTAGTAAATGATAAGTCTCATTGATGATGTACAATCTAGGACAAGATGAAATGATTTTAAATTGGGCACGTTTTGACGAATAACTTTATTTGGCAAATTCGGGGTATGTGAAATACATGTAAGGGGGCGCGCGGGAATTATTTTTTTTTTAAAATATAGAATTTCGCTATATTTTTCTATAAATGAACTTTATCATATACTAAATAGAAAAATGAAAAAAAATGAGGTCACCGTTCATTTAAGCTCACAATATGTCCCGAAAGAAGTATACATTTTTGTAAACGTCCCTTTTTTCTGTTCAACTAATAGGAGAAATAGAGGGAATATCGAAATACAAAAAGAACTAAATAACAGAAATCGGTTAAATTTTACAATTATCTAGTTTATGTACAGCTTATTTGAAAACAGTAAAAAAAATATAGGTCACCGATGAGTTAAAAAAGATATTTAAATTTCAATGCCAAAACATGGCGTGTTTGCACCAAAGGGAGATAATTTTGAGCTTTTTCAATGATATAAACATTTTAAAAGTCATCTAGAGCCAAACAGAATCGATATTTTTGGTTGATTTTTGTTTCATATCATAAAGTAATAACTAATATTGTAATAAACAAAATTTGTAATGAAAAAACTAATGTTTAATTTTTTTGCAGAAAATTTTGTACCCGCGAGCCGCCTTAAGATTTAAAAAAAAATATTTATAAGGAGATGTGATGTGAGTGCCAATGAGTCAATTCTCCTTCCAAGTCACAATTTGTAAAAGAAAAGAAAAACCATTATGTGTCAAAGAACTGTCTTCAGCCGTGGCTCACACCGAGCAGCAAGCTATTAAAGGGTAAAACAAATGACTAGCATGAAACCATTCAAACGGGAAAACCAAGGGTCATATTTATATAAAAAACGAGAAACGAGAACTACATTAACATACGACAACTTCTGAACATCAGTTTCCAGACATAGGACAGGTGCAAACAAATGCAGCGGGTTTAAACGTTTTAATAGGTACCAACCTTCAGTTTTACCTGAAACAATAGTGTAACATCACAACATAGAATGACACACTATAAAATATCAATTGCAATGGCTTAACTCAATCAAAGACATATTAACACAAGTCAACATAAACTGAACGCATAAAATTCATCCATGACACAATGCAAATACAAAAATCAATAAAATAAGGGGTGGATGAATAAAGGCAACAATATCTACCGCTGTGAGATGTTAAGTCATTTCAAAAAGTCAACCATCAACATGAACAAAATGCCGCCAAGTGGAATAATGGATACCTAAACTGCATAGGTGTTCTTACAAATAACGGTATATTGCTGGGTCTTCCAAGTGCTCCACGAAACCTCTTTCTAGATTATTAACATCTATTTTATCAGCAATCAAAGACGGGCTTCAAAGTTACTGTGCAACTGCCTCTTCTAGAGGTGGCGTGAATCAGATGTGGATATTAAAAATTCCAAAGATCTTTTAGAGTACATACAATCTAACTCTCTTTCATCTGGTAATAGTATTAAAACATTTGACTTTTCTACACTTCACACAAGTATTCCACATTCCAAATTGAAAGAGTTGGTATTGCATTGTTTCATAAAACAAAAGAATGGCCAACGAAGATACAAGTATCTTGTCTTAGGAGGGGATAAATCCTACTTTGTAAATGATCACTCTGATTCAAACAAAATTTTTTCTGAAACTGACATTATGTAGATGCTTGATTTCTTGATTGACAACATATTTGTTACATTCGGAGGACGTATTTTTCAACAGCCTATCGGCATTCCAATGGGAACGAATTGTGCCTTTTTCTTGCCGACTTGTTTATTTATTATTCTGAGGCTGACTTCATACAGGAACTTCTTAGGAAGAAAGATAAGAAGTTAGCAATATCCTTTAACACTACTTTCCTCTATATAGATGATGTTCTTTCACTAAATACTTCAGCATTTGGTGACTATGTTGAACGCATCTATCCCATTGAACTAGAGATAAAGGATACAACATATGCAGTTAAGTCGGCCTCATATCTTGACTTTCATCTATAAATTGACAATGAGGGTCGATTGAAAACAAAACTTTACTACAACAGAGATAATTTCAGCTTTCCAATTGTGAACTTTCCATTTCTAAGTAGCAACATTCCAGCAGCAACTGCATACGGTGTATATATCTCCCAATTGATATGATATTCCCGTGCTTGCATTTCCTATCATGATTTTCTTGAGGGTTGTTGCTCACAAGGAAGCTATTAAATCAGGAGTTCCAAATGGTGAAGTTGAAATCATCACTTCGTAAATTTTACGGACGCCATCACGAGTTGGTTGACCGTTATGGAATAACCGTTTCATAAATGATATCAGATATGTTCCTTACGTCGTAACTACAAATCCCTTCCCTTTCATGAATGTGACCTACCGAATTAGACTATTTACCGGATTTGTTATCTCATAAGCAACACGACAGATGCAACATGTGGAGCAGGATCTGCTTACCCTTCCGGAGCACCTGATATCTCTCCTATTTTTTGGTTGTTTATTCTTTAGTTTTCTATGTTGTGTCATGTGTACTATTGTTTGTCTGTTTGTCCTTTTCATTTTTAGCCATGGCGTTGTCAGTTTATTTTCGATTTATGAGTTTGACTGTCCCTCTGGTATATTTCGTCCCTCTTTGACACAGGTTAAAGAATAAATAAACACGTTTGAGGGAAAAGACACGTTTGGGAGGATGGACACCATTGGAAATGCTACATATTAATTGCGTCATCGACTTCGAAAGAGTATATTTTAGCTATGAATATGTTATAACTATTGTTGAGGTCAAAACACCAATCATTGACATAATAAATACTATAAGTGTATACCTTTTCATGGATTCAATAACGGAACGTGCTTCTTGTGCACGTTCAAGAACACTAATATCAACTAATACCGGATCTTCAGAAGATTTAACAAAAGCCGCATTGGGTAACAATGGGTGCATCAAGACTCTGCCAGTTCCATCTATCATAAATCCATAGGAGTATTCTTCTTCGGAGAAATATTCTATCTCAGTCAACAGTTCACTAATTTTTACATCAGTACACATTACTCCATGAAACCCCGCAGCAACTTTGACAGTACGACAGAGAGATGTAATCAATCCTAAAACGAGTATAAATCGAAATTGAAAAAAGAATGATATTATTTTATAATTTTTCATTATGCAACATGGAACCTTTCGGCTCAAATATCATTGATAAAAAAATATCTGAAATTTTCCCGCACAAGCACTGGCGCATGAGACTTTAAATAGATATTTATGAATGAAACAGCTCAATTATTATAAGATGATGACTGGTTACTAAATTTATAGGCTTTATATTTTTTCTTAAATTCTTAAATCTTTAAAAATATTTTACCATTAAAATAATTTATACATTCGACAATATGCATTTCAAACGTCCAGAACAGAAACCAAGCCTTGATGAAAATCAAAATAAATATTGCGACAGGTTTTCTTTAAAATTTAGGGTTGCAATTGTCACTTTGACAAAGTGTTTCTATGTTTATAATGTGGAAGTTTGCTTGATATGGTTTTTGTTATACCTACGCAAAGAAAATAAATAGATGAATAAAGTACAATATACGTCCAAGCGCGGATTTAAAAAAGTAAAAAAACAAACCCCAAAAATAATGTGATGGCACATTTTTACAGTTAATTTTTATGACATTTTAGTAAAAAAAATCGACTGTTGTGTGCATGATGTTGTATATACATTAACAGAAAAACTCGTGTTCTACAATGTGATCAACCCCTACGTCTTCTGATCCATTGAATCAAACACAAACTTAGTGATAAGATATTCTGACTATTCAAAATTATATTATTTTAATCTTTGTAGTCTCAAAATCATTTCTCCGACTACTGGATGGATAAATATATGACCCAATACTTGTTTGTCCGATTATAAGACATGTTTGATCATTCATCAAATTGGAGGCATTTGGACAATAATAGAAACTATATACTATGTAAAAGATTATGATACAATATGGATGAAAAGTTGAACCACGAGTCATTGCTCAGGAATGATACCCCCGCTTAAAGTATTCAGTAAAAAAAATTATGATGAGTGATAGATGAACAAATTAACACAGTCGGAATTCCTTTAAGCATGGATTTTCCAACCTCACAATAACCATAGACCTTCTTCCTTTATTCTTGTATACACCCCCTTTGTATATTATTGAATAACTCATTGTTATTTTTAATTAATTAAATGTTCACTGTAAATTTTGAACGAAAATCTTTCCACATGATTTTGTTTTAAGTTAATCCTTACACTTACTGTAACCCTACTTCTGTTTTTTTCTTGATTTTTCAGATTTGCAAATTTTCGAGAAATCGCAATATAAAGTAATAAGAAATCACATTTTGTAGCTTTTTGTAATTTACATATTTTTGTATTTTTTTGAATACTGTTAAATGCCTATCTCATAATAATAGTTGTATCACTGGAAGTTTAAATGCCATATATATTTTGTTTTAGATATTCCTAATACAAACAACATTTCTTAAAAATGAGAAACATGGCTGGATTACGTATACATTACCCTAAATAGTATATAAAAAATCACATATTTTACATTATCATTAGTACATACCAATTTCTGAAAAGGGATCAACATATGGTGATGTAAAGGTTGACTGATCAGTCTGACCACTAGAAGTCAAATGTTCATAAAAGGTTGCCAATTTGACAGAAAGTAACTTCTGTTTGGATTCAGCAAAATCAAAGTCTTCGAAATGTCCAATCTAAAACAAATGTATAATTTAATGCAAATGTTTGATAAATTAAATACTATTAGACACGTTATATTTACTTTAATCTTCATGTAATTTGATTTCCTTTGCAATTAATGTTGTGTCATTGGACTTTTTATGATGACATATTTTTAGTTATATTTGTAAGACAGTTTATAACCTGCTGGTGGACGTTTCGTCCCCGAGGGTATCACCAGCCCAGTAGTCATCACTTCGGTGTTGACATGAATATCAATTATATTGTCATTCTTATAAATTTCCTGTGATAAAACTTTGATATTTTCGTAAAACTAAGGATTTTCTCATCCCAGGAATAGATTACCTTAGGCGTATTCGGCACAACTTTTTGGAATTTTGAGTCCTCAATGCTCTTCAACTTCGTACTTATTTGGCTTTATAACTATTTTGATCTGAGCGTCACTGATGGGTCTTATGTAGACAAAACGCGCGTCTGGCGTACTAAATTAAAATCTTGATACCTTTGAAAGCTATTTACACCACTGGGTCGATGCCACTGCTGGTGGACGTTTCGTCCCCGAGGGTATCACCAGCCCAGTAGTCAGCACTTCGGTGTTGACATGAATATCAATTATATGGTCATTCTTATAAATTTTCTGTGATAAAACGTTGAATTTTTCGAAAAAATACGGATTTTTCTTATCCCAGGAATAGATTACTTTAGGCGTATTTGGCACAACTTTTTGGAATTTTGAGTCTTCAATGCTCTTCAACTTCGAACTTGTTTGGCTTAATATCTATTTTGATCTGAGCGTCACTGATGAGTCTTATGTAGACGAAACACGCGTACGGAGTACTAAATTAAAGTTCTGGTACCTTTGATAGCTATTTACAGATTGCATTAATTTCAAACGATTACATTGAATAATTTTCAACCCTTTAAAAATTTTATTTCATTTTTGCTCGTTATTTATATATTGCATTCATGTTTTTAGGAGAGCAAAAACATATTAAAAAGGAGGAAAAGGGATGGTAGATATTTGCCGTACTCTGGAATATATACATTGTACTATACGTATAAAACGGCACTTTTACAAGTTTGTCCATATACAAGATTTGTATTTACTACACTTTGTATTGACAACTGTGACTATTGAGGAAATATTTGTTTACATTTTATCATATAAAGAATAGTTTGATCTAACATCCAATTCTAAACTAGATTAGTTCAAGTTCTTGAAAGTAAATTTATGGTATTGCTGGAAATCATAATGATATCCCCAACCAACACAAAATCAATATCAACTAATATAAGGGATTTGTCCTCGCACAACCCCGAAATCCGTAATGACGATATTCTTAAAACAAGAAAATACTGATAACAAATAATGTAAAAAAATCACGATTTATTGGAGAGAAATTAAGATGGAAGTCATTATCTAGATAAGTCAATGAGAGATGACGAGTATCGCTGATACATTAAATTTAAGTCGATTTTTTTTTAAAAGGTTGGCCCTTTCATTCAATATGTAATTCCATCAATATAAAAATATATCAAGCATGGAAAGATACCCATGAAAAGATCCCTTATTATCAAAGACACAATGTGGACCTATAATGTCACATTATTTTGTAGCAGTTATCGGATCCTTTCGTTCTTGTAAAAAGTTTTTATAACATTTAATAAAATAATACTTAAGTTGTTAACATAATTTAAAATCTATTTAAGTGTTGTTTTCTTAATTTTTTGGGTCTCAATATGTACAGTTTTAAAATATCTATTAGAACTAAAAAGACCGGATCCTCGTCTGTGTTTCGTGCAGTATATTGTTGTAGATACAGCTATGCGATAACGAGCACATTCATAACGGTATATAAATGAAGGCGTTTTCGTTCAATAGTTGTTTATCGGTCTATCAATTCGAGAACCGATTTTGAATAACTAACAAAAATAGAAGCTGAGAGAATCGTAAGAAAATTGTATGGAGCGAGATGACTAGCGTCAAAAAGATAAAATGAATCTGGACTCTTATTCTAATGTCACGGTAGGAATTAGACACAATCGGTTAATTTACACACCAGACACCTATTTAGGTGCTGGTTGTGTTTTTGCCTATTAATGTTTATTCCGTATTCTCTCCTTCCTTAATAACATCAAATGTTATAAGTACATACTTGCTTTGGTCCATAGGACGAATTATGTAAGGTCTGATTTGACATATTTCGTAACTGAATTTTGGCTTGTTTATCTGAAAGAAAGATGCTTAATTGTTATAATCTGGCTTAAACTATAGTCTATGCAGCACTATAAGTAAATGTATTTGCATAACTTTACATAATTAATTGCCTGAAAAAGCCATACATCGACCATTACAAAAGACCATAATTTAGTCAAAGGTGATACTATGTCAACTGAAACCTATCCCGTTTGGCTTATTAAGCATTGATTTATATTATGTTATATTGATCATACTTGTCAGGTTATATCTCGACCTACATGTAGGAATTGACAATGAAAACTAAACTTTACGACAGAAGAGATGATTTCAGCTTCATAATTGTGAAGTTTTCATTTTCTATGTAAGGACATTCCAGCAGCACCTTCATATTGAGTGTATATATCTCTGTTTATACAAACTGAGCGTCACTGAGGAGTCTTATGTAGACGAAACGCGCATCTGGCGTACTAAATTATAATCCTGGTACCTTTGATAACTATTTAACGATATTCCAAAACCTCATGTTTCCCTTTTTAGCGGACTTTCCCTTACAAGAAAGCTATTGATCCAAGAGTTCCAAATAGTCAAGTTGAAACTTCTCTTCAAAAATTCTAAAATCTATAAAACCGTCAAGTTGTTGGACAGTTATTAGATATCTGTTTCACATTTGAGGACGCATATTTTCTAACTATTGCATCATTAATTCTGTCCATTTTTACCTCAATTTCGACACACTCAAATTACACTCAATAACCACTTGTGCTAAAAAAGCATCACGACGGGTGCTATGACAGAGCAGGATCTGCTTACCATTCTGGAGCACCTGCGACCATTCCTTGTTTTTGATGGGATTCTTGTTGCTCAGCTGTATTTTCTATTTAGTGTTTTGTGTACTGTTGTTTGTCTTTTTGTCGTTTTTTGAAATACATATAGCATTAAGATTGTTTTTTGTTTTGTTTTTTTATATATATAAAAACAACTTTAAAAAAAAACACGACATATCCCCGGTACGCAAAAACTATATGAAAATTTAAAAGTCGCAAGCAATATATATTTCGATAGAAACAAAACAAAACAGATATATAATCATATTATGCAAAAAAGGTTAAATTTGCAATTCAACAGTCAGTTTGAGTTTGTTCAAAAGAAGTAATGCAAACTAAGATTTTTGAATCTATTTGTTTATTTATCTATGTTTATCTATGTGTATGTAGTACACACATTCTGATTATTGATAAGTGCATTTGTGGTTATGTAATACAATAGTTGTCAGTAAGGTAATTTTTTTTTTTATTGTAAACCATTAAGGAATGTTTAAAATTTGATGCAAAAGAAGATTAAAAATGTTTAAATCTCGTATTAAAAATTCGAATAAAAACCTGGAAATAGCAACAACTCTGAGGTGAACGAGACCAAATACGTTTAAAGGTAACTGTCTCCTGTCATACATGCATCACCAGCATTGGGAATTTAGACTCGGGCAAAACATCATAATAGGTAATAGAACTCAATCCATATTAACATATGAGATGAATATTCCGATACCTAATCATCATAGATCACAGAGACATATCATTCGCACGTTGGGACACAGAAAAAATGTATTGTTCTTTGGGACACAGAAAAAATGTATTGTTCTTATTAGCTCACGATAAAGATCGGAACATTTATACAGTGATGATTTCTAGAGTTACTGGTATCGATACTCGGTACTAACGAAGGATACGCTAATACTCGAGTTATTTTTTACATCCCTAGTTATTATTGAAAAATAGGACGTTTTCAAGGGTGAAGCTAAAATAGTGTTTGTAATATATCCTTACAAGAAGTCGTCAATATGTGTTATCATATAGAAAAATACCCATATATGATACTGACCTATATGTTAGGTAGTAAATTCTAAAAAGATAATGTTTGCTCTTTTTTTATTATGATGTTTTTTTGTTTTGGTTGGTGTGTCTTAACCTAACCGTAATCTATCAGTTCAGTCTATGTTCAGACTGTTCAGTAGCTGTTGTTTATCTGTAAGCGTCAACGCTATACCGAATTATATGAAAAGCTACTGAACAGTTCTTAACTAATTGCAAACGAATAGTATGAAGAGTATTGAAGTTACAGCAGTGGATAAGACTGGAAAGGAGTATGTCCTGTAAAAAGACGAAAGATTTGGACACTTTTTAACACGTAAGTGTCTATTTCAGTTGAATCAACTAGTTTATGTGATAGATTTTAACTGATTTAGTCATTAAAAACGCTCCGATTCAAGCTTAAATATGAAAAATCATCAAATATGCCAAAGAACGTCACCTTTCAAATGGTTTTTGTCAAGAATGAAAGTGGCCGCATCCGTGTTTATCCTCAACCTTTAAATATGTTGTGTATTATCACCAAATACAACCTACATTTCAATATCAAGAATGAACACACATGCGGCCACTTTCATTTAAGACGGAAACCGTCTAAAATTCAACTAAAATGCTAAATTGTGAAGATTTCAGTAATTTAGAATGACTTAATGAACCTAGTACCCGATTTTTTTGCACTGTATTGTCAAACACAGCCTATATTTATGTAGCAGAGGCATTCTACTTTCCAATAAATAAGTAAAAGTTTACATTTTATCAATTTTGTAAAACTGCTATATTTTGGGGCCAAAAAGGGGTCTTACTGAACCAACCCTTTACTAAATGACTGAACACCAGTAAATAGTTTATTTGTTAGACTTTGCAGATTGTGTGAATATCAAAACGAACGTTTCAAACTAAAATTCATTCACAAGTTTTTCCTCAATTATTTAAAAAAATGTTTCCCCCGCATAAGGCTGAATATGTATTAATAAGCCTTGATATCAATAAAAATATACCTTGTCCAATCAGGTAAGTAAATATAGAAATCTTATTTTGAAGTTTTTCATTTTCAGTGCTTATTACTTGTACAGGATCACTGCCGGCTGTTGATTTTCCGTCGGTGATGAAAAGAATTACTTGATCTAAAATATATAATGACATATCAATCTCAACTATATTTGACTCAACCATATAGTTCAATTATGTCAGTTATTCTCATTTACCCATACATTCTCATAACGTGTGGTAAGTTTTGTAATTGGTTGTATTTTATACATGTTTAAAGAGATTTACTCTTCTTAATCCTTAGACCCTGACTCAAAGAATTTACATATTGTATGTATTATTAAAATATGTTTTCGTCGTAAATATGCATGAAATATTTGCCATTGGACGTTTAGCAACTAACAAATGACCAACAATCAATTATTTTGCTCTGCCGTTACACTATTGTATCCAGTTATGTGAAAACACACGCATTCAACGCTGTTCAACCTGCCTCCATTATTTATGTATCTCTGCCAAGTCTAAAGCATGTAGGTAAGTGGTTGTCGCTGGTTGATGTATGCGAATTTGTTATTCGTAAATTGTATTCTTATGAATTAGCCTTAGTTTTTTCAATTGAATTTCATATTGTTATGTAGAGGCCCTTTAAAGCTGACTATAGAGTATGGATTTTTTTCTCATGTTAAAGGCCTTATGGTTGCCTGTCATTGCTTACATTCATCTCATTTGAACTTTGGAAGTAAATTAGAAGGTCTAAAATACTAGACCACTCTGGACTTGACTGCAATTATTATGCACTTATGTACAATTTCGTTGACTTAATTTTTCTTGAACTTGTTTGAAACGTTACCTCTATTTTGAACTTTAATAACTTCATCTGAGGAATTGAAAAAATTAAACGCAGCAACTAAAGCCTTTTGAAAGTTGGAAACTGTATTTCCAGTGTCTATGGAAAAGACATAATCCTTAAGCTTGTCTGTATTTTCCTTTGTAGCGAATGACAGCTCACTTTGATAACATGAGTGATATGAATTTCCGAAAGGCGAGAATGCATCTTGGTTAAAAGTTACCAGTCCAACCTGTGAACAGATATACAATACAATACATGTCGAATGTAGTGATTACTGGTGAAATATAATCATTTGAAAAAGCCCAATATTTAAAGAATACAAAATGTCAAACATTAACATTTGTAAGTCTTGTATGTTTTATTAAATGTTGGGTCATAAATATGTTACGGAGTTAAACGTCCATTTTCAATGAACTAGTATACAATTTTTAGGAGCCAGCTGAAGCCCGCCTACTGTTGCAGGACTTTTTTGCTTTGTTGAAGCCTGATTGGTGGCCTTCTACTCTTTGGTCGGGTAGCTGTCTCTTTGACACATTCAACGTTTACATTCTCAAATACATTCTTGTCGATTTGTTTCATGAATGACAATACTATGATTTTAAATGTCTGTCGTTCATGATCATAAATTTCAACTTACCCTATCATTAGGCTTTAGTGTTTGAATGACATTATTTGCCGCTTCTTTAGCAATGACAATTTTTGTTTTTGGTGTGACTGCAGATGATTGTCTCATTGACGCACTTGTATCAATTACAACAACGACATCTTTATCCGAAGGAGAAGCTGTTGAAGCATATGGAGTCCTGAAAAAAGGAAATATTTATTGATGCATTGAATATATTATTGACTTGTAAATGTTATATACTCTATATGCTGGAATGTTGCTTCATAGAAATGTACAGTTTAAAATTGTCGTAATTTCTAGATTGCAACCGACCCTTACTGTCAATTTTTAGATGTAAGTCAAGATATAATATAAAAAAGAAGATGTGGTATGATTGCCAATGAGAGAATTCTCCACAAGAGACCAAAATGACACAGAAATTAACAAGTATAGGTTACTGTACGGCCTTCAACAATGAGCACAACCCATACCGCATAGTCAGCTATAAAAGGCCCCGACATGACAATGTAAAACAATTGAAACGAGAAAACTAACGGCCTTATTTATATAAAAAAATTAACATAAGGCAGTTTGAATAGTTACTTGTTTTAACTTCACATTCAGTTTGATAAAAACGCTCAATATAGTTATCAAACTTTACATTATCTAATGACAGAATATCATCTTTATAGCGGAACATGAAACTAAGGGATTGTTGTGTAGCATTATTTAGTTCATTCTTAGGAACTCCGTATAATGTACCTCCTGAGAATAAATGAGTATTTGCGAAAGAAGAGGTGCACAGCTGGTCCTTATTTGAATGCCGATTTTTTTAAAAGACATCCTTTAAACGTAGCAAATAAGCTACTTACTGTTTATAGATCATATATATCCACTAAATTTTATCTGATATTATAAGCGCTTTTGTTATGATCCTGGATTTGACACGTAACTATATAAACATTGGAAAGGGATTGGAAGACTATGTTTTTTATGCGAATCACCACAAAAAATAGTGTTAGTGAACAAAGGGGCCGTTTGTATATCTCCTAATTTAAGATGATTAATCAATATTATAGAAAAACAAGTGCAGCAATGCAAGGTATTTCAAAAATACTCTCACGTAAATCTTGGATCGAAGTTCTGACAGTTATCCAACTTCGTAGCAGGGTATAGAACAAATACACCCTCTCTCGTACTGTAATGCTGCCACAATACATTCTTGTTATCTTGATAAGCCTTCTTCATTTTACCACTTATCAAATCGGTCGGATATTTTAGGTTATCTGTTGTGATTGGGGAAGTGGTTACACATGCTCGACTAAAGTCTACCTGAAAGAAATAATAGTTATCAAAGGTACCAGACTTATAAATTGATACGCTAGACGCGCGTTTCGTCTCCATAAGACTAGTCAGTGACACTCAGATCGAAATAGTTAGAAAATATGAAATATATAAACTCATATCTGCTTACCTCTGAAACTGGAAACAAGAAGGGATATCTCTCACCGCTGCGGGGGGGATTTAACCCGAACGACATTTCAAATTAAAAATATGGCCTTTTTATTTATGCATCTATAAAACACCAATAAGAGTTTATAAACATTATTTCTTTTATTCGTGGTTATAATCTATACAAGGGTTATTTTGTTTCCTTTTTTCAATACCTTCTAGTCTCATATTTCATAGCATTCCAGATTTTTATTTTGCTGTGAGTCACACACTAAGCATAAGTTAAAACATTTTACAGAATACCAGAAGCAAACCAAAACTTCATTGAACATAACTTGCAAAATGAAGATTTATTGTCAATGTACTTGGTTTTAGAAATTGAAAAATATTTAATCCAATCTACTTACAGTTTGTTCTATCTCTGAATTTATACACTGCCGCTTGGTCTAAACAAAGACCTCTATCTAATTTTACAGACCAATTATCAATTGTAACATTTTGAATGAAGGTGAATTTACATAGCTGGTTATGCATGTGTAGCCGACGACGATAACCATATCAACGTACCAAGTCCCAGTCCTTTTGGATTAATGGATTCATGGAATTCCCTCAATTGTTCTTATATATTTTCGTAATTTGAACATCGGAAAACTACAGTCGCCCTCGTTTTATAAAATGTGATCAAATATATATTTATTAACAGATTTTTATTTATTTTTCTGGATGTAGTTATTCTTTTTGTCTTACCTTTTTCTGAAATTCTAGTGCGTACGTTAGTTGGTTGTCCGATAAATCACAACAGTTTGGAAGATTCGTTGAAGAACTGTCTTGATTAACTGACACTATTTCTGCTTTCACGCTATCTAAAACCTTATTCAAGTTGGTCAGTGCAGTTTTTAAATTGGTTTGTATCTAAAACAGAGAAAATGATCCGTATGAATGTGTGTAATGCATCACATAGTTTTTTGAACACGACACAATTTTACAAATACTCTCCTTAAAAGTTATGTTGAGTATAGAATTATAAGTATATGTTAACTAGGAATAACATTGATAAAGATTATACACCAAACATTATCTTTTTGTTCAGTGTTGTCTAATTGTTGTTCTTTTGATAATGTTTCAAACTTCAACTGCAATAAAAATAACCGAAAAAAGTTTGCTTGTGTTTTATAAACTTTTGTTTATTTTTCGTTGTTTCTGGTAATATGCGATGGTATTATAAGTTTGTCTTATACTAATGTGTTCGAATGTTTCTTTGTGTCTTCCAACTTTAAAACTGATGTTGAAGTACTTATTTTCTCATTCTAATTGTGTCTTCTTGAACATATTTAGTACTTCTTTGTTATCCGAATGCCAAATTTTTATGGAATGTTTAGAAATAAGAAATACACAAGCATATTTGAAACGAAGTCCCTAATAAATATGTGAAAGCAATTTATTTTATATTTGGGATCAACACAACATAGTATTATCACTTATCCAAATGCCAAATTATAATTCTCAGAAATCAGAAATACATTAGATTTACTTTATAGTTGGGATCCACACAACATACGTATTATCACTTATCCAAATGCCAAATTATAATTCTCAGAAATCAGAAATACATTAGATTTACTTTATGTTTGGGATCCACACAACTTATTCGTTATAACTTACTCTTTGTAATGTTTCATTTCCAGTGCCTGGTATTTGTACGTAAGGAATTTTATCAAATTCTTCCTACATAAAAAAAAAAACAACAAAACATTTATTTAGTAATTAGTTTCTGACAGACATCAACATTTTCCTTCAGCTGGAAGAAAAAATACAAAAATGTTAAAAATCCGTGGTGTTAACACGATTTTAAAACAGATTGCAACTGCAAAAAGGAACATGTCGTTAAGGGCATATTAGTTCTGAATTATTGCGCATTCGCAAGTCAACAATGCATACGTAGGCGGATCTACGGGTGGACCCGGGATTTGGGCGGGCTCGCCCCTTTTTTAAGGGAAAAATTGGGTTGATTATATCTAAGGAAGCACTGAATCATGACTGGAGTGGGCCCCTTATAATCTTTTGAATCGTTCCATTACAGTTATACATAGTTCGAGAATTATTGGGTTCGTTTCAATTCAAGACAAAAATAAACACACGCATATGAAAAGTCATAACACTTTAAATCTCAAAGTAACTATTTAATCTTTTAACACGGACCAAAACTTAAACCTCATAATTAGAGACCAGCCATATGTAATATAATTGAATACTTACTTTAATAAACAACGCTAACTACTATTTGTTTAATTAAGATTTCTTCGCAAAAACCGCTGCTGTTACTAGAACATTACACTTCTGAACATTACAAGTATATGAACCTGAACAAGTGCTACTCTCTCTTTACGTATGATCAAAAGACAGACATGGCAAAATCAGTAAAATATGTCCCTATATCGAAGACGATTATTTTTAATTATAAAATAGAAATTTAAACCATAAGATTATGCTAAAAAACGGATTGCTTTTTTTTTTATCATATATAAATATAATATATTATAACATGACACACATTATAGGACAACTTTTATCATTTATGATGATCATTCATAACAATAACAAGCAGAAATTAAAATGTTATAACAATAACTTAGTCATACATTCATAGGGTTTATATATTCGTGTAATAAATTATTACCTGCAAATAATCCACACCTATGCCCTTTTTTATCTTTTGCAATTCTTTGGCTAACAAATTTCCATCTATACTATCAACAGCTGACACAGAAGTAAGTGGTCCAACAAGTATTGTTAGTATAAGTAAACTTTTCATCATCTCTATAAAAAAAGAAGATATGGTATGTTTGCCAATGAGACAACTATAGGTCACCGTACGGCCTTCAACAATGAACAAAACCCATACCGCATAGTCAGCTATAAAAGGCCCCGAAATGACAACGTAAATCAATTCAAAAGAGAAAACTAGCGGCCTTATTTATGTAAAAAAGACTTTGTGTTAACTTTGTTTTAAAACTTTAATTCCTCTACCTTAAGTACAAAATATAGTTTGTATAAATTGATTAAAAAAATTACCACTATCTCGTAAAATATATTGCAAATGTAAATAAAACTACACTGCCTAAATGTACCCTATGGAACTGACTTAAAATAAATATAATATGGATATCACTGATTTTCTCAATTATTTTGAGTAATTCTGACTCGCACTCATACACAAGAATATTTGACCAAAGAGAAACACTTTTGTTCTCTAAATTTATTTAGCTTTCTATTGCCATTCAAACTCTTTTTGATACCGCTGAAAAGAACAACTCAGTACCTTTCAAAAATTTTAAAATGAGATAAAAAATACTGCCGAAAAGACGATCTGAAAAAATGTATATCTAACCTTAGATGATCGATCATAATAAATCTCTCGTTTAATACTAAATCTATGACAGTTTTTTTTTAGAGATGTCCTAAGTTACGATCACTTAGTAAACCCTTTTACACATCGTTGTCAATATAATGGAATTTGATGCGACTGTCCTACAAGTGAGAGGTTTAACGATCTATAAGACCAGGTTCAATTCACCATTTTCTACATAAGAAAATGCCTGGACCAATTGAGGAATAAGACAGTGGCTATTCATTCGTTTGATGTGTCTGAGTTCTGATTTTGCCATTTGATTATGTTCTTTCCGTTTTGAATTTTTCTTGGAGCTCAGTTATTTTGGGATTTTACTTTTTATGACTAAGACGTGTCGTAATATTATCATCAGACATGTCTTTGTCCTACGACAGCTTTGTGAAATTTTTTCATGATCTCAATTGCCTTTTTATATTGAATGTATAGATTAACTTTATAATATTTGAAATAAACTGCATACATATCTAAAAATTACGCATGTGGTTTCGGCCTCTGAACTGTAAAGGGGCACTAGGTACGAGATATATAAAAGTATGATATGTTTTTGTTAAAACATTAACGATAATGATATAGTGAAATAATAATACGCTTTTAGCAGCCAGTATTGTTCAATTTTGTCAAATAACCTGAGAAATATTGATGATGAATTAGTCACTTGCAAGTGCATAAATCGACCTCTTTGAATCCGTATTTACGTGAACTACAACTTAACCCCTTAATTAGAGATAAATAACGCATGCATGTGAAACAAGGGTAAATAATTTGATTGACTGATTCGATCCACTAAAAAATATTCTTATACAGATAAAAACGACAATAACACATATTTTTTTTCAATCGATAGGACCATTCTGCCAATATGATAACTAATGCACTGATGAGTGGATGGTATGGTGGAATAATTGTGGTAATCGATGAAAAAATATATAGGACGAGGCGGCAGTAAGGTACATCTTCATAACTAACGTTTATATATAAATAAATTTTAAAAACGGTTAATTATGATAATAAAACTTTGATATTATATTATCAATAGAAATATTAACAGCACCAATTATGTTCTCCTTACATGCCAACCAATGTTTTGAGTTGTTTTTTTTTAACATTAAATTTTTGTAAAGATAAATAATTTTTTTTATGTAAATAAGACTGGGATAAGGAATAAAGAAAAATTTTGTGAATGTGTGAATATTATTTGTTCGTGACACCCGAATAACTGTATTATCTTTAAAAAGATTTAAATCTAAAAGAAAAACCAATGAATCGACATAGTTATATTTAGTGTAATTAACCTTTGTAAAATAAATAGAAATATACAACTCAAAACCTAAACAAGGAAGTTTTTAGTTAGAAATTGGACAATTCCACGTTCAGAATATTGCCCTTTAAAAAAAGTACAGTTGTAAATAAACAAATATGTCGCTCTAGTTAGGAAGATTTGAAGTTTATTTCCTTCCAGAAAAATTATTTATTTTTCACCTGCAGAAAGCACTCACTGAAAGTACAAAATACAGAGTGGAAATTATAGATACATATCTTACGAGCATTGAGGTGCGCTTGGATATGTTTGGAGGTTCAGCATGGGTATCCCAATTAACTCTTATTGTATAATTGATTGAATATTGGGAGACACAAAACTTGCCTGATAAAACCATGGGTCAAGGATTTCTCACACGGTTTAAGTTCCTGTCTATAGATTATCAGTCCTAACCACACTTTATACATAGATCGGTTTTAAAAGGTTACAGTTTTAAAATTCAATTTCAGGTTATTGGATAAAATCAAGATTTATTTAAGTATTTTACAACAAAATCTGTACACCGATTGATTGATTAAGTGTGAGTATGAAGGGTTTTGTTTGTAGTCCTCCATTTTCAAACTATGTAATTCTTATGTACATGCTTAACTTAATTGAGGGATTTTTAATTCTACGTATGTATTTTTTGATTATTTTTTGTTTTTTAATTATGTTAAAATATTGTTTCAATGGTTTGTAATAACTCTTTGAATATTCACATACTTAGTTTTGCTTTACTGATAAAATGTACTCTGTACTTAATGTTTTACCTAGACATAATGGATTGTTCTCTAATCAGGATGAAAGCCAAAGATCAAGGTAAAATGTTCATATGAAGAAGAAAAAAATTGTCGATCGAGTAACGTAAAGCAACGTTTCTATACTGAAATAATAAATTAGTACGTTACCAATGAGACATCATACTTAAACAGTATATTCAAATGATTTAATTTTGATATCATCCAAATGTATCTATAATTTATAGATTCATATCAACTGTCAAATACTTTAAGATAGCCCGTTTTTATTGTATTGACCTTTATATATTAAACTATTTTTAAAATTTATATAGTATATCCTTATAAAACAAAAGAATTATTTCAGATTTACACAATATTGAATTATTTATCACTTTACAAAACTTCGTGTAAAGTTTTTAGAATCACACCAACTTAATAACTGCTCTTAATTTGACTAACCGTAATGGGAATGATTGCACATCATAAATATAGAAAGATGTGGTATATGTGTCAATAGCACAAATCTCAATCCAAGTCAAAATGTGAAAAAAATTAAAACATTATAGGTCAAAGTATGGTCTTAATACGGCTCAAGCCGAACAGCAATATATAAAGGGCCCCTTAACATGACCAGTGTTAAAAATCCAAACGGGAAACAAAACGGTCTAATCTATATAAAAAAACACCTTTGAATCACATCAACGACAACTACTGAGCAACAGGTTCCTGACTTAAGACTGGTGCAAACAAAGGTAGCGTGTTTACAACTTTTTTTAACATTAAAAGACACACTATTAAATATCAAATGAAATTGCTTAAGTCGAACAAAAAGAAATATGAACAAAAACAACTTGGCATACACGGAACGAAAAAGTACACAAGAGCAAAAGATAAGGCACGATATGGAATTGACTCTTTGTTGAAGGCCGTACATTGACATATAATGCTCTGAATAATAGCTGTTTCATTGGTAATCATTACGCATCATTTTAATAATGTGGAACGCATCTATCCCATCGAATTGGAGATAAAGGATACTACAGATACAGTTAAGTCGGCTTCATATCTTGACTTACATCTAGAAATTGACAATGAGGGTCGGTTGAAAACAAAACTTTACGACAAAAGAGATGATTTCAGCTTTCCAATTGTGAACTTTCCATTTCTAAGTAGCAACATTCCAGCACCTGCATACGGGGTAATATCTCCCAATTGATACGATATTCCCGTGCTTGCATTTCCTATCATGATTTTCTTGATAGAGGGTTACTGCTCACAAGGAAGCTATTAAACCAAGAGTTCCAAATGGTGAAGTTGAAATCATCCCTTCGTAATTTTTACGGACGCCATCACGAGTTGGTTGACCGTTATGGAATAACCGTTTCACAAATGATATCGGATATGTTCTTTACGTCGTAACTACAATCCCCTACCCTTTCATGAATGTGACCTACCGAATTAGACTATTTACCGGATTTGTAATCACATAAGCAACACGACGGGTGCCACATGTGGAGCAGGATCTGCTTACCCTTCCGGAGCACCTGAGATCACCCCTAGTTTTTGGTGGGGCTCGTGTTGTTTATTCTTTAGTTTTCTATGTTGTTTCATGTGTACTATTGTTTTTCTGTTTGTCTTTTTCATTTTTAGCCATGGCGTTGTCAGTTTGTTTTAGATTTATGAGTTTGACTGTCCCTTTGGTATCTTTCGTCCCTCTTTTAATAAACAGTGGTATAAAATTGTTGTCTTTATGTATTATATTGACTTATATAATTTATTACTTGAAGCCTTTCTTTTGATGCTTAAAAAAATCGATTAGTTATAAAAAAGAAACACATTTTTTACAGATGATTCAAAATGAAGGATTGAATTTGTCTGCCTATTGTTTCAATATCATAAGAGAAACATATTCTGCCATCAAACCTTGTGCAATACGATATTTATCCACTATCGACAGTTAAATTTTAAATATCTAAAACTCTTGGCGAGCCTTCCGTTTTAAATTTGAATTTTTTACTGTCTCTAGTGGAAAAATATCGTATCATACTCGATACAGTGGTAGAATCTATATTTTTTCATTTAACATCAATAACTTATTTTATATTAAATGTCCATGTTTCAACGTCGACACCAGGTGCACAATTGATAGTTGTTCTTGGTTTGTAAACAGTTTTATGAATTAATATACATTGTTAAAAAAAACATATGATACATTGTTACAATTTAAAGTATGTTAGAGGAGATGTAATAAGATAACATGGAGATAACCATCCATTAAAAACAAAAACAAAATGTGAAAAAATACAGGTCACCGTGCTGCCTTAATTTTTTTAACAAAGATGTTTGTGTTGCCTTATTTATTTTAAAACTATTTTTGAAAATGCCATCAATGCAGCTGTGATATATTGACTTGTCACAGATGTAACCAGATAACAGGCCATTCATTGAAGAACAATAAAATAAAAAAATCTATATTTTTGTCAAAATATTATTCAAAAAGATACATTTAAACGCTACAACTATTGAAAAGAATAATCTACTATTGAATACTTGAAGGGAAGTATATGTATAGGTGCTAAAACAGAACTGGTTCAAGGTTACAATTCACATGTAGTTTAAAACTTGCAACACAATAAAGATAATGGACTGATAATAACAGTCCAATTTGTTTCCTCTCATAACTTTTGTCACTTTACAACTGTCTGTTTATTCCTCTTTCGCTATATTATATATCATACTTGTTTGAAACGTAACAATTTTGCGATAGTTATATATGTTTCAATATAAATGGGACCTGTAACAATGTTTGCCTCTACAGGATTAAGCTTTCCAAAAATTGAAGTTTTTCAGGAATCGCCTTGCCATTAAAGCGGGAGGTTTGGCATGCCACAAAACCAGGTTCAACCAACCATTTTTATCTTAAAATGCCCTGTACCAAGTCGGGGAAATGGCAATTTTTATATTATAGTTCGTTTCTGTGTGTGTTACATTTTGATGTTGTGTTTCTGTTGTGTCGTAGTTCTCTTATATTTGAATTTAGTTTGTAACTCGGATTTGTTTTTTCTCTATAGATTTATGAATTTCGAACAGCGGTATACTACTGTTGCCTTTATGTATCCTATATTTTGAAACAGTAGGGATGATCTGCTGGAATATAAAACCGTTTTAAAAAATAATTAACATTCTATATAGTAAAATATCTTTTCTATCGATCATCCCGCTGGGAAGTCGTCAAGAACACAGTATTATTTTATTTAGGGGGTTCACTCGTAAGTATACCAAAATGTTTATATGCTTTTTAAACATTTTAAACTTGATGTTCTATTTAAATTCACAGAAATCCCACAATAATCATTATACAAATTTTTCGGGCGAAATATGCTATTACCGTTTTCTTATTTATTTAAATGGGCATTAGGTATAAAAAATATTTATTGGAAGTGAAATAGTGAAGAATTCATTCGATTTAAGCAGCCAATTTGGTTCAAATTTGTCAAAATATGCATAGAAACGTCTCTAATGAATAATTCACATACAAGTAAATAATTCGACTTCATTGAATCCGTATTCACGTAACTTTCAATTTAACTCCTAAGCTAGAGACTGAATACGCAAGAATAAGGGGCGTGCAGTTGTCAAAAGAAGCAAAGAGGGGCGAAAAATACCAGAGGGACAGTCAAACTCATAGAGTGGAAATAAACTGACAAGACCATGTCTAAACAATAAAAAGACAAACAAACAGATAAATGTACAGAAGACACAACATAAAGACTATGCAACACGAACCCCACCAAAAATGGGGGTGGTATCATGTGCTCCGAAAGGGTGAGCAGATCCTGCTCCATATGTAACATCCGTCATGTTGTTATGTTATTACAAATCCGGTAAATAGTCTAATTCAGTAGGTCACATTCGTCATAAAGGGAGGGGTATTGTAGTTACGACATAAGTCACATATCCGATATCATCTGTGAAACGGTTATTCCATAACTTCAACCAACTCGTCATGGCGTCCGTCAAGTGTTTAAATTGATAGTTGAATATGGGTAAACCATTTGATTGACTGATTCGATCAGCAACTAGTTCTAATACAGGTAAAAACGATGATAAACATATGTTTTCACCCTTTAAGAATAAATCAACAGACCTAGAAAAACTCAAATGCACGGGTTCGCTATCTAACTAAGCAATATACATATAAGCTGGCATCCATTGGTTGCAGTGTTTTTAAATCAAATATCATAATTTGAGTAAAATCGATGGGCACATATTTGACAGATAGTAGAGTAACGCAGCATTTTTATAAGTACTAGAACACACCCGTGATACCGCGGGTTCTTGACTGAATTAAAGTATATAACTATGCGTAAACCTTATTTTAGTATTGGTATTGTCATCTGATAAAGTCATGCCGATTATAAGATGTACAGTTTTCTCTGCTTTCAAAATCTTTCTGTTTGAACCCGTCGACCTAGAACTTCAATTATTGGTAATATTAATTATTTCGAAAACAAAAGGGCCTGCAATGGAGTAATTTTTAATCAACATAATTGTCCTATATGAAGTTGAACTCTTTGATTCTCTGTTTTACGTAATTCCGGCTTACATATTGAAAACTGTACCTATACGCCTGAAGTGCAGATTTTTAGTACTGATTAAAAACTACAATAGGGAACAAAGTGACAATGATTGAATTTAGCAGTGTCAACCCTGTGATTATGACCCGTGTATATAGCAAAATCCTAAATACACCGTTTGGTGGTGCGCCTGACAGATGCGGAACGTACAGGTAAGGTAATAGGTAACAGGTGAATATACTATTGGTACCGGTATCGGATTCGACCCGGAACTTGTTAATTATTGGCAATATTAATTATGTGGAAAACAAAAGGGTCTGGAGTGGTGTAAATTTTAATCAATATCATTGTCCTATTAGATATAAAGTTGAATTCTTTGATTTGTCATTTTTACCCCATGACGGCTGAAAAATTGGACCTCGTTATTTTAGTATTATAGAAATCATTTGTAAATCAAAATATATGTTTAAATAAACTAAGATTCAGCACTGAGCAATACGGAACAAAATCAAGCGCTTAACCCACATGCACTTGTCCCTGAAAAATTGTTTACCTAGATACGTTTTAAAATATAACACACGGTATTTAACTCTTTTTTTTTAAGATATGACACCCCGTTGTGATCTTCCGCTGTATTTCGAATCCACTGTTGTCTACTCCATTGATGTTTCGTAAAGCTACGTTTAATTATTTACAACATGGTATTTAACACACCTATTTCTGTTGTCTGAATCATTAGTAGCAAATCCTCCAAGAAGGTCAACCTTAAATTACTTTGTCATTTTCATGTGTCATTTGTATCGATCTTATCGATAGGGCTCCGTTTAATGTTTGATCGATGGTTGCACTAATACATACTGGATAAAGTTAGAGAGGGTTAAATGTTAACAAACATGAAAACCTGTGCAATAGTATGTATGTATCTGTCTCAATGTAGGAATCTGTTACTCTAAGGTAATGGTTGGTTGCTGTCAGCCCTGACGTTTTCTTTTTTTATTTTTAGCCTTGGTCATGCGGCGCTACTTTTCCTCAATTAAGTTTTACATTGATTATAGTTTCATTTCCAAATAACTGTGATATTGGTAAAACAACTTTTTCAGCCCATTAACTTTATTGTGGAAATATCATTCCGCCTGAAGCATTATGATATTACATCAAAAACTTATATAGTTACGAGTTTTACATGAAATGGTTTTTGTTCATACTGTTATATTGGATCATAGCGTCTTGTAGTTTTATCGAATACTCATCAAATCGCAAAGATGTGTTTTGAAGCTGAGGAACAACTAAAATGTAATTCTTTTTAGAATTCAAATCATGTGTTGAGTATAACTGTACTGATTGTGATGCATGTGCTGAAATTCTGCTCTGAAGTACAACCATCTATTTTATAAATGCCACAGAATAATTTGATATCAACAAGCAAAGTGCTTTGAGATTGATCATTTGATATCGAGTACTTAGTAGCTTCAAGCTTTCTATGACACAACGAGATGACAAATCAGCCCGAATACACTCATTTTTTTGTTTTTAATTTTGTAATTTCGGGAATTATGGTGTTGATAGAGTTTTTTGTTACAACTCGATGCTATCAACGTCTTGACATATTTTTAAAGCAACCATTTGTTTTTGAAGACCGTATTCGAACACCTAGATGTCTTTTGACATTTGTGTCGTTTGATTTATGTCATATTGTATGACCAATTTTTCTTTGATTTATGATAATAGGTGACTGATGTTGATTGTGTGTTTTAAAAGCAAGTAACTTAAGGCGTATTCAATGTCATGACAGCCTATGATGTTTTTGACCCTCTTTATAAAGCAGTACAAAAGAAAAAAAACGTTTACAAATTCTGTTCATAATAAGGATGTGGAAGTACTGCTAACCTTATTAGTTTGGAAAACCGCAGTACATTTAAAAAATGGAATTGACGACTAGTAAACAGTTTGAAAAACATTTAAATTTGGACAATAATTAATGTTTGCAAATAGTATTAAACCAATGATCAAAACATATATCTAGGGCACGAAACAGCTCTGTAGATGCAAACAATTATAATTTGATTTCTTGAATAAGCAGTTGATAAATTTGAAATTGTAAAAATGAAAGGTTGACCTTGGAAATGTTTGTATTAGTTCTACATAATTTATGAGTCTGTTGCTCCAAACATTTCATTTTATTTATTTTATATAAACAAATGTTAATCAAAATTAAGTTGAAGTACTAAAAGATAGAGATTTAACCTAAATTGATGAATTCCTTATTATTTCGAATAGAATGACAATAAGGAAAAATATAACTGTGATAAATGATTTAATTGTTTTCTCGTGACATCCGAATATGCAAGTCGAATAGGACTATTATATTAGATTTCGACATACTAATAGTTCGTATGATTAACCAATTATAAACAAAGCAGAACTGAACAACGCTAAAAATATAAGGAAGTCATAAGGTAATCATAGAATAAGTTTACATTCAAAACAAGGCATTCTAATGAGTGTTATATTTCATATTATATATATATTTTCTTTGCTCTATGGGGATACATTGAATGAAGATTTGTTAATCCAAGATAAGTCATGCTTCCTGAGAGCATCACCAGAGAGTAATATTACTCTTCAAAGGGTGAACAGACCTTTCCAATGCCCAATAGAAATGCTTATTAATTATGTACTCCCATTCACATTGTTTCATTACTTTATAAACATAGAATACGTAGGTATTAAAGTCATATCTTTTCTGGATTTAAATATTTCCACTTTTACAATGAAATTTTTATTCTTATACAATAATAAATGCTTTTCTCTGCCACGATTATTCATTTATACGTTTTATCTTATTTGCAATGTTCTTAATTTCATCGAGCGTGACGTGTGTATTTCAGGAAAATTAAAAAAAAAATGTTTCAAAAACTAATTACCCCCTTTTTTTTAAATACAAAAAATAATGTCTTTCAAAGAAATTTAACACTCGTATCAATTTTTTTTTATATAAATAACCTAGTAAAACTATCAAAATATCGAAATTTGAACTGTTTAAATACCTCTTTTAATATCTGAATATACCCTTTTATTAGAAACCTGGGTTTTACTTTGTAAACATTGTTTACTAAAGTGATTTCCATATATTTCCTATTAGTAATGGATTTTCCATCTCTTATAAGGAAGTATGTCAAATTGCGTGGCTGAATACAAATGTGTTGACAGAAAATTAAAAGTGGTCATTATATTTTGAAGAATTCGATTTATTTGGGTCAATGTCGTTTGATTTTAAGAACTGCACTTTACATTTATTGTACAATCTATTAGTTCATAATTTTAACAAATGAATACTATTTTGTCACAGTTACATGTACATGTATAGCACACATTTTCGATTTAAAGTTTTGTCTAACAACTATGATTTTGTTATTTATTGTTTTGGTGAATTTATTGTTAGCTGAATGAATCGTACAGCTCTGAAATGTCAAGGCAAAAAACTACAAACTTACAAATTTAAAAACAAACAATTGTTTGACGCTGGATTAATTACTCTTCTAAACGGGTATTTGATTATTTAAATGACTAAAATTTATTTAACGCTTTATTAATAAGACATAACAATTTGACGATCTATTTGAAGTATTTATAATCAATCTGATATCATCTTGGTATATCTAGATTTTATAGATTCATGCTAGGTGACAAACGCTTCGTCTCGCTTAATTGTACGGAAATAATCAATTGAACTATTTGAAAACCATATGGATTGCGTAATCATAAAGAAGTTTTCCTTTAATACGTAATATTTATAGCCTTTTCCCAAAACACCCTTTTACTGTCTATTTTAAGGATTCCAATTAGTGAAAGACACAACATAGAAAACCAAAGACTAAGCAATACGAACCCTGTCAAAAACTGGGGCAGATCCTGCTCCACATGTGGCACCCGTCGTGTTGCTTATGTTATTACAAATAATAATGATAATAAAAACAAATTCTTTTTACAGCTCTTTGTTGTTACCGCTGACTAGTGGACTAAAAGTGTTGTTTTCAGTTTTTAACTAAATTCTTTTTTTTTGTCCGGAACATTTTGGGGAGAATTGCTGACATAAAAATTGAACAAAACAACATGTTTATTTGTAAGTGTTAAGTCAGGGATATCATCAGTTGCCGTTATTCTGGTATCATATTAAAAAAATCGTTGTTTTGTTTTATTGAAGGTATTTACATTTTCTTTCGTATTCATAAATAACTAAGTAACTATTTTTTTTTTATTTCTTTGATATTATTATCTTCAGGATCCCACACTACTTTGTTATCATAAAGAACACAATGTTTCGTCCATTACCTATTATTTTCAAGTAACAAGGTAACTGCAACAACATCATCTTACTTCCAGCGTAAATACAAATTTAATCCTGGTATATGTGAGGAGTTTATTTACAACCACTGGGTCGATGCCACTGTTGGTGCAGTTTTAATTTCCCGAGGGTGTCACCAGTTCTGTGCTGACATGATTTATCATTGATATGGTCATATTTATAAAATTATCTATTTACAAAACTTTAGATGTTTTTAAATACTAAGGCTTTTCTACCTCAGGAATAGATTACCTTAGCTATATTTGGCAAAACCTTTAGGAATTTTGGTTCTCAATGCTCTTCAACCTCGTACTTTATTTGACCTTTTAAACTTTGTTGGATTCGAGCGTCACTGATGAGTCTTTTGTAGACGAAACGCGCGTCTAGCGTAAATACAAATTTAATCCTGGTATCTATGATGAAGTTATTCTATAAAGTGTTTCCAGGAATTCTTATTTAGTTTGTTTACTACGTATTTAAAAGTTGGCGCTGGATCAAAATACAATTTTCAATAAAGTATACATTACATTTCATTGCCTCTTTACTATCGCCTTTCTTTTTAAATCAATTATTCAAATACAGAAAAATAAGGAAGGTGAAGATCACAAATATTCGCCTTCTGATTTACAAATATCCGTCTTCTGATTTACAAATTTGGTTTAAAAGAGGATTAGGTTCAAATGAATTTAATATAAACATATCTGAAATAAAACTAACACTTTACAGCAGTTGTACAGATATCATAAAGTAGTCACACCATTTACTCCAAAATATTTGTCTCACAAATATCCTGAACACAGAATTTATTGTGAAAATCAAAGAATATGAAAGATATTGCAAGGGTTTGATTTAGTCCAGTTTTATAGACTACCCACAATTTACCATGGAGTTCAATATATTTGTAACTTCTTTTTTACACTCAGTTTTTGACGGTTTTAGTATTTATAAACCTAACAAAGCTTGAGTAATCCAGAACAGCGCAGAAGACGTTCCGCATTTATAAAGTATTATTATCAATGAACTATTGTATAAACACCTATTAATATTTGAAGACTGCATATAATTCTGTATGTCTATCTTCGGTTGGTGTCACATTGCAGAATACGCCACATTTCCTATGCGTTTACTCAGCTTTTAAAGTTTTGGATTATTAGAATTGTTTATACGGATTACTATATTAGTGTTGTTCGTTTAAAGCGTTTGTGAATCGGTTTTTCGCATGATCGTCAATTCGCTTATATATAGTTTGAAACAGAACAAAATTGTTCGTTATACATTTTTATTTGACCATTGTACATTACAAGAAGAAAAGCTGTCGCGATAAAAGTTCCCGTTGAATATTTACATTTCTGCAGATTCGGTCATGTAAGCTTACTTTCAATTCCTCCGATCATTCTATGATACGGGATTGTATAGACAAATATCTATGAAGACCGTCTGTTGACCTTATTGATGTCTTTCATGTCGTCGGATGTCTGTATTATTAACATTAAAGCCGTATTTCCTTTTAGTTAAGTTAAATATATTAATAATAATAAGTCAACACTAATAGTTAAAGGCGCAAAAGCAGTTACAAAAGTTATGAGTTGCTTGACCGAAAACAATAACATTTACTTCGATATTTTCCATCACGTTTATTTTCTTTATGCAAGGATACAAATGAGGAAATTACATTACTTTATTCCATAGCAAAATAAAGAAGAAACAAATTCTAAACCTAAAAACTAGCTTCTTGAAATTGAGGGTTGGTCGAGAATAAAATTTTACAAGTGGTGAGGTTGTTTTCAATCCATCGTAAATAACGGATGGCATTACATTTTAGTTACTGTTACGGAATATCTGTTTCACAGATGATAACGGATATGTTCCAATCGTAGTAACCGCAATTCCGCTCTCCTTTTCCCGGAATATGACCTACCGAAATAGACTTATAATCGGGTTTGAACTAATAAGAGCCACACAACGGATGCCACATGGGGAGTAGGATCTGATTAATCTTCCGGAGCACATACGATCACCAAAATGATTGGTGAGGTACGTGTTGCTTAGTCTTTAGTCTTCTATGTTCAGTTATGAATGTGTTATTAGTTTTTTGCTATTTTCCGTTTTTAGCCATGGCGTTGTCAGTTTATTTTCGACTTGTGCTTTTCAATATTCTTTTGGTTTCTATCACCTCTCGTCTATGACACAAAACATGATTAGTTTGAAATTTCTTCTATTATTGTTTTGAGGAGCATTGCCCCTCTCTAACAATACAATGAGAGCAACTTGCATAAAAAGTTGTTTTACAGAATATGGTTAACACTTAGTCTGTGTTCACACCAAACGTCATGTACAGTAAACATGTTTACAATTAGTTTAATGTAATGTACCTGGTTTCACATTGAATGTGTTCACATCTATACACCTGGTTTATATACCTGTGCATAAGTTTTGTTCACACTTATAAACTATATGTCATTTAAATGTTCATTACATAGAATCGAATTAAAATTTCTTGGACAATTTTTATTGCCGTGATGAAAGCCATTTTGATGGTTTGCACCTATTTTAAAGACACTAAAAATTTCTCAATTACCAGAAGCGGATAAAGGCATTTTAAAAATGCATGGGGTTCCAAACATTGATCGTCCAAAAAAGGGGGTTTGAACCCCCGAAACCCGCCCCCATCTTAATCTGCAACTTATTACACAATAAATCACGTAGGCTGCAGCAGTGTGTTTACAAACGAAGAAGAAGGATTGAGATGTTTAGGGTGTTTTTAGTAATTCATTTATGAGTGAATCGTTGATTAAGTTAAGACCAGTGGCAAATATTTCTGTGTACGTCCAGTCAATTCGGGAAGACATTTTGTAATGAATTATGTGTTTGGCAATGATGATGCTTTGAGTCTGGATTAGGGGTTAAGGGAATGACCATTCAACTTAAAAAAAGGTTTGTTGTTTTTCCATTTTAAAAAAACAAATAAAATTGTTCGTGCTTAGCGCGAAATTTTTTTATATTGCGAACGTAAAAACCATAACCCCCTTCCCGCATGTGGTTAAATGGTTACTCCCTTATAAGGCTACGTAAAAGTTTTTTTTTTTATTATAACAAACCGATTTATATATCGAGTTTAGACAAATAATTCGGTACAACAACTACACAAATAATTGTCATAAATATCAATTTTATAAAAAAAAAAGTTTCTTCTTTAAATATACATTGTAAAATGCATGTTTTAAATACCTTGTTTTGTGTACACTTAACCTACCCAAGGCCTACATTGACTATCGACTGCATGTAGACAAAACATGATTTAAACTACATGTAAACATTGCGTTTTACCAATGGGAACGTAATTGTGTTTAGTTTATGCGTGAATTACACTTACACAACACCGAGTTTATGTCAATGTGAACACGAACATAAGATGTGAAAGCTAAGCTTTCGTTTAAAGATTTTACATTTTATTACTTATGATATATGAATGCTTATTCTTTTTAATTGTAAAAAAATATAAAGATAGTCTTCCTCCAAGGTACATATTCATGATGAGTTTGTTCATATGAAGTATTAATATTATACTATTGGAGAAATAGTTGATTATGAAAACAGATTAAAAAGTTTTGTTCTTTGTACGACTTTGCCCCCCCCCCCCCCCCCCCCCGCAGAGCTATAGAAAAACAGTACATTAACGGGTGTTACACGAACTCTTTTTAGATGTTACACGGACTCTTTTAAGTTGTTACACGGACACTTTTTATGAATAGAATCACTCGTGCATGATCAGTGAGTTCATAGGCACTTTAACTTTCAATTAGATTTGAACTTTTTGGTTCACCGACTTATTTCCCGTCTTTTTATTGAACAAAATATTTACCTTAGCATCAATATCTTTTTTCAAACATTTCCAGTAAAATACTATGCATATCAGTGCACTAAGGCAGTGGCGGATCCAGCCATTTAAAAAAAAGGGGGGGGGGGGGGTTCCCAACCCAGGACAAATGGGGGGTTCCAACTATATGTCCCCATTCAAATGCATTGATCGGCCAAAAAAAAGGGGGGTTCCAACCCCCGGAACCCCCCCTGGATCCGCCACTGTAAGGGATTAGACATTTAAGTTCAAAAGGGATACTGACGTGTATATTTCAATAAAAATAAGACAGGAAATAAGTAAATAAAAATCAAATCTTATTAAAAGATAAAATCCCTATGAACTCACCAACGCACGACTAATCCTATAAACAAAAAGTGTTCATGTAATACACGTCCAAATAAGCAGCAAATCTAGAAGAAAATCATTCAACTTATGTCATCAATTTTGGGTGGTAAGCTGCGATTGGATTATCATGTAACACGTGTTTATTCCCGATCAACATTTCAGATCTAGAGACGAGCATGAATCTTAAAAAAAAAAAGTATATGCCTGAATATATATAGTATTAAGACAAAATCCATTTTTTCATAAACGTTTCATTTACTAATGAAGTAGGACATTCATTCTTTTGATACATTTATATTGTTATCGAATTTATATCAGTGGCGGATCCAGGTCCAAATCCAGGACAAAACAGGGGGTCCAACTTTATGTTCCCATTTAAATGCATTGATCATCCAAAAAAGGGTTGTTCCAACCCCCGGGACCCCTACCACTGAAATTTAAATCCATGTATTTGGTAACAAACGTGGGATTTTTACAGTTTTTTTTCAGGGAGGATGGTGGGATGGAATGGCACATCCTGCATTTTTTTCGTCAAAAATAAAGATCACAGCCTGTTTATTTTAAAATGAATTAGCCCTCCCCCTCCCCGCTTTCCGTTCTATCCATAAAAATCAAACGTTATCCTACTTACTTACCACTAAAATATTTCTTTAATATATTACTTTTTTACGAAGTTGCATTTTAAAAAGTCTTAAATGTGTACAACACTCATCTTTTACTTGACATGGTTCTTTTTATCAAATTATTAGATTCCTGATTTTTTTTTTCGGCTGAAGGGAAATGAAAAAAAATGTGTTTATACTATAACTCACATTTACTGCTTTATGGCTATCTAAGTTTCTCAAATGTTTAGTCTTGCAAAATGTATTATTACTTTCTTGAAACGTCGTACAAGTCAGATAAAAAACAAAAGTAACAAAAGAAACAGGCCGGTAACAACCAGCCGAATAGTTTTTCTGCACTTGTAGTCAGGTCAAGGTCATCGGCTATCGCCTCAGACCTTGACCTGTCTACTCGTGCAGAAAAACTATCCGGCAACGATTGTTACCAGCCTGTTTCTTTGCTACCTTTGTATTTTATCTAATACATATTCAAATGTTGATCATCACTTCAAAGCAATAACATTTTGAAACAAATGACATGTGACATTGTCTGTAACAAGAAACGTTTCGACTATTTTGCAAAAACAGACATCACTGCTATAAAGCCATTTCACAATTGAGACATTATTCTAGCAATGTTAATCTTTGGAATAACAATCTGATGATATTAAAAGTCAGTCCCTGAAGTGGATCCGGTCATTTTGAAAAGCAGGTTCCAACCTCGGAACACCATGAAAAGTGCACATGGCTAAAGGTATAGGTAATTGAAAATAATGATTAAAACGAAAAAGGGGGTTCAATACCCCCTGATTCCTTGACCTGACAATGCGTACCAAACATGTTTTTACAATGTATAAACAGCTGGTAGGTTAAAATAAAGAATATCCAAAAACTACAATAAATTCACAATTTGGAGACAATGTGTAGAATCTTTTAAAGATAACAAAACATTTTACCATAGAAAATCATCATTCAAAAAGAATATCTCACACACACACAAAAAAGAAAAACCAAAGAAGACCATCATACATGTACTGTCAGAAACAGAATCCATAAAACATTTCTAAAGAATTAAGATATTTAATTTGTACCCATGTCTATTTTGCATTCTTATTACTCAGTATGAAAGAAACACCATCATTATATTAATATGCTCTAATTACTTAAATAACTGCCTACCAAACTAGAAATTGATGTTAAAATTAAAAGATAGTTGACTTACCCAACTTTTGATATTTTTCAATACAGATTCTTATGAATTTATTGATAATTAAGCACTCTAAAAAATCAAAATAAAAAAAATGACTTACCTTGGGTGACTGCAAATAATGTAAATGAACAAAACTTATTATACAAAATCCTAATTATGATCAATTATGTTAACTTATTTTTAGAATCCTTGAATGTGCATCGGACCGAAATATAATGTAGAGTACGGGGAAATTTTTAAAAAATAGTTCTATAGCTTAAACGCTATAGTGATATATATTTCCGACTATTCATGTCAAGATTGTTTAGGAAATGGATATGCCAAGGAAAACCCAAATTTTCTCTTCTGTAATTTTCCAAGATTTTGATGATATACAATTTAAATCTCATGGTTCACTGATAGGTCTGTCTATTAAATCAACACATTTCACTGCCTTCTTTAGAAACTAATCTCTGACGTAATCTGATGAATACGAAATTATGATTTGAACAGAAAGTTTTGAATAGAAATATCCGGTGACATCAAATATTTTATTTTATAATTTTAAAAGCCATAAAAATACATGCTGACAGAGGAGCAGGATATGCACCATGATTTTCTGATTTTAACACTGATCTCTTTTTGTTTGACTTTCGTTCTGTTTTTATTTTAAGGAAGGTCTTCAGTTTTAGAATATTCAGATTCTTGTATATTTCCGTGAGCTCTCTTTCACGTCGCCACGTTATTTGATTCCCCAAAATCTCTATAATGCAGAATGTTTTGTTATTATGTGGATGTTGAAGATGTTCACGGCGTACGTAGTTTTGCAATGATGACCATCTCAAAGTAATATATGATGTTGAAATCAGCATGCATGTTTGATAGTAATCAAATTTAAAAAAAAATGAATTTTAGCTTGTTGTATGAAAATCGGCAATGGCAATACTCATCACATGAATTCACATTACTATAAGACGTGTCACGGTACTTTTCTATCCCAAATTCATGTATTTGGTTTTGATGTTATATTGGTTATTCTCATCGGATTTTGTCTAATGCTTAGTCCGTTGCTATGTGTGTTACATTTGAATGTTGTGTCGTTGTTCTCTTCTTATATTTAATGCTTTTCCCTCAGTTTTAGTTTGTTTGTTTTTTGTCCATAGATTTACGATTTTTGAACAGCGGTATACTACTGTTGCCTTTATTTATTCATCAAGATTGTTTGCAAGTATCTATGTTTTATAACATAGTGATATAAAAGAGACTTCTTTTCTGTTAGTGACATTGACTATCAAAATAATGTGTGTTTCCTAATCTCTACTGATACCTAAAGACTCAGATCGGATATAATTTGTGAAAGAGAGGCTAAATATACCAGTGGGACATTCTAACTCATAGGTCATAGATTAAATGTTAACGCCATGGTAAACAAAGACCAACATACAAACAAAATGACACAAATCACAACATGGAACATTTACGGATTTGGCTATACCTTTTTGAACCTTTTGGATTATAGCTCTTCATCTTTTATATAAACTTTGGATTTCAAATATTTTGGCCACGAGCATCACTGAAGAGACATGTTTTGTCGAAATGCGCATCTGATGCAGAAAAATTGTTACCGTTAATGTTATTAGACATGGCGTTGTCATTTTTGTTTTTATCTATGAGTGTGAATGTCTCTCTGGTATCCTTTGTCCCTCTCGTAACACTCAGCAACACAAACCAAACCAAAAACTGCTGCACATGTAGCACATGTTGTGTTGTTCATGTATGTACAAACCAAGTGATGATTCTTATTCGGTAAGTCACATTTTAGCAAGATTTTGTATCTCATATCTCCAACTGAATTTAAAACCAGCTAAAACACATTTCTTATTTTTATATCTATATGCAAGACAAGACCAGAAAAGACAAGTTACTCCAACCTAGACACACATTTGGATGTACAAGATGATTACAATTATACATTAACAATTACATAATTATCTATTTGCAAGCAAAACACACAATATATGAATTAGTGAAGTCATACAATAAAATTGAAATATTTCATAAAAATTTGATTTGTTTGCAATATTTTGAATTGCAACGTGAACACGTTGATCAGCTTTATAACATGATATAAATTATGAAAATATCTTAAATCGTGTTCAGTTATGTTAGAACTGGCACATT
Organism: Mytilus galloprovincialis; assembly: GCA_037788925.1. Taxonomy (NCBI): domain Eukaryota; kingdom Metazoa; phylum Mollusca; class Bivalvia; order Mytilida; family Mytilidae; genus Mytilus; species Mytilus galloprovincialis. Next base: position 114,626,936 of record CM075330.1, read on the forward strand.
ACAGTGTGATAGTATACCTGTAGATTGTTTGTGTTACATGTAGCATATCTCTCTTTTAATGACATAATTTGTGTATTCAATTTGGTACATAATATGGACTTCATTAACAGGTGTTAAACAAAAATATCCTTCCAGAAGGGTTATTGAGAAAAAAGACTTAAATCGAAACTGCTCAAGTTTTTGATACCCATCAAATGTTCAGTTGTACAAAGAAATTTAAAAATCTTTATTATAGCAACTTCGTGTTAACCTACCATAAGCAAATTGACACTACAAAATGCAACTAAATGTAGACTGGTTTTTATCATGAAAAAGCGGGCATAAAAGGAAAAAAATGATACACGTGATTGATACACTCTCGTCTTTGATTGGATGAAAACATTCTGTTGATTTATCTAGAAGTACGCATCAATATTTTTCCTGGAAGAGGGTTTCAAAGGTAAACATACATATTTAACATTTTTTTAAGGGATATTAAGTAGACCTTTTGCCAGGCGAAATTGACTTATTTTCTATTCCTTTTTTTTACTAGTTTATGTGTATCAAATTGTCGCCCTTCATTCAAGTAGACAAATTTTGCAGAATCTAAAATACTTTATCTGAAATCTACAAACAAGTAATAGTCATAAAAAATATGTTTATGTTGTGTTAACTGCCATGTGAGACTAAGGCCGTGTTCCCATTGACCTAAACTCGGTGTTGTGTAAGTGTAACTCACACGTAAACTAAACAAAATTACGTTCCCATTGATAAAACTTAATGTTTACATGTAGTGTAAATCATGTTTTGTCTACATGCAGTCGATACTCGATGTAGGCCTTGTGTAGATTCAGTGTACATAAAACTAGGCATTTAAAACATTAGTTTCACCGTGCATATTTAAAGAAGAAACGATTTTTGAATAAAATTGATATTTATAGCAATTATTATAATAAGAGTTCTTTATAGAAATATTTGTCTAAACTTGATATATTTATTTGTTTTGTTTAGAAATAAAACTTAACGTAGCTTTATTAAGCCCTTATCAAGACTCAAAGCAGGATCATTGCCGAACACATAATTCATTTGAAAATTAAGGTATTTCCGAATAAACTTGACTTACACAGATATTTGCCACTGGTCTTTACTCAAACAACGATTCACTCATAAATGACGTTACGCACGGTATTCGGTCTATTTTTCATTTTACCATTTCTTGATGCATAAGTAGGACAAAAAGAAATCAATTCTGCGTATTATTAAATAATTACTGGTCTTGATTCATCATTTGGATCGAAATTAAATAAAACCTGATTTTAATAAATTTAATGTTATGTATTATTACATAATTAAGCAATTACTCCGTGTTAATAATGTCATTTTTGCCGTGTAAGACGTTACAACAATAACTAACCATCCAAATATAAAAGAAGAAAACATACAAACTACTGAATGAATTTCGATGAAATTTGTACAGATGAGACATAATATGATCATATTTATGGTGTAAAACGGTCGAGATAAATTTCCTGCCAGTTTGCTATTTACGAAATTCAAAAGAGCTGTAAGTTTTGAAAATTCGAGTATACAAAAACGAAAGCAAGCACTTTGATATATCAATATTTTCACATAAATTATAGAAAAGGTTCGCCATCTCTACATGAAAATGTGATTTTATTTAATATTACGTACACGTTTTTATTTCTAACACAGCTTCTCTCATTTTTATTTTTTTAGTATTTTTCGTGTCTCCCTTAAATGTTACCATAGAGCAATTGTTCAAGATTTTTCAGAACCATGATAATTTACGGTATTTCAAATTTGTGACAGACAAACTATGAAAAGAAATGTTTCTACTGAAATGTGATTTGTTTAAGCCTTCAATATTAAGGAAATTCTATTTTTTTCATCAATTTCCACCAAGTTGTCCGTGTCTCCCCAAAATGTTACAATGTCCAAATTGAACATTTTTTTCACGGAACGTCAATGTAGCGTAATATATATAATTTTATTTTCCATTGACTGAAAGTTTAGAATTTTTGTGTCCTTAGCATTTGACACGTTCTGTGTAATGATATATTTGTTTGAGATAATTTTTAAAAATTTCTTTTAAAAGTTAATAAATAAACAAGGAAATTTAACTTCCATCAAAGTTTTGTAAACATTTTAATGATCTTAAAAGCGTCGAAGTTTTTGGTAAAAAATAAGTTTTCTATAATACCGAACCTTTCGATTTTGGGACATTTGAAGGTTAAAGTTGATAACATTTATACTCTTAAAGCTCTAACAGCTTTGGTACTGGCTCTATCCACGCGATATATATGTCTAGATTTAAATACTTGTGATGACGGAATCCTGATCATCATATTACAGTATATGCATTTTGAAACAATTAACATGCTTGGGCAGTGACAAATATTTAAAATATATTCTTTCAATAAGTAAAGATTATGAGGAAATACAGTTTATTTGTCAAAAATATATAATCAGTCATGTTTACAGTCTATTTTTTTAAGTAGTAAAACATCAAAATGTCATCTGTATTAAATATAGTGCAAAACTTTGACGTTTTGTACAGTGGTCGGTTGAAATAATTGAAAAACTACGTCGAGTAACGTTACCATTACTAAACCGAACACTGTGCGTAACGTCAAATGCATTACTTAAAAAGTGTGAGGTAAATGTATTGTTTGTGCAGTAACTCGGATCCGTGAAATTACACTTAAAAAGTCAAAAAAAAAAAAAAAAAAAACATTAGCCCCCCCCTCCCCTTTGCCAAATACTTCTTGGAGAAGAGTACCATTTGAACAAACAGAAAAGATAGAAATCTAGTGATCCCTAATATATCAATCCTTCTTCTTCGTCTGTAAGCACGCTGTTGCAGCGTACGTTTTCTAATGCTTAATCGAGACACCTTTAGTATCTTTAAACTACTGCAAATCATCAAAATGGCTTTCATAAAGAAGCTACTACTTAACTTCAAAAAAAGGGGGGGGTATTTTTTTATTTATCAGAGTCGGAATTATTTCCGCGCAAACGTTTTACGGTTTTTTTTTTTTTTTTTTGATGCTGGTTATCAATTTTTTTTTCTTCAACATTTAACACTATAATGTATGGGGAAACTCTTGATTCAGAATATTTTTCATCATCTATAGAACCAGAATTGTTTTCTTTATCTAATTGGGGTTTGGAATATTTCCATCCCCCCTATTCAGAGTCAAATGGTCGTTCCCTTACTGCTAGAAAAGTTGTCCGAAAACTTTTCATTCGATTCTACGTAATGGAAAATTTAAATGACATAGAGTTTACAAGTGTGAACGAATCTTATGTACAGGTAATTAAAGTTAAACAAGGTGTATAGATGTAAACAAACTTAATGTGAAACCAATGTCCAGTACATTAAACTAATTGTAACCAAGTTTACTGTACATGGAGTTTGGTGTGAACACGGCCTAAGCCCACGGCCGACACTCGGCTAACCGAGAGTTTGGTCGGTTAATCTATATTGAGTATGCGGCTATATCGGCGGTTGGTCTGTTAATCGGGTTGGTTATACGTCTGTTAAGAGTAAAACTCACAATTTAATGTTAAACTCTGTTAAATATACAGATTTTTGCCAAATTATGAGAACCACATCAAAAAAAGAAAAGTGTCTGACAAAATGATATCTATCATAGAACATTTTCCACCAGTAAAAAAAATGCATAGCCTGCGCAGTTTTACGTAAAACGAAAAGGCGTATCGCAAGTATATGGTTTTTATGCTTGTACGCATAGCAATATTTTGAATAAAAGGCTAAAAAAACATTTTTATATATGATTTAAAGGACACAAAATAGTACTTTGGTTCTAAAAAAATAATTGTCATTGATAAATATTTCATAATTGTTATATAAGTTGCGTAAATCCACATTTTAATGAATATTAGGGGAATACAGTCTGTTAATGGGTTGGACAATTTAAATCGTGTCAGTTAAGAGTTATTTAGCCACGACAATAGTCTTACTACCTTTAGTTTATATTTTCACATTGAAAAAAATGAGATGTACTTGTGACGAAAAAATTACAATACGGTGCAACAGTATCCTTATAGAAAGAGAACTTTTATTTTAATTTTTATTTCTTTGCATTTCACTGAAGGGTGTGTCACTTCAATATAGCGTTATATGGACTGATTGGCCGCTCGAATTCGCACGAATTTATTATTTACGCCAAGTTATCAATCAGCCTTATTTTTTTTTGTCTGTTCAAAGTCTGCAACATCTATGAATCTGTCATGTGTTGCAATGCAGCTGGTTAAATTCCATGCGTTTTCTTTGAAATATTAAGGCTTTTCTACCTTAGGAATAGATTACCTTATGGCGGCGTCACACATTGGCGTATAGACCGGCGTGCACCAAACGTACAGAGAAAAATGACAAAGTCGGTATACGTTAGTTGCATGCCATAGGAACGCTTAGCAATAGTTCAAAGCGCGTTGCATAAGTTTTTAGTACGTCGAAATACAAAGGTAAAATTGAGAAAGGAAATGGGGAATGTTTCAAAGCGACAACAACCCGACCATAGAACAGGCCAAGGCCACCAATGGGTCTTCAATGTAGAGAGAAACTCCCGCACCCGTAGGCGTCCTTCAGCTGGCCCCTTAAAAGATATGTATACTAGATCACACAAGACTAACAAAGGCCAGAGGCTCCTGACTTGGGACAGGCGCAAAATTGCGGCGGGGATAAACATGTTTATGAGATATCAACCCTCCCCCTATTCCTCTAGCCAATGAAGGAAAGTAAATACGCTTGATGAACGCTACAATCACAGGAAATTTGTATACAGCATAAAAAAACATACAACATACGCCAACATACGTTTCTAGTACGCCCAATACACGCTTAAAGCTCGTTTTGCACACGTTACAAATATGATTGACAGGTTAAATGTATCCAAAATTACTAGAGTATTGGCAGCGTAAATGATTTTGAACACGCCAGTGCTATACGCTGATTTGTGACACCGGTATTAGTTGTGTTTCCTCAATGCTTTTCAACTTCGTATTTTATTTGGCCTTTTAAACATTTTTTTCGTCACTGATGCGTTTTTCGTAGACGAAACGCGTGTCTGGCGTAAATATAAGGCGTAAATATAAAATTTCAATCCTGGTATCTATGAGGATATTATTTCCGGTATGTATTGTCTTTTGAAATTAATATTACTTTGATATTACACTTTTTGAAACCATTTCTATCAATTTTCAGATTCCATTGTCTAAACTTATGTTTCATTTTTCATGTGTTGTTTCCATATATTCTAGCCACTAATCTTGAGTCTATCCCTTTATTCAGATAACACCCCATATAGCAATTAAATTATAAAATTGAGAATGGAAATGGGGAATGTGTCAAAGAGACAACAACCCGACCAAATAAAAAACAACAGCAGAGGGTCACCAACAGGTCTTCAATGTAGCGAGAAATTCCCGAATATGCTTGTAATGTCATTCATAACTCTTAACAGACCAATTAACAGACCGAGTTTTATACATCCGACCCATTAACAGACCACATTTTTATTAAAAATTGATTTATGTCACCAAAATACAGTTTTTCGTGTAGATTTTTTACATATTGATGTTAATATGGTAAACAAACATAATGCCTGTCTTTTTTCGATGTTCAAAATATTGCATGCAAGTAAACTCAACCAACTTGTCATTTTTGTGTACATTTTGTGTGTGTAAAATGTGTATAAATTTACTGATGAGTAACTCGCCTTTTCATTTTATAGATCGTTTATTGAAGCTAGAAAAAAAATAATTACACCACTGGATTCAGTACTCCAAATCGTTTTGTCAGACATGAATAGTTTTTATGATATAAATATAATTAAAAAGTTATACAATGAAACATACTGACCTTGCAATGATTTTCTCGATAACACCTGATTAACAGACTTTAGCCAACCCGATTAACAGACCAACCGCCGATATAGCCGCATACTCAATATAGATTAACCGACCAAACTCTCGGTTAGCCGAGTGTCGGCTGTGAAGCCATAAGACAACACGCAATCAAACAAAATACAGCAAACGTCTTTAATTAATACACGGCCGACACTCGGCTAACCGAGAGATTGGTCGGTTAATCTATATTGAGTATGCGGCTATATGGGCGATTGGTCTGTTAATCGGGTTGGTTATACGTCTGTTAAGAGTAAAACGCTTAATTTAATGTTAAACTCTATTAAATATACAGATTTTTGGCATGTTATCAGAACCAAATCAAAAAAAGAAAAATGTCTGACAAAATGATATCTATCATAGAACATTTTGCACTTGTAAAAACATTTCTTAGTCTGCGCAGTTTTTAGTAAGTATGTAGTATTTATGCTTATACACATAGCAATTTTTTTTTAATAAAAAGCGAAACAAACACGAAACAAACAAATTTAGATATCATTTAAAGGATAAAAAATAGTACTGTGGTTCTAAAAAATAATTGACATTAGTAAATATTTCATAATTATAAAATAACGTGAATAATATCACGTTTTAGTGAAAATTATGGGAATAAAGTCTGTTAATGGGTTGGACAATTGAAATTTTGTCAGTTAAGAGTTATTTAGCCACGACAATAATTTTGCTATCTTTATATTTTCCCCTTGAAAAATTTAAGAATGAGGTCTTCCTGAGTAAACAAAAATGACAATATGGTGCCACAGTATCCTAGAAAGAGCATTTTTATTTTGACTTTCTTTGCATTTTATTGAAGGGTGTGTCACTTTAATATAGCGTGATATGGATTGGCCTCTGGAATATGTATGAATGTTTTATTGACGTTTTCAATCAGCCTTAATTTTTGTGTCTGTTCGAAGTAGCACGTTCTCAATTCCGATTGAAAGTGTCTTTCTAATACAACACAGGGTACATATAACGTGTTCTCGTTCACATATGAACATGATATTTGTCACTGGACGTTAAATCCTAATTCGCCAGCATCATCCAATTGGTTCTTTTCTTCTATTACTTAATCATATGTTGTTTACAAATCACTCTAAAGAAGTAAACGGAAAGGAGCTAATGCAGCTACATTTGGTTATTTTAAGTTTCAATTCATTTTATTCCGTTTAGTTCCTTTCTACAGAAGTGCAGAGGAGAACTACAGTTGTATATGGTGGCCGGTGAAGTCCATTTCGCGTTTTCACCTTTCATATTCTATAGGACGAAATCTCGAAGTCGAAAACGCCAAAAACGCGAAGTCGAAAACGAGAAATCGGTTTCGCGTTTTCGCGTTTTCGATTTCGCAATTTCGCGTTTTCGCCATATAGAATGTATAAGGCGAAAACGCTAAAGCGCTAAAACGCAAAATGGCATTAACCTGCCACCATACGGAGTTGTCCGCATGTAAACGTCTAGAATTTGTCACTAATATAAGTACATCGCAATTCGTTACTGTTTCAACAGCCATCGGTGTTTCATGTGTGTATTCTTAAACAAGTATTATTTTTCTCTCGTTTTTAGCAATGTATCACTCTCTTCTGTCCTTATATATTATTCTATATTCTGCGTTTCCATCCAGATTCTCGTGTATACCATGAGGGTCCGGATTGGGGGTATTGTTTATTTCTGTATTCTTTAAATTGTTATGTCATTTTTTTCTACATTTTATTTATCTTACTCATTATTCTTTCTTTATTTTTCATATTTTGTCAGCCAAATATATTTTATTTATTTTTCCGAGGGTATCACAAGCCCAGTAGTCAACACTTTTTTTGCTGACATGAATTGTCATTGATATGGTTATATTTATATATTTACTGTTTACAAAATTTTTTGAAATACTAAGGCTTTTCTACCTCAGGCATAGATTACCTTAGCTGTATTTGGCAAAAAACTTTTAGGAATTTTGGTCCTCAATGCTCTTCAACATCGTACTTTCTTTGGCCTTTTAAACTTTTTTTGGATTCGAGCGTCACTGATGAGTCTTTTGTAGACGAAACGCGCGTCTGGTGTATATATTAAATTTAGTCCTGGTATCTATGATGAGTTTATTTACTTACTGATGTTTAGTTACATTATGACGTTTATCTCTGATTTATATACTGGTTACCAATGTAGATGACACATTTGTGTCATTCATGACAATTAAACAAAATCAACATGATATATGCGATCTTTCTTGGATGAAATTAATATTACTTTAATATTACACTTTTTGAAACCATTTTTATCAATTTTCAATTTCATGTGTTGTTTCCGTATATGTTATGTTTCATTGCTCATGTGTTGTTTTCGTATATTTTAACCGCTCGTCTTGAGCCTACTCATTTGATCCGATAACACCCGAAATAACAATAAAGTTATACTTTTATTGCCATTCATAACTCTTAACAGACCAATTAACAGACCGGGTTTTATACATCCGACCCATTAACAGACCAGGTTTTAAATAAAGATTGACTTATGTCACCAAAATACAGATTTTCGTGTAGATTTTTCACACAATGATATCAATATGGTTAACAAACATAATGCCTTTCTTTTTTCGATGTTCAAAATATTGAATGCAAGTAAATTTAACCAATGTGTCATTTTGTGTACATTTTATGTGTGTAAAATGTGTATAAATTTATTGATGAGTAACCCGCCTTTTCATTTTATAGATCGTACATCGAAGCTAGAAAAATAAAAATTACACCACTGAATTCAGTACATTGAATTGTTTTGTTAGACATGAATACTTTTTATGATGAAAATATATTTAGAAAGTTATACAATGAAACATCCTGAACTTTCAATGATTTTCTCGATAACACCTGATTAACAGACTTTAGCCAACCCGATTAACAGACCAACCGCCGATATAGCCGCATACTCAATATAGATTAACCGACCAATCTCTCGGTTAGCCGAGTGTCGGCCGTGTAATAGCACAATATGAAAAACTTGGCAAACATCATTCCGATATAAACATTTAATACATATATATTTTAAAAATTGATTTACAAAATTGCAAAGAATTTCATACCTTACACACTTCCATTTGGTTAAACTACTTTTACATTGCATAAATCAATGATATAATACAGACAAAAACATATAGTAATATAAAAAAGAAGATATGGTAGGATTGCCAATGAGAAAGCTCATCAAATATAACAACTAAAACTCAATTCTGACATAAAATTTTATATAAAGAAAGAGGAAACATATAGAATATTCAGGTTTACAATATAACATAAAGGTTGAATACGGTCACGTAAAAAATGTTGTTTGATACAGTATAATTCGTTTTGTTTGGTGCTTTTTGACTCAAGTATATAGGGGAAAATATACATATATAAAGTGCCATTTTAGACATTTGATTATTTGCTATTATTTCCATTCTAGTTAATACGCAGCGAAGTACCAGTGATAAAACTCATTTATCATTTGCGATTGCAGAACTTAAACATAATAACGAATCCCATCTCTTGCTGTTTTGTGAACGCTATGAACAACATTATTTAATGATATCCGAGATAAGTACAACATAGACTTAACTACGCTACCAGCGAACACAAAAACATTTATTCTGATATTACAGTAAGCTTGTTTCTAACTTTATTTTGAACTTGATTCGAGCGTCACTGATGAGTCTTTTGCAGACGAAACGCGCGTCTTGCGTATATACTAAATTTAGTCCTGGTATCTATGATGAGTTTATTTACCATCAGACAATCTGTGATCAACTGATAACGTGCCTTGCTTTAAATTGCGTGTAAATTTGAACTATATTTACTAATTCATTTTATTTTTCAAAAATAATACACAATGTACAGTGCATCATAACCTATTTGTCTGGCTGAAAATTACATGTATATATGAATGTAATTGATTGTTATAATTCAGGTTGCACTTTAATATCAAAATATTCTCTTCTATTCTATTCTATTCATAAAACAAAAAAAGTTTATTACAGTATCAATTTCTTAAATGATGATTGTAAGCTACAATATTATGTATATAAAATTATTGTCAACCGTCATAAAAGTTTTGATTAGTCTTGCCCTTGCACTCTGAACCTATACTTTCTTGTTTTTCTGTGTATTGGGGAAGTTCAAGATCATCAATAGCATCTATATAGGGATCCGTGTTATCTGTTCTATCGCAAATTCTGAAATACTTTACCCCGCCAAACACAATAATAGTTAGTATTATTCCACCAACCACTGATCCACTGACTATCCAAATTATTGTATATGAGTCATTTCCTTTGGGCTCGTTTGCTGTCGAAAGTGACGCTGAAAAAAATAACAAATGGTATTTTCCGCAAAAATGAACAGTTTCAAAATCTAAATAATTCAAATCCTTATCTAACAAGCATTTTTATGGGGTCATTTCTTGTGTATAAAACGATATTTCACGGAATTGTTTATGCCTGTATGGCATTTTATGAACGATAAATAAGTTTTAACAGCGTCTCAAATGTTCTCGAAAAACAGTAACAATAGACCACTTTCGAGTTTGTCCGCCAACGGAAAAAAACCTCGTCAATTATGCGCGGCTTTATGATGTCATTTACCAGAAAGAGGGGATCGCCTTTTTTCCTTCACTATAAACGTTCATCAAGCATCTTAGTGATCGTAATTGTGCAGGATAAACTAGAAATAATATTTGTTCTGTAGGTACTTAATTACATTTCCCTAATGACAACAGTGCTAAAAGACAATTATGAGAATTCAATTTGCCGAATAACTCGTGCAGTATAGCTGTATAGTTTTCCAACCCCTCGCTCAACATTAGAACGGAAGTGTCGACGCTCCTAAACGCACGAATGATGTTCACTAAAACAAAAGTTTTTGACGGAAATGCATCGAACTCGAAAGTTGTCTATTACTTTAAAGGCTTTAGTTTAATACATAAATCTAGTTGCATTTGGAGCTTTACTTTGTCCAAACATTTATATCTTCAGTTTGTTGAAATGACTACTGGAGAACGTAAGAAAAAAGCTTTTTTGAATTCGTAATATCTATAAAACATGTTTATTTTTTAATTTATTCTACCGCGATGGTGTTGAAGCATTTTGGGATTTATTCTTGTGTATTAAGGGGATATAAAGGGCGTCAAAGAAATAAATTTGTGTCATCTTTAACATAAACCTTTCAATTACAATTTTGAATTTAATTTGTACAACTGCATTTAAGAATATATCGGTTTAAAAATATAATGACAAAAAAGTATTCACAGAACAACTTAATTTCTTTTCATCTATAAATTGTTCATACGATAATTAAAAAAGATAGGATAAAGTAAAATCACAAAAATACTGAATTCCGAGGAAAAATTCAAAACGAAAAGTCCCTAATCAAATGGCAAAATCAAAGGATAAAACATATCAAACAAATGGACAACAACTGTCATATTCCTGACTTGGTACAATGATGCAAAATATAGTAATTTTAGGTTAAAAAATTTCGGATTTTTTTACCTTTGAGCGATTCAATAAAGCTAAATTTTGCAAAAGAAATTTCCGATGTTTAATGGTTGCTAAGTTGACAATTATTCTCTAGTGTTTTGCCTATTATCACTTGAAATAAGGGAAATAAGAACCAACTTCGGGTTATAAAATTTCACTGCCGGTGATTCAAAATTTGTTTTATTTACTTCTGAGTTATATGAGAGATAACTAGCTTCTCCTGGTTCACAGATAGTCATTTTGATGTCAAACAATGAATTATATTTCACTGATTTGAAAAAAAATATATGGTTAATTGGCAATTTTCCTAAGAATTAGTTCAAAACCCGCTACTTCGGTTTGGATAAAGGATCGTCTTAGTATTTGTATCATGAATGAAATTGATGTAACATTCAATTCATCTTTAGTATGAAAGTTTAAAAAGGAATGGCACCAATAGAATATCAGGGGATCCTCATTTTGATAAAATATACATTCATCACAAAACCTCAAACACCTTGCAAAAGAGAGTCATATTCCGAAAACAAACTGACAACAACGCATGGCCAAAAATGCGAAACTATCTATATTCAAAACTTAACAACAAACCAAAGACAGAATAAAACGTGCCCTATTTCAAACCCGGAGTGATCTCATATATATATCAAAAAGAGAATGTTGTATGATTGCAAATGAGACAACTGTCCACAAGAGACCAAAATGACACAGACATTAACAACTATACGTCACCGTATGGCCTTCAACAATGAGCAAAGCCCATACCGCATAGTCAGCTATAAAAAGCCCCGATATGACAATGTAAAACGATTCAAACGAGAAAACTATATATATATATATAAAAAAAAAATGAACGAAAAATGTGCACCCGAAGGCGAGGCAGATCTTGCTCAACATGTGAAACCCGTCGTGTTGTTGATATAAGACAAACAAGGCTTTATTATGGAACGCCGGAACTGTCTTATAGTGTAAATATTCAATGTGTTCTGTCGCTTTGTCTTTACGTCCTGTCGTTTCTTCTTTATGTCATGTGCAAATGTCTGTATTTCATGACACGGCATCTCTGTGTTATGTCAAATTAGTTATTGGTTTGGTCAAACAGTTGTATGATATGTCATTGCTAAAGTTTGTTGTGTACAATATGCATGGCATCATGCTTTAACTACTATATATTCTGTGAATACTTCGAAACTTTATGATCAACCACCTTTACATTATCTCATATTTTCTCTATGTTGTGTCTTTTCTTCTTTTACGTATGTCAGTTAATAATTGCGTCCTGTCTCATAGTTTATTGTTATGCCGAATGTTCTAAACGTTTTGTTTTGATACACCTTTGTTCTATGTAAACCTCATGATATTATAGTCTTTTGGCGTTATGTTGTGTTTATACATATGTATCTCCAGTGAAAAACACAATAAATCATGGTATAATTCATATGCGTTTTGCCGTACACTTGATACTCTCTGTGAGCATTCATTACGTCATGTGCAAAGCCTTTTACATTATGTGCAAACAACTTAAACGTTTTGTGCAAACCTCGTTTACCTTATGTGCAAACATCGTTCACCCTATGTGCAAACATCGTTTACCCTATGTGCAAACACCTATTGCGTTGTGTGCAAATACCTATTAAATTATGTATAACAACTACATCATTATATGCAAACACTATTACGTTATGTGCAAATACCGCTTACACTATGTGCAAACACCTATTACGCTATGTGCAAATGCCTATAACATTATGTCCAAACATCTATTACGTTATGTGCAAACATGTGCAAACACCTATTACGTTATATCCAAACACCAATTACGTTATGTGCCAACACCTATTACGTTCTGGTAAACGCTTTTTTGACACAGATTAAAACAAAACGCATCAGTGATATACACTTTGAAAATTAAGAAAATTATAAATTTTAGCTTTCTAAAAAACTCTGAACTACTTCGCTGTATTCTTTTTCCAGGTAATATGTGTGCATCGGGTTGTTGATCTAGTATTGGAAATGTGGTATTTTTATATATTGATTGATATAAAAATGTTATATAAATATTTAGTTTTTAGGGGAAATTATGTTGTTCTACTTTAAGAGTGTGCGTTATACATCCATTCTTTTTTTATATTTTGTTCTCTTTACTTGTTGAAAATTAAAATATTTACAAATATACAGTCATGATTCTCGGGGGGTGTCTCTCTGGGGGTGTGCCTAGATTGACAAAAGTCATAAAATACATATAATGCATTTTTGAAATCATTGTATAGGAACATTTTTTAGCAAACAAATCGTGCAGATTGCAGATTAGAAATGCAAATAAAGACGTATTAATGATTGATATTTAGTTTTTTCAGTGTGTAATACATGTATATGCATAATAAAACGACCATGAATTAATAACATTTGATCTGAAATGTAATACACATAGTTAATTTTCCGGCATTTGATGGCTTAATATCCTCAGAAGAGAACAGTCTGTAATTCTTTATCTTATTTAAGCCAATAGTTGTTGCTGAATATCAGCCACATCATTAAGCAACCAAACAGAATTCATATGTGGCAAGTAATTATTTCAAAATGGCGTGTATATCGACTGAAACTAAAATCTCTGCCCCGTTATTCGAAGCAAAAAAAAAAGCTACATGTAAACAAGAAAACGCAACCTCATTTCTTTACGGAAAATGTGAACGGAAAATAAGTTGATATAAAAATAGAAGACGTGGTATGATTGCCAATGAGACAACTCTCCACAAGACACCAAAATGACACAGAAATTAACAACTTTAGGTCACCGTACGAGCAAAGCCCATAACGCATAGTCGGCTATAAAAGGCCCCGAAATGATTATGTAAAACAATTGAAACGAGAGCACTAACAGCCTTATTTATGTAATGTTCTCTTTCATCTGCATCAAGCGGGTCATTTCATAGGTCGCCATATCTTGCATACATAATCATAACATATGGTTTTGGAAGGCGCCGAATTACATTTATCAATTATAGACTTTTGTCAAGGTCAACACATCATATATGCGTCTATTCAGATTATATTGACCGAGGACGAAGATATTTTCTCGCCACCTCTTATCTTGTATTTTTTTTTAAATTAGCAGGGATTTTTGGCAAAACTATGTCCCGAGCCCCTCTTATTTAAACTGCTTATAGAACCAACAAACGCAGCTCCATCATTTTCAAAATTTCTGGTTCCGCCACTGGTCATTGAATGAGAAATCAAAAAGATTGCTGTCGCCTAGATTTCCATTACGTGACCTTCGTTTTGAGATTGTAACCGATCTATAAACATGATAAATACGAGGATATAATCGAGTGCAAAATTACATTCCTTATCGCTTGTTCTTAATTTATTTTTAAATGGATACTCCTAAAAAATATTGAACATAAATTAATAATATGAAATTGCCGTTAGAAACATTAATAAAGTAAAAAATCTTTGATATTTATACACACGTACATAAAAAGTGTGTTAACGCATGCGGAAGAATATCTCAAGAACGTTTGCAATCTCCCATGCAGAGTTATCTGTCTTTGCTCTCTCTGCGTGGGACTTTGACGTTTTGCGGGAAAATATGAATGCCCACTGACATTCAATCTATTAGAAAAATCGAATTATTACAGAAGAGTGTCCACCATGCACTTGCACAGAACTATTATTAATATAGTGCAATATAATGATATACAAATGTATGACAATTATATATACATGTATCTGTTATTTACAAATATTAAAATAATATATAACAAAAAAAACAGAGTAAAATGATCTGTATCACTACTACGATGAAGTTGACTTAATCATCTACGCACGGACTTGTCTCAGAAAAATATATATCTGTACTTTAACGTCACTTTCAGGTAAAGAGATGTGATTTGGTTTTCTGAGGCAAGTACTTGTGACCATCCACAAGAACTTGCGGTCATCCGATGTTCAGTACTTCAGTACTTTGATTAATATCGTTAACATAAAGAAGTTCTAAAGAAGTAATAAAACATAACAAGGGTTTTATATTTTTTACAAATGTCTTATTAGCCTTATTCTATCTTGATTCATTTTGAGAACTCAAATCGTATCAATGACATACTGCACATTTAAAGATTTTTGAAAATTGGGAGTTAGCTGGCAATTGTTTCATGGTGCTTTAAACGGATAAACAAGAAGGTTCCGAAATTCCAACAATACAAAACATGACAAGTAAACTTTCATAATTTATAATCAGTAGTAGGAAAATTACAGAAGAATTTAAGCCTTCCCTTTCGTGTT
The DNA here is from genome assembly GCA_037788925.1 of Mytilus galloprovincialis. NCBI lineage: Eukaryota > Metazoa > Mollusca > Bivalvia > Mytilida > Mytilidae > Mytilus > Mytilus galloprovincialis. The sequence continues at coordinate 114,642,639 of CM075330.1, forward strand.
AAAGTCTGTCACAGTTTTCTTTTCGTTATATAAGTGATTTTTGTAAAGAATTTTGACTAAATATGTTATGTCGATTTCAAGGCGAACAAGATTGCATCAATTCAAGAGTGTTTCCGCACTTTGCGGATAATTTGGATTGAATCATATAAACTTCATGCCTCGCTAGCTATCAATAATTAAAAAAAACGTCTCGCTTTAACAGTAGCCGAGAAAAGGGGGACCGATATATCTAAAAATGAGAATATTTAACGGAAACTGTCAAAACAATGTATATTTTAGAATGATAACATTTAGATCCAATAGAATATATTTGTATGAAATTTTATATTTTTTAAAATAAGATTTCTCAGAATAATGATGTGCAGCAAACCCCTTTTATGAACATTTGGCTTAATTATGTATTTAGCTATATTTATCGAACCATTCGCGTTCAGAACTAAACGCATCGAAGCTTACCGTTTATACCGTATATCCCGCAATAATATTCATTGAATTTATGACTCTCCATTCGGAAAATAAGTTGATGTTTCTAATTTATACGACGATATTCGTTGGAATATTGAACAAAAAGAGAAATTCATATCAACAACATTACTGTGGAATAATGTATTAATTATAAATGTACTTTGTCGGTAAACGTGAAATTTATTTGTACGAGCTTTAGAAAACAGGACGAAAAGCGAGGCTTGCCGAATTTTCTCCTGTTTCGCAGCAACTAATACATTTTATATTTCTGACAATGTACATATATTGTTTACAATTTACACCTGGTATTTGAGCATAAGTTGTTTAAATTTTAACCATTGTCTCTGATTTTTACAATTATTGAAACGGGGACTCCAAGAAAACCCCAAAATGAATGAACTATTACCCAGAAAGAAATATTCATATTACCGATTGATCAACATGGAAGCGGGTAGCAGGAAAATTTATTTGCACATGTACAAACAAAGCAAAAAAAATGTTGTTTACCTGTTATTTGTATACAACAACTAGCTAATTGCAGGATAAAAGCGAATTACTTAACTGTAACCATTTTTTAAAAACTGGTGAAAAAATTAAATGGGGTCAAAAAATAAATAGATTAGCTGACTATGCGGTATGTTTTTTTTTTGTTAAAGGCCATTAGAGGACCTATTGTTATTCATTTCTTTGTCATTTAGTCTCTCGTGGAGAATTGTCTCATTGGTATTCATACCACATCTTTTTTTTTTTTTTATAGATAGTCAGATTTTTCTTAAATTCAAAGTGAAAATTATGTTATGATGACCATTTTAGCAACGAAATTATTTATTTATTCTTATAGACAACAAAAGAAACGATATGCACATCACTTATATAAAACAAGAATGTGTCCATAGTACACGGATGCCCCACTCGCACTATCATTTTCTGTGTTACGCAGACCGTGAAATTGGGGTAAAAACTCTAATTTGGCATTTAAATTAGAAAGATCATATCACAGGGAACATGTATACTAAGTTTCAAGTTGATTGGACTTCAACTTCATCAAAAACTACTTTGACCAAAAATTTTAACCTGAAGCGGGACGAACGGACGGACAGAGACACGGAAGGACAGACGGGCGGAAGGACGAACGGACGCACAGACCAGAAAACATAATGCCCCTCTACTATCGTAGGTGGGGCATAAAAAAATAGAAGAAAACAATAACAATTTACTAGAATATGCATTTTTTTTGTATCGTTCTTGGTGACACGGTTCGAAAAGTTACCGGACCATATACGGATAAATCAGAGTCATTATCTGGGGTTTCAAGTTGCAGGATTTAATTTCGAATATGGCCGGTGAAGGTGAAACAAGGCTGATAACCATTTCATTCAGAAGAAATATGTGTATGCGTCATTTTTGTGGATTACAGGATAAGGCAGTTTTAAATATGAAAAAAAATAGGTTTTTTTTTTAGTAAATGCAGCTTTTCGTTACACCCTTCTAACTGTCTGATCCAAAATCGGATCAAATTTTTCCAAAATCCCTGTTTGTTTTAGAAAAATTGTCAGATAAGAGGGGTTGGTCACCTGACCCCCCACCCCTTTTCATGACACCCACCCGTCTCAACACGCCTTGTCGGGGACGGAGGAAATAGTAAGTCTTAGGAAGGTTATTGAGAATCATATTCACATCTTTTAAGGGAAATGAACGAAAATAAAATCTTACACATTTTGCAGGATTCCTTAGCTGCTACATGAATCGTGGGAGACATCATTGCATTTGTAGCATTAATCTAGTTCACGTTTCTCCCTAGATAAAAACCCTACTGGGAGGATAATAACAAATCATCCTGGTCTCTTGTGGAAAGAGTTGTCACATTGGCATTCGTACCACATCTTTCTTTTTATATCGTATTGTTCCCTTGGAAACTAGAGTCGTGTCTGTATACTTGTTAAAATTTTCAACAAGTAAAGTGAACAAATTTTCAAAGCATGGATGCATAACGCACACTCTTAAAGTAGAGCAAAATCATTTCCCATAAAACTAGATACATTGTATGTATCTAGCATTTTTACACCAATCAATATATAAAAATCCACAGTTTGTTAGAAAGCTCAAACTTTTAATTTTATTTATTTTTAAAATGCATATCATTGATGCGTTTTGTTTTAATCTGTGTCAAAAAGGCGTTTACCAGAACGTAATAGGTGTTTGCACATAACGTAATAGGTGTTTGCACATAACGTAATAGGTGTTTGGACATAACGTAATAGGTGTTTGCACATAACGTAATAGATGTTTGGACATAATGTAATAGGCATTTGCACATAACTTACTTGGTGTTTGCACCTAATGTAAGCGGTATTTGAACATAACGTAATAGTGTTTGCTCATAATGATGTAGTTGTTATACATAACTTAATAGGTATTTGCACATAACGTTATAGGTGTTTGCACATAAAGTAAACGATGTTTGCACAAAGGGTGAACGATGTTTGCACATAATGTAAACGAAGTTTGCACAAAACGTATAAGTTGTTTGCACATAATGTAAAAGGAATTTGCACATGACATAATGAATGGTCACAGAGAGTATCAATTGGACGGCAAAACGCATAGGAATTATACCATGATGTATTGTGTTTTTCACTGGAGATACATATGTATAAACACAACATAACGCTAAAAGACTATAATATCATGAGATTTACATAGAACAAAGGTGCATTAAAACAAAACGTTTAGAACATTTGACATAACAATAACACTTGAGACAGGACGCAATTATTAACCGACTTACGTAAAGGAAGAATAGACACAACATAGAGAAAATATGAAAGAATGTAAAGGTGTTTGATCATAAAATCTGGAAGTATTTACATAATATATAGTAGTTACAGCATAATGTAATGCCTATTTTACACAACAAAGTTTAGCAATGACATATCATAAAATTGTTTGACCAAACAAATTACTAATTTGACATGACACAGAGATGCAGCGTCAGGAAATAAAGGCATCTGCACATAACATAAAGAAGAAATGACAGAACGTAAAGGTAAAGCGACAAAACACATTAAATATTTTCACTATAAGACAGTTCCGGCGTTCCATACTTTATATTTAAATCGGAAGATCACATTCGAAAATAAGAGGACGGGATATTGGTTACGACAATTGTAACATATTAGTCCTTATATTCATGTCTTTCATACTTTCAAAGGAGATGCAATAACACGAGATTATCAGATTCAGAACAGGACATTGACCGTTGACTTTGACCTCAATTTAATTTATATTACATATGATTTGCTCATGAGGGATAAGATGTTACCAATATCAGAAAGTTTTTCATAAAATATCTTTCATAAAAAGATACCGGATTTCTGTATAGATAAAACTACACAGGTCAGTTCATATATTTATTGATCTAACATTTTCAACCACAAATAGGAGCTATAGGCTCGTAACCCTAAGATGTAAAAGCCAAACCACCCGATTACTATTGTCCATTGTACTAATTCATATATAATATATATTTTAATATTCTACGAAAATGTAGACTGTATAGTTATATCAATAAAAAACTGTGGTATTGATATAGACAAATAAACGGAAATTAAGTTAGATTTCCCCTGTAATCATATTTAATTGTCGAATTGTTCTCAAATGGATACTTTGATGATTTATAGATAATGATATTAAATTACTTGTGAGTAAGGGCCTGACTAAATTGAATCTCTTTTGCTTTTGCCATTATCTATCTGGACATGTTTTACTCTGGACATTTTCAGCTTAATAATAATCATCAATTTTTAAAGTTCTGTTGATTTAAACATTAAAATGATCGTTTTCTCTGTCATGAGTTTTTCACTATTAATGTGTACATGTATTATCACCATTGATTTTCACCTGTAAGTCTTCTTTGTTAAATTTGCACTTTTAAGAAAGTTGTGCAGAATTTATCTTTGTTTCAAATAAAGAAATACTTGGCATGAGTGAAGTGTTATCCTGTCCAATACTGTAGAAAAAAATCACATAATACTTCATTGCATATAAGAAAATAACCATCACTGGTAGTTTACCAATCAAATTTCTGCCCTTATTTAGCCTGTGTACAAGATTTAGTAAAAGAGGGACAAAAGATACCAGAGGGACAGTCAAACTCATAAATCGAAAATAAACTGACAACGCCATGGATAAAAATGAAAAAAAGCAGACAAACAATAGTGCACATAACACAACATAGAAAACTAAAGAATAAGCAACACGATTAATTACCTACAACTGTCAAATTCAAGGGAATATTTTTTTCGACCTATTTTCGTATACAACCGGATGTGACGTACCATGATTTGGTGGTATTACACCTAAAATATGACAAATGGGTATAAATAATCCTTCTGTATTTGTGAGTGTGGTTGCACATGTGTTAGTTTAATTTTTTTGTCTGAAAGATCTTTCATTAGCAATAATTTAGCATTCCAAATGTTTTTATACAAGCGTCACAATTTTTCTATATATTTAATTATCATCAATTTTCATCAAATCTTAACAAAGAAAAGGGGAAATACCTACAACTACGATTTCATTCACTGTATCGATTCAGTCACAATTGCAACTACCTCGTCAAAATAATTTTATTAATTAGATTTTTGAAGAAGTTCTGTTGATTTAATCATTAGAATAATAGTCCCTGTCTTGAGTTTTCATCTACTAGATATAAAAAACGGGTATTAATCATTCCACTGTATGTATGTTTGATCGTGGTTGAAGGCTGTACATGAGTTTGTTTTCAATTGTGCTTTGTGTCTCAATAACAATCATTTCGCTGTTCAACTGTTGATATACAAGCGTCACTGATGGGAATTATGTGTACGAAAATTGCGTTTGGTGTAAGAAACTGTAAGCCTTGTCATTTTTTCCAAGTTAACGTTTCTGCCTAGGTAATATATATATAAATAAGTTGAATTTTTGAAGTCATATATAGCTCCAAACGTTTCTATATTTCCCCCCCTACATTCCTGGCTTACACATTTTATGATGACAGCGTTTAACGGAATAGTCGTCTGGGAAATCAGATATAACACATACCACATGTATCTCGTTTATCAGGCTTTGTTTTTCCAAAATAACAATCTTCTTTAAGCCTACAACAAGGCGTAGCAATTTGTTGTCCAAGGTCTGTATACTCGCACCACGTGCACTCAGCCTCGCTATAACAGTCTCTAAAATAAAATGTCAATAATTTAACAGTATTCTCCCTCAAATAAACACAGAAAAAAGAAGTTGTAACTGCCAATGAGTCAACTCTCACCTAGATAAAAATACACAGAAGTTAACAACTATAATATGGATGTACGGTCTTTGGCAATAAGGAAACCCCATACTTAATGAATATACGTTATGAACATAATTTAGAATGCACTATTAAAAGAGTTTGTGATTGTAATAGACCAAATCATTGTCCCAGATTTTGAGGAGACTTAGGATTCCGTTAACATGTTTAACCTCGACACATTCTGTATTAATGTGCATGTCCTAAGTCAGGAGCCTGTAATTCAGTATTTGTCATTTTTCGATGTGTTACATATTTGTTTATCGGTAATTTTTTTGTACAAAAATTAGGCCGTTAGTTTTCTCATTTCAATTGTTTTACATTTGTCATTTCGGGGCCTTTTATAGCTAACTATGAATTTTGCCCATTGTTGAAAGCCATACGGTGACCTATAGTTGTTAATTTCTGTGTCATTTAGTCTATTGTGGAGTGATGTCTCATTGACAATCATACCACATCTTCTTCTTTATATTGTATTATTGAAATTGGTTTCAATAATCGAAAGTGTTTCGTCTTTATTATTGCAAAGGGGCATTTTCTTGCATTTCATTTTGCAGAGTGCTTTCAGTTGAATCTCTAATTTTTTTTTATATCTCGAACCGGTTTTGACATATAATAGGCACTTGAAAACCTTTTAATTGAAAATATATAAGTGATGCATCCTTTTTTGTTTTTCATCGCCGAGGTTATTTCAAACTCAAACGTTTGTACTGTCGTTTGATTTCCGGTACATTACTGTTTCTAAAATATTGAATTGTTTGAAACACTAAGACTGAACACTGCTTGGCACAATTTCTGTGACATTTTTCATGCTCAATAATTTTATTTTCAATTTTGCCTTCTACGTAGTTAATTTGACCATATAACTGTTTTAATCAGATTGAAAGAATGAAATAGTATTAATAAACTCATCATAGATACCAGGATAAAAATTTAATATTAATATCAGACGCGCGTTTCGTCTACAAAAGACTATTCAGTGACGCTCGAATCAAAAATGTTTAAAAGGCTAAATAAAAAATACGAAATTGAAGAGGATTGAGACCCAAAAATTCCTAAAAGTTTTAAGTAAGAATAGAACTGCATAATACTGTGGCGTTCCATATGTCTAAATCTTACTGTTTGGTTGTCTTCTTATAACAAATTGGAGCATAGCATGCTTTCAGTCCATCGGTATCATCAGGCTCGTTTTTACCAGATGTATCTGGAATTCTAGCACTGCATGGTGAACTGGCTGATCTGAAACATAAATGTAGAAGTTTGTGACCAAAATTAATGCAACTATCGAATACAAATCGTAGTCATATATGCTTCTCTCTTTTCTCTTTTATCTGGCTCTGTACTTACATATGCCGTCATGTTTCTATGATAATTTTTGTATTCTTATTTTTCAATTTTGTTAATTTGCTTTGAAAATGTCTGTACCAAATCAGGAATATGACAGTTTTTGTCCATTTGTTTGATGTGTTTTATCATTTGATTTTTGCCGTTAATTAGGGACTTTCTGTTTTGAATTTTCCTCGGAGTTCAGTATTTTTGTGATTTATTTTTTGTCTATATGCCTTTTTGTGTTTCTTTGTTTCATATGACGTGGCTCTATACTAATACATCCTGTCATTGTGTTATTGTGCAATGGTAAATGTTTGTTTGTATATCAGTATGATTTTATTGTTATAAAGATAATAACACAATGTTGACTGCTGTACCTTTATTTTTTATATTTATACCGATTATGTCTATTTGTTTTGTTCACACATCGTGTAATATATAAATGTACTTTATGCGGCTGTTATACAAGTGAGAAGTTTAGTTTGCTACAAAACCATGTTTAATCCACCATTTTCTACATGAGAAATTTCTGTACTTTGTCAGGAATATAACAATTATTATCCATTTGTTTGATGTGTTGGAGTTTTTGATTTTGCCATTTGATTGGGGACTTTCCATTTTGTTTTTCGGAGTTTACTTTTGCCATTGAAAAATTTCCATATAAATTCATTTTAAAAGAAAGGCTTAATATAAATTAAAAGTGCATGATTTATAACTAATAAATTTCTAAAATGTCAAAAGCACGCACAGAGATCTCTTTATGTTTCATAGAATATATATGGTGAGAAGAAGGGTTGTGAGTGAACGACACTATATGAAATACAATTTTGGGATTTTGAATTTGTTGTTTGAATCTCTACCTTATAGTATATAACACAAATTATGAAGTTTAAACATACTCAGTGTTGTATCTGTTTGCGCAAACGTCATAGATAATTGGTATATGACACAAACATTGACAGGGTCCTTGGCATTTAACGACATCTGGTGACTTTGATCCATCCTAAATTCATAAAAGTAAAAACAAAGATGTAATAAATTGGAAATAAAAGTATACATGTTTATCCGATTCTAATTATCAAACTTCGAATTATTAGAGCTACTTCCTTTCTCAAGGGAATATAAGCATTTATCTTAAAGATAGTTTAAACCAGATAAGGGAAAAAAGTTGAATAACAAAAATACCGAACTCTGAGAAAAATTAAAAATGGAAAGTCTGTAATCAAAAGCTAAAACACATCAAACTAATAGATAACAACTGTTCTAGTCCTGACCCAACACAGGCATTTTCTTATGTAGAAATTGTTGACTAAACCTGGTTTTATAGCTAGCTTAACCTCACACTTGTATAACAGTCACAAAAAGATTCCATTGTCGGGAATTCAGAAATAATTCAAGGTGCTGTTATAGTGGGAAGCTTACTATTTACCACGTTTATATGCAGTTTCTTTAACAACATAGCTATTTGATTCCTATAAGTTATATGGTAGTAAAAAAATAGATCCATTGTTAATTCTGTTTGCTCATAAGCTACAATATGTCACCGATTTCGATATTCAAATATTAGATGTAAGGACGGTTGCTGATGTGGCATGGTCAAACATGAAAATGTTAACTATCTTTTATATAGTTACTGATTCGAAACTAATAAATAATCTTTGTTATTTTTCAATCATCCAACTATCATTAACAACATGTGTGTTAAATTTTTATGCTATATTTGCACTTTTATCAAATATGGCGTGTTTGTATTCTGTTTATATTTTAAGAAACATAAGCACCTGCGATCACCCATAGTTTTTGGTGGGGTTCATGTAGTTTATTCTTTAGTTTTCTATGTTGTGTCGTGTGTACTGTTTTTTTGTCTGTTTGTCATTTTCATATTTAGCCATGGAGTTGTCAGTTTATTTTCGATTTATGAGTTTGACTGTCCCTCTGGTATCTTTCGTCCCTCTTTTACAGGAAAATTAATATCTAAACACAGATAATTTTTGGGTTATGTTTGCGATTTCATTTCAAATAATGTGAATTGTTTGAGATGTACATTTAAAAACCAAAGATACGATAGCAATTAAAAATGGGAATGTTTTAAAGTATTTATCGAAATGCAGGATAACCGTCCATAAAAATTCATTTTATACAATATGAATAGATATGCAACCACTGAAACTAGAGGCAGCACTTTTAACCCGTTTCGCTTTTATTTCTAAAAATACATATCAAGTTTTTTTTACTTTTGTGCATATCTAGAATTTACAACGACGTTTTGTTTTGTATACTTTTGATATCAAGCATGCTGGTCTTGCTCAGTGTGTCATCACGGAGGTTATTGGAAACAATAGCTTACTAACACTGAACGGTACAATGTAATAAAATTGCATCGGTAAGCAAGTACAATTTTTTTTTCATAATGAATTAATAAGTTCTTCTGAATAGTTATATTTTAAAATAAAGATAAAACAATTTTCAATAACTTTACACAATATCAACAAATTAAATCGTAGCAGTGCAACAAGTTTAAGAACAATTTAAAGGTACACATATTATGCAATATGCAGCCGTAACTTAAACAAGAAATAAAGAATATATCTCCTTTTTGCATATATTTAATTCCTTGCCCGGATTTGGCTGTACCTTTTGTCCTTTTTCGACATATATCTTTATTCTCACAAACCAAATTACAAAGGTATAGAGATAAATAAACATTTTTCATTACAATTGCAAAAGTAAATAGATAGAGGCATTCACATTTGTTCACCCAGAAAAGTTCAATTTGTTATTGATCTCCTTAATAACTTTACATAGTTCGTTCAGTTCTGTACATTTGTTTTGAATTCATTAAGTAAAAAAACTTCAATGTGTTTGGTCTATTTCTATAATAAAATGCAATACATTGTTTTCTACAGTTATCATAAGCTGAACAATTAAAAATGTAATGGTATTCATCACCAATGGCATCTGAATTACTTAATACACATTTTCTGTTTTCTCTTTCTATGTTTTGCCATCTTCCAGTTTCTATTGGAAATTCCATGTTCAAAGTTCGAAATTTAAGAAATAAGGATTTTGTTTTACCTGCTCTTCCATTTTATCACAAGTTTTAAAATTTCACATATTTTGTCCTCGAGAATCACTGATGAGATATATATTTAATAATGTGCATCTGGAGCAGTAAAGTCTTTTTTTTTATCTGAACTTACACAAGAACATGTGTTTGGTGGTTTCGCTTTGAATCTTATAATAAACAAGTTACTCTCAGCAATTGGTCTTATCTCAAATTTGTCATCCGTATCCTTAAAATCCAATCCATCTGAATATCCTGATGGCATGGTAACCTTTGAATGATCAAGTAAAGCGTTTTCAGAAGAAAACAGAAAAGGTAAACCTTTCTGTAAAATCTTCCGATTGTAAAAATTATGTTAAAATAATTTTGATTGGTAATATAATACACAACAGTGATATAAGAATTGATTAATATGAATAAAACAATTAAAAAATGATTAATATGAATAAAACAATTAAAAAATGATTAATATGAATAAAACAATTCAAGTGTTATACGAATTAAACAATAAAGGGCATAATAATAGAAGGAAATCTTTTTTTATTTATTGTTAGCCCATTTGACACAGAATATTTGATGCGATTTTGTAGTTTATGCTAAGATTAATTCCTTCCATTATCCGAGATTTAAATACCGATGCTGATGGTATGTCAATACATCTGGAATGCTCATAAATGGTTTCGTTTTCACTCCTTTATTTGTTTCAAACTTTATTATTCATTTCAGCTGATACAACCAATGTAAATTTAGCTTGATTCGTGAAAATACTAATCATATCTACTTTTGATAAGCAATATTTAAAAGAAGGAGTGTACATCTTCTTATAAGACACTTTTTTTTCATAGGGAAACTCTCGACTACTTTTTATTCTCATAAAATCAAAACGCCTTTTTCAAGTTTTCCAATGATGCTTTCAGTATTTTGCCTTAGGTAATCTTTATTCAAACAACATTTTTAACCTGTCAATGCATAACCAAATAACAAAAATGTATTTAATTATAAAAAAAACCTGATGTTAATACTTCAAAAACCAAAAAAGGAAATTTTGAAATAGATAATGATTGACTAATAATTTTTAACAATAATTTTGATAATTTGAGAAACACGTCAGCGTTATTCGAAACTAAACAGATGAAACAATAATTATTATGGATGTAAATCTACCAAATTTTGCATTTTCTTCTTTTTTTTAAAACGAGGTCCATGTATCTGTGTTTGTTACTCGTAATTTTCATTTCAAAAACGTAGACTAATACTGAAAAAAATGGACACATGTATATTTCGGTGTTGGTATTAGATAATGTGATGTTGTCGAAATGCGCATCTGGTGCAGGAAAATTGGTACCGTTAATGTTCTTACCCTAAAAGACCGAAGATTTGTGTTCTCAGAGAAATCTTGGCATTCCTTGAAATTCAGCACTAATTTATACTTCAATATTTCTGCGAAACCAGGCTCCTACAAAATAATGCGTCCGTTTAGGGTTTTTTGTTGTGTTATTGCTTCGATGTAGCCATTTAAGATGATTAGAAATTCAAGTAAAGAAGTGAATGGAGCAAGAGATCTACATCATATTTTTATATCTAGAGATAAAATGATATTGAGATATCCGAAATGATGTTGAAATTATAAAGAACGTTGTAGATGATTGAAATATTTATGATTTCCTTATAGTTTCACAAATAAGAAAATATAAAAGTATTTATCTGGATAATTTACATATTAAATTTCCCTAAAATAACTGTTTATCAAATAACATCAAGTTGTCTATGTACCTAACACATATGTTTATTTTAAAAATACCTCGACAGTAATATGTTTCGGTTCATGAAAGTCAGATTCATCTGTAGTGTCTTTAAGTCTAGGGTGCATCACAATAAACCCACTATTGTCCAAAATAATGCATCTGAAATGAAACATAGAATGAATCTTAAAATAAGAGTCACCATCATTCATGAAATCATCGATTGACAATACGACAAGGCACTGATAATCCCGGCTTTCTTTCGAAATTGATTAGCCACACAAGCACTACAAATTTTGTGCTTTGCATCCCCTACATTTTACTCAAGATATCTGATTGATATATAAGAAAAGCGCTTTTACGTTACAGTTATGTTGATAGCAAGACAATATTTCTTTCGGTACACAGATATAAGTGTATATCAATGTTTTTCAAATTTCTTTCAAATGCATTATAATAGATTACCTGTTCCCGTCTTCGCAGGAAGGATATATTTTACTAATGAACCAATTGAAATACTGTAATGGAAAATCAGCAGCGACAGTTGCAGTTACTGCACTGGAACTGAAATATGTCAAAGCAATAAGAGTTAGCAAATGTAATTTACAGAATATTTACTTTTAAAGGATAATTGCAGTACTCGAACATGTCTGATTTACACATTATACATTAAGTTTTATAAATGTCTTTTATTGCTTCATTCGAAGATTTTCAATTGTTAACCTTACTGTCCTTTTTGTGATTGGTGGTGGGCGAAATATATTTTCACGAGCAACGAATTAAAATTATCAGACTAACAATTTAAAGTTTAAAACCTTTCACACTCACAATAAAAAACTGAAAATGTTACAGATTATTGAAATTCACTACTTTGACTAATTGTCGGCTAAACTTTATAGTTGTTTTGTGAAACTTAATTCCATTGGCTACACACATGGACCACCTTTTTTGTAACCTGTTTTTTGTCTGTTGGTCTTTCTCGTTTTTTGCCATGGCGTTGTCAGTTTATTTTCGACTTATTAGTTCGAATAATTCTGTGAAATCTTTTGACTCCATTTTATAGATAGAAAAATCATCAAATGATGAATTCATATTGCAATGTTAAGTTTCTATTCTTGCGAATGAGTTGTTTCCTTCTTTTTTTATAATACTTTAGCCAAAAAGCTAAATAAAACTATTTACTTGGCTTTATGAAGGGTATGTATAAATGTCAGAACTATTCCGGATCCCCAGCCATCCACATATGGTGTTGTGACATACATAGTGTTCGGATGACCTAAAGCCTGGCGCCACCTAAAATTAAAATTCTTTTATATCCATGGGTAAATATACTGAAAACAATGTATTTTACGCAACAGAGAAATATAAAATGAAATGAGTTATATTCCCAATGAAAAAAATAAAACTACACTTTTAATGCTGGAATGTCCCAGTAAAAAAACAATATCTGTGCTTGTAAATGGTTTCAGTGTATCTGATGTTCTGTTGTTTTCCTCTAAAAGTTGATGTATTATCTTCGGTTTTAGATTCTAACCCGGATTTGTTTTTTCTCATTCAAGTTATGACTTTTAAACAGCAGCATAATACTGTTTCTTTTGTTTATTTGGTATATGTGCGGTTTTTTTAATCTAAAGGTTTGTAAGGATACTATAGAAACTTACTGATGAATCAAATGGTTGATAGATTTTCCGTTGAATTACTGTTTTTTTCTTTTCATTCGTGACCTTAGATTAAAGCGTAATCCGATTATTTTCGAATTTTCGTTTTACAAACAAAGGATAGGTAATTCATAGATATTTCTCACCAAGGTCTCTTTTCATGGTCAAAGTTCTTATGCATCAGAATTCCCGGATATGTCCTCATGATTCCTGATTTTGTACCAATGTACCGCCATGACACATAACTGACCGGGTGTTGCTTCCAAAACTGCTCAGCTTTATAAGTAGCCCATACAGATGAACGCACAGTTGACTATGCAAATGTTTTTAGAAAAGTAAAATTAATTCATTTTTTATATAAAGTATGAGAAAGTAATCGTATAGTATTATTGTTGAAATGAACTTTTGATTCAGAGTTCTTTCCTCAAACGCAAAATATAATACGAGATTTAGATAAAAAGACGGTTGAAACCCTAAAATGCATTATTTTTATACATTATAAATTCAAAGAGTCGGTTATTGTCAGATGCCTCTCATTATAGCAATTTCCAATTTTATAGTAGTATTATATTGTGAGCTGTAAGAAATTACTATATACTGTTAACCATGCGAGTATTATCCGTCGTTTTATTCTTCTATTAATCATTTTGAAAAAAGTCTGACAATTCAGTATATCTGCTATTTTGCTATTTAGAATTTATAAAGTTTGTTTTCATGTAGTAACAAAAATTGAAATATGATACTGATTTGTGTCATAAATCGATATGCAAGTTCAAAATATGTCTTGATGCTTGATATGCATATGTTCAGATATTTTTATATTTGTGACGTATGATGTTTTGAGATAACATTCTGATATGTGCTAATTTACTTTTCTCTCTTTTTTCCAGTTTGTTTATTCAAAATCAAACGCATCTCTGATTACTTTCAAACGTCAAAAATAGGGACGAAAGATATTAGAGGGACATTCAAATTCACAGATCGAAAATAAACTGAAAACGCCATGGCTAAAAAAGAAAAAAACAAACAGACAAATAATATTACACACTACACAACATAAAAAAACCCTAAAAATTAAGCAACACGGCCCCGCCAAAAACTTGGGGTGATCAATTCACGATATATTACCTACTATAACATATATTTATGAATACATTGATGTGCCTCGTAGTTGTCTAAATGTCTGTTCTGTTTTATAATTTATTTGAGATTATCGGACTGTTTCTTACAATTTTTGTTTTCTTTGTCTGACATTATGTATATTTATTTAAAGAAAAATTACCAATGCCATTGTAATATATGCTATAGTGTTTTCTTACTGTAAAAATTATCATTCACATTTTTTCTGTATATATCTGACCTTAAAACCTGGATTACTTCCCGTTGACGTGATATAGTTTGTATATTTGGTGACATCCTCGGCTGTTTCGTCGCTGTCTATGAATTGAAATGGATTCTGGAATGCAGACTGAGTGAACTTGACAGAACTGTGATCTGAAATGTAAAATTGAGAGATAATTGAAGTATTCTATTGAATAATTGAAACTCTAAAGAACTTAATGATATTTTGCAGGAACGTACAAAAACTAAAGTATTGTTATATAAAGCTTACATATTCTTTAACATCATTTACCAAGGACGAAATTTTACAAAATCATAAATCTGTCCTTCTTTCTTTTGGTATCAACATCAAAGAAAACGAAGAAAACTTGCCTTCATTATACTGGATACCCAAATTACACAAAACTCCATATAAAGAACGATACATAGCTGGGTCTTCAAAATGTTCAACCAAACATCTTTCTAAAGTACTGACTACTATTCTTTCGACAGTTAAAGATGGGCTTCAAAAATATTGTGAGGAGATATATTCTACCAGTGGTGTTAACCAGATGTGGATTCTCAAAAATTCGAAAGATCTACTGCTTAACCTTCAATCACAATCTTTGCAATTTTGCAGCAACATAAAAACTTTTGATTTTTCTACGCTATATACTACTATTCCCCATGCTCAGTTGAAAGATCGACTACACCATCCCATAAAACAGAGCTTTTTCTATAAAAATGGAAATCGTAGATACAAATTTCTTGTTTTGGGTTACAATAATTCATATTTTGTGAAAAATCACACTGAATCTCCCAGAAAATATACAGAAGATGATATTATCAAAATGCTGGACTTTTTGATCGACAATATATTTGTTGAGTTTGGAGGATTTATATTTCAACAGACAGTCGGTATTCCAATGGGTACTAATTGTGCACCCCTGCTGGCTGATTTGTTTTTGTACTCGTATGAAGCAGAATTCATTCAGAACCTTCTAAAAGACAAAAAGAAAAAGCACCTTGCGAAATTCTTTAATTCTACTTTCCGATATATTGATGATGTTCTATCATTGAATAACCCATATTTCAGCCAATACTTACATCTCATATATCCAAGTGAACTTGAAATTAAGGATACCACTGATACTAGAAGGACTGCTTCATACCTTGATCTTTTCCTCAATATTGACGTAGATGGACGACTTCACACGAAAATCTATGATAAACGGGACGATTTCAACTTCCCAATTATCAATTTCCCATTTCTCAGCAGTAACATACCCTCTGCCCCTTCGTATGGTGTTTACATATCACAATTGATACGTTATTCACGTGCTTGTTCACACTATACGGACTTCATATACAGGAGTGTGCTCCTTACGCAGAAACTGCTCCAACAAAGTTATGAGGAGGACAGATTAAAATTGACACTCAGTAAATTTTATGGACACCATCACGATTTGGTGGATCCATACGATGTTTCGTTGACCAAACTAGCTAAGGACATTTTTACCACATGGTAGATTGTGTTTTGTCATAATGTCGTCTAATCTTTTAATTACCAAACGTGACTTATTCCCGATTGTGACTGTTTTGCCGAGTGTGAACTCGCATTACTATAAGACGTGGTACGGTACTTATCCATCCCAAATTCATGTATTTAGTTTAAATGTTTAATGTTATATTTGTAATTCTCATCGGATTTTGTCAAATGTGTTGACGTCTTTTCTATTATATTTATGTGTTATGGTAAAGAAAATTAATCACCGCCTTCATTTATCAGATTTGATTTCGTTCAAAGTAATCAGTACGATATTTTACGTTTGAAGTTAGATTCATAACAAACCTGACATAGTTTTATAATATAGTTAATTGCTACCTCAGTTTTATATTAATAAGAATTAAAATGTGCTTTGTTATTAAATGCAATATCAGTATTTAGTTCAAATATATAATCTTAAATTAATCCTAATTCTATCTTATTCATTCTTATGTGACGTCATTTTTCATTTTTTGATGCTCTGTTTTACTAATTCAAATGACGTCATTTTTTCGTCATTTTTCAGTTTCAAATAGGACGTCACTTGGCGTAGAGGTTTAAACGTATTCGGATGTGTCTACTTTTGTGTTTCAAATGTCTGGTTATGTAAATGTATTTCAGTAATGTTGTTTCCTGTAATTAGTTAATACTTCAGCTTTATCATGTACATCTTTTGAATATTCATTTTATTAAATTTACTGTTTGCAAAAGTATAAATTACTCTAAATTATAGGGATTTTCTGGTAACTTAACAGAAAACCCTTGCCGTTTTTGGCACAACCTTTTTGATCTTTTGGTCCTCGATGCTGTTCAACTTTGTACTCGTTTCGGCTTTCAAACTTTTGTATCTGTGCGTCACACATAGGTCTTGTGTGGACAAAATACACTTCTGGCGTATTAAAATTTTGAACTTGTTGCCTTTTGTTGGCTGTTGTTCGTGTGATTCTTTGTCAATTGTGTTCTCCAATTTATTTATATTGTAGTCCTGTGTTGTCATTTTGATGTTATATTTCACATGGCCATAAAAGTGCGAGGTTTGGCATGCCACAAAACCAGGTTCAACCCACCATTTTTTCCTTTAAAAATGCCCTGTACCAAGTCAGGAATATGGTCATTGTTATATTATAGTTCGTTTCTGTGTGTATTACATTATAACGTTGTGTCGTTTGTTTTCTCTTATTTTTGAGTGTAAATTCACATTGCGATAAGACGTGTCACGGTACTTGTCTATCCCAAATTCATGTATTTGGTTTTGATGTTATATATATATGTTATAGTTGTTATTCTCGTGGGATTTTGTCTATATGTGTTACATTTTAGTGTTATGTCGTTGTTCTCCTCTTATATTTAATGCGTTTCCCTCGGTTTTAGTTTGTTATCCCGATTTTGTTTTTTGTCCATGGATTTATGAGTTTTGAACAGCGGTATACTACTGTTGCCTTTATTTACAGAAGATGAGAAAAACGCTGCGAATTTGCGAGATTTATAGTCTTACATACATCCAATAACACCAGGTCGATATCACTGATGGTGGACTGTTTGTCCCTAGGGTTTCATCAGCCAGTAATCGATACTTTATAATTTATAACATACTTTCCAAAAATCCGTGTCAAATACATAATATGTTTTAAAGTAACTAAGGTCCAACTCATATTTATTTTACCAAAGATGCCCCCTCTATTAACCAACGGGAGAATACTGTAAAATTAGTTTTCCATCGCTTGACAGATTTTACTTGTCTGAGAAAGTAATTTGCTACACCCATCACTACATATATATTAAATGACACAATGACTTCATAAATATCGACTATCCTTTTAAGGTTAGAATGAAGTTTTGACGTGTTGACGTACTATGTTACCTACCTAATGTAGCACGTCTTCTGTAGAATTTACAATTTTTAAAGTCATCCCTCAAAAGACTCCGATCATGAAACATGAACAGATGATTTAAATCTGTGCCGCTGGGCTGAAACTGTGATTCGTCAATTTCGGAGTACGATTCGTCCACAAGAACAATACACAAAGAAAAGTTACTCCGAGGTACCTGTAAAACATTACTTAAACTTTCTCACCTTTTTTATATGATAATTTATATATGCCAAGCTAACATGTAATACGATGTTTATTTTCACGACAAGATTTTCTAAAACATTTTTCTTCAAATTTCTCAAAAAAAATGTGGCGAGAAGAAAGAACAGACAATGAGGAATCTATGACTTCAATCTTATTTTGATTTCAACGAGAAGTTTGTCTAAGTACAATTAATTTGCGACAGAAAAAAACATAAGATTTGAATAAACCAAGCTTCGTATACAATAAAGTTATATTTTCATTGTTTATTAAGGACGGTTGATCAATGTATACAGAATGAGTCATACTTATTTAAATTTACTGTCAATTATCTTTAAATGAAAGTAAAGCAGTTGGTTACACGTGTCATGATGTTGCGTGAATGTCTACACCAATACCAATTATTTATTAAATTCAAATAATTTAGTGTTCTTTTTCAGATTTTTACAGTATCTTACTTTTTGATATAGAAAATATATCTTTACTTACTGGACCCCAGAAAAAATTGGCATTTAGAATAACATCCTTGCTGCCGTCATTAATAAGCTTTCCACGCGGCTTTGTGAACACCTTGGTAAAGTTTTTAAATCCAGAACCACCACTGAAATGATAGAACTATTCCATGAGTATATACTAAATAATTAAAGGTTATCCGTTCAACAGTTTGATAGAATAAAACAAAACAGTATACATATTCAAAGTTACCCATTGAAATTCTCTTACTTTTTCTAGTGGATTGATAGTTTTACCTGGTCCTTTTTTTGGTAAGAATTCAAAAATATAGATTTCTAAACGACAAAACCTGTAAAATATTTGATCTTAATTCGCCAGTAAACTATTTTAATTCTTAAATGTGTATTATCTATCCAAGTTGCCTTTGTCTTGCAATCATGTTCTGCATTGTATCAAACTATTTTAGCTGTGTTTGTTTGATTTGTTGTTTTTGGACCGTATACGTATACTCGTACAGTTGGACCGTATCAGTACGCTCATACGGTCTAGTACGAGTTAGAACATATAAATATTTGGAGCATATGGATTACTTCGAAAAAAAAACCACATGAAAATCTTTCATTCAGTTGCACATATTAATAATATTAATAAACATTCAATAAATTGTAATTCAATATTTATGTAATTATTAATCTGAGTCCTATTTTAGCACTCTTGCCCATGTTGAAACTTGCTGTCATAAAGAACGTCAGATTTTTTACATTTATATGTTTAGTTCATGCATTTTTTGTTATACTATTGTTTTAGAAAAAGGGAGAAGGTTTGATACTATTAAAACGTTAAATTCCGCAGCAAATGATTGCACCTGTCCTAAGTCAGGAATCTGATGTACAGTAGTTGTCGTTTGTTTATATAGTTTATGCGTGTTTCTCGTTTCTCGCTTTTTTTAAAATATATATATATAAGACTGTTGGTTATCCCGTTTGAAGGGTTTTACACTAGTAATTTTGGGGCCCTTTATAGCTCGTTGTTCGGTGAAGGCCGTACCTTGACCTATAATGGTTAAATTTTATAAATTTTTATTTGGATGGAAAGTTATCTCATTTGCACTCATACCACACTTTCCTATATCTATGTTCCTTTGTATTTGAATTTCTTGTCAGTAAGGAAAAACCTTGCAGCAGTCGATGCAATGAACACCCTTCTGTTTTCCAATGTGCAGTTTCAATTTTGCGCGTTAAAAGTTCTATATCATCCATATCATAACAAGAATTTAATATGCTAAGTTCACATGTCAGTTTGTACACATTTTCATCTCACCCAATTGTATCGTTAACCCTACATACTAATCGGGGAAGATCATATCAAGCCTATTTTTTCAATCTTTGCATTTGTTTTCGACACATTTGTATTATATTTTCTCATTGTGATTTCAGCAGATTATTTTTTACAATTTCTGTCCAGCATCTTTGACAGTTTTTGTAATAAAGTTCATTGTTATTCTAAAACATGTTCATCCTTAATTATGAATACATTTTCCAAAAACTCAATTTCAGTAAGTACAATTATATTTCATGTATGAGTGATATGTACAGGAGATCAACAGATTAAATTACCGTGATATTTTTTTAGAATAGTTAAAACATTATGTTTTCATTTTATTTACGTCTGAACTCATTACATTAATTCTTTATTTTAGATACGTCGATCTGTATTCAACTATAAAACCAGGTTTAATCCACCGTTGTGTACATACGAAAATGCCTGTACCAAGTCAGGAATATGACAGTAGTTATCCATTTGTTTGATGTGTTTGAGCTTATGATTTTGTCGTTTGATTACGGATTTTCCGTTTTAAAGTTCTCCTCAGAGTTCGGTATTTTTATTATTTCACTTTTTATACCTCTTCATTGATTCAATAACGTTATGCGCTGCCTGTGCACGTTCAAGAACTCTTATATCAACTAATACAGGATCTTCGTTATAATTGACAAACGCGGCATTTGGCAACAGTGGATGCATTACGACTCTCCCAGTTCCATCTATCATAAATCCGTAGGAATATTCTTCTTCAGAGAAGTACTCTATTTCAGACAGTAGTTCACTAATTTTTACATCAGTACACATAACTCCGTGAAACCCTGCGGCAACTTTAACTGTGTGACAGAGAGATGTAATCAATCCTGTAATTATTATAAAATTGAATAAAGATTATATTAGCATGTTATTTTAACATGTCTTCATTATACAAAATTTAACCTTTTTGGGAACAACATGTTGTCATTCTAATGCTATATTTAACATTGCCATTAAAGCGAAAGATTTGACATGCCACAAAACCAGGTTCAACCCACCATTTTTCTTAAAATGTATGTATCAAGTCAGAAAAATGGCCGTTGTTATATTATAGTTAGTTTATGTGTGTGTTACATTTTAATGTTGTGTTTCTGTTGTGTCGCAGTTCTCCTCTTATATTTGATGCGTTTCCCTCAGGTTTAGTGGTATACTACTGTTGCCTTTATTTCGTATAGTTTAAAACTCTACGAATGTATTCCTTTTCGTGATTCTATTAGAGCTTATACTTAAGAGAAGTTGGCATGCTTGACCAAGTTTTACCAATATCGATATCAAAATAAGATATAAATTAATCTATTACATTACACAATTCAGATGTCTTCTAGTTATTAGTTTGTAGAGTGAGTTATGAGATTTTGGTTTCCTTATTTGACTATGTCTGCAATCTTTTCGTGATGTCCTGTGGAAGATGTTCGTTGTTGTTCTGCAGTTTGCATGTTGTGTCGACTTCATTATTCTTTGTTTTTGTTTTTTGTAGTTTACGTCATTTAAGCGATATTTTAAAACTTGTCATATAAGCAGGGGATTTTGATAGCCATAAAACCAGGTTTAACCCATAATTTTGTTCTTAACATGTCCTTTTCCATTCAGGAATATCAAATAGTTCGTTTCTAAGTAAATTGGCGTTTGTTTTTGTTGTACTTAAGTGTTACTATTGTTCCTTTCTTTTCCTATTACACGGTGGGCATGGTTGTCCTGCGAGAGAACGTTCTGTGCTGGTGATTTGGTCCTGTCAGGTGCTGGTGGGTCCTGATTCTGTGCTGGTGGGTTTGTTTACATTGTATCAGAACGGCAATAAAACGACTGTTTTGTTGCTTAATTTTTCTCTGATGTGTCATAAGTACCATGCAAAGTATGAATGTATCTTATAGCTATTAAGAATCACTTGCTTTATCTGTAAGATTTTTTCAACATAATTTTTTTGTCTGAACGGTTATCAGGTTTTTTTTTCTTTTCGAAAGTTCGATAGGCCACTAAAACAAATTCACTATTTTATGAAAGGGCAGACTAGAATATGTCAGAGAATGAAGACGAGATAACCTTTGTACAGAGATTTTTGTTATGTTTAGCATGGGATCAACACAAGGGTACATTATCCTTAAAGATCTATTTAAAAGTATTTGAAACTACCGTTTGCTTTGTTAATTGTGCCTTCAATTTCAAAAATTAAAATATCTCGTAGCTTCATACTACCAATTGAGTATAAAACATGTATATAAGTTTAAAAAAGAAATTCTTAGATTAAACACCTACATTTAACTTTAAAAGGTCATAACAGTTTAAAACAATACAAATCTACACACACAAAAAACTGGCTTAATTTCAACTGGTTATCAACCCGAATCGCTATAAGATCATATATAAGCTCACCTGTGTCGAGGGGTCGTGTGAGGTTCATGTATTGTCTTGGCGTCCGCAATTACAAAAAGATCTTTTCTGAAATTACTTGACCAAATGTTACCAAATGATTTTTCAAGAGTGAATCTAGGAAAAACAATATTCATCAACAAACATGACCACTGTCTGTAAAAATGTATTCGAGTTTTAAGTTACAGCCGATTCCATTGAGTATGTAGACAAAGGTAATATCTTTGGTTAGCTTGCTTGTTAGTTAAACCGTGAAGTCATTGTTAGGTAAGGTATACTACCCTCCTTTCGAAGTAGCCTGGTCCTACAGACAGAAAGATGTGTCATTTGTCGGACTAGTCTACTCTTAAAGTAGGGTAGTTTACATAACCTAACAATGACTTTTCTGTTCAGCAAGCAAGATAACCAAAGATATTCCCTTTGTCTACACACTCATTGAAATCGGCTTTAATATTGCAAAATTTCAAGCAATTAGGGCAAAACTTACCGAGTAAAAAAAATCAAAAGGCCAATGTCTATCTACCTTGCACATTTCAGAAAATTCAGATTAGACAACGAAACTGGGTCCAGCAACATTTATAAGCAATTTAAGATTTTGACCCTCACAGTTTCCATTCATCACAAATATTCTCGTTACAACGAATCATTTTAAATACAAAAATACCAGTTGCAGCCTTTTGTTTATCTATTAATATATGTATACGGATAAAGTTATGAAAGGCAGCAGGGTCACCAGGGTGAGGAGTCCATGTCATCTGAAATAAATGCTAAGCATAGATCTAGAAAGCGACAGATAATCATGACATTAAAAAAACTCTCTTCTTTTCGACTTTTTTCGAACAAATTGACACATAAAATGAATTATATAGTATTGTTGAATTTTTTAACTTGTGTTCAATTCATTGGTGACACCTTTTACTAGGATAACAATCCTGTCAAGTATGAGTTGGGAAAAATATTTCAGAAAAGAAGATGGAAATGTGAAAGTTTCCGTGCGTCAGGTGCAACAGCATACGAACAGCTAACATGTCTCGTCAGGGTGCACGTGGAAGCTAAAAAGTCCACGAAAATTTGATTTAAAACCTTTATTCGTTCCAACAAAGTAATTGAGATTTTGTTGAGGATTTAACCATCTAGGACAACAAGAATTTTTTTTAAGAATTTACAGCTCTTCTATAAATATATGCAAAGCAAACCATTGATCAAATTGCTTGCTATGATTGTTTGGATGTTTGTAAACGACAGGTAAGTAGTCTGTTTACTATATACTAGAATTTGTTTGGACAATAAACATTAACTTCAATTCCTGTCAGTTTGTATTTGTCCAATCAAATCCCAGTATGTATTGAAACTCCGCCTACCTATTGTTTGAAAACATCCAAGCAAACATAGCAAGCAAGTCAATCAAAGTTTTTTTTGCATGCTTTTATAGAAGAGCTGTACTATATAATGCAAAGAAGCGTTTAAGTCTTTCGTCAAAAAATACTATCAATTTCTTTTTGTCCTATGTAAACTTCCGTACCATTTCCTTCCATTCATGATCATAAAATTGAACTGTAAAATATTTCTTGGTATTACTCGATTTATTTCACTTGACTGGGCGGAGTATAACCGATTCGCTCACAATAAACCAGTCCATCTATAGATAGGTGTTTTAGGATAAACTCATCAATGAAGTGTCCAGTCATTGTTTTGTAAATTCCTTAGATGACACTGATAGGTGATTAGAAATCAGTAATACTTATAACGGCAATCATCCTTATCACACACATTTTCAAATAGACTGTCCTTATGCAAATTGAAACGTAAGCTCCGCCGGATCAGTTGAAATAACATTGGTATTACCGTAATACCTACTTAATTCCTTTATGAGTCTTATGTAAACATGATTATGACAATAACTGTTGTGAGCACAAGATTCACTGCACACTTTTAAAGTTCTGCTTCATCAAACATTAAAACGTGAACTTAAGTTTGAGACTTTTTTAATCGACACGATTGGAATTTTTGTATATGAGAACATGGTTTATCTATTAGTTGAAAATGTGGCTTTGAACTAGCTTTCAGTACCTGCGAGCATTCGTTGTTCAATAATGTGTGTATTTGTGTTATTATTTTATGTGATAAATTGTTTTGTTGGTACACCACTGTAACAATGAAGGAGGAAATGAGGAGGGTTGGTTGGGTGGAAGTGGGGAGGGGTATGCGGAGCGCTAACAAAAATGTCTATGCGGCATGGGCTTTGATCATTGTTGAAGCATCAATGTAAGGGGCATTTAATATCTTAAAAAACTATTCTTATTTTAGATAAAATTGAGAATGGAAATGGGGAATTGTTATCTGATATTAGACGAAAGATGTTGCCCTTTTATGTAATTATGTAATACAAGTTACGATCATTTGAAAACACATATTAAACAGCCAAATGGATGCACAAGAGCTTAAATAGGAGTCATAGATCCTATTGACAACAATTATCTGCCCAATTTTATTGATTTTGTAACATTTGTTTCAAATATGACCAACTTCTTATCCAAAATCACCAGCACCGTATCAGGACCCACCAGAACAATGACAGGACTCACCAGCACAGTATCAGGACATGACTAAATTGAGAAAATGCTAAATTTTAATAAATTGCAATGTTTTTTCACAAAATAGTTTTGTCGTGTGGATTGCGGTATAGAAAGCGGACTCTATGAGTATTTTTGTTTTATTTTTTCAGTTCTAGATTTTCTGAAAATGAGCATTTTTGTGTTACGCTTACTGAAACAGTTTAGAGGGTCAAGTTTTTAATGGTTTACATATTAACCCATAAGAAACAAAATTGAAAAATCTCAACTGTTTTCTTCCATTTTTTATGAGTGAAAACGTCAAAAATCATCATTTTCGTCTTTGTTTACATTTTTTCATTGATCACCAGCACCCGTCAGGACCGAATCACCAGCACAGAACGTTATCTCGCAGGACAACCATACCCACCGTGTATTATAAATGAGGTGTTTCCATCGGTTTTAGTTTGTAACCCGGATATTTGTTTTTCTATCAGTCGATGTATGACTATTAATCACCGGTATACTACTGTTGCCTTCATTTACATTGAATTCTAAAAAGGCATTTTTTTTCAACTTTAGTTATCATGGTTATTGCTATAAAAATAAAGGCCACAGTCTTACCAAAAAATGATTGTGCTACCAGATGTCTTATAAGAATATGAATGGGAGTATAGCATTAGCGATAACAATTTAAATACACCAGATGATGTGCGTTCAAACCATACATGTCGCTTCCGTGATTCTCTAGTATACTATCTTTGTGAGAAAGATTTTGGCTCTTTACATCGTTGTCAAAACTATATGGAGGTGTCCGTTTAATGTCCTTTAAGACATCTAACGTATATCACACTTGACATTTCTTTACAAATTTGAAAGGATGGCGGAATTTTACTATTTTTTTCAATATTTCGGGGTAAAAGAGACTTTCATTGCCGTTTCTTTTATACCAAAGTTATCTACTAAATCATTATTTTGAAGCAATAAAGCCTTGACTTATAAACTTGATATAATTAACCAGAAATATTTACAGTTAATACTTTTTTTCCTCAGCTGTCATAGAAAAGTTGTTCTTTCTGTCTTCTTTCAATTAGTCACTTATAAAAGAGCATCTTAAAATTCAAGAAGAATATAATGTTTATAACTTTATACTCTTCCGTACCTATTTCAGAATATGGATCAACGTATGATGATGTAAAGGTTGACTGGTCGGATTGACTATCGGCAGACAGATGTTCATAAAACGTGGCCAACTTGACAGAAATTAACTTCTGTGTGGATAGAGGAAAGTGCTCGAAATGTCCTATCTGAAAATAAATGTTTGATTGAATGTACACGCAATATAAATTTTATTTTGTGTAATAGTTCATACAACATACGTTTGCTATCAACTTACATTTAGCAGTTCCTAGACTGAAGGTTTGAGAAAACGGATACAGGATGCAAAAACTACAAAAATGTTTAAAAAAAGAATCTGCAATCAACATACATGTATGTACAAAATTAAGGGATGTGGTATTCTTGCCACTCTTTTCGTACCATCTCCGAGGGTCCAAAAAGTAAAATCACAAAAATACTGAACTCAGAGCAAAATCAAATCGGAAAGTCCATAATCACATGGCAAAATCAAATGACAAAATACATCAAAAACGAATGGACAAGAACTGTCATATTCCTGACTTGGTACAGGCATTTTCAAATGTAGAAAATGGTGGATTAAACCTGGTTTTATAGCGCTTAACCTCTCACTTTTTTGACAGTCTAATCAAATTTCGTTATATTTACAATGATGCGTGAACTAAACAGACATAATAAATAAAATAGTCAAAATATTGGTACAGCAGTCATCATCGTTTAACAATTTTAAAAGGAACAATTTAACAGAACACAAAAACATCTATCTTCAAACACATTCATTGAGTCGCGTGTCTGATGTCAGAAAATTTTATATGTCACAGATTTTTATTGTTCAATAATTATACAAACAATTTTAAAATTTCACATGGACAATGTCAGCATACAGGGTTAAAAAATCAAAAGGATGTAAGAATTAATGTCAGAAATAGACCGAGATTCAAAATAGTCCAAAAGTTCTATAGAATTTATAAGAATCAACAAATAGTTCATTCCACTTTATATAGCTACGCGATTGAATAATTTTGACGTTTGTGGTTCAACGTATTTTCTAATTCATAATAGAAATATATCATAATGAAATATTATAGAACAATAACATACTGACGGGATCTTTCAAAGTACACAGTAACATTATAAGTACCAAAGAAACACAAAAAAATCGCACATACAAAACACACCAGCAAAAAATGAAAGATAATACAAACACAAATGACTTGTATATAAGTAACTTTAAGATATTGTACGGAGTTTGAAAAAAAACCCAACACCGAATGTATGAATACAACTAAAAAAGGTTCCAGCACGACAAAATAACGAAACTGACAAAATCACCGGTGAGGTTTGAGACAAAACAGTTAACAAAAAACAAATGTAACAGACAACAGCAAATGACAATAACAGCATTGTAGGCTCGTGGCGTAATACATGTTGTACTTTTATCTTGCTTGCGACCTTTCAACTCTCCCTTAACTTTAAAGTGGTGTCCTAGCACCAACATACCACCAAACTGTAAACTCAGTTGGAAATTGGTTTTTTCATCACATTTGCACCAAGCACAAAATATCTAACATAAAAACGAATGACTCAGAGTACCCACAGCTACTACAAGCTAATTACAAGCATCTAATTGATATATCTTGTTTTCCCATATCACATCAATGTTAAGTATCAATTAGTATAAATAAAGTCAACAGTAGTATACCGACGTTCGAAATTCATAAATCGATTGAGAAAAACAAATCAGGGTTACAAACTAAAACTAAAACTGAGGGAAACACATCAAATATAAGAGGAGAACAACGACATAACAGAATCACTAAAATGCAACAAACATAAAAACGAACTATAAGATAACATAATTTTGTTTTCGATTTATTTATTTTGTTCGAATTGATGCTATATAATATCGCTCTTATTCCGTTATTCATTCAAATGTTTAGTTTAAACATATTTATTTATAGTGGATTGGGAAACAAGTTTTGCAACTTATATTAATTTCTTTCCACTTTACGGGTGCGAGTGTTGTCTTGTAGCGGCATTAGCCTGCTCTTTTTCGAATCTACAAGGGTGTCTTTAACGTTCAAGAGATATGGCTCTCTCTTAACACGGGTCAGCCATTTATCGTCCCCTTCCGACGGACTATCATTGTTTCCTCAAGACCTTATTCGCAAATTCAAATGTTATTAAAACATACTTGTTTAGGTCCATAGGACGGATCATGTAAGGTCTGATTTGCCATATTTTGTAATTGACTTTTTGCTTGTTCATCTGAAATAGAAATATTCAAATGTAGCAATTTTTTTAAACATTACCATCATGAAATGAATAAACAATTTTGTACCATTTTATTTGTTATAATGAGTCTTGGTCATTTCGTATTGTTGCCTACAGAAATTAATTTCCTGAAAACTGTTTATCGCTCTAATTTTTTTTTCGTACTTGCAAATTACCGCTGTCAATCAAATCTTATATTAGTTATGTTATAGATTAAAACACCTGATAGTTGTGGTAATGATTAAATCAAGTGACGGTTGAAGCTGACAGAGTAGTAGTAATAACGGAACATCAGTATATTATCTTTGTCTATTCACCGATAAGAATGATCTTTTGTTAGTATATAGCGTATTTACCGGACGATATCGGGATATAGGTATTTAGTCGGATCTTAACATGTAATTGTGATTTGTTTACAATAAAATTGAGAATGGAAATGGGGAATGTGTCAAAGAGACAACAACCCGACCAAATAAAAAACAACAGCAGAGGGTCACCAACAGGTCTTCAATGTAGCGAGAAATTCCCGCACCCGGAGGCGTCCTTCAGCTGGCCCCTAAACAAATATATACTAGTCCAGTGATAATGAACGCCATACTAATTTCCAAATTGTACACAAGAAACTAAAATTAAAATGATACAAGACTAACAAAGGACAAACCGGTATTGATAAAAATAAACCAACAATGTCGAAATGTTCAGGACTTAATAAAATCCGTATTTTGGTAAGTTGATGCAAGCATACGATCTGTATTGCGTCTTACACTTTGAGAAGCAAATAATCTTTAACTACTTTATTAAAATATCTGTGAAAACGTTAATTACGAGGTATGAAAGTCAAGTGACTCGGGCATTTTTCTGAGTAAGTTTTAAAAATTTTCAAAGAAATATTTTTTACACTGGGTTATCTTTCATTAGTTTTCACTATCCTATAGATGAACAACTTTTGGTTGTTTTTATAATTTAGAATCTTCATTGAAAGTGGAGCACGAATAGGCAGTTAATTAATTATATTGATATGTCATTTGTATGCAAGAGTGACAATCCTTTGTATAATGTTCCGATTTGAGAAAGTCAATCTAAGTTATGCAAGTATTGTTTCCCTTGAACAGGCTCATTATTTTATAATTAAGTATATGTTTCCGACTTAATTTTGAATAATTACAAAATGTATCAATTCAATAGGTCCGAGACCACAATTATTTCGTAGTGCATTTTTTTTAGAACATAAATGAAAATAAAAAAAATCCCACCTGCGCTTTCTCAAAGAAACTTTTACAGTGTATTGTACTACTTTTGGGACAAATTATATCAAAATTTTAGAAAACTTCATCGCCTCTAACTCAAAATATGGACAATTTTATGTTTAGGGCGTCTTGAAATCTTTTGACAGCTTCCGAAGTGCTAATTTTAAACCTTTTTCAGCTGGACCAAATCACTACTTTCCTTTAAAATTCTGGTCCAGCTGAAAAAAGGTTCACTTGCAATTTGAGGCATTATACATGGAGAAATAAATTTGGAAGGGGTATAACAATTAATGGCAAGTAACCCACTGTCAACACTAGGGACTATATTTGTGAACAACGAAAATCAAGGGACGACAATGGTGGTCTCGGACCAATAGATTTTAGTTTTTGTTACATGTATTGGTGTATCAAAGACATTGATGTTCAAATAAAATTTCATAAATTTGAAACGTTTGACATGATAACAGACCAATATAAAGAACCGTTTATCATTTATAAATATTTTTAAGCTACTCATAATTTTTCACTTCTCTGGCATGCACGACTTTCTCACATAAACGTGTGTAGAGTGAGACATTATACTGAAATATACTTAGTCAGTGCAATGCATTAGACAGAACAGAATGCTGTCTAAATATAATATGAAGCAAAACATTCAGGTGATCAAAACACATGTTATAGACAGATGTAGTCATTCAGCAGTCATGGATACAATGTTTAAATAAACTGTGTCCACATCATCTAACCTGCAATAGCATTCACCCTGCTACTTGTTATAGCATTTGTTGCTTTATTATGTTGTATTCCATTTTTTCAGAAGTTCTGAAAACTTAATCAATCTTTATATTAGATCCCTAAAGACAATTACACGAAAGAAGTGTAACACCCTTAACACAAACAGAAAACCATAGCCACCACTTTATTCAAACTTATGCCAAATGCTGTAGTGAAGAATTGTATTTGAACCTACTTAAATCATTTTTTTACCTTTTTAAAAAACACTATTAATGAAAACCAAATTATTTATCTCCCCATAATGATAGAATGAGTGGGAAATTAACCAGAGTTATCTAACATTAATCACAGAGAGGGAATAGCATTCTTTTTATTTTTTTATTGTAGCTTATTTAACGATAAAACAATTTCCACTATAAACAAATGTTACTTTATACAAATATAAGGACTTTGTTAGCTAAATCTACAAATTTTATTAGATATTTTGAATGTTTATTACAATAGTTTAAGTATAACATAGGCCCTTTTGATTGTAAAATTTTGTTTTTGTATAAACGTACATATTAAATAAACCATGTGATTATTATATGTTGGTCAAATGAAGAAACATATTTGTAAAGTTATTTTTGAATATTTATTTATATAACACATCTTTATATATTGAACAAAAATTGACCTTGTTGATATGTATAAGTTTTGATGAACATTATATGTGCCAGCAATGTTTTGTTATTACTAAATTCACGGCAGATATTTTAAAATCATATTCCTTAGAAATAGTGATTTGAAATTTAACTAAAATCCAATTGAATAATAGGTTAAAGATACATATTTGTATCGATCTGATGCGTTTAGCCCTTATCTACATTTTTATAACTTGTTCTAAAGCTGTGCTGTTATACCAATGTTCGGTTTAAATTCGGAGCCTGTTATTCAAGGTATGTCGTTTGTTGATCATATCTGTTCTTAGTTAATTGTTTTGTTTATGACACAAGCCCTACGTTTTCTCGTTTGATTTTCGTTTGATATTTTGATTCCTGATATAGCTTAAGGATGTACACCTCTGAGGAGCCAAAAATTTCTAGAATTTCTTAAGCTGATTTTTGGGTTTATATGACTGTAAAAAAATAATTGATGAAGAAAAAATCATATGGTGGTGCACTTCTTTTTTTGCTACGGCCCTTTGAAAATACTCCATTTTGATGATTTTCCCATTTTTCATCAATTTTTACGTATTTTTGGGCTATTATCGCGAAAAATATCACAGTTCCACAATGAAACTTTTTTGTTCATACTTTCAATAAAGATGTAGTAGACCAACCTGAAAACATTTTACTTAAAAAAAAATATAGATAGGTGTTAATATAAGAAAGTTTTGTCATAATTTGATGCTTTTTGTGTCAAATTTACCATGCTGCCATATTTGTAAATTTGTGATTTTTCGCAATTTTAAGAACAAAATGCATATTACTTAAACTTAATTGATTGAAAAAATACATATCTAAGAAATTTGAAACGACAAAAATGATATGGGATATACATGATTCTTTTAACATCATTTTTTGTGTCCTTTACACATTTTCTTAAAAAGTTTTACTAAAAAGACTGAGTTGGATAGTCATAAAATTTTAAAATTTAATTACTTAATAACTATTCACAGTAAATACACCATT
Organism: Mytilus galloprovincialis; assembly: GCA_037788925.1. Lineage (NCBI taxonomy): Eukaryota > Metazoa > Mollusca > Bivalvia > Mytilida > Mytilidae > Mytilus > Mytilus galloprovincialis. Next base: position 114,674,955 of record CM075330.1, read on the forward strand.
TTTTCACAGAGTTATGTTTGATTATAATGTTTTTAAAATTCATTGATATTTTTCACTTGTATCACATATTTTGGAAATAATTACAGAACGAGATTTCAACGATACTTAAACGTCAGAAGTTTACATCCTTAACACGCCAATTTGGTGTCTGAATGATAATTTCTTCATTGACAAGGCAATTGCAAAATTAAAAAAAAAAAAAACAACACGCGTTCCCTTGTAAAAAGGACACAACAGCTTGAAGGTCGAATATATATTTGAGTGTTATATTATTGAAAACCTTTTGTTGATATTTCACGAAACGAACGTTTATAAAAAATGACAGTATCAATGAAATTTCATATCTTCATCGTATGTGAATAAATATGATATACCTTCTCCAATCAGGTAAGTGAATATTGCAATTCTATTTTGAAGTTTGGCATTTTCAGTGCTGATAACTTGTACAGGATCACTGACGGATGTCGACTTTCCATCGCTGATGAAAAGAATTACCTGATCTAAAATAAATAATAACTTTAACTAGAATTTGACACTTTCTAGTACTCATAATATTTTCGATTCCTAGAACTATATCACGTTTGGGTTCAATGTTGTTTATATAACATTTATCAGTACATTATATTATATTATAAAGAACGATTTGATGGATTCAAAATTGCTTTCCTACAGAAAAAAATAACAACAAGTATAATAACTTCGAAAAAGGAGAAGAACTTTTGTTTGTGTCGTATCTTGTTTGTCTATTTGTCTACTGATAATTTCGTGTTCTACTTACAATATGAATCAGGGGGTCGTTTCTTCGAAATTTAAAGAGAAATAACACTCATCAACAACAGATACAAACATCTAGAAATAAAAGACTAATAGCAGGCCTTTTAGTCAGTCTAAAATCCTGTTATGTATTTTATTAACTATACGGCATTCTAGATCAGTTTGATGACTTATATTTTTATAAATGTCTACTATGCTTAAGATTACCTCTATTTTGAACATTTAAAGTGTCGACCGAGGAATTGTAAAATTCAAAGGCAGCAACTAGAGCCTTTTCAAAGTTAGAATCAGGACTTCCAGTGTCTAAAGAAAATATGTAATTTTTCAGTTTGTCTGTATTTTCTTTTGTGGCAAATGACAGCTCTCTTTGATAACATGGGTGATAAGAATTTCCAGAAGGAGAAGATGCATCTTGGTTATATGTAACAACTCCAACCTAAAACCATGTATAAAATGACATGAATTAAAAATGTAGGGAAATCTGATGAATTATACACATTTGTAAATGTCGAATACAATATTATATTTATAATACTGGGAGACACATATTTATATAATCTTTCAGTTCAGAGGGTTATGTTTTCCATACTAACTATCTCTATAACTAACACTGATGTTTATTACACTGCATTATGTTGTCTATTTAACAATTTGTTCAGAAAACGAACTTATAAGTTCCAGGAAACATAGATAAAAAGGCAAAATTGGGAAGAAAAACATTGCAAAAAAAGGAGGGTCATCCAAAAAATAAAATCGAATTGGACCTTAAGCTTCACGAACTTGATCAGGGGAATAAAGCGTTAACTTTTATATCCGAGCTACATTATTGCAAATGATCAAGATCGAGAGGATCACATTAACAACATCACAAGTAAAGCCAGCCGCAGCATAGGTATCTTACATTGACACTTCAATATCGTCTAACAATTCATTCAAGAACTTGCTTATGTTATACGCCACGACAATATTAGCCCTTTTAAACTAGCAAAACCTCATAAATAAAATAGATGAAGTTTTCAGACGGGTTTATAATAGGTCAATTAGTGTTATCATAGATCAAGTATCAGCAATGTAATAAATGACCTCAGTCGGCAAAGATTATAAACAGGATATTTTATTAATTTGGATTGATAATATTTACAATAAAATATAATTTTAAATGTTGAGGAAGAAACAATTTACTCACTCTGTCATTAGGTTTAAGTGTTTGAATCACATTGTTTGCTGCTTCTTTAGCAATGACGAATTTTGCTTTGAGTGGCACTCCGGATGATTGTTTCATTGATGAACTTGTATCCATTACAACAACGACATCTTTATCCGTAGGAGAGGCTGTTGAAGCATATGGAGTCCTAAAAAACGATACACAAAACAGACATTAGGGAATTAAAAATATTACATATGAGTATAAGACAACAACTAAAAGTATGGTAACACTTGGTTTTTTTTTTGTAGCCATCAATTAGTTTTTTTATATTCTATATTGTTGCCCTTCCTTTGAAAAGTGTTGACAAATGCAAAGCATAAACATCCTGAGTATCAAATATTGTTCACGTTAACCGATTAAGTCTAGTTCTATTTTGAATGCTCAACCAATTTGTCAATATACCAGAACTATACAAACTGTCATAGGAATCGGTGGTTAAGCTAGCTTATGAACCAGGTTGAACCAATTATTTTCCTCGTTGGATTTTGTACGATTTGATGGATTTTTCTTTTGTTTTGTTCAAATGAATTTAATGTCGTGTGTTTTCTCTTTTTAATTGTTTCTTATTTTTATGTCGGTCTGTTCATATTTGACTACCTTTTTTCGATTGTAAAAGTCGAAATTTGTCTTATTTATAGTATTGACATCACTAATTAATTTATCACTTTATCATGATTTCTCAATTGGGTAGTGCTTATTTAACTTATCATAAATCTAATTTATTCCTTCTGGCCCCTTTTTTCTATCACAGTCTTAATTTGACATTTGCAGAATGACCTTCTACTAGGACAATACAACTACGATGTACATTTATTATTTACTAGTCAGGGGTTTTTCCGAATAATTTTGTTAATGCTTACGATTCAATGATTTAGCAACAACTGAACAATTACAAGTACGCTACATATTCATGTAAGTCATACGAAACTCTTATGCTTCCCTTTCTGTTCATATCATAAATCTATATCTAAACTGTAAAATAATATCATATTGCAAGGTGTTTCAAAAAACAATCTTACGTAAATCTTGGATCAAAGTTGTCACAGTTTGTCAACTTCGTAGCAGGGTATAGAACAAATACACCTTCTGTAGTACTATAATGCTGCCACAAAATATTTTTGTTGTCTTGGTAATCTTTCTTCATTATAGCACTGATATCCTTGGTTGGATATTTTAAGTTATCAGTTTTTATCGGGGAAGTAGTTACACATGCTTGATTAAAATCGACCTGAACATATATAGAAAAATGCTAATCGCTATGGTTTCACACTGTTTGTATTCAAAAATTTATCTTATATATATACCGCATTGTAGTTTTAAACAGTTTATAGAATCCAAAGAGTAAACAGATTGTAAAGCTTTGATAAAAATAGTCTTACAACAAAATACTATTCTTATATACATATGCACTTTCATCGATCTAAAATTTTTAGATTCCTGTCTCTTTTGCATTGCACAAAGTCATATTTTTTTCGGACTGTTAAAGACGTCTTTACACTATATCCATTGGCAGTTGGATGTGTACTGATTTGTAATTCAGTCTTAAATGCATGATTTGATGTAATAAATTATAATCCTGGTACCTTTGATAACCAATTAAGCCTTGAACTAGCTGTTAGTAACTGCGAGTACTCTGAGATCTGAATATAGTGTTTATTTGTTGTTGTGATATACAAGTTCTCGGCCACGTTCACTTTGTGTTTTCTTTTCATGTATTTCATTTTTATCCATCTGAGGAGTTAAGCCATCAAACTGATTTCCATAGTTCGTCCTTATGTTGTAAGTTTACACCGCTGTCACACGTTAGGGGAGGGTTTGGATCCCGTTAACATGTTTAGCCCCACCTGTATGCATGTGCTGTCAGGAGCCTGTGTTTCAGTGGTTATCGTTTGTTGTCGTGTTACATATTTGTTCTTCGTTCATCTTTTTGTACATTCAATTCTCAAAATATACTCCTTACAAATGGAATTTAGAATTAAGACATAAGGAATGACTGTAATATCTTTTTCTGTCTGTTCGAAATAACCTGAATAAACCGCGAAGGCTTAAATCATCATTTGGTAGGTTATTTCTTCAAACACAGAAAAAATATTAAAGTCATTCCTTAAATAGACTTAATATACTTGGGGATGATCACAGGTGCTCAGGACGAAGTAGACATCCGGCAGCACTATAACTTTTTTTTTATACGTCACAAATGCATTTCTATTAAGCGTTTTACATTCTTGTAAATTATATTTATGTTCAAGCTTGGGTATGAAAACATTTCCAAAAAGTTACCCAATATCTTTTCAGACCATTGTTTGGTTACGTGTGAGTAATACACTATATATGTATTTCCATTATAAAAAAAGGAAAATAAGGTAAATAGTGTTTTGTCAAGCAAGACTTTTTTTTCCTTGAGTCTATAAATGTAAACTGGAAACGAAAATACAATTTTTATCTATCCACGAAAATTGGTACCAACGCACATTGAGGAATCAACAGTATTCAGAATTCATTTTCTTACCTTTGTTTGAAACTTAAGTGCAAACGTTAGTTGGTCGTCTGATAAATCGCAACAATTTGGTAGATCAATTGAATCAAAGTCCTGGTTAACTGACACAAGTTTATCTTTTACATTTTTCAACACTGTGTCTAAACTTTCTAGTGCAGTATCAAGATTGGATTGTATCTAAAACAGTTAAATTCGATTATTTATGATTTGTTGCAAATGTATCACTTTTTAGAATCATAACAGTCATATTCAAAGGATACACAAAGTATCAAATATTGTCATTAACTCGATATGTGAAAAAGCATTTTAATACATAAGAGTATAGATAAAAAAAAGAAAGATATGCAAATGCACTAGATTGAAAAAAAATCAGGTATCTTTTTTAACGAGTTCATATATTGTATATATTATTTTAGTTCAGTAAAGTCATGAAGTTGCAACATTAAGATTAAAAAGGTATAATTACTCATCAACTGAAAAGTATTCCCAAAAGATTTTTTTGTATCTTTAGTGTCTATACTTGTGTAGCAGCTCTATATAGAAGTAACGTCTTTTCAGTAGAAAACGAGACTTATAATTCTAGTTGGCACGACGTTCAAATAAAAGGTATACTCACTCAAAATCATTGTCATCAATTCATTAACTGTTACTGGAAAACATTTTTATCTTATCTAGAAATTTCAGAATCATGAACAAAAAAACTGTAAGTGAATCATTCTTTTTACATTTTACTTAAAACATTTTGAATGTACAATTATACTTACCCTCTTTAGTATTTCATTTCCAGTGTCTGATATTCGTATGTAAGGAAATTTATTAAACTGCTCCTAATCAAGAAAAATAAATCATAAATTGAATAATGAGTAAATAAAATATCACTTTGAATACATTTCGTTCGACCCAAGTATTTTTCTAAATTTACTATCATCATTTACGCTTAGACCTAAAAATATAAGTGTCACGTAATTTGAACGCATTACCAGCCATGTGAATCTAACCTCAGTGAAAATGTCACTCTCAGTTAAAAGCATAATCGATAGTATATAAAAACTCAATGATCTAAGGGAGATGAGACACAAACACATCGCATTGCTCATCAATCAAAATTAAAATTAGGTGTCATATATTTTTACATTGTTTTATGTTTTTTTTCATACATCTATCTTGATGATTTTAATTTGTCTCGTTCTTGTGTTGACCGCTGGATATTTAGACATTAATTTTAAGATAAGTCTTTTGACATCAAAGACCAGAAAATAATCTTAGATAATAAATGAGATAAGCAAACTTTGTGACAAAAACGCAATTAATTTGTGAGACTCATTATCTGAATGAGAAGCATTGTGTTATTTTATTTTATCATTACAAATGTTCAATTTCTAAACATTAACTGTTCATGAAATGTTAAATTATTCAAAACAAACAGGGTTTATTACCCCAAATGAGAGCTTACCTTAGAGACACTAAGCCTAATTTATTTATATTTTCAGTTTTTACTGCTCTGCAACTTTGTAATTGGTTTAGACTTTCAACTGTTTTCTCACAATTTATTTCAAAATTCATTTTGAAAAAATAATAAAAACAAAATAAAACCTCTTCCCAATAAAACAGGTTTGATGACTATAATCCTCTTTAATTAACCTTAGTGTGTGTACAATAAGTATTAAATAAAGGATACTAATTATTCTTTTTTATGAAAATAGGCATGGATGTGGCTTAATATGAAAAAAAGGTATCGTAGTTCGCAATGTCAATCTACTTTTTTGGTACAATAACTAGTGTTGTCGTTTGGTACACAGTAATTTTTTAAAGGGTATGCTTTGGTAATTTACACAAAAAATCAGGATTGCAGTTTTATAAGCCAGTCGGGTGTTTAATCTACAAAAGACTCATCAATGCCGCTCGAATCAAAAAGAGTAAAAAGGCCAAATAAAGGACGAAGTTGAAGAGCAAGTAGACCCAATATTCATACTGGTCTTGCCAGTACATCCAATACACTTCCACGCATTTTATTTTAAATTCAACATATGGGACCTGTTTGTGTATCCTTATTTCATCTTTAAAAGGCGACAGATCAACAAAATCTGAAAAGGCTTTTTTCTGCATTTGCTTTTTTCCGATATTATATGTATTAAGATTGCAAAAGATTCTTTTATATAAATAAAACAGGTACACAGTCAGGACAAATGAAACTGGTCATTGATGTGAACTGCTTGGATTGACTCGTTCTATATTGAAACGAGCAAAAAATTCATGAACATTTTTCTTTTGAGAATTTGAAATGAACCACGTACTTTGTCTATTATTGTATATCAAATTAAAGGAATATTCAAAAAATATTTCTTATAGGATTTCCTATCAGTAAAAAACATCAAATCATGCCACCTGTTTTATGAAATGCAGAATAGACTGAAGTTGTGTTGAGCAGGACAAGTAAATTTGACCATACACAATGATCTGTAAATATTTACGAACTAGCAATTGACGGACAAGGACAGGACAGTGAAATAGGACCCTTCTTTGAATGAATTTGAATAACTCTTTTTTATTTACTGTTTACTCTTAATAAAAGATTAAAACTTTATTTATAGAATATTTTGGTTTTATTCTTATATTGAATAATATACCTACATAATTTTTTAGTCATGCAATTAACGATCACTCATTAAACACTCAAATAAAACACGTAAAACAGTCTTGTAAAAATGACAATTACCAAACTGACCAATCACAGAACTTATATATGCGTTCTTATATGAAATAGTATGTATCAATACCTGCAAAACATTTACACCAATTTCTCTTTTGATAATTCGCAATTCGTCCGCTAACAATTTTCCATCTATGTTATCCACAGCTGCCACACAAATCTGTGCTCCAACTAGTATGGTCAGTATGAACAAATTTTCGATTTCCATATTATATTGCAATGTCGATTTCAAAACTTAAACAAATATGGTCCATGTGTTTTCTGTATTTGATAAAACAAAAAGGCGAATTATACTCAATACAATATTAAGTAAATCTATAGTGTTTTTTATACATCAGAAACTTAAAAATATCTAGTTGGGATTTTATTATTTCGAGTGAATTTTTTGTATTTTTCCACGAGAATTACCAAATATGTTCGCGTGAATATGTGTTAAATCTGAAATAAACACACATCATGTCATAAAAATAGATATGCTTGAAGGATTTATATAAGGTACGATAGTATTGGTAATATGAAGTTTTAATTTCTTGTAACAATACATTGTTTTTGAGTTATAACAGTTCATTTAATCTTTAACTTCATTTAAGTTATAGAACAAAGGCTTTAATATACAAATGTGAATGCACAATACAAATGAATTGCATTCATTAAATCTTTAGATCATTCCATTTGTAGACGCCTCATGAAAATACATTAAACGAATAAAAAAGTGCATTTTAAGAAGATTTAAAAAAAAAATCTATTGCACATGAAAACAATTACAATTCAATGATATATATTTTCATTCGACGGTAAGGAAGGGGAGTTATTTTTACAAAAATCTGTATGAATTTTGTTTTGTAACAATTCTACTATTCAGCAAACGTAAGATGAAATTCTAGACTTTATAACGTAAAAGACGCGAATTGCTGGCTTTGAACTTTTATCCTTAATTGTTTTTGTATAACATATTGATGAAATATTTCCCTGTATCTTTTATCACCGGAAGATTAACTATGGATTTGACATAACATATGAAAAAAATCACTCTTTTATCATCATAATTGAAGCTTTTGAAAAAAAGTTAACCATATTTTTTTCCTTCGTTCTTTTTTGTTTACTAAATTTGAAAAAAAATTAGTATTATTACATAAGTACACCTTAAAGCTCATTATTTTTTAGTCTTAAACTTAAAAAAAAATTATTTTCTCATTGGTAATCCCAACGTGTCACCTTGTTTTATTCAGAAGCAACAATTGTTAACCAATGTTAAAAATTTCTACAAATCAATTTGTAAAATGAAGGAATCTGATAAACTCCAAATGAGCACGACTAAATTCGTCTTTGGTAAGCACTTCCTGTCATGTGTACGTTATTATTAAAAACGAAATAGAACTGTAGAACAAATAAGAGTCTATTTATGTTCCTGGTTCTTTTCAGGATGTATTCTTCTTACGTTTCAGTCTCGTTGAAATCTCGTTCTAGAATTATCTCTTAAATATGTGATACAATTGGAAAATATCAATGAATTTAAAAAATGTTATAATCAAACTCTGTGAAAAAATTGGTATTTCCAATAAGTAGTTTTTAATAATCAATTTTTCAAATTTTATCACCAATCAAGTCAGTCTTTTTAGCGAAAATTTCGGGAAAATGAGTGACCAGGAACATATACATCCCACATCCCTTTTTTTCTTTTCAAATTTCTTAGATATGTATTTTTTCAATCATTTATAACAGAGGTAGAAAAAATATGCAATTTGTACCTAAAACTGAGAATAATCACAAATTAACAAAATTGACAACATGGTAAATTTGACACAAAAAAGCATCAAAATATGATAAAACTTTCTTATATTAACACCTACCTATATTTGTTTTTAATTCAAATTTATTTAGATTGGTCCCATTCAACTGTATTGAAAGTATGACAAAGAGTTTAATTGTGGAATTGTGATTTTTTTTTCATGATAATAGCCCAAAAATAGGTAAAAATTGATGAAAAATGGGAAAATCATCAAAATTGGGTACTTTCAAAGGGCCGTAGCAAAACGAAAAGTGCACCACAATATAATTTATTCTACACCAATTATTTTTTACAGTCATATAAACCCCAAAATCAGGTTTAGAAAAAAGTTTAATTCTAGAAGTAACAACAAAAACTTCATGCAAGTTTAGGTCGACTTTTCAGGGGCACTGCAAATATTATTGTATTATAAGAATTTTTATTACCAAATGAATAATTTGATTGCATCCTTTGGAATTGGAATGTTTATCATGTTAGCAAATATTATTTTTTTTTACATGTTTCAAACAATTTAAACAGACAGAAACACGCGAAATGTATTAAAGGCGTCAAATTAGATTAATTAACAGTAAATCAACCTTGTAAAATCATTCTTTTTCTATTTTAAATTATCCAAGATCGGAATCCGCAACACATTTTCCTCTAAAACCACTTAGCCCAGCACTTTTGTCTAGTAGTTTATACATTGTTTGCTTCTATGATGTCTGTAACATCACAACTAGCTACTAAATAACGTCTTATTTTGGTCTCTTGGGATAGTTGTCTCATTGGCAATCATACCACATCTTCTTTTTTATATTATGCGTCAGTATTTGCATCCGGTTAATACTACAGTTTGATTTTAAATAGAGGTCAAAAATACTAAAGGGACATCAAAAGTTTGTAAGATGAGAGGATCTGACAGCGCAGTTGCAAATAAATATGACTTATAAACAAACAAGTTCACAAAAAACCTCAAAGAAAACTAGAGACTAAGCACAAAAAAATATTTTTGACCCCAAGAGAAAACGGGAAAAAAATGGGATGATCTCAGGCGTAACGAAATAAAATTTTGACCAATGAGTGACGTTCGTCGTGTTACTCATTGTAAGTGAAAATTCAGTAATAAGTCGTATTTGGTAATGTGTTAATGATAATTTAAACTTATCCATGTTATTGTGCATAAATTATCCATAACGATCACCCATGGAGTAGGCATCTGTAAAAAAGATGACTACAACTTTAGTACGATGAATACTTGGTTAAATAGTTTCCCTGTTGTAATTTCGTACATTTGTTTTTAACAAAATGCAATTGGGATACTGACTTGGTTACATTTTTGATGGTTTTGTTTATGCCCTTTTGATTTTTAATTGCTTAGTGTGTTGATATTGTTGTCAGTAACAATTTGTTATTTTTGTTTACTTTTAAAAACAAACACTCTTAAAGTCGATCAATAATGTCGAAAATGGAAAAAAAGATTGTCTCAATTATTGACATTGACATTACATTTTCGATACAGTGAATGCAACATCTTCAAATTAATAAAAAGGGGTTCAATGTATATGTCAATGAGCCAGCAAGTACATTTAGCAACACAGCAAATAAGAAAAACGAGTTTACATATGCTTTTCAACAATAGGTAAATATTTATTTATACAATATGTTTAGATGTAAATCGTCCAGAATGTAAACCATTGGCAGCTTCATTTCATCAATACATATCGTAGTTCGAGAGTCAACACCATTTGTTTTAGGTACAAAAAAAGAGTAAAATCACAAAAATACTGAACTCCTAGAAAAATTCAAAACGGAAAATCCATAATTAAAAGCTCAAACACATCAGAAAGAATGGACAACAACTTCATTTTCCTTATTTGGTACAGGCATTTTTTGAAATGTAGAAAACGGTGGATTAAATCATGGTGTATAGCTTGCTAACCTCTCACTTGTATGACAGTCGCATGAAATTTGAATTGACACATATGATAAAACAATCTTACAAAATATTACAAAACTCAAAACCACTAACAAAGCTTGCGACTTACGCATAAGTTCACAAATAAACTGCATCGTAGATACATAATCCTGCCTTATATGAAGATGGAAGGCTTCACTCAAAAACAGAAACATTAATCGATAATAAAAGAACTGTCACATGGCTTAACAGCGATGTATTTCACGATTTAATTTTCATAATAATTCGAAGGCTTTTTTTTTTCCAAATTGACATATGAAGAATGCCCTTTCTATATAGATATTTAGAAACTAATTTCTTGACTAATTAAAGATAACTGTGCACAAAATTTTGGAATTGTGCTATCAATTTATTTTCATTTGTGACTGATTTTGACTCTTTGCAGGATATAACTCGTGACTGGTTTTGTAGGATAAAATATTTGATACCATATGCGAATTTGTATATCGCTAGTTGTACTCGTGAGGCAGAATCTGATAACATTTTCTGAGCATTAATGTTCATTGCCGATTGTTGAAGGTGTCGCGTAATTTGTAGTTTTAGTTATAGTATACCTTATAATCTAACCTGTCCCATTGGTTTTAGTTGCCGCCTTGGTAGCATCCTAATTTTTTACGTTAATGATTCTTGAAAGTTTATATTCAACATACCGAAAAACTTGGAAGGAGGTGAACATAATAATACAACTACTAAATGCTACTATGGTTTTATACTGGATTTTGTTTCAATAATCCAAATATTTACAGACACAAAAAAGTTTTACTGCAGCTATAAATAAACTCATGAAAGATACCAGGACCATTTATAAAGCTATCATAAATACGTCAAAACGTGAACAATATTTCATAACAAATAAAAAGTTTAAAATTCCACGTAAAAGAAATAAATATAAAGTTGCCTTTTAACCCATCTATTCATAGTAATGCTATCTAACAAGCGAACAATAAATGTGATTAAGAGCTTGAAAGATCCAGAAAAAAGCTTCGACGCAACTAGATAAACACATTAATTTATGTGGCATACTGTTTTGAAACTTGTTAATTTTTGAAAAATCTACGTTGCCTTATTGATATCATCTGGTTAATTGTTTCGGTGATTTGATATCGTATTCAAGTGGTTAATTAGAGTTGTTTACAAAGTAGTTTGGTGACAAGTAGGGTAAATTGAGAAATTCAATTGTATTTTTAGAATGATCTTTTATTCGTCAATTTATGGTTTGAAAATGTTTTTTTTTTTTAAATACAGGAACCAGGACTTAGAGGTTTCTGCTACCGCATTTAAACTTTGTATATAAACTCATCATAGATACCAGGATTAAAATTTTTATATTTAAGTCAGACGCGCGTTTCGTCTTCAAAAGACTCATCATTAATTAATATAAGCTCGAATCAAAAAAGGTTTAAAAGTTCAAATAAAGTACAAAATTGAAGAGCATTTAGGACCAAAAATTCCTAAAAGTGATGCCAAATACAGCGAATGTTATCCATTCCTGAGGTAGAAAAGCCTTAGTATTTCAAAAATTCTAAGTATGTATAAGTTTGTTATGAAGTTTGTACACATCCAATGACTCGTCATCAAACAGCTTATGTTTAGGTAACACACATTGAATTATGTTGTACACAATTGCAACTTCGATTGTATAAGCACGAAAACATGATAGAAAAACAATTGTTTGAATAGCGGTTGGAGATATAAATCCTATTGTATCTATCAAACAGAAAGTCAGTGTAAGGAGTTAATGTACAAGACGGAGAATTCTTGTAATGCTTATACAATATGCAGGAAATATACTGTAACAGAAACTCACCGATTTCCGAGTTTCAGATAGTATGATGGATTATCTTCAGATTAAGCGATGTAAACTTGCTTTGTGTAACTGTAACTTTTATGTGATATGGTATTCAACACCTTTTGACTTTGTGCTAATCAATTTCTTTCATATTTGTATAACCCCGCATGTCCTTTAATTCATAGTGAAGTGCGTAGAAGCAAATGACAAAACACTTATTCAAGGTCAAGCAATATGCTTGACCTAAATGAACGGTACTTACTTTTTTATTCTATTTATTTTACCATTATTATTTCCTTTATGGAAGGATATAAAAGAAGAATCTACGTTTATGTGTTCCGTACAAAATAAGGAAGTAAGGTAATATAAACCTCATCATACCGAAAACCTTCAGTATATTTAGATTATAACGATCAATAAATCATGTATAGCGTATGCTAATGCAGACAAGTGCATGTTATATTCTTTATGTATATAATTTTATAGTTTCTCGAACAATAAATCACCTTAATCTTCATATAAAAAGAAAAATACCAAACGACGAGGAAATTCAAAACAAAAAAAAATCCTTTATCAAAATTAGGTCCGAGACCACAATTGTCGTCCCTTGAATTTCGTTGTTCACAAATATAGTCCCTAGTGTTGACAGTGGGTTACTTGCCATTATTTTTTTTACCCCTTCCAAATTTATTTTTCCATGTTTAATGCCTCAAATTGCAAGAAGGGGGGGGGGGGGTGAAATTTCACTGTAAAAAAATTTGGGTTCAGAATTTTAAAGGAAAGTAGTGATTTGGTCCAGCTGAAAAAGGTTGAAAATTAGCACTTCGGAAGCTGTCAAAAGATTTCAAGACGCCCTAAACATAAAATTGTCCATATTTTAAGTTAGAGTCGATGAAGATTTCTATAATTTTCAGATAATTTATCCCAAAAGTAGTACAACACACTGTGAAAATTTCATTGAGAAAGCGCAAGTGGGATTTTTTTAATTTTCATTTATCTTCTAAAAGAAATGCACTACGAGATAATTGTGGTCTCGGACCAAATGTCAAATTTAAATCTCACAAAACACACACCAAACGAATGGATAACAACTGTCATACTCCGGACTTGGTATAGGCATTTTGAATGTAAAAGTTGGTGTATCAAAACTGATTTATAGCTAGCTTATCCTTTTACTTTTTTCCAGTCGCATAAACTTCCATTATATTGACAACAATAGGTTAACAAAAAAACAGACTTAATTGGCAAGATTTGAAATTTTGAATATACTAATTAGGCTTGTACACCTCAGGAATAGATAACCTTAGCTGTACTTTTAATAGTTTTTGGTCCTCAATGCTCTTCCACTTCGAACTTTATTTGGCCTTTTTAACTTTTGTTTATTTGAGCGTCACTGATGAGTCATTTGTAGACGAAACGCGTGTCTTGCTCAAATACAAAGTTTAAATCCTGATATCTATGATTAGTTAATTATATGACAGTGAGCATAAAATTCCAATATATTACAAGAGATGTGTGAATAAAACTAACAAACATGGCCAAATAAAAACTAAAAGACATCAAACGAAAGCATAACACCTGTCATTTTCCAGACTTGGTACAGACCTTTTTTAATGTAAAAAATGGTGAATAAAACCTAGTTAAATAGTTAAATAGTTAGCTAACCTCTCAATTGTATTACAATTGCATAAAATTCAATTATGTTGACACGATGTATGAACAAAAACAAAACCCAGACATATACGGCAAAATAAAAAGCTCAAACACATCAATCGAGTTGACAATAACTGTCATAATCATGTCTTTGTACAGGCATTTTCTTATGTAGAAAGTGATGGAATAAACCAGGTTTCATAACCAATTAATGTAAATATCTCGCTTGTATGACAGTTGCATGAAATTCCATTTTTTAATGACAACACTATGTGAATAAAACAGACTAAAATGACAGAATTAAAAGCTGGAACATTTCAACCAAATGGACCATAAGGGTCATATTACTATCTTTGTTCAGGCATTTTCTTATGTAGAATAGAACGCGGCTTTTATTTATAGTCCTAATTGTTTTTATCATGCAAAATACGCAAATACAACCCTATCAATTTGATTATCTGAATGTCTGCATATTGATAATATTGTAAAATAGCAGTTGTTCGACCAAATATAAAACGTTTTCTGATTGGTTCTTGTGCTCAATCGACACAAAGCTTGATATCTACACTATCAACGTGCGGACAACCTGATAATCAGTAAGTAAATTAATATGTTTGTTATATTTTCTGTAATACGAATAAGGGATTATGAAAACAGACCGACACAAAGTACAAAGTTCATATATTGATTTTTTTTTCTTCAGTATTAAAATGACCTTATAGAAAAACAACGATTTTAAGATGTACCAATACGTTCGTGTGATCAATAAATCAACTTTGAAGGTTGTAATGCTATTTTACTTTCTAAATTGCAATTTGAAAATGTCCTTGAATAAATGTTTTTAAACATCTACGCAAATCGAAACTCGAAATTCAAAAACATTTAAAACATCATATATATTATTAAAACTCATAACATTAGAAATACAAGCTACAGCAATTCATTTAATTATCTACTTGCATAATTCATTTTCTTGAAAATAAATCAAAATAATGGGAATGTAAGCTGTGAAATGTCAAACATGGATCATATCTACTCATATACTGTTCATCTCATGAATACACATCTTTTGAATTCTTTGTTCTTTTTTTTAGGGTGAAAAATTTAGTTTTGCAAAATTAGCGATAAAAATCGGGCATATTACATTATCAGTAAACAGGTGCTTTCAACAATCAATTTTTAAAAACAGTTAATTTTGACAACTTATTCTTTATTTTTAGCTCTAACCTTTGGTATAGTGAGTCATATAAAACAATAGTACAAGTTTTTGAAAATTGGGTATAGATATTTATTCTGTTTTTTGTATAATCGCCAGTTATTTATATTGAGATTTCTTCGCTTGTTTATGATTTTTTGTGCATAGAAGAGCATCTTTATCTTGCAGCACTGATAATTTCGCAAGATAAAGCTTGATTTCTAAAAATCTCATGAATTCGTATGTGACCTGTTGCAAGTATCCGACCTCTTCTATTGAATTTTTTTTTAGGTTTTGTGTTTCAAATACTCGCAATTCATTGAAGTTGTCAAAGGCTGAATCCTGAGTAATATATCTAAAACCTGATTTAAAATAATTTCTTGAAATTCGATTGGCTGATATTGTTCTAATAAATTTCAGAGCATTTTTTAACAATCACTTCTAACTATCTCCCTTATACCATTGACTTAATAAAAAAAACATTATTTTGGGGTTGCTTCCCTATGTTTATTGATAAAGGTATGTCTTAAAAAATCAGGATAAATTCGGTAAACTGCGTGCAACTGTCCTACGGATATTTATCATGGTAAAAAGGACAAATAAGTGGTGTGATAAGAAAATAAGGATAAGGACACAGTGTCCAATAGTCTTAACCCGATATGAATTTTATTGCCCCGATATATTACGGTATAAAGGCAATGACACAATGTGTAAATAATAGTATTGTCTTCAACAATATGAATGTTGTGGTTGCATAATGCGATTTAAAGAGAGAAAAAAATAAATGAAATTAAACTCTAAAAAACAACACCACATATATTGAGCTGAATCTTAAAAATAAGTGGATGAACAATATAAAAAAAAGTATATATTACATACATGTTATATACATATATTCTGAAAATGAATTTACTTAGTAGCAATCATATTCACCCTGAATATGTGCAATTGTATCTTTTGTCAAATACTGGTGTCAAAATTTGAAATATTCATTGATTATAATGTCATCCAAAGTATGTTTTAATAATCTTGAAATAAACATCACATTTGAAAATCAATACTCTCATTATAATTTGATATATTTTATATTGTAATGTTACACTATTGTTTCCTGAAAGGGTGACGGTTGGTACCAATTTAAACGAATAAAACCGTTGCATTTTGCACCTGTCCTAAATCAGGAACCAAGTGTTCAACGGTTGTCGTTTGTTGATGTGGTTCATAAGTATTTCTTTTTCTTTTTATAAAGGTTACACCGTTGGTTTTCCTGTTTGAAATGCTTTACACTAGTCATTTGTGAGGCCCTTTATAATTTGCTGTTCTTTGTTAGCCAAGGCTCTGTGTTGAAGACCGTTCTATGACCTATATAAATAAATTAGTATACATAAAGGGGCCAGCTGAAGACCGCCTCCGGGTGCTGGAGTGTCTAGCTACATTGAAGACCCATTGGTGGCCTTCGGCTGTTGTTTGCTCTATTGTCGGGTTGTTGTCGCTCTGACACATTCCCCATTTCTTTTCTCAATTTTATCATCATAGATACCAGGATTTACACCGCCAGACGTGCGTTTCGTCTACAAAAGACTCATCAGTGACGCTCGAATAAAAAAATGTTTAAAAGGCCAAATAAAGTACGAACTTGAAGAGCATTGAGGACACTGAGCATAATGGTTTACTTTTACTTAGATGGAGGGTTTTCTCATTGACACTCATTCCACATCTTCCTTGATCTATAATCTTTGACTCAGAATAGAATAAATTCAAGTACAAAAGGTTATTTACTTACTGTAGATTTAGTTTTCATATCTTTATCTTGTTCACATTTTTTTTGCCGATTATACATTTGATTGAATACGATTGCCTGGAGACCGTGTATATTTTATATGTGGTTAGTATGATTGGTTTATTTCAATGCAGAGGTATTAGTGAAGTTAAGTCCCTTTAAATAAAAAAAAAAAAAAAAAATGGAAATGTTATGCCCGTTAAACAGGTGAAGAAATTGATGAAATAAATGCAGAAAACAAATTTAAAGTAAAAATTTGTTGTTATTAGCACTATTTTTTGTATAGATCAAAGGAAGTTCGCTCTTTATATTGGAGACTTGGTCACTTTGATAGTCCATTAGTCTAGATAGCACATGTTAAGGTAACCGGTAAGATAAATTCGTTGCCAAGTATACTAGTGACCCAATACAAATTATATATGGGTGAGTAAATTCCATATGGGGTTTCAGCGTCGCTTTTACCCTTATTAAATTTAAAACCCCATTTGTATTGTATTATTACACACTCTGTAACTTATAATATCAGTGCGAAGATATTGCGATTCAAGATAATTAATTGTAGTTATTCTGTTTCCATTCATATAAACTATTTAGTAATAAAAATACCTGACATCAATCATTTGAAATAATAGCACATTTAAATTTAACAATATAGGTCTATACATAACAGTATCAATAGGTTTCAGATTAGGAGATACACATCCTATCGGATATAATAATTGCAATGACCAATTTCTTTAATGTAAACCATCGTAAAAGTTTTGATTAGCCTTGCCCTTGAGTTCGGAACCAGAACTTTCTTGTTTCTCTGTGTACTGAGGAAGTTCATGATCACCAATAGCATCTATATATGGATCAATCTCATCTGTTCTATCAAAAATTTTGAAATACTTTACCGCACCAAGCACAACAAGAGCTAGTATTATTACAGCAACCACTGATCCAATTACTATCCCTATTATTTCATTTGAATCAATGCCTTTTGATTGGTTTGGTGTCGCTTCTGAAAAATTGACAAATTTAGGTTTTTAGCAAAATAATTTTTCTTACAAATAAAGATATTCTGCAAAATATGCAATAAAAAGAAATCTCCTTTTGCAGTTATAACAAAACATACAACTAATAATAACAAAAGTGCATATGCTGCAATGTCTCGCCGTTCTTTCTTACCATTGATTTGATGTTGATAGTGCTGAATATAAAGCAACTATAGCATAACCTTAATGAGATCCAAGAAATGAAGTTAAGGACAGAAACATCACACTGGAAATGCATGGTAACCTTGGAATAATTCCATACACTATTAAAATCGAGAATGGAAATGCAATGTATCAAGAAAATCCCGCACCCGGAAGGCGTGCCTCACCTGGCCCCTAATAAAAAATGTTTACTAGTTCAGGATAATAGACGTCATACTAAACTCCAAAAATATATAAAAGAAACTAAAACTGAAAATCATGCAAGCCTAAAAAAGGCCAGAGACTCCTGATTTGGGACAGGCGCAAACGTGTGGCGTGGTTAAACATGTTTTTTTTATATAGATCTCGACCCTCCCCTATACCTCTAGGCAATGTAGAAAAAAACAGTCACAACAATACGCAGAGTAAAACAAGAAATCCGAGTCAGATGTCAAAATAGGTTACAAAAGAAACTAAGCAAAATGACAATGATAAATAAATTAACTAATGACTAAATATGCCGAAGACGGTACCTTGACCTATAATGGTTTACTTTTGTAAATTGTGACATGGATGGAGAGTTGTCTTATTGCACTCATACCACATCTTCCTATATCTATTTACAATATAGTTGACCTATGGTATACAGTATTTGAGAAACAAACTTAATTAGGAAAACTAAAAACTTATAAAAACTAAAATAGGACCAATGAACCATGAAAATGAGGACATTGTCAAATGATAATGTCTTGGTGTATTGAAGACCCAATGGGGGCATTCGGCTGTTTTATGCTCTTTGGTCGGGTTGTTGTCTTTTTGACACATTCTCCTTTTCAATTCTCAATTTTATATACACCTGACAATCAATTCATAATCCAAATAACAATCAATTCATTTACCAAATATAGTTGACCTATTGGTTTTTGTTTCCTTTTGTAACCACCCCGTCGTTAACATGGCTTTGGTTACTCTATTTAGGGACATGTAAGCGATCGGTTTTATCATTGCATCTTATGTAATATTGCCGAGAAACACAGTGACAGCAAAGAACTGTTACGTTTTTTCCTATGTAGTGCGCTTTTGACAGTTTTGAAGAATCGGTGTTAATTATTAAACATTGTGAGACCGGCCAAGGTATTTTCAATACATCCTTAATTATCATATTGATTAAATACCGTCTATGAAATCCCCGTTCTAGGGTGAAACTTTTTACACCACTGGGTCGATGCCACTGCTGGTGGACGTTTCGTCCCCGAGGGTATCACCAGCCCAGTAGTCAGCTCTTCGGTGTTGACATAAATATCAATTATGTGGCCATTTTTATAAATTTCCTGTTTACAAAACTTTATTTTTTTCGAAAAACTAAGGATTTTCTTATCCCAGGAATAGATTACCTTAGCCGTATTTGGCACATTTTTTTTGGAATTTTGGATCCTCAATGCTCTTCAACTTCGTACTTGTTTGGTTTGATAAATATTTTGATATGAGCGTCACTGATGAGTCTTATGTAGACGAAACGCGCGTCTGGCGTACTAAATTATAATCCTGATACCTTTGATAACTATTTACACTACTGGGTCGATGCCACTGCTGGTGGACGTTTCGTCCCCGAGGGTATCACCAGCCCAGTTGTCAGCTCTTCGGTTTTGACATGAATATCAATTATGTGGTCATTTTTATAAATTTCCTGTTTACAAAACTTTATTTTTTTCGAAAAACTAAGGATTTTCTTATCCCAGAAATAGATTACCATAGCCCTATTTGGCACAATTTTTTTGGAATTTTGGATCCTCAATGGTCTTCAACTTCGTACTTGTTTGGTTTGATAAATATTTTAATATGAGCGTCACTGATGAGTCTTATGTAGACGAAACGCGCGTCTGGCGTACTAAATTATAATCCTGGTACCTTTGATAACTATTTGTATCGTTTAGATATTGGGAACACATTAAAGAAATATTTGTCTTCAAAGTCAGATATAACACTTACCACACGTATCCGCTTTGTCAGGTTTTGTTTTACCAAAATAACAATCTTCTTTCAGCCTACAACATGGCGTAGCAATTTGTTGTCCTATGTCTGTATACTCGCACCACGTGCACTCAGCTTCGCTATAACAGTCTCTAAAATTAAACGTCGATAATTTTACGAGATTCTCCTTCAAATATACATATAAAAAAGGAGGTATGGAAAAATTGCGGGATGAGGAAACTGTAAACCAGAGACCGAATGACTAAGAGGTGAACAACTGTAAGCTACCTCAACAATTAACAAAATCCATATGTTATCATTGTACGATATGAACATATTTGGCATACACTATAAGAAATAGTTTGCGATTTTTTTCGTTCTAATTATGGACCATCTATAGACAATATCACTGAACAGATCTATAGACAATGTCACTGAACAGAAATGGTGAAATTCATTGAGCTGATGATGAAAAGGACACAGCTAACAGCACATGCACTCATCTCCCTTCACACACACGTCAATATACATTCTTCAATTATCAACAGAGAAAATAACTATATAATATGTCAAGATTTTAGGCTAGTCGAGTAATTAAACAACAATTACATTCAAAGTATCCTTTTTCCCATATTAAAGGTAAGAGCGAAAACTATTTCACTGGAACTATGGTACAAGAATTAAAACAAACCTGATATCATTTTATTGAACTTTGTTTATACAAAATTTTATAAATCTCTGAAAGTTTCTTTCTCAAGTAAAGCTCTGATTTTTTTTCTGAGTCCCTTTTCAATCTTATAAGCTCTTCAACGATACTATAATGTCTAGATTTTCAAAGGAGTTTTGGTTCTTGAACAGCTGTGGAGACATTACTTGTCGAAATGCCTATCTGATGCAGTAAGTTAGGTGCCATTAATTTTATCACTACCACTGGATCGATTCTTTTGACAGAGGACTTCTTGTTCCGAAAAGCATCAACAACTCAGCTGTCAGTACTGCAGTAATGGCATGAACATACTGATATTTTATCATCAAAATTAATTCAGTAGTCCAACTTATAAAAAATAAGATGTGGTATGATTGCCAATGAGACAACTATCCACAAAAGACCAAAATAACACAGACATTAACAACTATAGGTCACCGTACGGCCTTCAACAATGAGCAAAGCCCATACCGCATAGTCAGCTATAAAAGACCCCGATAAGACAATTTAAAACAATTCAAACGAGAAAACTAACGGCCTTATTTATGTAAAAAAAAAAATGAACGAAAAACAAATATGTAACACATAAACAAACGACAACCAATGAATTACAGGTTCCTGACTTGGGACAGGCACATACATAATTAATGTGGCGTGGTTAAACATGTTAGCGGGATCCCAACCCTCCCCCTAACCTGGGACAGTGGTATAACAGTACAACATAAGAACGAACTATAAAAATCAGTTGAAAAGGCTTAACTCATCAGATGGACAAAGTATCTTTTAACTATTGCAAGTGGACTTTTCTTGCATTTCATTCTGCCGAGTGCTTACAGTTGAATATTGCAATTACTTTTAAATCTTGCAATCCTGGTATATATGATGAGTTTATTTGTACCGTTTTCACTAATAAAAGGTTGTGAAGGCACCTGACAACCTTTCCATTTGAAGTATTTGAATAATGCATAATGGGAAATCGACGAGGTTACATCCAGCCCATACGTCAGCACTTTCTAGCTGACATTAAATATGATTTTTTTCTTCATAAAACATCATATTCATACGATATAGAATTAACTGAAACACTAAGACTTCTATAAACCATAATTAGACCATTTTTTGTATGCTCATTAACTTCGTAATCAAATGGCAGTCACATTGTTTTCTTCAACTGCTAGACTGAAATATAAAATAACATTCAGTGTTGATTGATAATAGAACTGCATTATGTAATGTGGGATCTTGACAAAAGACAATTAAGGAGTTAAATATATATATCTAAATCGGAATTTTTGGTTTTTCATTCTGTTCAATTTCGATTCAATTTGGCCTTACCTGTAATCTATCTGACCTTCTTATTGATTTGTTTCTATTGTCAGAATGGAAGACACAATAGAACAAAGAACTATTACGTAATTTGTGAGTTTCATAAAAGACAACTGTGGAGTTTCATAAATCCAAATCTTACTGTTTGTTCGTCTTCTTATAACAAGTTGGTACATAGCATGCTTTTAGTCCGTCGGTATCATCAGGCTCGTTTTTACCAGATGTATCAGGAATTCTAGCACTGCATGGTGAACTAGCTGATCTGAAAATAGAAATTTAGAAGTTAGAGACAAAAGTTATTGCAACTAACGAGAACAAGTCGTTGTAGATCTATAGGCTTTTCTCTTTTAAAACACAATCATTTTAAAAGAAAAGATGACTATGACCTTAAAGTGTAACATTTTAACTAATATAAATCTTTTATCAGAGGTATCGAAAGATCGTACGATAAATAAGTGTGATAAGCCATATATACTTGTGCTTAAAGTCATAAGAAACGAGTGACAGGTGAAAAATAATGTTCATCCAATTCTTGAACCAATGCATGTATATATCATAAACTTGGTCCTCTGTGCACGATTGTATCATTTTTTACGAAAATATGTCGTATAATCGTCAGTTTTTTTTATCTGTCTGTTATGATTTAACAAATATGGCTACTCATTAAATGCCGTGTTTTGAAGCCGAAGTTTACCGATTGTCACCTTATAGTAAATAATCAACAAAAAGCATGGGTTTTTAGCACGTGTTTAACATATACAATCAGGTAATTGTTTATTTTAATGACAGATTCATGCGTATTGCTATCACCGGATTTTTACGAGGAGGGTCACGCTTAGGTCACTATGCATACGGAAAATATGTCGGCGAATTGCTTCCTGGCAGCCAGCAATTAAAAATTAGTAAACTTCTTCTAAATGTGGACAAATTAAAGAATTTTCCTCAGAAAAAAGTAAATGTACATAAGTTATATAATGAAAACTATCCATTTAGTTTAAAAAAAAACATATGCATATTTTTTTTTAATTTCAGGTTTCATATGACTTTAAGTGAACTTGACTTTTTCCGGTGCATGTTCATTAAAATACGTATATAATCAATGCAAACATAATATATAACTTGATCAAACTGACAATTTCAATTTCTTTCTAATCATTACAATGCACACCCTTTGACTGCTGTCAACTGGCCTGCTGACATCGGATATAATAGTGGCATTATAGCAATTCGTTGATTTATCTTTGACTGTAGTGTTTCATTATTGACCAATTTGTTGATTTATCTTTGACTAATGCATTTAAAATGCCTCTTTCCTTCTAGTTATGCTATCACCGTTTGACATTGAGAAAACATGTGTTACTTGTTATTGTTTTTTTTATTCTGTCACGGCGATAGTTAAAGAAAATGTGAACCATTTTCAGATATGACCCTTGACTTACTCACACACTTTGTTTGAAATGGGTACACACATGATGGAGTAAAACTTGCTTTGATACAAATACTATACATAGGAAAAAAAATAAGCTTCAATTGCCCTAAATGTTGTTCATTAAAGTGATAAAAGTACACACCGAATTATTTTTTATTTTGCATAATTTATAAGCTATTAAATCAAGAGTTCCAAATGGTAAAGTTGAAACCATCTCTTCGTAAATTTTATGGACGCCATCACGAGTTGGTTGACCGTTATGGAATAACCGTTTCACAAATGATATCGGATATGTTCCTTACGTCGTAACTACAATCACCTTCCCTTTCATAAATGTGACCTACCGAGTTAGACTACCGGATTTGTTATCTCACAAGCAACACGACGGGTGCCAAATGTGGAGCAGGATCTG
The DNA here is from genome assembly GCA_037788925.1 of Mytilus galloprovincialis. Classification (NCBI taxonomy): domain Eukaryota; kingdom Metazoa; phylum Mollusca; class Bivalvia; order Mytilida; family Mytilidae; genus Mytilus; species Mytilus galloprovincialis. The sequence goes on from CM075330.1 coordinate 114,699,328, forward strand.
CTTACCCTTCCGGAGCACCTGAGATCACCCCTAGTTTTTGGTGGGGTTCGTGGTGTTTATTCTTTAGTTTTTTTATGTTGTGTCGTGTGTACTATTGTTTGGCTGTTGTCCTTTTCATTTTTAGCCATGGCGTTGTCAGTTTATTTTCGATTTATGAATTTGACTGTCCCTCTGGTATCTTTCGTCCCTCTTTTATAATATATATGGTGAAAAGAAGGGCTGTGTGTAAATGGGAGATTGTGATTTATTTCTTTGAATGTATATATCGTTGTAAATTATATCAATAAATGCCGATTGAACTTACTCAGTTTTATAACTGTTTGAGCAAATATCATATAATATGGGTATATGACACAAACATGGACAGGATTTCTTGCATTTTACGACATCCGGGGACTTTGATCCATCCTAAATCCATAAAAGAAAACGAAATAATTACAAAAAAGGCTGTCAGATAGACTGCAAATCGGACTTTCCTGCATGAAAACGATAGTTGCAAATGTAAACCCTCAAACAGGATTAGCCAAAAGAAAAAAACGATAAATGTTTGTAGGGTTCAGAAATGGAATGCCCAATGTCAATCTGTGCCTGATCACATTTTGTATGTACCTGTCCCTGTTGTTTGTTTTCGGTTTTTTTTTGTGTACATACATTAGGCTGGTTTTTTTTTTGTTTTAGAGTTTTACGTTTTTTTTATATCTGGGCCTTTTAAAGCGTACTATGCGGTATGGGTTTAACTGATTGTTGAATGCCGTTCGGTGACCTATAATTTCGTAGTCGTCATTTGTCTAGATTGGAAAGATGTCACATTCGAGATCATATAATATCTTCTTGTTTTAACATTGATATCACTTTTCACTACGAAAGGGTTAACAACTTTAAACGATAAAAATTAACATCGTGAAAATCCATCTCGAACTTCATTTAGTCACCGGAAACAACGTATAATTATTTTTTTTAAAGTTTTGTCAAAGCATTTTTCAGTTTTTTATAGGACACTGTATGTAAGCCACCAAATCATCCAACCACTAACCCATCATCCCTTACGCCTGGTCGGCTGCCATATATCACCAAATTAAGAACTGATACTTAGAAATTAGGTTAATGAAGGGAAGAGTCAACATATGTATCCGATTCTGATTATAAACCATCGACTTGTTATTCCGGCATTTCCCCCCACTATTCGCCTTTTATCGCCCCTGGAGTGTTATTTTTCTTTTTTCAAACAAAATGATGGTAAATGGTATCAAGATTTAAACGACAATACAAGCTGGACTGATTCTTAATAATTACAACATCGCTTTATCGATTGCTTAAATATTTGCCAACATAACTTCCTAATTCCCATAAGAATATTTGGTATAGTATAGAATAGAAGCATTGTTTTTATAAGGTATCACACGGTCTTCAACAATGAGAAAAACCCAGGCCGTATAGTCCTTTATACAAGGCTTCGACATGGAAAATGTGAAGCAATCCAATTTGAACAGTTTGCAAATATCACATGCTGGTATTCAATTTCAAATTCGAGCAAACATATACATTGATTGAGTTGTTGATGTCGCAATTCGTTTTTTAATTAGCTTCGTATTTAGCGTTCATGCAATGTTAGGTTATGTTATAACCAAAGAAAACAACACGGAATAAAAGAAATGACATGTTTGAAATGTTGTATTAAATTACAAGAAAAAGTATTTAAAATTCCAAAAAAAAAAAAGAAAGAAAAAAGAATGCACATGCTCTCGCTACAAAAAAAAGGAGCAAAGTTCAATAAGCCTTACTTTTTTTTCGTTTTTTTTTTATCTCATTTCAATCCTTGTTAAAAAATATAATAAATTTCTCCGAAGTATATGACTTTGAATGTTTTCTATTTGTTTCTTTTAGACGTTGAGTATTTGTGTACGTCTTGATAGGATCGTATTACAGTCTTTAGTTTCATATGATGTCTTTTGTTTGTGTCGTTTTTTTGTCGTTTGCTTACGATGGAACGGTAATGACATTAGGAGTAATTCAAATGGTATCTTTATTTAATCGCAAATATGAAAATGGTTTTCTTTAAATTCGTTATAAATTAGCTACTTAAGAAAAGGTATATACCAAAAGGTTAAAGTTGATTTTTTTTATCCCTTCATCCCATTTAAATAGAAGAGGGCACATATTTTTTTTTGATAAATTGAGTGAAAAAACATAAATGTAAAGATTTAACTTACACAAGAACATGTGCCTGATGCTTTCGATTTTGACTTAAATCTTATTATAAACAAATTACTGCCAGCAACTGGTTTCATCTCAAATTTTTCATTAGTGTCCTTAAAATCCAATCCACCAGGAAATATTATTGGCATGATTACCTGTGTACAGTTAAATAAAACACAAACAAAAGGTCCTAATGGATTCATAGTTACAGGATATAGTTACATTTTTGCAAATATTTCATACCGTAAGAATATTTTATAATGACTGAATATATACTTTTAAAAGACAGAACAATTATTGTTTAAGTCATGTTCAGTCTTTCTGTTAATATTAAGACTCAACCTCTCCATCTTTCAGACAATTTGCCGAAGTCAATTAAGATATGTTCAGTGTATGTTCAGAAGGTTCAGTAGCTGCATTTAACCTGCACAATGCAACACAAAACTGAACAGTCAGAAAAGGTAATATATAGTTCTAGATTGACTGTAACCAAATGTCTTAACAGTATCCAATTTAATTTACAAAAAGTACATATCTGAAAATAACACTGAATCAAACTAAACAGTTTTAGTTTTATGACTTTTCAATTGATGTTAAAGTCAAAATTCCCAAAAAGAACCAAATAAAATAGAGAATGGAAACAATATGTTTTCCAGTGTACCAATACTCTTCGAATTTTACTTATAATAATTGTAATTTACAAAAATGTGAAATTTATCTTTATTAACATGTTTTCATTTTTCTGCAATTTAAACATTAAGCTTCATGAATCGCTTTACACATTTAGAAAGAAAAGATATTTTCTTTAAAGATATTATTCTGTGAACAATATGAGAAACACAATACATTTCTATAATAGAAAACAGAGGGAACAATAATGTTTTGGTATGAACATATACTAATATACATTTCGTTGCTGTTATAAGAAAGAATGATATTTACCCTATAAGACTGAAGATTTGTGTTAACAGAAAAATCTTGACATTGTGCGGCACTCAGCACTCCTTTTGCTGTCAATACTTCGGCAATACCAGATTCCTTAAAATAAAATCAATAACTAGTTTCTTATTAATAAGTGTGTTATATTTTGATTGCTAAACAGTTGATAGAAGATATAAATGATTATTGAAAATCTTTAAATTTAAAGGTCGCAGATAGAATTTATTTAAGATTATCTGATATACTGAAACCTTGAGCAGCCAGGAATGCCTGACTAGAGGTAATTGAAAAAAAACCTAAATCAATCTCTTTTACCAGATTGAAAAAAAAAAAAAAAACAACAAAAAGGTAAAAATGATTTTTTTTCTTCAATTTTACTGCAAATACCAAACTACTTAAACATTGTTTTGCAATGTTGGTCCTTTGATATCAAAATGAGTGAATGGGTAGTCTAAACCTATTATGATAATTATTTAAAAGTGATGTGAGCCAAATATTGACATTCGTAGACTTTGTTATCTAGAACTAACAGAATAAGGAATTATGTAACGTGATTTTTTACAGATATAACACGTTTCTATATTCAGAACTAATTGAAGTAATTGTGATTCCCTATTACTTTCCTTGATGAGAACTTATGGTTACATCTCTTGATAATATATATATTATGTTTTCGCCAATAACTGCTTACTTGAATTATATGCATAACTATTAAATAAAGGTCTTTCAAGTAAAACTTACCTTGACCGTAATATGTTTAGGTTCATGAAAGTCGGATTCAACTGTATATTGTTTGAAGTCAGGATGCATCACAATAAATCGACTATTGTCCAAAATAATACAGCTGTAAAACATACGAAAGAAAAAATGGTCAAAAAGTAAAAAAAGTACCAAACGTCAATTAACCAGCCAACCAACAATACAAGAACGTTTAATGAATATGTATTGGTAGAGACAAGTGATATATTATCTTTGTTTCGAATTTGGACCGATACATGACCAGAAAAGTTATCTTGCAAATATAAATAATATTTTTAAGCACTCAAGACCCGTCTTTCAATTATTCTTATTAAAGAAAAGAAGTTTGTTGAAAATTACATATTAACAGTTCAATAAATTCGGAAATACGTAATTTCTACACAGGCAACATTTTTCAAAGCCTCAATGAATTTAACTTTAATAATCTTTACAGTTGATACCTGATAAAACGAAAAAAAGCGGTAACCATTGTAATTTACTTTTCATCATAGAAAAGAAACTTTGTGACTCTCATACAAATGAGTCCTGTTCCGTAGTTTCGTACAAATAATCGATAAAAATATTTATTCATTCAACATATTGAAAACAAATGACAAAGAACAAAAAAAAAAAACGTGTCTGTCAGTTATATACAGGACTCTCATGTAACATGATATCACTTTCAAACTGCTGATCTAACATAAAAAAAAATCTGTTTCATATTACCTATCATAAATCAATGAAAATATTTGTAAAACAAATATAGGAATATGAATATAATACTTTATGAAAATGTGATAGCAATATAGCTCCTACTTCGAGAATGATGTATCATATGCATAAGATACTTATGTTTTATCATTGCTATGTTATTTTTTCTATCAATTTGTTGTTAATAAAGTATTGAATGATTTGGAACATTAAGGAACTACTAAGGTAGAATGAAAAGAAGCTATCAATTTCCTTTATCTTTTATTTCTGCAAGTTGTTTTATTTTTTCTTACTAAATCATTCCACATTTTGTGACTATGTTGAATGCATTTTCCCAATCTAATTTGAGATTAATGATACGATAGATACAGTTTAGTAGGCCTCATACCTTGTATCTAGAAACTGAAAATGAGGAATGGTTGAAAACAAAATGTTTCAACAAAAAAGATGATTTCAGTTTCCAAATTGTGAAATTCCCATTTCTATGTAGTAACACTCCAGGAGAAGCCTGCATGCATACGAATGACTTATCTCCCATTCGATACACTATTCCAGGGCTTTATTTCATATCATGAATTCCTTGATGCTGCTAACAATGAAGCTACTATACTAAGAGTTCAAAGTTGTGAAGTTGAAGTCAACCTTTCGTATCAAAGTGTTCATTTTCAAATCAACAGTTAAAAATATGGCAAGTAAAGAATAGGCATTAACATTGAGATCTTGCCAAAAATTGGCATAGTATTACAAAATGGCATAAAGGACAGCTTGGAGCTTAATTACTAGATTACCAGCATTTCCGCAAGTATGAAAACATGGAAATAAATAGATATTATGCCATTCGCGTGGATCAGTTGAACTTCAAAAACATTCAGTGTTATTTCAACATTTGCACAAGCTTACAAAGACTACTACGAAAATACTGTCAATATTTTTTTATAACTGCATTGTGATTAAGTACCTGTTTCCATCATCACAGGCAGGATAAATTTCACTTATGAACCAATTAAAATACTGTAACGGGAAATCTGCAGCAATAGTAGCAGTTACTGCACCGGAACTGAAATATGTCAAAGCATATAAGTAAAATAAGTGTTCAGAAGTGTAATTTCATAATATTGAATTCTCAAAAATAATTGGAATACTAGTTCATGTCTTATTTTAATGTACACTACATATAGTGTTTTTAATATGTTTCGTTTTTTTTTTCATTATGTAACGTGCAAAAAAGTAATCTTACAATCTTTTTTGTTTGCTTAAGATTGATAAACTTGATCTCTTGTCAACAAATATCTATGTACAATTTATTTAAATTATAACTATGTTTTTACCCTGCTTTATGTAATGTATGTATAAATGTCAGAACTATACCGGATCCCCACCCGTCAACATACGGTGTTGTGATGTACATCGTTTTTGGTTGTCCTAAAGCCTGGCGCCACCTAAAATTTACATTTTTTACAATTATAATGATTTTTTTATTTTATCATAATAACAAAATATTTTACATAAAATAAACTTCTATAGGTATCATGCTTGCATGACCGAATTTGTAAACAATTCTGTGGTTACATTATAGTAGGAATATGTGGTATAAATGCCCATTTCTCAACCAGAAACTAAATGGCATTGAAGTATATGAACTATAGGCCACCATATAGCCTTCAACAATGATCAAAACAGACTACACATAGCCAGCTATAAAAGTCTCCTAGTGATAAATGTGACACAATTTAAACATGAAAACTCACGACCTGATTTATGTGAGACAAGAATGTGTCCAAAGTACACGGATGCCCCACTCGCACTATCATTTTCCATGTTTTATGGACTTTGAAATTGGGTAAATATCTAATTTGGCATTAAAATTAGAAAGATTATACTATGTAACATGTGTACTAAGTTTCAAGTTGATTGGACTTCAATTTCATCAAAAACTACCTTGACCAAAAACTTTAACCTGAAGCGGGACGAACGAACGAACGAACGAACGAACGAACGGACGGACGGACGGACGAACGAACGAACGGAGCCACAGATCAGAAAACATAATGAAAACTATCGTAGGTGGGGCATAAAAAAAAAAAAACATCAAATAAACAAAATACGAATATAAGATACTGTTATAAAAAAAAAACACTAAACTACAGGCTCCTGGCTTGAAACAGAAACACATAGAAATTTTGTGGGTTAGTAATGTTTGTGGGCCTCCTGGCCTCCCTTAACATAGAACATTAGTAAAACACCGCAGCACAAGAAAACGTTTTCTCGTCTGAATTGTTTTACATTGTCATTTCGAGGCCTTTTATAGCTGACTATGCGGTATGGGCTTTGCTCATTGTTGAAGACCGTACTGTGACCTATAGTTTTTAATTTCTGTGTCAGTTTGGTTTCTGGCGGAGAGTTGTTTCATTGGTAATTATACCACATCTTCTTTTTTTTTGGTTTATACAAAACAATAAACGATTAAAAAGAAACGGAAAAATTACCTCTATATTACAGGTTTTTAACTTGGAACAGGCAAATACAGAATATGGAGGGGTTACACATTTTAGCGGGCGCCCCCTAAAAAGGAACAGACGTGCAAAAATACATATGAACAAACTGTAAAAATCAGTTGTTAAGGGCTTAAACTCATTGGATATCAAAAACACAGATAGGATGTGGCAGGGTATTGAAACATCCCCAAAACAAAAACATACATTAAGTACAGAACTGAGAATACTCGCATTTAACTGACAGCTAGTTCAAAGCCAATAACAACTTACAAAATAATCATGTATCTAAGACCAACATATCGATCAGCAGACATCCAATATTCAATAGAACTAGTGTAGAGACGTCATTAACAGTCTAGGAAAACATGACCGTGTGCAATGTCAAAATACAAGAATCGACAGATCGTAAAACCGTGAATGAGCATATATGTATATGTTTATGTAACAAAATTATTAGTTTGGTTTAAATATACTGATAACAAAATCAATATCTTTACCAATCAAATCAATATTGAAAGATCTAATTACAGTGATAAATTGGTAACCTTTTAGAATAAATATATGAAGATGTTGTATGAGTGCGAATGAGACAACTCTCCATCCAAGTCACAACCTACAAAAACAAACCATTACTTTTTTTTATTTAAAGGATCGTTGATACATTAAGCTCGTATTGAAATTTCCGGTCTCTGTGAAGAGCATTTCTGTAAAAACGAGGTTGTAGTTTTCTGTTTGAAACAAGTGTTTTTACAGGTACAGTCAAACATACAAACATAATATTTGTTGATATGGAAGGAGTGAGCAACGTTTTTAATTTATAATAAGTAACTTGTGTTAAAGAACATCCTGCCTTAACATAGTTTGCCAGTAATGCATAGATTACATTCATTGAAATAAAAAATGTCACCAAAGACACGAGTATAGCAAAACAGTTATCAAATATGAACACAATAAGATATTGCAAAAGGAAAATCACCATCAAAAAAGGTAAATTTAACAATTGGGAAAGAAAAATCGTCCTTTTTGATGTAAATGTTTACTGTAATATCAAAAAATCGAAATCTACCACAGAAATTACCGGGTATATTTGATTTATTTTAAAACGCAGTTCATTTGGATGAATTTCGTCAGTACAATTAGAAAAAGTATATTTTTAGTAAGGATACAATACAAACTAGTGCAACACTTTATATAGCACTTTAATTGATAAATGAGTCTTACCAAGGTCTCTTTTCATGATCAAAGTTTTTATGCATCAAAATCCCCGGATAAGTCCGCATGATTCCTGATTTTGTACCAATGTACCGCCATGATACAAAGCTGACTTGATTTTGCTTCCAGAACTGCTCAGCTTTATAAGTAGCCCAAACAGATGATCGCACGGTTGACTGTAAAAGTTTTGATACTAGTAGAATTATTTATACATGCTTGAAATTTAAGATGTGGTGTAAACCATTTTACAGTACTATCGATTATTTAAACAGTTTAGAAAAATAGCATTTTAAGAATGTAAAATATAAATGGACAATTTCAGAAAAATAATGGTAAAAAAAGGAATATATATAGCACACTATTTTTTTCATGACATTAAACAGTGAGACCTTCAACCTCCAAGCAAGAATAAAGCAGTTTCTTGAACTTATTATATTATGTTTATTTGTAAATTTAAACAGGAAATAATATCATTTTATCAAAAAGTCACAATATTTTTTTATGAGATGAATAAGACAGAAAAATCATGCAAATAAACTCATCATAGATAACAGTGTAAATTAATCTAAATAGGACAACGAAATTCACTGCAATAAACAGCTGCAGATACAATGTATTTTTTAATGATTGAAGAAAACAACAACGATGCTAGATGTTGTTCTAACCTCTCATTAATTAATTTGACTTTTATTTATACATTATTGGTAAAAAGACATTAACAAAAATAATCAGTTTTTTACCGTATTTTAGAAAATGTTATTTTATATGGCTTACATTGTTTATTTGGACGTCAGAGAATGAATAAAGCTGCCTCGGTTTAAAAGAAATATTTCATGTTCGAATGTTTGATTCAAAACAGTTTTCGAAAAAGGGGCGGGATACACTAGGAACATTCAAAACACGTGATTTGAAGAAAACTTGACAATAATATTATGACAACGCAATAGCCTTAATGAAACATCAGCCATTTGCTATGTTTATCATAGTTTTACCTTAAACCCTGGGTTACTACCGTAAACCTTTGACGTGATATATTTTTCATATTTCGTGACATTCTCGGCTGTTTCATCACTGTCTAGAAATTGAAACGGATTCTCAAAAGCAGTCGGTGTAAACTTAACAGAACTGTGAGCTGAAAAGTAAAATTGAATGATTATCGAAGTATTCTATGCAATTAATGAAATTTTTATTAAGAATTTCAAACAAAATTCTTATTGCATAAACGTATTGATAGTTATATTGAAGAGATTGATAAAGGTGTCTTGAAAAGCGTTCAAACAGACACAATTAAAAAGAGTGATTTATATTCACTAGCAATGCGGCGATACCGTGCAGGTGTACTGTTACTCTCCGAGGGTATTGGTATGTTTTGTTTTGAGCTTTCTGTGTAAAAGTAGGTCAAACTTTTTAAACATGCATTATTTAAAGATAGTTACATTCATTACATAACAAAATTAAACTACTGTGCAAAAATTCCGAAGTAGTATTGATCTTATTTAACTGTGGTCGTAAAATAAGATTAGCAATATAATTCAAAAGCATGGTTTCATTATCACTGAACTAGTATATATTTGTTTAGGGGCCAGCTGAAAGACGCCTCCGGGTGCGGGAATTTCTCGTTGCATTGAAGACCTGTTGGTGACCTTCTGCTATTATCTGCTCGATGGTCGGGTTGTTGACTCTTTGGCACATTCCCCATTTCCATTCTCAATTTTATTGTAAAATGAGATCTGCTTTTCTTTTCAATAAGAATGTTTAGTGTTATTCTCCAGTTTTCTCAGGAAACGTTCAAAAACCGATCTGCTCCCTTAGATATACCAAAGGGTTCGACAAACTCTACTGTTTGTAACAGTCACCTACGATGTAGTTGACATTCCCGTCAATGAATATAAATAATTTAAAAAACTTAACGGTTATACAAGTGCGATATTAGAGTGAAATTGTGAAATATGAAAAAGATCAGCGTTCTAATTTCGATACCTGTGTCAATTGTTTGATTCCTAATGTTTATCTTTTTGAAAAAGAAACAACCAATCTACTGTTATGTTTAGTATTCGTAGAAAAATTTAAAATTGTCTTGACATTTTGTTGATATAAAAAGTAAAAACATATTCTTGCGCACTTAATAGAAACATTAAAACTAAATTAAAAAGAGAAAAAATTCTTAAAAAATTATCAATTTATTATTGAAATACTAAAATAATCTATTGATGTGCAGCAGAGATTTAAACTTTTGAAATTAAGCTACCGTGCACAATTCAAATTGACTTTATTCTGAACTAAACATTAATGAAAATACACATGAAGGCTGCATTTTGTAAATACAGCTGTTTCTCAAACCACGCCTCTTTTGGGGAGATAAAAAATATTAATAGATGTATATGATCTCTGTGTTTTATCTCATAGAGACATCACTTGGAAATGTAACCAGTATAGAAAACATGACAGCGCCTAAATTTTAATTCTTAAGAACACCAAAAATGAAGGTAAGGGTAGTATAGAATTTTAGTACAAGTTTAAACTCTTAGAAGTTCAGGGCATATAAATGTTGAAAATATGCAGCACAGCCCTATATTTTGACATTTGAATAAAAAAAGAGTGCATATAAACTGTTCTGGGATATTTTTTTTCACGAACTTCATATTAAAAGTGTCACGGTTTTCGCCGCAAAGGGAGTTCCTATGGGAATTGCATTGTCTATATTTACAGAATTGCAACCTATAAGACTGCAATTACATAAACAAAAATCGACTTCATTTTCATATAGATTATTACACTCCGAAAATTGAAAGAGAAGTAAATTTTGTATTTTTTTTTTAATTTTTAGAACTTTTTTTTTAACAAAATGCAGCTCATTTATGAAAAAAAAATTATGTCAAAAGCTTTGAAAACATTTTTCTCGATAATTGATAAAAGAAATCATGTATTTGCATATCATATTTGTAATAACACATGCAGTTTCATAAGAACTTCCTTTAATATGTATGATTGGTGTTTAGAAATAACTTTCCAGGGGTGCAACATGTGCAGTAGGACCACCTTATGCAGTTCTAAGCATCGGAGACAAGCAATCCTTTGTTTTGCTTAAAAGGGGACATTTGATGCTCTTGCTTAAGTTCTTTTTTGCAATTATTTATTTGAATTAGTGTGATGTTAATATCGGTAGCAGTCTTGTCTTTCCTTTGTCAATAAAAAGCTTATATCTTAAATTTAATATTCGGGTAAGTTTAAAGGTGTATTCACATGAACGATATGATTTATTAATTCGACGCTTATAGGGGTAAGGTAACAGTTAGTTACATGGACCAATACTCTATTGTGTTATGCCTAATCCCTCGATATAGCGTATCGCCATATTTATAGAAGTTATACGACGAGAGTCTCATGTTGAGCATCCGATTGATATTTCGGAACACTTGAGAACATCGCCGGATTTACCGTAGGGATCTTTTTTACCTATTCGGTAATAATGGTGTAATCGCCTTAGTTATTATTGGATCTTTAATTGATGATTCTAACTGTGTAACTGATACAATTTACGGAAATAGATCTTATCTGAAAAACCAACCATTAAAATATACAATCAAATATTGTTTTCATAACACAGCATATATATCGATTCTGTGGTTCTTCTACATTTTTTTTGCATGGTTTCGATTTTTCTGAGCATCATAACATTCGTATTTCTTCATTGGAGCATTTTATTTGTAAAATCTCTGTTTTTATTTTCATGAGAGAAGTTGATTGTCTGAGATAGTAATGTGTTATAACAAGCTTTAAAAATAAATGCATTAAAATAACAACCATTTCACTGCACAAATAAACAAATATTAACTGTAAATTTAAATCGAGTGTCAACAGTCCACCTACCCAATGTAGCTCGTCGTCTGTAAAATTTACAAGTTTCAAAGTTGTCCCTCGACAAACTGCGATTGTGGAACATAAATACATTTTGCAGATCTGTGTTGCTGGTTTGAAACCGTAATTCGTCAATTTCAGAGTATGATTCGTTCACCAGAACAATACACAGAGAAAAGTTACTCTGAGGTATCTGTAAAACAGTATTTCATATCTTTCTTGTATATTTACTTCTAGAATCATAAACGCATGATGCATTTTTAGTGTTTACCACACGGGATTTTAAAACAACACATTGCCCATTGACCAAAAAATTAACAACAAAGAAAGCCAAAAAAATGTTAAAAATACTGAAATGGAACTTTAACGGACATGAACAGATCAGGTTAAGTTTTTGTTTTTAGGATTTTAAGTTTAAGTACAATTACACAATTAAAGACTTACTATTTCTTTTAAATCTAATAGTTTTTTTTCTAATTTTTTAATGAAAATAAGATATGGTGTACACTACACAAGCAAGTTGTCCCATGAGCGTCTTCTTTTTATCAATATGTCTATTCAGTACTTATATTTAACTGTTTTTTTTTCGTTTTGTTAGAATATCGTAACCATATAACTTGTTTTATATGAACTTACAGGACCCCAAATGAAAATGTGCTTCGAGTGTGATATCCTTACTTCCGTCATTAACAAGTTTTCCACGTGGCTTTGTGAACAACTTATCAAACTTTAAAACTCCATGTCCTCCACTGAAATATGGAAGTGTATATGTATCAAAAAAACTTTGTAATCATTTTGAAAAACAAGTTCTACGTTTCATATTTTAATATGATAAAATAAAATAATTAGTATGCCAAAAAATCACTGGCAAAAAAAATACTGCTCAAACAGATTTATGAAGAAAAACGACTGAAATTGACACTAAACAGGTTTTACGGTCAGATACACGATTGGTTAACCGATACAATGTGTCGAGGTCTCAAATCAATAGATACATGTTTTCGCAGTCCCGGGTATCTATTTTATAGATATCAGTATCGGCGTCTAGTTTATATTTTACCGATTTTGTGCAATTTCCAAAAGTGACATTTTGACTGATAGATAAAGACAAGTGTAGTATACCACTGGTTAAAAATCATAAATCAATTGAGAGAAAACAAATCTGGGTTACAAACTAAACCGAGGGAAACACATCAACTATCAGAGGCAAACAACAAAATAACAGAACGAAGAAGTGCAAAAAAACGGAAGCAAGTTAACTCGTACCAACTGAAACTCGTACCATGTTAACTCGTACCAAAAAAGTGAACTCGTACCAACGTAAAGTCGTACCACTGGGAAGTCGTACCATTAAAAACATATTAAAAAATACGAATGTTTTGTGGTGTTTTTTCTTACTAAAATTAATAAAAAAAAAGTTGAATTACTGTAATTTTATACTGGATTTTAATGAAAACTTGGACAAAAATACGTTTTTTTTAGGTATCATTTACTTTCCTCTGAAGGTGTCACTACTCTTTATTAAAGCAATGCATATCTGACACATTAAATGAACATGACATTACTTGAAATGTTAAAAGAAGTTGTCATATTTTGAAAACAATACATAGAAATTATTAACGACCTTACTGGCTATTGCTCGGTCGGTAATCATAACCTTGTGCAAAATATTATATATAAAAAAAATCATACTTTTAACATGTTGGTCATAAACAATTTACAACCTTTAAAACACACTAAATTAATTCTTTCAGTGAATAAAATTCCTTTGAGAAACAAAAGAAAAGTACCCAAATCTATTCAATGTAACTGATTTAAATGATTAAAAATTGTCGTTTGTTTATGTATAACACATTTGTTATTCGTTCATATTTTGTACATAAATTATGCCGTTAGTTTTCTCGTTTGAATTGTTTTACATTGTCATTTCAGGGCCTTTTAGAGCTGACTATGCAGTATGGACTTTGCTCATTGTTGAAGGCCGTACGGTGACCTATAGCTGTTAACTTCTGTGTCATTTTGGTCTCATGTGGAGAGTTGTCTAATTGGCAATAATACCACATCTTATTCTTTGATAAGAACACAAAGGTCAAATGGATACATTAATAATATAATAGTATAATTTCAGTATGTTAACCACAGAAAAACAACGAATAACTAAATTTAATATGAACAGTACACAAAACAGCTTAAAAGAATAACAAAGTGAGTGTCTGTAACAATAGACCAATGCCAGAAAAAGTAACGTCATAGGTAAACTTCTAAAAATTGGATATAAATCAAAGATTATATATCTAATTCTGTTATTCGATGTATTTCATAACAATTACAAATAGATTAACATAAAATTTTGTTAGTCATAGTGCAACTAACTATGTCGGCCTTTCTTTCAAATCAAAATGTAAAACAATACCTTGACTTGTCTCTTTTAAATAGATTTTACCTAATTTGAACATCAGCAATTTACTGTTCCCTTAATTATAGTTACAATTACGAATTGTTCGTCCGATATGTTGTGTCAGTGTGTCTTCTCACTAGCGTTTTTTCTTCGCGGTCTTATGTCTTATAATTCCAGAATAGTTTTCTGATATGTAAATCCAGCGGTTGTGTCTTTTTACCAATTGAAATATTTTGTGGATACATATGGCGGGTGATGTATGCATAGCAAGTGATGGGGGATCAAAAATATCTTAAGCATTCAAATGTTATAGTCTGGTTTTGCGAGATATAGGTTTACTGTGATAACATCCACTGTAAAAGGGGGACGAAATATACCAGAGGGACAGTCAAACTCATAACCTTTTAGATCTTAAATAACACAAGCATACAAGATAGAACAAATCCCTGTCGAACAAGATCCAATAAAAGCTTTGATTTCAGATTGGTAATTATTTTGTCACCACAAAAAGTTATGACACTGATACATTCTTGAATACTCTTTGAGTTAAGGTTTTATTCACCCAGTCATTCTTATTCCTTCCATGAATTGGTCAGTTTGAACAAACGTAACGAAACTGAGACCACCTTTAGTGCATATGTTTAATTGGTTTCACTTATTATTTTGCATTGAATCATTGCTTTTGAAGACTTATTTTTGTTTTCGTCGACTTTTTTTTCCCTCAATAAGTCATTTTAGCCTTAAAATGTTGATGTCCATTCAGTATCTTTCTCCAATTTCTCCCGTAACTTTACAATAGCTATACGTACTTTTCAAGAATCGTGTTAGTAGAAAAAAAAGTAAAAAGGGAATATCTCTTTAGACCAAAACAGATAGTGTTTTCGTATAATTACAGGAACTTCATACCTTTTCATTGATTCAATAACGAGCTTTGCTTTTGGTGCACGTTCAAGAACACTTATATCAACTAATACCGGATCTTCAATAGATTTTACAAAGGCGACATTAGGTAATAATGGGTGCATCAAAACTCTTCCAGTTCCATCTATTATAAATCCGTAGGAATATTCTTCTTCCGAGAAGTACTCTATTTCAGACAGTAGTTCATTTATTTTAACATCAGTGCACATTACTCCATGAAACCCTGCGGCTACATATACAGGTCGACAGAGTGAAGTAATTAATCCTGCATTGATATTAAATGACATTTGAATATAAGATGATAGTATTTAAACATGTCTCCACTATACAAATTTTAACCTTTTGTATAAATACAAAGAATATTTGAAAACATTTCGTGATAATCCCGATTGTATTACAGCCTTAAAACAACAGACCCTTTACAAAAATGTACCATCCTTTCCCTTCACAATAGAAGGTATGATGAACCAACTTTGTATTGTAGCCCCTTAAAATTCCCTGTTTTGAATAATCTTCAAATATCTTCAAATCATTAGTCTGACAGCTATAACATTTATAAGTATTGATGTTTTTCTTTTTCGTAAATTTTGATTGTTTTTTTGTTAAGGATAACAACCTTCTTGAAATACATGATATAAAAAAAATCTGCCATAATAGTCTCAATCTAAAATCTCGTAAATTGCATTAAGATAGAAACCACTGCAAACCAGAAATGCTTTTTTCCTAAAAGATGTAAACAATCTGGGTACGTATATCACAATTTCAAAATAAAAATCTTAAGTCAACTTTAACATGTTTAAGACCTAAAAGAAACTTCACATGTGAATCTACTGATCATATTATGCTATTCATAAATCAAAAAATTTGACGTGATTTCATATGTAAATAAAAAAGAACATTATCTTTGGAATTTTAGGAAACAATAAGTTACTTCTTATCGCATCGTCTCTTTAAAAATCAGGACAATTATTCTTCTTGCAAAAGTCAGTACCCATAAAACAAATACTACATATCGTAGTGTTTATACTTTCGAAAAAAGTGTAGGCAATTTGTTGTCTGCAAATCTACCGGTAAAGCATTTTATCATTATCTTTTACCTTTCAATGGGTCATTTAATAAATCATGTTTGCATATCTTATAAGAAAATTCTTTTTAAAATGTTGTACTTGCCCGTACCGATTTTAGAATATGAGTCAACATATGGGGACGTAAACTTCAGTTCAGACTGGCTGTGTGCAATAAGATTATCGTAAAATGTTGCCAATTTTACAGAAAATAGCTCCAGATTGGATGTATCAAAGTGTTCGAAATGTTCACTCTGAAAATAAATTGTTTACTCAATAAACATGTATATCAAATTAATAAATTAGCAATCATGGTTCTTGCGTTATTTTGTACTTTATTTCTATCACATACTAGTTGTGGTTTTAGTGGTATACATAAGTTTGCAATATAAGTGAGAGGGTTTAGCTAGCCAGAAACCAAGCATAACCCTACATTTTTTCTTAAAAAGTCCCGTACAAAAACAGGATTGCGGCATTTGTTATCAAATACTTAGCAGTCCGTTTCTATGTATAATGGTGTTTTTTTTTTATTGTTGCAGTTCAGTGTCTCTGTTCCGTGTTTTGTTTTCTAATAGTTGGTGTGTTTACCTCGGATTTGGTTAGTAATCCGGATTTGTTTTCGCTTAATTGATTTATAGATATTGAACAGCGGTTACAACTGTTGCCTTTATATATCACATGTGTTTCTAAATTAATTAACGTTGACATATTTCGTGATCAAGGTTAATCCACAAAAGCTTTTGAATACATAAAATAGTAACTTTCTATTATCAACATTTAACGCTTCTTGGAATACTAATAACGAAGAACTGATAAATGTGTTTCCTTCTAACACAATAAAGATAGAAGTCATACACCGATATAGATCTTAACTCATCACTAGGTGCATATTTTTCCCCTTCGAATATGCACAGATGAATATAGCGCAATAATTGATTTTTCAGGATAGTTCAGTTTCATTTTATCTACTTAGAATCGAAATTAGAAATTGGATATTTTTCATTGTACGACGATTGAATTCAAATTATGTTCAATCATGCATTTATTTTTACCTGTTTTTTTTTTTTTTTTTTTTAGAAAAGCTGATTTGATTGTACAAAACTAGAAAATGACACTTGTATTGATCTGGTTTTAAAACATTGACACAGGTCGAGTACAAAAAATGCCCTTTCTTTCCTTTAAAATAAACTCAACATAGATACCAGGATTAAAATTTTATCATTACGTCAGACGCGCGTTTCGCCTCCAAAAGACTCATCAGTGACGCTCGAATCAAAAACTGTTTATAGGGCCAAAAAGTTGAAGAGCATTGAGGACCAAAATTTCTCAAAGTTTTGCCAAATACAGCTAAGGTAATCAATTCCTGAGGTAGAAAAGCCATAGATTTTCAATAATTCAAAGTTTTATTGACAGTTAATTTATAATTATGAATATATCAATGATAACTCAAGTCAACACAGAAGTGCTGACTACTGGGCTGGTGATACCCTCATAGAAATAAATCTCCACCAACAGTGTCATCGACCCAGTGGTTGCAAATAAACTCATCATAGATACCAGGATTAAAATTTTATAATTACGTCAGACGCGCGTTTCGTCTCCAAAAGACTCATCAGTGACGCTCGAATCAAAAACTGTTTATAGGGCCAAAAAGTTGAAGAGCATTGAAGACCAAAATTTCTAAAAGTTTTACCAAATACAGCTAAGGTAATCAATTCCTGAGGTAGAAAAGCCTTAGATTTTCAATAATTCAAAGTTTTATTGACAGTTAATTTATAATTATGAATATATCAATGATAACTCAAGTCAACACAGAAGTGCTGACTACTGGGTTTGTGATACCCTCGGGGAAATAAATCTCCATCGGCAGTGGCATCGACCCAGTGGTTGCAAAGAAACTCATCATAGATACCAGGATTAACATTTATAATTACGTCAGACGCGTGTTTCGTCTCCAAAACACTCATCAGTGACGCTCGAATCAAAAACTGTTTATAGGGCCAAAAAGTTGAAGAGCATTAAGGACCAAAATTGCTAAACGTTTTGCCAAATACAGCTAAGGTAATCAATTCCTGAGGTAGAAAAGCCTTAGATTTTCAATAATTCAAAGTTTTATTGACAGTTAATTTATAATTATGAATATATCAATGATAACTCAAGTCAACACAGAAGTGCTGACTACTGGGCTTGTGATACCCTCGGGGAAATAAATCTCCACCAACAGTGGCATCGACCCAGTGGTTGCAAAGAAACTCATCATAGATACCAGGATTAACATTTATAATTACGTCAGACGCGCGTTTCGTCTCCAAAAGACTCATCAGTGACGCTCGAATCAAAAACTGTTTATAGGGCCAAAAAGTTGAAGAGCATTAAGGACCAAAATTTCTAAAAGTTTTGCCAAATACAGCTAAGGTAATCAATTTCTGAGGTAGAAAAGCCTTAGATTTTCAATAATTCAAAGTTTTATTGACAGTTAATTTATAATTATGAATATATCAATGATAACTCAAGTCAACACAGAAGTGCTGACTACTGGGCTTGTGATACTCTCGGGGAAATAAATCTCCACCAGCAGTGGCATCGACCCAGTGGTTGCAAAAAAAACTCATCATAGATACCAGGATTAAAATTTTATAACTACGTCAGACGCGCGTTTCGTCTCTAAAAAACTCATCAGTGACGCTCGAATAAAAAAATGTTAAAAACGCATTTCTGTCAACCCAACTAGTAATGCTATTGTGCGTTAAACAAAATCTTAACGGATCATGTATTGGCAGTGTTTGGTAAATTTGATTTCGACCTATCAGTTGGAATATTTCTTTGGTATATTCCGAATTCTTTTTTCTATACTTACCCATTTGATGGTGTAGATGATAGAAAATATAATCGAGAGAAACACTTAGGCCTATCCTATCAGATGGAATTACTGCATTCTTTGAAGATGAAGATTTATAAAATCAGAACAAATATATTGTAGATGTAAATATTTTACGCTGGAAAAACAATTTGAAAGACGTTAAAATGTTAAAGCCTCAAGCATCACTTAAGAGATACTCTTTTCGAAATCATCATATGGTGCTGTAAATAGGTACGTTTGTATCATTAACATTTTTGTTAAAAAGTTATCGGGTTGAGTTGATGTCTGTTTGATGAACATCAATGCAGTGGCATCTTTGATTCGTTTTATTAATTTGACATACTTGCTTAGGTCCAAAAGACGAATTATGTAAGGTCTGTTCTGACATATTTTGTAGCTGTATTTTTGCTTGTATATCTGAAAGAAAAATATCAAATATTATAATTTACTCGGCATAATGACGGGTCCCTGATGATCACACAGGGATTTTGGAGGGGTATATGTCACCTTTGTTTTGGTCGATTTATCTTTGCCATTTGTCTTTGACTTGTGAGTTTGAACATTCATTTGGGCTATTTTACACAATTTTATTTTCGTTTATGCTTTATTTTGGCGTATCATTATATTTAGCGATTTCGAAACGATTCATATTTGCTTTATTTTTTATCTTAATCTATAGATCTAGATGATCTCTGCTTGAAGTCATTTTTTGTTCTTCAGTTGTCATGGTAAATACGTGCAGCCATGGATTTATGCGTTTTTTTAGGAAACAATGAAAGGGATATGTAATACTCAGTTGTGTAGTGATGTATGCATAATGTTCCAGAAAATTTGCAATTTGATTAGGTACTTTCTGTTTTGAATTTTCCTCAGAGTTCAGTATTTTTGGGATTTTACTCATTATAAAAACAGGCACGCTCAAAAACACGAATTATATTTTAACAATAGTACATACACTATGAATAGATCATGATTACAATGAATCCATATTTTCTGGATATAGATATGAATTTTGTTCTGATTCATTTCTGTGATTTAAAATAAAAGGAATATTGATGCATCTATGCTTACGAGTTATGCATTTGTTAAAAACTATTTGTGTTCAGTATTTTTTCAAGCGATATTTTGCTTTCTAAAAGTTGTTCTTTGGGGATGTTGGTAAATATTGAAAAGTTTTTATTTATCTTTTATGTGTACATACTAGTGTGTGGTATTCTGAGTCCGTCTAGTTTTTCTATAATCAATATTTATTTGCATATTGATATCTTCATACATGTTTTCGTACTCAATCATTTTTTTCTAGTTTGTATTTAGATTGATTGATTGTTGGTTGCTTTACGCTGAATTAGCACAACAAGGCTATATCGCGGCGAAGTGTGTATTTAGATGCCTCCTACATATTCCAGACCATTATCACAATTCTAAAATACATTTCGGGAGTAGCATGTAGTTTTGGTGTAGATGTTTTTTTTTAATTTTTAAAATGGTTTAATAACATGGAATACATGATTTCTAACAAATCTTCTTGAAAATCATAGGCGACAAAATGTATTTGTATTGTTGGTGTATATGTTTTTATAGTCAGATAAGCTCTCAGATACTTTTTCAGCTTAGTCCCTCTTCTAAACTGTGAACATGAATCTGAAGCGACATTGAAGGCAAGGTGAAGCAGTAGAGGCAATTCTGAACTCTAATGTTGTACGTTTGTCCATACTTAATATTTTCTCCGGTCCTAGATATGTTCCTAACTCTATATATCATTCTAGTCAAATTAACAGTTATCACATATAACAACAAATCATTTTTAAAGAAATACCGAATAATTTTGAAATTAGAGACTCAGTCGTATAAGAACGTGTTTCGCCAATTAATGGGCATTCTAAATAATAGTTCACCTATATTCATAGAATTTAACCTATAACTTTTCAGGAAAGAAAAGTGAAAAAGTTCTTATTTTTTTTTTAAATTTTCAGTTGAACAAGCCAAAGTTGTATACATATGTTACCAAAATCTGTCCAAGAACTGTAACTTAGCCTAATTTGAAATATGTTAAATGAAACTCTGGTATCATGTTCTTTTTTCAATCAAATAATTCCATATGGTATTCGTTCAAGTTAAGTAAACGGACTATATGATAATGAATAACAATACCTTGTCCAATCAGGTAAGTAAATATAGAAACTTTATTTTGAAGTTTAGAATTTTCAGTACTGATAACTTGTACAGGATCATTGCCGGATGTCGATTTGCCGTCGGTGATGAAAAGAATTACCCGATCTAAAAATAAAAAATAAAAAACGACTGATTATTCAAGACTATACTTGACTGAGAGGTAGTTTATAATTAATTGTTGAATGCTGCACGGTAACATACAGTGACTTCCTTCCACCCTATTTTAACTGTAGGGTAAATAAAGGCAACAGTAGTATACCGCTGTTCAAACTCATCAATCCATGGACAGATAACAAAATTGGGGTAACAAACTAAAACTGAGGGAAACGCATTATATATAAGAGAACAACGACACAACATTAAAATGTAACACACACACAGAAACGGACTAAGCATTAGACAAATTCCTTTGAGAATAACAAATATAACATCAAAACCAAATACATGAATTTGGGATAGATAAGTACCGTGACACTTCTTATAGTAATGTGAATTTACACTCAAAAATAAGAGAAAACAAACGACACAACGGAAACACAACGTTAAAATGTAATACACACAGAAACAAACTATAATATAACAATGGCCATATTCCTGACTTGGTACTTAATGTTGTCTCTTTGACCTTCATTCTACATCTTTTCTTTTTAAATTTAGTGCTCAAACAAACTTTAATCAATACTACATAATTTTACGGTCTTCTACACAATGCGATTGAATAAATATGCTGTGTATTTTGCTCAAATTCACTAGAGTCATGTTTAAGCAGCTTTCGGTTTTACAATGTAGCTAGAAGAAAAGTAGCCTGATCTGTTACTGTATCGATTGTGTTTTTTTTCTTATTGCCTGAATCTTTTCAACTTTATGCGATTCCTTCATTATCATCTTCATAGTGGATATATAAGATAAGATATAAAAGATAAGATATACAAGATAAATATATTGAATATAGGTTAACTACTATTTTTGATCATCTGTACAGTGATGTTGCATCTTATTTATGCCCGAAAATCAGAAATAATATTTATTGAATGTGTGCATGTTTTAATTTCTTTGTGCTTAATATTTTCTTATTTCCATACCATCTGGTTCTGTTTTGGATTGAAATAATTCATCCGTACTAGAAATTTTTAGAAAATATGGAGAATTTAAAAATCGACAAAGAATGACATGAATCTATAAAACGACATTTGAAATTGCATCGTATCTATGCATACTCATCTTCACTGCATTGGGCAGTTTGTTTTGTTTGAAATACCATTTCTTACAAGACTTAAGATCAAAACCCGTCGTCAAAATGAGCAAAAGATTACTTTTTAGATGATATATAAGAATATTTGACAGTCAATATTGGTATTACGGAAATAATGTATGTAGTTCATCAGAAGTTACTAAGACCTTGTAGGTAAATATTCTGTATCAACTTCATAAAAAATACAAAATGGTCTCGGAGTATAGATTCTTTGTAGTGACATTGTTTATCATCTTAATAACGTGCTGTACTATCTTTTATTTGTCTTTATGCATAATGATATCCATCTGACGTGGATTGGTACTTGTACATCCCGTCATAGTGTTGTTGTTCTATGATAATTTTCGTATTCTTATCCATGTGCCTTTTGGTTTTTCTTTGATCCATATGGCGTGGTCCTGTACTTATACATCCCGTTATTGTGCAATTGTAAAACATTTTTTGTATTCTTGTCTTTCATTTTTGCTAATGTGCTTTGTCTATATGCCGTTTTATGTTTCATTGATATCTATATGACGTTGCTCTTTACTCGTTCATCCCGTCATTGTGGTATTCTTTTAACTGTGGTAAATTTGTGTATTTTATGTCTTATAAGCATAGCCTATATGCATTTTTGGGCTTCTTTGTTACATATTTGTTTGTTTTTATAGGGATTAAGATTTAACACAATGATGTCTGTTCTACCCCAATTTCTGAGATTTTTACTTATTATAAATATGTCTGTTTTATTTTTTTACACATCGTTGCCAATATAATGAAATTTGATGTGACTGCTATGCGAGTGAGAGGTCTAGCTTGCTTTAAAACCAGGTTTAATCCACCATTTGTTTACATCTGAAAATGCCTATTCCAAGTCAGGAGTATGACAGTTGTTATCCATTCGTTTGATGTGTTTGAATGTTTTCGTTTTTCCATTCTATATCGAACTTTTTGAATTTTTGGCGGAGTTCAGTATTTATGTGATTTAACTTTTTCCAAGTCAAGATCATGTTGTGCATAAGTTGATGTATGTTTCTGTATACCATATTAGTGTTTTTTATTATTATAGTTTTGTAGAACAATCATGCTGTAAGTTTTATTGTTTAAATTAATTTATGCTTGTCATTTCGGAGCCTATTATAGCCTACTATGTTTGTGTTTGCCTAATTGTTGGTGTCTGGTAGAGAGATATCTCATTGGCAATCATACCACAATTTATTTGTATATGTAATTAATATTCGAAACTTTGTATGTTTGTTATTCTCATTGACTTATATTTCCACGATTGTTAATTCAATAAAAAGTTACCTCGGTTTTCAACTTTTACAGTGTCATTGGGAGAATTGAAAAATCTAAAAGCAGCAACCAAAGACTTTTCAAAGTTTTTCTTATCTGACTGCCAAACGTTAAAAGAAAAGACAAAACCATTAAGTTTGCCTGTATTTTCTTTTGTTGCAAATGCAAGCTCACTGTGATAACATTCGTGATATGGATCTCCGGATGGAGATAATGCATCTTGACTGAATGCGACAACTCCAACCTTAAAACATATATGAAAACATTACATGTATGATTAGGTGACAACTGTTAAAATATACGCACGTGTAAATGTATTATCGTTAAATGGTACAACATACAGAAAGTCTATGTATGACCTTATTTATGAATATCTCATAGTTAGACGATAGGTCTTATACATTTGCGCATTTGTAAAATGCCAACTACAAGTGTGTATGGATCATTCATAAGTCGTCTGTGCTGTGTAACGATTTCGTTACTGTTGCTTGAACTATTGAACGTATTCTCAAACTATGTTTTGATATATTTTGTGTTCCCTTGCTATTATCTTACTTTTAGAACAATAAGGAAATAATACTTTTGTCACTTTAGTCATAGAAACATGCCTTCAAACTGATGAATTCCGTTAATAGTTTGTTTACGTTGTTTTAATTGTAACGGTTATAAAACAATTCAATTTCTTCGATATTATCCGGTGTGTTTTCTTTAAGTTCATAATCGAAGTAATATTCAATATGCATGTTATCCATATCGAACGTTGACTCTTTTCACTTGGTTTATTCAAACCATACCCTTTATTTTTCGGAGAAATTATTTATGCCGTATAATTAAATGAAGAGCAAGGACCAATTCTTATCAATTAATTTCTCATAGAGGTCAAAATCTGAAGTTATTATAAAAATCTACTGAAGTTATAATGTTATGGAACATAAAAAAATATACAACAAACATATTTGAATAATTTGAACGTATTCAAATCATCAAAATATTTTTGCAGCGCTTAATGTTGTTGAAGTTTTTAAAAATATAATTCATCGTTTTGGTTAAACATTTCAATCTTATTCCTTTTTGCTGTAACCAGAAACTCCAGATAAATAGATGATGCCATCAATGTTCAGAAGCATATTTATAACCATTGGAAGTCGTTATGAAAACAACCTGATGTAAAATGATCATATCCCCTTAAACCACATGTTTTCCATATGTTGCACTATTTAGTACCAGATAACCTTTTTAGCATCGGTTCGATGTGAATAAATTTGACTTTATGTTATTCTGTTAAAGTTATAGTCTAGAATTTTAGCTTTGACATACTTTCATTTCATTTACATTGTAGAATTAAATCATTATGTTTCACTTACTCTGTCATTAGGCTTTAGTGTCTGAATCACATTGTTTGCTGCTTCTTTGGCAAAGAAGATTTTTGTTTTTGATGGAACCCCAGAATTTTGGAACATTGATTCACTTGTATCCATTACAATAACGACATCTTTATCCGTAGGAGAAGCTGTTGAAGCATACGGAGTCCTAAAAAAGATAAAACGTTGACATCAAAGGGTTAATAAGTATATCAAAATTGATATTCAAACTCAAACGGCCAAAAATGAACAACAGTTTACAAACCACAACATAGAAAACATAAGACTGCACACCACGAAGCACACCAAAAAAATGTAAGATATAATTGTCAGTTTTAAAGTTTTTTTCTGACATTGTCCAAAAATATGGTTCATTGAATTTAACGTTTAGTTTTCATTATTACACCAAGTTGCTTAAAACATGAGCTGCTTAAAATTTTTAATGCCTTAGAAATCATTTGAATACTTAATTCTCATCTCAGAAATTAAGTGCAAAACAAATTTGACTACTGTGTTTAATAACACTAATTTCTTTATTTGATAATTTAACAATTTTTTTTAATTTATTATATTCTATTATAAATTTGACCTCAAAGTTGTGTATCGTTTCTTTTGTTGACTAGCTTATTTGAAAAGTCATGTTAATTTAGACCATAATGATTATAACAAAGACATGCAAAAGCTAATGTTCCTCCAATAATTAACCAATAATTCTTAATTACAAAACAATAACCGATAAAACATTTATTTATTTACCGTGCTATACACAAAATTCTATGCAAAGTTCCTTAAGGGTGAAAAAAAAAATCACCTGAGATTAAATTACATGGATGTAAATAACTATAAGTAACTTTTCTGTCTTGAACAATTAGCATAATAAGCCACCTAGCGCCGATGATATATCCACAATATATCTGCTAGATATATGTTCAACACACTTAACGTGAAATTACTATGATATTAAGACATAAAGCGTGATTGTTTATCACAAGTTCATGGTAAATTCGCTTGTATGCTATTTTAATCTGAAAACAAGGTATATCTATTAGTTGTTTCCTTGTGTACTATTTATCATAAAGCACGCTCAGATCTGTACTTTGTGTATTTTGCCTTTTTGTTTGATGCTTTGTGCTGCGTACTAATCTGATGATTCAAGGTCTATCAAAAATGATACATACAGTCTGTGCTCATGTAATGTTGTAACGTAACAACTAAGGTGAGGGTTGTATGACCACACGCATGTTAATTCCTACAATTATATTTGTGTCAAAGAAACCTATTATACAGTCGTTTGTCATTATTCAGTCCGTTATCAGATTTATCGAAGTTGCATTATTTGTCGATATCATGGAATGCACATGACTGTCATACAAGTGAGTGGTTTCGCTAAGCGTAAACCCAGTTTTTATCAACCAGTACATTTCTGAACAAAAAAATACCTGTACAAAGTCAGTCATCTTTCCGACTTAAATTTTCCTTGAAGTTCGGTATTTAGAATATATCACTTATATCTGGACAATTAGATTTGATAAAAAGTCAATTAGAGATATTGCAACCTTCTGTGTATGAACATATTGCTACTTATCTTCAGCATTCATGACCAAACCCTCGTTTTTACAGTGCAGTTTCATCGCCTTACTTCTGATTTGTTCAGGGAACATGAGGAGATTGATTGGGAAAGTTTACAAGCACTGCACAGTCCATACTTTGGACAATTGTTTGTTCGTTAATAGGATTTACAAGATAACCGTACAAGTCAATTAAGTATGGGGATGACAACAAATATATCATCAACTGCTTAACATTGTTTTGTTTTAAGTGGATAATGTTAAAGGTTACAGTTTATCTTTATGAATAAGTAAACGCTTTAAAAACACAAAAAATCATTGTTTTCTGAGAAGGGACGGACAATAATTAAAACCGTTTGTTATGCAAATATATCTGTTTATATGATTTCATTTCATCATATTCGTATATTTAATATCGGTGATCAAACCCTAAAAGTGCATTAGTTGTCATATTTATGTTCATCAATTTGACTCAAATTCTCATATTTCATTAATAGTAAAGCGTTTATCAAATAATAAAAAGAAGTCTTAAATAAACAATTTACAATGCATGTGCTCGATAATATGTATCAAAATGTCATGTTTTCCTCCAATTTTATATGCCAACGTATTAACATCTGAATTGAACACCGAAAACTGCTAACGGTCATATAAACTGATAAAATCATAAAAATAAATATAAATAGATATTGAACTCGTGCAATTAAATTTATCTATGACTATTTGATTTCATATTAAAGGTTTGAAGTTATGTTTATCATCGTTTTACATCCATAAGAATGAGTCAACCAGTTGGTTTACTCTTGTTTCACTTTCTAAAGTCTCCTTTATTAAAAGAACACGCCAAATTCATGCGTAACTCATCTCTAGCCCAGGGTTGAATTTAAAATCACATGAATGTTGATGAAATGAGGTCGAGGTTTACATTTGTAAGTAAATAATTCATCAAAGATGTTTAAGCCTATTTAGACAAAATTAACCAAACTGGCTGCTATGAGTGAATTAATATTTCACTATTCAATTTTCGTTAATGATTGAACATAACAAAATATATATCATATTTATTTTCATATCTCGTAGTATATGCAAATTAAAGACTTTTTTTAAAAGTTTTGTTGTATCTATGCTGTTTAATAATAAGACTGTCTGACAGGTATTTGTTAAAAGTTTTCTGGTTTATTGATTTTAATCGACTCTAAATTATATATATAACCATATATGAAAAGATACTTGCGATCAGAAGAATACATTTTATCTTACCTCCTATACATTTTCAGGAATATGATTGGTAAAAAAGCGTCCGCGTGCAAACCGTGTATATTTCATATTAGGTTAGTAGGGAGGCGGGCTTATCTCATGCACGGTTAGTAGTGGATTTACGTCCCTTTATATTCCATATTAGATCAGAAGGGAGCGGGGCTTATTTCATACACGGTTAGTAATGGTGTTATGTCCCTTTATAAAGAATAAAACGGTACTGAGAAAAATCTTAAAAGTTCCAACAGACGAAGAAATTGATGATTAAGATTGAAATAAGTTCATAAAACACATTTAAACCTTACAAGTTGTTACTGTTGGCATCTGTTTTTGTAGGATCAATGGAAATATTGATGAAGAACGTGTTAACACAAACATGATTTTACTTTCCACTTTAACTCAATGACAAGTGTACATACCTAGAAGAAGATGCAGTCTTTAACATGGGATGGTTATGTAGCAGCACAAAAAACAAACAAATTATGAATATTATTTGAAAAGGCGTTACTAATCTGATCGATACACAGAAAAACATCAAACATGTTCACAGATAGTTGTGATTAGTATGGTTATTAGTAAGATCGGCTGAAATTTTGAATTAGACAATCATGCGGCCGCCTTCACAAATGAGGTGATCGCAAATTCACAACTTGCTACAGCTTATTAAACTAATCATATATATAATATATCCCCTACATTACCATGTTTATTGTTATTTTTTTGATTTTACACTTATTACGTCACAAATGTAACTAGGA
The DNA here is from genome assembly GCA_037788925.1 of Mytilus galloprovincialis. Classification (NCBI taxonomy): domain Eukaryota; kingdom Metazoa; phylum Mollusca; class Bivalvia; order Mytilida; family Mytilidae; genus Mytilus; species Mytilus galloprovincialis. The sequence continues at coordinate 114,728,363 of CM075330.1, forward strand.
ATATTTGTTTGGTCTTTATTTAGACCGTTGTTTTATTTACTTCTGAACGATCAAAGATTTAAAACTTTTTTTGTAAGCAACAAACAGGTGTTTATCCTTTTTCCGCTGCATAAAGTTTAATATGACAAGTTATTTTGAATGTAATCTTACGTAAATCTTGGATCGAAATATTGACAGTCTTTCCACTTGGTAGCAGGATATAAGACAAATACACCCTCTCTCGTACTGTAATGCTGCCACAATACATTCTTGTTATCTTGGTAAGCCTTCATCATTTTATCACTTATTAAATCGGTCGGATATTTAAAGTTATCAGTTTTTATCTTTGGAGTTGTTACACATGCTTGTTTAAAATCGACCTGAAAACATCGAAAATGTCAAATCATTAGGAATTTACAATAATTGTACTTACATATTATACTTGTATTTGCATATCATTGTAGTTTATTGCTGTTTACGGAATTCAAAAAGTATATAAAAAAAAAATAATAATAAAACGTAGAAATATAAAGGCAGACTGTGTAATTACCAATACTTCAGTTCTTTCTGTTCAAATCTAGACCATTTCGATAATAAATACGGATGATGAAATACTTAAGGATGTACTTAGGTGAGGTTTTGGAATTTGTGTTAGATGTTCGAAATCCTTGCTTTTTTACCATATGATACATTGTATAAGGTAAAATGTTTTGCCCTGTAACACCCATTAAACACACTTCCTGTGTTAGTTCCGACGGAATGATCCGCTCAGTAGTCAGTACTTTGGTATTGACATGATTTATAACAAACTTTTCTAAAATTGTCCGTGTATAATTTCGACATTTTATAGGATCTCACTAAAATTGACCTTGATCATATAGCTCTTTCAATGTTTCGGTCATTCACCATCCTCGGATTTTAAATATTTGGCTTTGAACTTCCCTGATGAAGGTAAATATAGAATAGTGCTTTGGATGCATTAAATTATAAACAAGTGATTTCCATTTTTTTCTCACATTTCAACATTTATGGACATCTTTCAGAAAACAGTTCCAAATCTACAGCAAGTAAATCTTTCTATGCAATACTTTTGATTAAGAATTTAAATCAATTAACAATTGATATACTTAAATTTACCTAACATTTTATTTACATCCTTTTCCTACAGTCTTTGGTGGATAGTAGTCTCATTTCAAATGGTACCACATTTCCTTATTCCTTACTAATCCATAGTTATGAATAAGACTAGTTATGGTTGACGGAAGAATATCAGATTCAAGTAAACGATTGTTTCGATAGACGCTGACTATATATTTTTCGAATAGCGATGAGTGGAGTGGAGTTAACTGACCTAGCAAAATGGCAATGGGGCCAACGTTTTGTCTGATGTACATGAGATGAATTTAAGTAAAAGATGGATTCTTCAGTTTATTAGCATGTATTTTGTTCGTATAAAAAGCTTCAAACATCCTTGACCCTTTCAATTTATTCTAAATGGTATAATATTTTTTTTATGCACCATAAATCCTTTTTTCAAATGAATGTTCTGCATTTTTGTACATTAACTTGAATTTCCTATTGCGATATGGAAATTTAAAAAAAAGTTGTGCCATATCTCTTTTTAAGCAAAACATTGTGACAGAATATAAGTTCCCCCATAATATTTGTTCCAAAGAACTTTTAGCATATGACAAAAGTTCTATTGGGAACTTTTCTTATATAATATTTTATCCAATGCTATAAGAAAATTTCCTTCACAAAGGATAAAATATTACATAAGGAAAGTTCCCAATGGAACTTTTTTCATATGATAAAAGTTCTTTGGAATATTATCATGGACAATGTTTTATATAATAAAAGTTCCAGAAATATTTGTTATATTATAAAAGTTCCAGGAAAATTTTTATATTTAAAAAAGCTCCAGAAATATTTGTTATATTATAAAAAATAAAATTAACGGTACCAATTTTCTTGCACCAGATGTGCATTTCGACAATACATGTCTCTTCAGTGATGCTCGTGGCCAAAATATTTGAAATCCAAAGCTTATATAAAAGATGAAGAGCTATAATCCAAAAGGTAAAAAAAGTAAAGCCAAATCCTTCCAGGAATAGTTAGCATGGTTATTAGATAATTAAGTTCTAGAAATATTTATTATATGATCAAAGTTCTAGGAATATATACTACAATATCCAAAATTATTTCTAGCTACAAATGTATGGAAGTAAGTTTCCAATAATAAAGTACAGGCATTTTCATTTGAAATGTGTGGCCAACTTCATGCTTCATGTATAAGTTAAACTTTCTAAATTGGTACAGACTAATGGACCATTTAGTTTAGTTAGTCACACACAGTGGAGCGTACAGTACTAAGATATCAAAAATATATATATTCGTACCTTGTCCAGAATAAGAGCCATTGTTTAAAAATGTGAAAAAAAATGTATTCCTCAGACTACATTCTTTGTATGTACTACATGAACAGGTAAATGTCATGTGAGGTGAACATTAATTAAGATCTAATCAGGTGTAAAACATCAAATGACACTCTTTTTTAAAGGAACAAATATTATGAAACCATATGATGTTTAAGTTCCAGGAAAATAAAATGAAGGTGGACTTAATATTATGTAATGTTTGTTCCAAAGAACTTCTGTTATCCATAGTTTCGTTCAAAAGGGATCAAGTATTATGCGGAACACATATATGTTCACACTATGGATGCAATAACGTATTTTCATAAGCAAAACAAAATACGAACTATCAGATAATGTATCATGTTTTATGCATTTATCTTACAATAACTTTTGATAAAAAGAAAAACCATGAAGTTGATCTGACCTTTGTCTGAAATTTCAGTGCGTAGTTAAGACTATTATCTGGTAAATCACAACAATTTTGAAGACCAGTTGTATCAGAGTCTTTGTTAACTAACACAAGTTTTTCCTTCACATTTTTCAACACTCTGTCTAGATTTTCTAGTGTAGTATTAAGATTGGATTGAATCTGAAACAGTTATATTATTTTATGTATTTTCAGTATATAATCAATTTTCACTTTATACACAAAATTTTCAAAGGAGTAGACACGATGTGTCGAAGGTTGTCCTTAATTAAGATAATAAGGCGAAAAAACAGTTTTATATTTAGATAGATCATCTATAGATTTAATCCTCTCAGAGAATGTTCTTATATTTTTAGATGTTATTCAATTTCAGGCGCGCACTTTATACTACGTTATTAACGGGAGGTTAATAGCCATATAACCAGGTTCAACCCACCATTTTAAGTCAAGAATATGGCAGGTGTTATCAATTATTTCATTTTTATGTATGATGACGTTTGTTTTTGTTGCAGTTTAGTGTTTCGGTTGTTCCTTTGTTTTCACGTTATTATTGATGTGGTACCCTCGTTTTAGGTTGTAACACATATGTGATTCCGCTTTTCGATCTTTCAACAGTGGTATACTAATGTTACCTATATTTATCATGCAGTCTTGAGGATGCAATGATCACACAATCGTATTTGTTAAAAATCTAATAAACAGTCTTTATCATTAAATGCCAATCTGTGTCAAAATACAGATTTAAGCAAAGAGTTAAACCAATTGAATGCGGTATTTATACAACCCAAGATGGCGATACATAAATAAGAATTAATGCACGAGATTGTTATAAAATTTCAAGTTATTCCACCTGTTATTTTGCCAGTTCATTTTATCGTCATACACCACTGTTCTGTAGCCTGTAGGTCATTGGTTGTTGCTGGTTCATATCTAACTTATTTTTTTTCGTTAACTGTCTTGTTTCAAATTATAACGTTAGCTTTCTAAATTGAATTGTGTCATATTTTTCATTTCTTGGCCTTTTAGGTAGTATATTGCTAACAGCAATACACCTATAGTAGCTATATATCTGAAAAAGTGCTCCCACACTGTAAACGAGATTTATGATTTTGGTTCTTCTTGACATTTTAGTTTAAGCATGCTCACCCTAGAAATGCTATCATCTTTTTTTTCTGATACTAGAAAAAAATCGTTTCCTATTTGAATTGTTTTCAATTCAGAAATAAATATTTAACCATAGATTTTAATTTTAATTTTTTATTTGAATTGTACCATTTCACCATTCTACTTACTCTTTTCAATGTTTCATTTCCTGTGTCCGCTTTTTGTGCATAAGAAAACTGATCAAATTGATCCTAAAAATAAATAAATCATTAATTAAATAATAAATTACACTAACACTATGAACAAATTTCGTACACCCAAAGCGCTATTCTGGACTAACCATCATCATGAACGGTCAATCATAAATAAGGTTACATCTCATACTATGCATATAACTAACATCCATAATTGTTTAGGGGCCAGCTGAAACCCGCCTCCGGATGCGGGATTTTTTCATTGTGTTGAAGTTTCATAGGTGGCATTAGGTTTGGTGGAATTTTTGTATCTTTGAAACATTCATGTTTTCAATTTTCTATTCTATCAACCACTATGCGAATCGAACAACCGTATACATGTGACAAGCAATATCTATGTGAGATCAGACACAAAACTCACCATATTGGCCAATCAATTCGTTATGGTGACACATTACTCATCATATTGGCCAATCAATTCGTCATGGTGACTAAAACCTACGCAATGCAGATTTCTGTCAATTCTTCTTCATACATCTGTTGTTGAGGCATTTTTATAGGTAAAAAAGTTGTTAGTATGAAAATACACGTGCGTAAGGTATTGATTGAGATATATAATGACAAAGTATATAAAATCTGTTATTTTCTGTTTATATCTTCCTACTACCTTTTTATGTATATTTTTATCCATTTAAATATAACACAATTATCTTCTAATTTAGTCATGCATTCATCATGCAAAAAATGACAAAGAATTTTTTTGGGGAAAACAGTTAGTCACTGGATATATTTGGGCGGTCTTCTGTGTTATTATATGCTTTACCTGCAAAAAATTAACACCAATTTTTTCTTTTATAATTTTCAACTGGTTGGCTAATAAATTTCCTTGTATGCTATCATCTGCTGCCACACTAGACTTTGATCCAACACACATCATCAGTATGAAAAAAATGTCCATCTCTACTTTGTATTGAAATAAAAATTTCATATCACTTTAAAAATAATGGTCTATGTTTTTTGCTGTTTGAGAAAGGAATAACAGATGAATGAAAAGTTAGCGTTGCTTGTGGAAAAACTCTTCTTAGTTTAAAAACTCGTTGTGCAATCAAAAAGCAAATATGAGATAATCGGCTTAATCGCACGTAATGTTAACCTTATCTGAATACTACACATGTATGGATTTTCCTTAATTAATCGTTATGTTTAAAAAAACATCCATGATTATGATGATTAGTGACTTTATTTTTCCATTGGTTGATATATATATTTACACAAAGGTAAAATATTTAGGACGATTTTTTTTAGTTATATATAGAAATATATTATGCAAACTTCCTATAATCCAGATCTAGGTAACACTAAAAAACTGTTTCGAAATACGGAAGCTACGCGTGATTAACACATGCAAATGAAGAAGAACTGTATAACGCAAAACATATGTTATGAGTGGAAAATTAGAAACAACGAGATCAACTACATGTGGTGTATATGTTTTTTTTTCGCATTTTACGCTCATTCATTTGTCTCAAGGAGATACAAAGATTTGCAAATCCCAGAGTCAAACTACCAAATGTTATCGAGTCACAAAATAAACCGAACGTTTTAAATATAATTGATGAATCCAATCTTTTTTACTCATTTAAAAAATTATCCGTTCGTTTGTACAAATATTATGGGTACACCTGCTACCTAATTCAGAGAGTATTATTTTCTGTCTCGTAAATAGTTATCAAAGGTACCAGGATTATAATTTAGTACGCCAGAAGCGCGTTTCGTCTACATAAGACTCATCAGTGACGCTCAAATCAAAATATTTATAAAGCCAAACAAGTACAAAGTTGAAGAGCATTTAGCATCCAAAATTCGATAAGTTGTGCCAAATACGGCTAAGGTAATCTATGCCTGGGATAAGAAAATCCTTAGTTTTTCAAAAATTCAAAGTTTTGTAAACAGGAAATTTATAAAATGACCACATTATTGATATTCATGTCAACACAGAAGTGTTGACTACTGGGCTGGTGATACCTTTGGGGACGAAACGTCCACCAGCAGTGGCATCGACCCAGTGGTGTAAATAGTTATCAAAGGTACCAGGATTATAATTTAGTACGCCAGACGCTTGTTTCGTCTACATAAGACTCATCAGTGACGCTCAAATCAAAATATTTATAAAGCCAAACAAGTACAAATTTGAAGAGCAATGAGGATCTAAAATTCCAATAAGTTGTGCCAAATACGGCTAAGGTAATCTATGCCTGGGATAAGAAAATCCTTAGTTTTTCGAAAATTCAAAGTTTTGTATACAGGAAATTTATAAAACTGACCACATTATTGATATTCATGTCAACACAGAAGTGTTGACTACTGGGCTGTTGATACCCTCGGGAACGAAACGTCCACCAGCAGTGGCATCGACCCAGTGGTGTAAATAGTTATCAAAGGTACCAGGATAATAATTTAGTACGCAAGACGCGCGTTTCGTCTACATAAGACTCATCAGTGACGCTCAAATCAAAATATTTATAAAGCCAAACAAGTACAAAGTTGAAGAGCATTGAGGATCCAAAATTCGAATAAGTTGTGCCAAATACGGCTAAGGTAATCTATGCCTGGGATAAGAAAATCCTTAGTTTTTCGAAAATTCAAAGCTTTGTCTACAGGAAATTTATAAAAATGACCACATTATTGATATTCATGTCAACACAGAAGTGTTGACTACTGGGCTGGTGATACCCTAGGGAACGAAACGTCCATCAGCAGTGGCATCGACCCAGTGGTGTAAATAGTTATCAAAGGTACCAGAATTATAATTTAGTACGCAAGACGCGCGTTTCGTCTATATAAGATTATCAGTGACGCTCAAATCAAAATATTTATAAAGCCAAACAAGAACAAAGTTGAAGAGCATTGAGGATCCAAAATTCGAATAAGTTGTGCCAAATACGGCTAAGGTAATCTATGCCTGGGATAAGAAAAAATCCTTAGTGTTTTCGAAAATTCAAAGTTTTGTATACAGGAAATTTATAAAAATGACCACATTATTGATATTCATGTCGACACAGAAGTGTTGACTACTGGGCTGGTGATACCCTCGGGGACGAAACGTCCACCAGCAGTGTCATCGACCCAGTGGTGTGAATAGTTGTCAAAGGTACTAGGATTATAATTTAGTACGCCAGACGCGCGTTTCGTCTACATAAGACTCATCAGTGACGCTCAAATGAAAATATTTATAAAGCCAAACAAGTACAGAGTTGAAGAGCATTGAGGATCCAAAATTCGAATAAGTTGTGCCAAATAGGCCTAAGGTAATCTATGCCTGGGATAAGAAAATCCTTATAAAAATGACCACATTATTGATATTCATGTCAAGACAGAAGTGTTGACTACTGGGCTGGTCATACCAGAGTGAAATCAGGTGCTCCGGAAGGGTAAGCATTTCTTGCACTGATACGGCACCCGTCGTATTATTTCTTTGTATAGTTAGGTAATGATGGAAGGTTATTATTACTGAGGAAGAATATCAGATATGATTTCTGACACAGTTTTGTCATAATGGTTAATAAAAAAAAGTTTTCTTCGTTTAGTTGAAAAGTATATAAATTGATTTAAATTCTTCTTTCCTTTTTCAGTTTGTAAATTTTATTAAAGAATTCGCATGAACCCTCATTGAATTTCTTAATAAATGTTGATGAACTATTTCCTTGTATATTTTTAACACCGGAAGATTAACGATTGAACATCTTTTGTATTTGCCGTGAATTATATCCAGGAAATATTAAAAATACAATGCAGCATTCCTTTATATTTTTTGATTTATCCATTTAGACTTAAATGCAAATTAAACCTGACTTTTTATTGAAATCTGTGAAAGTTTTTTCATTTCAAATCATAGACTTTTTCTAGAAAGACGTTTGCGAATAAAATAAATAAGACATAATATTAAAAGAGGACAAAGATGCGAAAGAGGAAATGAAAACTTATAAGACGAGAGAAACTGACAACGACATTGCATAAACATAAGACAAATTATGAACATGTTTATAATTTCATAATCTTCATAAGAAACAAATACTGAATAATAAAAAACACACATAACACTGGGGATGATAGTAGATGCTCCGGAAGGGTGATAAAATTTTGCCCAACTAGTTGCGTCCAACTTATGGTTAGTTCACATTCGAAATTCACATTCTCAATTAAATCATATTCGATGATGTGACTACTATAACTGGAACATTTACGTACCAAGGCGATGGCGTCCATAAAATATTGGAAAGATTGAATTTAACGTTATCATGTGAAATACAATACTTTGTTCAAAACGGAATTTAGAAAGGAAATGGAAGCTCTAGAATATTTTACTGATAAGTCAATAAACACCTTATGTGCAGGTTACTGCTAGTATCTATAACACCTGTTCATAAAATTATCCAACTGAGAAACAGTTTCATAGTTTCAGCAGTTCTGTGTTTGTCCGTATGAGTTTTCAATTGATCTACAGCATTTAATATTTCGGTGCCTTTCGCCTCTCTGTGTTTTTCTTACATGTCTTAACAATACGATAGTTTGCAGTTTAGTGGTATTATCCTGCATGATAGTAACTCCTTATTTATGTTTTAAGATTTGAAATCTTCACCGGCTCATATATGCTTTTTAATGACGATGGGGGGGGGGGGGGGGGGGGAATGCTAAAATCTGCGAAAAAACCCTTATAAACTTTATCTCATGTTGAAGGCTTAAATGCTACTTCACCGTTTCTGAGCATCGGAATTCACGCCCTATTTCAAGAGAGTTGGTGTAACGCAATCGTTAGTTTTTATAAAATGTTATTTGGTTTTTAGTTTTTTCGTCTTTTCGTCGTTTTTTACCATGGTTTGTTTTTCCTACTTGTGTTTTTATTACCGTCTTAACAAAGGCTCTATCTTTTTACAGTTGTTTCAAGAAACTGAAGTAGAAAATATATGTTTGAAATTTCAAAGAATGATATTTTACCTCCTTTTTGGAAACCTAGAGAAGATTATAAACCAAAGAGCTGTGTTTTTCTGAAACAAACGAAAATATCAGTTTTAATAGGTACGGGTACCTTTGTTATCTCAATTTTATTCTCAAAGTTATCTACTATAGCAAATTTAGAACTCCTTTAAACATTTGCTTGCAGTCATGCAGTCATTACTGATCTATTCAGTAAATGTTTACACTTTTCAGCAGATGTTATTTGACATTAAAAAAAAAAACAATAGTATGCAGGATTTTCTGAAAAGGTACTGATCATTACTTGGTTGACTGCAAGCAAGGTGCACACACGGTACTCTATAAAAAGACTTTTCAAATGATGTTAAGATAATAATGACAGGTTTTAGACTAGCTGTTGTCAATAACTCTTTATTGCGTTTTTCGGCTTTTAACAGTACAATCTTGAAGGCTAGACATATTGGTAGTGATTGAATGTCAAGACGTTCATATAATTTATATGTGTATTAAGAAACATATAGTCCATTCACTTTAATTTACCATATTCTACATAAGAAAATGTCTGTACCAATTAAGGAATATGATAGTTGTTATCCATTCGTAAGTTGTGTTTGAGCTTTTGATTTTGACATTTGGTTACAGAATTTCAGGTTTGAATTTTCCTCGGCGTTCGGTATTTTTGTTATTTTACTTTTTCGTGTTAAAAGAAAAAAAAAAATGATAATGAACCAATGATCAACGTATAATTTTCAGAACATTCAACTCGACATTTCTAAATAAATAAAGAAAGAAGTGAAGCATAAATAGGTTAGCCAACAACTAACAATACAGTAAAATAATCGCGAGTTAACATAGTTTTGTATTCTTTTACAATAAGCGCGGTGACATTATGTATTTTATTGTTCCGAGTCTAAAAAATTAAAACATTCATTTAAACAAAAGCAATCATAGATTGCCAATCGACATCAAATGTTCTGTATGTTAAAAAATGAATATCTGACAAAAGACGCAACTACAAAAAAGTTAACGGCTTGAACCCCATCAGTTCACATAAACACTGCATTATAAAACAAAATATTCTTGCAACAAAGTGAAGACAGCATCCTTCATGCAAAAAACATTAGGGACTCAAAAAAAAAGGTTAAACTGAACATGCGACTGATGTCACTATTTTAGCTCATTCCAGTGCTTGAAATTTGTTATAAAAGTTAATTTCAAACAATTTCCTTGACATAGATATAGGAAGATGTGGTGTTAGTTCCAATGAGACAACTCTCCATTCAAGTTACAATTTATAAAAGTAAACCTTTATAGGTCAAAGTACGGCCTTTAACACGGATGAATAACGCCCATAAATGCAAGTCAAATGGAAATGATACTATTTACTGCTTTTTTGTCATAAGATAATGAGTGCTCTGTGGATTTTTTTCTAATGATTTTTTTCACGATATGCCGACAAAAACTCATACTGATTACTTAGGATGCATTCATTTTTTTGGCAATAATTTTCGTGAACAAAAGTATATCTTCGTGGATATTTTATTTCGTGGATTAATATAAGTATACAGTCAATGCCCTTCTGAAATTTGTTTTTCGTTCAAAATTTAGATATATGGTCAATTATTTTCTTGGAAATCCACCAACACTAATTTCATACAATTAATAATGTATTCACAGTAATTAGTTTTAAAAGGTATCAAATGAATAAAAGGGAAGCATTTAAAAGAGTAAATCAACGAAGTGGTCTATATAATTAAACAATTAACAGGAAACAAATATGAATTACATAATAATAGACGCCTGACTTAAGAAAAGACACATGATGGAAGTGTCAGGGATACACATGTTTATAAGCTTCAATTCCCTCTCTTATCAGGATAAGTAAAATCAGTTGGAGATGACTCAACTCGAATAGATTGGCTCATGTATGTAGCAAAAATAATTAAAAAAATAATATAAAAAATAAAAAGATAAAGTACCAATCTATGAGTATCAGAAAGCTCCTACAGGCTGACAATATGGAATTCAAGATGCGGGTTTCGTCTACGCAAGACTCGTCAGTGTTAACAGTGTAAAAATCAAATCTAATATAAAGTTAAAGGCATTAAAACTGATAATTCGGAAAATTTGTGCAATATTTGTCGGGCTGACACAAATAAACAAAACAGAAATATGACAGACAATAACCATTCAGGTCGGCATCGTTTTGGCTTTTAAACAAATTGTTTCTTTGATTATATATTATTTTCGAGCCTTTTGGTACTACTACATAGTACTTGATTTGGCTTCTTTTTTTTCTTTTTTTTTTAAAACTTTTTGGATTCGAGCGTCACTGATGAGTCGTTGGTAAACGAAACGCGCGTCTGGTGTAAATACAAAATTAAATCCTGTTGTCTATGATGAGTTTATTTGTAACTGGGTCAACTTTTTATTCTTCTGAAGATTTTTCTAAGTATTCTATTTTTGGATGTTAATTATGAGAAATAATGTTTGTAAAAGAGATACAATTTAGATAAAGCGTACCTGATAATCAAAAAAGCCATTTTAGTTTCGATTACCTCAATGGTATCATCTTACCATTTTAAATACATCTCTCTTGAAAGTTGATATTCAACATACTGAATAATAAGGAAGGTGAACATCCCAACTACAGGGACTTAAACTTTATTTCAGTTTATATTGGATTTGGTTTAAATAAAGCAAATATTTACCAAACTTTAAAAAGCACTTTTACAGCAGTAATAAAAATTCAATAAATTGGTCAAACGGATACTTAGTTTTTAACTCATATATAGTGTGTATTGTGGGAATATAATTCCACTAGAACAATATTACCTAAAGTGGTATTGTGCAGTCTCCTTTCTAATAGCGCGTCGGACACAACACATTTATAAAGTGTTAATTAAATTGGCATATTGTGTATACTCTTGCCTATAGGTTGCATTTCTGTAAATATTGACAATGCAATTTCCCATTGGAACTCCTTCTACGGCTAAAACTGTACCACTTTTACTATGAAATTTTGAAAAAAAGTCTTATCCTAGAATTGAAAGTTCATATGCACTACAAATTTTCAAAGGTCTAAATATAGGGCTTTACGGCATATTTTCAACGTGTAATTGCCCTGAACTGTTCAGAGTTTAAACTAACACTAATTTTCTTAACTACCCCTACCTCGAATGAAGGGTTACCACATATTTCAATGTAAACAATATGCACATGTATATTTACTGGTTACATTCCCAAGTTATGTCTCTGTGAGATGGAACACAGAGAGCATAACTGGGAACCAGTATGTAAACAAAATTAATTTTCTATGAATATTCTAAATCTCCCCAAAAGAGGCGTGGTTTGAGAAACAGCTGTATTTACAAAGTGCAACTTGTAATAGAAGACTTTATGTTTACTTTTAAATGCAACCTTGGTATTTTCATCATCAAATTGATGTCAGGATAACTGAATGATAAATTATTGTTTGGATAACGTCAAATGCTAGTCTTCATGTACTGATTGGAACATTGGTATAAAATATGCTCTACAGTACATATATCGATATATAAGCTTCTGACGGCTTGGTATGGTTTTGCTTTAGTGCTGTGCGATTGGTCTCTCATAAACGTATACCAATTATATTAAAATGCGTAAAAGGGAAATACAGGACATTTATTTAAAGGTTGAACAATGTGCTTGACCGAAAAACGTCATTTTACTTGACTCTTTTTTTTTTTTTTTATAAATTTCTGTTTCCTGTAAGCAGCGTTAAATAAGAAGAAATTGTGTTTGCAATTTCCATCTTAACAAGGAATTTGGGTAATATAAACCTCATAAAAACCAAAAACTACGCTGTATATCTTGAAATCATTACGACCAATAAATCATTCAATTTTAAAACAAAATTAATACTTGGTTTATGATAATGTAGACAAGAGCATTCTATATTTTATATATGATTATTTGAAAGCTCTTCTTTCGTAATTTGAATCTTTGCATTAATTTGTATAAATTTTAAATTTTACAAAATGCAGCTTACACATTAGATAAGATGTTAACTTTCACGAAACGCTTTTACTTTCTATGAAAATGATACATGTACCTAAAAGCTGATTCTTATAGAACTTATCTTGTGGTAGAGTGTATAATTTAAAAGAAAGGCAGTGTACCTCTGGGGGAACATTCCCAAATGAAATATTTGTGTTTTACTATAAGCGAAATATGGGATAATGAAAACAGATTTACGAAAATGAATGAAAGTTCAAATTTTAGTATTAATTTTTTCAATGTTCAACTAAACTTAACTAAGGAAGTGTGTGTACAGACATTATATCGATTTTCAGGTTAAATATTGACCAATTGTTAAATGAAAGAAGTATTTTATTTTTGGATCGGTTCTTTGTGTACTTTGTCTCTTATCTTCAATAAATGTGTAGTACTTTTTGTGCCGATCTGACTGCTCTTGTTCAACTCTGTTTTACAATTGTTCATATGATGTACTTTCATAAAACTGTAACTAGGGTGTTAAGCGCTTGCAAACACTTCTGTATATTCCTGTCCTTATTCAGTAGTCTGCAATTCAGTGGTTATCGTTGTCTGTTGTCTGTCATATTTGTATATCTTTTGTCATACTATGAATAAATTTGTTATCAAACTATTACATTTTGTTATGTTGGGGTCTTATAATACTTACCAAATGTTGTTAGCCGTACTTTTATACTCTATTACTCTTTACAGTCAAATCATGTTGTCTCTGGTGGATAGTTGTCTCATTGGAACGCATACCCAACTTCTTCATATTGGTAACGACTAAGCTTTCAATATGTTGTATGTTTACTGACTTTAAAGATATTTATTAACTAACAAACGTTTGATATTGCAAGAATCGATAATGAAAATAAAGTAATACTCTTCAAATAACTAGATGTGTCGGAACGACATGAATGGCCCCGTCTCAAAAAAATGAAAAATCTGCTATTTCAACAACACATGTGGACACAATCAATAATGGTAGTCTCCCATTCCAAAAATCAGCCAAACTTCTGAAGGCGTTTAAAAAAAAAAGTCCGTATAATTGATTTTCAACAATTTTTCAAAGTCCAAAGCCTGTCATATCGGCAAAAATTAGCGAAGCGGAACGAAACTTAAACTTGATCTGTAACTCATCATGGCTAACTCACATACCAAAATTCAGCCGAATTTCTGAAGGCTTAAATACAAAAGTCCGTATAATGGTTTCTTGTGGAATGACGAAATGACGGAATGACAGAAAGACGGAATGACAGAATGACGGAATGACAGAAAGACGGAATGACGAAATGACGGAATGACAGAATGTCGGAATGATAGAATGACGGAATGATGAACAAGGCTAAACGATATGGCCCTGACAACTTGTTTGCTGGGCCAAACAAAATGAATTATAATATATATAAAAAAAAGTTACAAAACTAGTACATACATTGTTTTTAATAACTGTAAAGGATCATTATCATTTCATTACACGTTAAATGATTGATTAAATTAGCATGAAAACGTTTATTTAGAATCATATTCAAAACAGTGTAGCTGTGGCCATTGATTGACGACCTTAAATTATCCCATTGACTGGGACAGATTAGGTGAACGTGTGTCTGTAACGAAAACTGCTCACTACTTACTTATTATAGAATTTAAACTGTAGGGTCACCAAAGGTTCTTAACGCCTTTAATATTAAAATAATTCGAAAAATTAATCAGGAATAACTTTATGTTTTCATTTATATTATTGATATAAATCAAATCATTGTGTTATTCCTGATTGGTTTTTCTAATTTCTGTATTTAGGTGTCTTTAACAAGTACATAGTGAGCAGCGGTCGTTACAGACAAACGTTCACATAATCTTCCCCAGTCAATGGGATAATTTAAGGTCGTCAATCAATGGCCACAGCTACACTGTTTTGAATATGATTTTATATTAATGAAAGTTAAATTGAACTTAATAATTGCTTTTTATTTGGTTGATAATGGAATGCATTTCATGACAATTTTACAAAACAAGAAAACAAATTGAGTAAATACTAACCCTTTGTGACTGCTTTATAATGTTCACATACCAAAACTCCTCCAAAAATGATCCAAATCTTAATTTGGTTCATTTCTTTTTATGTTTTCATGTTCATCGGAGCGAGATAACACGCAAAGTACGGACATTTTTAAGAAATCTATATTTTAATATTTTTTGCAGCATTCAAATATAGTAATATGATATTTTTTCCGGTTAGTAAGAATTATGATTGGTATTACAAGAATGTATTTAAATTCAATCTGGAAAGGAAAAAAATAAATTCTGACATTATTTCAGAATTTCTATGACAACAATAAAGATGTCTTCTTTCATTAAAGATGCTTTCCTTTTAGATCGACATATTCAACTGTCTTAAATAAAAATCACAAACGTAATTTGATAAATAAGAATTACGGATATCAAACATAATTTCAATCGAACTTTATTTTTCCATAAAAAAAAAATGAGTAGGATACATTTGCTTAAAGTTATATATTTATATAAACACTTAACAATTTATAATTTATAGTTGTTTGTTTTTTCGTCGTTTTGTTCTGCTTATGGTATTTTCTGTCTATGTTTTATCTCGTTTCTATACTTCTGCATACATGCACTTAAGTCTTCACATGTTATACTAAATGACTTGAATGGTTCTTGTCCTGTTCTCTACAAAGTTCCCATTTGTTAATATTATGCCGATGTTAAAAATACATCTGTTTAAGAATTTGACGTTGATGAGCATCTTAAAGTCATATATACTATCAGAATACGAATTCATTTTTCATATATATGAACATCTTTCAGAAACCAGAGGATATTTTACATGAGTGTATTCATATAAGCACGCTTTGTTACTATGTGTAAATAAATGTATATAATATAAATGTTATACAAACAATCATTTTACTTTCAATACGTTACAAAACCTTTAATGAAGCTTTTTACCTAGTAAATGCAAATCGGCCTTGCAAGGAACTTGGTATATAATTTGAGTCTGAAGATCGGGGAGCAGTTACCGAATATTCTGGATTTCGTTACAAGATATCTATACGTAAGTGGACATGAAGTAATCGCTGTATGGTGTCCTTGATTTCGGAACAAAAATGTCGTTGAAGCAAAACCAATTTTATATTCTTATTCTAGAGTGCAACGGTTAATGGTTCTTTACCTATATTGAGAAGACTAAGAAACTTCATGTGTCAACTTATAAACTAGTAAACTAATAACAGAAATATGACACACTAGACTAAGAAAAGACACCGAAGGCAGGTTTGTGCCACTTTCGCTACCAATTGTTAAAGCTACTGTCGTTTAGTGTAATTTTATAGTTAAGGATATGCTTAATATGTTTGAATTCGTTAAATAATTATCTATTGATAAAATAAACTTATCATAGATACCAGGATTGAAATTTTGTATTTTTGCCAGACGCGTGTTTTTTCTTCAAAAGACCCTTCAGTGACTCACGAATCAAAAGAAGTAAAAGACAAATAAAGCACGAAGTTGAAAGCATTGGAACCATTTTTTTTTTTAAAGTATTGCAAAATACAGCTAACGTAATCTATTCCTGAGGTAGAAAAGCCGCGTTTTCGGCTTAAATACAAAATTTAATCCTGGTATCTATGAGCTTACTTAGTATTTCAAAAATTCTAAATTTTGTAAACAGCTACTAAATAGAATTTATGACTATATCAATGTTAGCTCCTGTTCACACAAAAGTACAGTCTACCGAGAGGGTGATACCCTCGGGGAATGAAAACTCCACTAGCCGTGGCAAAATATTGTAGGTTCTCATCATGGTCGTATGCAAATATTCATCATTTGAGTGTCTCGAAAATTCAATATAGCCTTACAAATTAAAATCAACTCCTTTTATATGACTTCCATGAATTGTTAAAACACGAGTGTTTCATGTCAATTTGTTCAGCTTCACAAGCTCACAAGGTACAGAGTGGATATAACTGACAGGCAATGTTATTTCTAAAAGGCTGCAATTCAAGGAAAATTAAACTTTTGCTTCACAGTATTTCACAACCTTATTTTCGGCATACATTCATCATGTTCATATGCTGTTAGGTTACCTTACAAACAGATATCATTGAACTCCAACTAGTTCTTAAGATACAATTGGTTTACCCGTTTAGGGATTTATAAACATTACAAAAACATCATATTTTCTATATGTCTGGTTCTAGAATATTAATACACACTTTAAGAAAACATTACATTATACCAAGTCAGGAATATGACAGTCGTTATCTATTCGTTTGATGTGTTTGAACTTTTGATTTTGCCATTTGATTAGGGACTTTCCTTTCTGAATTTTCCTCTGAGTTCAGTATAATTGTGAATTTACCTTTTACAGTAAAATATGCATGTGTATGACAAATTTAACACTAGGTAGATAATGGTGAAACTTAGGTTTTCTTTTTTTTTCTTTGAAAATATCAAAAAATTACATCCATTAGATTAATGGCAAACTGCAACAGCAAAAACTCTATTAGAAACTATAGTATTTATCTTTGGTTTACATAAGTTATTTCACTTAAACTGATACGATTAGTAAACACTTAAAATCTATATGTAAAATTGGTAAAGAACAGCGTATACTTCTTTTCTAATCCCTCAAGTGCTGAAACTTTGGAATATTTGTGAATATTTTAAATATCTTTATTTCGTTGGAGCATTTAAACATTTTGCATTCCGTCACTTAATATTTCCGTCACTTAATATATCTAGGTTTAAAATTAAGAGATTGATTCTTATGTTTTAAGATGACAACAAAAGATCCATTTTGTGCTGAATAGTGTTGATTGCAAACTTTTCATCTAAGGCAAAATTTGATATAAAGGTGACGCTGTTTAAATCGATAAAGTTTTAGTTGAAATAATCGCCAAAATTGCATTGGTTTTGATCTTATATTAATAAAAATAATAACTGTACTTTTAACCCCCTTTGTCTTTGCAAACATATTTGGAAATGTTTGTTTTTAATTCTCTTTAATTTTGTATTCACTGTTATCTTTCTACTACACCTTAGAACAATGAAAAAGTACTTCTGAACTTGACATTTGAACTGTAAGGTTATATAATTGGTCTTTTTTGTCCTACTCTAAGTCATATATATCCTTGCTTGCCATGTCAATACCTTGTATGTGCAACTGAGGTTTTACCCTTAGGGAGTTATGCCACGCCTAGTATCTGGAAAATGTTTCAGTTCACCATCTTCTATACAATAAATAGAGTACATTGCATTGCAAAAAATCGTAAAGATGCCTTAAGCTTGGAATAAAAGGGACATGTCTCAAGTCTTCATTTCATTATAAGTAATTGTGAAAATCTTGAAAAAAGAAATATTCATATCCCATATATAGCATATAAAGGGGCCTCGGTTGAGTGGTATAACTAGCCAAGCTATTGTATCACTAGCCTGTCAACAGTGAGAATGTGAGTTGATTCCCATATGTGGCAGGTTCGACTCCAATCTTAATTGACTCGGTTTGTCAGTTTCCATATCGAAGGTCTGTGGGACTTTCCGCCACGAAATAGTCAAAGAGTGCTGAATGTGAAGTAGAAAGTTATCAATAAATCAAATCATATGTATTCAATTCACCAAAAATGTTATCAGTAATAGTTAGTTCACCGAGGGATAGGTGTGTCTGGATAAGAAACCCTGATCCAGGCACGCCGTATCCTGAGGTGTATAATTAACTGCTAATTAACTAATTAACTACAATAATTGCCAAATTATTTACCCTATGTTTGTTATGATTGATAATAAAATGAAAAAGAACGGATAGCATATTTATTGACAATATCAAACCATTGGTAACCTTATTTTTGCTATCTCTGTTCAAACTTTGACAAGTGAGTAGAATTTACAAATGTCAAAGTTGCTGTTTTACATATTCCCGTTAAATCCATGTGCTGATTGGCAAGTCAATGTTGACCGTTTCGTGCATTCTTATTACAAAAATATACATCATGCTCCTTGTACATATATGCAGTTGTCAATATGGACGGGTATAAGAAAGACAACATTTAGAGTCAAGCGGTGAATTTCGCAGAAGAAACTAAAGATGAAGGCAATATCACATCTCAAAATACTTACCTGTATCAGTTTAATGAAGGTAATCATAAAGGTTTTTTTTTTCATATGTTACGGTTTTATATATACAGTCCGCCAAAAGTTAAGCACCACCGAAATATAACTGGTAATATTTTTTTAACTATTGCAAAAAAATATTAATGTTTGGTGTTATGAATTACCTTTAACATACACTAAAAAAATTCATTACGACCAAAAAGATAGCACTCCGATAAAGCAGTCAACCAACCTTTTATCAAAGGTCATATGTGCGTTTGTAAATACACTGTTTCTCCAGGTGGTCGTGTAAGTGTTCGTACATTGGTCCGTCGACTTTATAGAGACAAACGAAGAGCACATCGTGGTGTATAGAGGCAGGCACTCTACCGTCAGGTTTAAATGGGATAATGAACATCTATGCTTGAACATAAGAACCTGACAAAACACTCATTGGTCAGATGGGAGTCAGTTTCCTTTACTGCCAGAAGACACCATAATACGAATTTCGCAGGGGAAAAAAACGGCCTATGACCAAAAACAATATTTGCATAAGGACTGCATGCATTGCTGGTTGTGTTCCAGTACGGGGTTGCTTCTTATACCGTTATAAGCTGGGTATGCATATTCTGCAGGGTAACATAAACGGACAGACATACAGAGATTTGGTGCCTTAACATATTGTAGTCCGTCATTTTAGTAATCCCTAGTGAACCCTATCAAACATGTCTGAGATGCCATTGTCGGAAATCTCAATCGCAGAGATTCACCTTTACAAAAGTTTGTCGATTTAAAAGTGGCATTTGTTGTTTAATGCAACAGATTTCCTTAACTAAAGTTTTGAAGGCTATTACCGAGAAAGATAGGTCGTGTTATGAAACTGTACCGGAAATGAGGTTGTTACACATGCTATTGACTCAAATATTGATATTAAATTTGCCAAACATACCAAAGATTATGTGTAGAAAATGTTAATGGTATTGGGTGATTAATTGTTGTAAAAAAATAAAATCACAGTGAAACTTAAATTCCATTTCTTAATTGTGTAATTTACACTATTTCTATGAACGAAAAACCTATATGCATAGAACCTTCATAAGTGACCAAAATTATATTTGTGGTTTGTTTATGGTATACATTAGCAAAATTGCTATATGATTGTTTTCTATTTTTCGAGGAACAATTGATTTTTTAAATTTGATAAAAAATCGATGCAATAAAAGTAGGTGGTGCTTAACTTTTGGCGGACTGTATATATAATAAAGTCCCCCTTCTTCTCAAGAAATATTTAACATTCATTTTCGGACATACTGAGGGACTGACTACAACACCCTTTTATTCGCGTTGTTTGATCTATTTGTATTAATTATATGTCTGTGATGTATATTTGCACAGTTTTGACTGGTGGATCTTTCTTATTGTCATATTAATCTATTATGATTGTTTTGGGTAACTAGCCCAAATTTAGTAATACAGCGGAACTTTAAAAAGCTATCAGTATATGACAAAAAAATTCTTGATAGCGTCTGATTTTGTCAGGTTCTTTTTAGGCCACAGCAATTTAATTTCTTGTTCTACGGATTTTTGGACTCTTAAAATTGGGGCGAGCAAGAGATTTGAAAATTTTATTAAAATAATATTTGATTTGCAAATTTATTTTTGAGGCGAAGCTTGAAAAGTAAAGGCGAGCGATTATATTTTTTTTTTTGTAAACATAAAATATATAGCAGGTTTTGACGATATTAAAACTTGATTTATCACTTGTACTTTAACATTTCTTTAATTTATGAAGTAATTTTTCCCTGTTTACCAAAAAATAACTAGATAATTACATCTGGTCTATGTATGTGTGACTGACAATGAGACAATTTTCCATCTAAGTCATAATCAGGTTGGGAACAACCCCTTAATGTTATAAATATCCCTTTTATGAGGGGTCAATATAAGTTAGAATATATTTCTTTGTAAAAACTACTTTTAGTTCAAAAGGGCACATATTTTCCCAAAGAACTATATATCAGACTTGTATTAAATGGTCAAAACATGTCCAAGAATTTTGTAATATTCCTGGACTTAAACCATGTTAACACATTTACTTTAACAGTTTAATATTATTCAAAATAAGTGGACCCCTCTTTTAGAAAAGTTGTTTAAAGTTTGATGTATTTCTCCTCCTTTTGAATAAAAAATTCAAAGTTTTCATAGGTTTTGTATAGTAGCACTATACAAATCCTTGGTATTTCTATTTCCTTTTCTACAACAGTAAAATGACCCCTTGTCTGAGGGAGGATTGTTTCCAACCTGAAAATATCAAACACAAGCCAAAGTACGGCCTTTTACACAGGGCTTTGATCAAGATCAAACAGCAAGCTATAAGGGACCCTACAATTATTAGTGTACACAATTCGAACAGGAAAACCAACTATCTAATTTATATATCCAAACGGGAAAATACCAATGACCCACATCAACAAACTATAACTGCTGAACGACAGGCCCCTGAATCAATCAGGACAGGTGCATAAACATGCAGCGGCTATGGATAGTTTTGTTTCGACAGCATACAATATAATTGCAGTTGAAGGCAAATCCTTCAGAAGTTCTTTGTACTTTATTCTAACAACGAACATTTTTTGATAGGGAATATAAGTAAGGGGGAAAGAAACCAATGTTTTGTTCTGTACAGGTATTTTTTTAAATTTGATTCATAAAGCACTAGTCTTTTGGGAAAAAAACCTCAATATAACAGAAAAAGATAGATTCCTTATAGTATTTACAATTTAGACCTCCAGCCACACACCCTCCCCCCAAAAAGCACAACTTCTCTCAATGTTTTTTTTTTTATATAAAAATTGCACTTTTTTAAATACAGCTTTTCCTATTTGATTAACATGATTAAATCAAAAGACTATTATGCGTGAAATTTTCGTTTCTATGTTGATATAAGCATATTTAATTACTACCATATAGATCCATATATTAAAAAAGGACGTTGTATTCTGCAAACTGGTATAGTGAGTGTTTTAGCTATCTATAAAACCAGGTTTGATTTTCCATTTTCTAAATAAGGAAATGCCTGTACTATGTCAGACATATGATAGTTGTTTTCCATTTGTTTATTGTGTTGATTTTGTCATTTGATTAGGGGCTTTTCGTTTTGAATAATTCTTTGAGTTTGGTGTTTTTGTTGTTTTACTTTAATTAATCATGTTGTCAAGAAAACAAGAACTGTGAATGAAAAACATATCCCTCAAATATTGTTTAACGATAACACGTCCTTGATCACTCTTCAAATTCCCTTTGTACTTAAATAAATTCCTGTATAAATTTTTACGGACCCGCTCTTGTTCATATTAGAATTTATGCGTATTATCTTCTTAGCTTGTTATGGTGGCAGGTACCAGTTCTTAGCCTCTGTGCCATTGTCCCACGCAGAAAATTAGTATTAAAAAACTTTGGCTATCTTTGTCACTTCACTGAGCAGTGATAAATAAAAAGATTTAAAATTCTAAGTTTGCATTACACAATGATACCTTTCCTGATTACATTGATATGCAACTTTCATGGTTTTATCCTTGTTTGACATGAAAAATCTAGAGTCCCATATACATACTGTTTGAAGGCTAACTATACAGTGTTATCATGTTTTTCATTGGTCAAAACAGGTGGTTATTTAAGGACACAGCAAAGTGTCAAATTTTGATGGTAAGGATAGGTTCAGCTGTTGTTTATTCGAGTTGCAAGTGATTAAATTAGATAATTTTGAATGATTTTCTTGTCAGTAATTAGCAGGTTTGATGCAATGAGGTCTGGATTAGGGTGCCAAATTAAGAAATTGATGGGATTTTGTCCGTTAACTGGGAAAAGTAGGTAATGCGGGATAAGGAAACCATATAAAAAACATTGATCAGAAGTACTTCACTATCAATTTTAATCAATTCTGAACACCAAAAAATTATCAAAGCATGCTTAAATCTTGCAGATTTATTTACAGAATTTTTTTAAAATTTGGCCTACACTTGCACGTGAATTAGTGAAAAAAACTAGTTTCTGCCACCATTAACATAGATGATGAAATTAAAATGAGAGACACAAGGTAACTTTCACCATTAAGCAATAATTTCAAGTGTTTTCACCCTAAATCGATTGCAAAAACAGTAAGAAAATACAGTTTCAGGGATGAACTCATGTTTTTTGTAAATGCCTTGAAATTCAAGGAAGATAACTCTATTCAGATACTGATTTTTAAGTTTTATACACAAGTTGAAAGAGAGTGTTTGTTGCAAAATTATTACTTCCAGTTGACTTTTCAGTAAGCATATGATATTCCAAAATGTTACAGATGCATGATAAACATTATTTACCCTGTATCAATGTTTCTCTGCTTATATTTTCAGTCGAAAACAGCAATTTTTTGTGTATTCATAGTGTAAACCAGTAAATACCCCAAATGTCTTACTTTTTTAAATGTAACCTTACACAAATTGAAAAAAATAAGCTTTTCTCTGTTTTTGAAACATAAACTATCTATGTTATTGGATGTTTGATCTGGACAGGACAACAGAAAAAAGGCTATGGAGTTTATGAAACTAGATTTAGAGGGGAAAAAATTAAAATTTTTGCCCATAGACTCAGCTATTTTATGAATGACAATTTTAAACCAATGGATCATAAATTAAATGTTTCACATGTTTGTCACAATGAACTATGTGTAAGAAAAGAACATTTATCTTTAGAACCTCAAAGTGTAAATAACAGGCGCAAGATTTGCAAAAATAATGCAGAATGTTTGTTGCACTATGGATACGCAAAATGTATATTGTAACTTCAGGTAAAGTCTCTCCTGTTAGCGTATTGATGTTCGTTAATTATGTTTTCATTGGCACAGTTAAATAATGAGTTTGCCATCAACTTCCTGTTTCCTTTGTTTCGCCTATATTTGAATCTGATAAACTTGTACTGACGAGTAGTTTTTCTGAGTGTGTGGTATTCACCAGTTTTGTCCCGCAGTCTCATATTTTTAATAAATGGATCCGTCTTTCTGTATTTTAGTCCTATGGCGCTTGCAAGTAATATACAAGATTTCCAATTTCCCAGAGATGAGGAATGGACGGCAGAATGACATAAACCTTCAAAATTTCTTGTCCAAATAGTATTTTTTGGTGCAAATGAAAATACCTTACTGTGTAAACTTTCACACTTGTTGGTTGTTGAAAGACGGGAAATTTTCTGTATCTCAAAGTTGGAAAAGTTTTTTGCTAAGACTGATTTCAATTTAATTATGTCATTCTGGTTCAGTTCCAAATGCCTGGCATATGGCAAGTGGCTTGTATTGTACATGGATAGATGAGCAGAGCAAACAATAGAATCTCTTCTACAGTTTCTATGATCATTTGCAAAACATGGAATAACATTTTCAACTGCTCTCCTGCCGCGCTCAATAAAACTGCACTCATTGGCAGAGAGCCTTTTAATCCGAGTGAACTCTAGTCTTATCCTGGCCCTTATACCACTTGCCAACTTTCTTACAAAAATATCCTTGTCAAATCCATGCATTGAGCTGCTTAGTTTTATATTTCTCAAATGTTTTTGTAAGGTTCTCAACTTGTGGACAAGGCATTTATAGTGGCGAATCGGTATGTTATTAGCTTTAGAATAATCATTTACAGATTTGGCAATTTGAGCAGAGGCATCACTGGTAACAGAACGTACCTTTAAAATTTTCTTACTGTTTATTTCAGTTAAATGTTGTTTTACAAATTTCCCTTCGGTTGAAGCTATTGACTCGTCAGTACTGTAGTTTTTTTTACATTTGTCATTGTTATGGTTACAATTTAATTTTGGACATAATGTATTTGCTGCTATCATATTTACAGGTAGCTTCCTACTTGTATTTTGCTCTATAAAAGGACAGAATGTTTGGGATGCTGCTTCAAACCCAGCTTGGGGGCGATTGTTAAATGAAGAATCTACCTCCGCATCAAAAGAATTGTCTTGTCCTGCTAATTCTAGGACTTTTTTCACATATTCTTGGTTCTCGATCATTGTTTTTTTTATTGATGTCAACCATTAAACCCGACATCTTGTTGACCTTTCGTTGCATAACAGTCCGACTTAAACATTGAATATTCAGGCAAGACATTATTGTAATTATATCTGAAATACCCACTTTTGATTTTATCACTGGTATCAACAATGCATTATTTAAGACACCACTGTCCAGGCCTCTAGGAGACTTCATTGTTGAATAAAGTTTTACAGGTTCAGATGAAAAGCCACAATTTGTACATACTACTTTTACTGAAACACAAATACCTAACCTTTTCGACATGACCACATCTGGATTAGGGAACGAACAATTATGCGGCATAAATCCAATGATTAGATTTGTTAATTTTTTTAATGTTACAATTACATTTTCCTCTGAATCTTCAGAAACTGAAAAATCATCCAAATTTTCACATTCCTTATCTTTTTCAGGTCTCATTTTTGAAGGAACCAGGTGTGTAGTGTCTGCTGTTTGGCTATCACTCAGAACTTTTACAGCATCAAAGTATTCCTGTGAATTTGGACGTTTAAAATCAGAAGAAAAAGAACAGTTTCCACTTGATTTGTAAGAATCCTTGTGTATTGGAAAGTGTTTATGTCCCTTCTGGAACATTGTTTTTTGCTTTGAACGATTTCTTAAGAAACTTCGACGAGAAAAAACCATTTTAAATTATAAACGACTATCACTTTTTCAACTTGTGTGTATCAAATGGAAAGGAATTTATGATGGGTCATTTGAAATAGAAGAATGCAATAAGAATTAAAAATAGAAAGGATGGGGTTGCAACATCTCTGAATCATATGTGTTGATAGATTTGGAACTTTATGTCCTATGCTGAGTAATTGTAAAGAGGCTGATAGATGCTGTCAAAATATTTACTAATTACCTCCCTTAGACTGTCAGATATTAAACCTAACATAATAAATCAATGTGAGGTAAATAGATACTGAATGTAACATTATTTATAATTAAAAGCAATTAAGTCTTCATTTCAAATGACTTTTTCTAACAAATGGGTACATGTCTTGGATAATATTACACTTTCATTACATATTTTAAAGTGAAAATCTCTGAAAATTTGTAAAGTGGGGTAATATTTTTCATATTTTTTCATACACATGTAATGTTCTTGGTCTTTTTACATGTTTTCTTTCAATAAATTTACTGCATACTCAATCTATTTGGTTTTTATTTGTGCCTAACACTTTGAAGTATTTTTTAAGCATTTATTTGTGATTGTCGGTGACAGATGACATTTTGAATGAAATGCCGCAAAAACACCACCTTTCTTTGAAAGCCTGTAAAATTTGTTTCATGAAGAAATATCACTCTCATTTGAGATTTTTTAATTCTTAAAAGACTAATAAACATGTACATAACATCAAAAGTGAAACACATGCAATATAAAAAATGCTTAAGGTGGCAGGTACCAGTTCTTAGCCTCTGTGCCATTGTCCCACGCAGAAAATTAGTATTAAAAAACTTTGGCTATCTTTGTCACTTCACTGAGCAGTGATAAATAATAAAATTTAAAATTCTAAGTTTGCATTACACAATGATACCTTTCCTGATTACATTGATATGCAACTTTCATGGTTTTATCCTTGTTTGACATGAAAAATCTAGAGTCCCATATACATACTGTTTGAAGGCTAACTATACAGTGTTATCATGTTTTCCATTGGTCAAAACAGGTGGTTATTTAAGGACACAGCAAAGTGTCAAATTTTGATGGTAAGGATAGGTTCAGCTGTTGTTTATTCGAGTTGCAAGTGATTAAATTAGATAATTTTGAATGATTTTCTTGTCAGTAATTAGCAGGTTTGATGCACTGAGGTCTGGATTAGGGTGCCAAATTAAAAAATTGATGGGATTTTGTCCGTTAACTGGGAAAAGTAGGTAATGCGGGATAAGGAAACCATATAAAAACATTGATCAGAAGTACTTCACTATCAATTTTAATCAATTCTGAACACCAAAAAATTATCAAAGCATGTTTAAATCTTGCAGATTTATTTACAGAATTTTTTAAAAATTTGGCTTACACTTGCACGTGAATTAGTGAAAAAAACTGGTTTCTGCCACCTATGTTAAAAAAATTCGACAAATAAGATAAGCAGATTTATATTTACACTCTTTAATGCTCTCATCGTACACATTGTGATTTTGTAAACTCTGAGTAAATTACGAAAAGAAAGGTCAATGTACGATAATACCCTGTTTTGGCCCCTCTATTTTCTCATTTTCCAAATTTTGTTTTGGAAACCTACTTATCATGTTAAAATATTCCCTAAGGTTTGAAGTTTGTATGGATTAACGTCAAAACCAATAATTTCAACAACTTGGAAAATGTTACCGGCTCGATCCACGAAATTTACTCGGAGTTGTCGCTCTTATCACAGGCTGGGACATAATGTATTAGAAGAATAGTCAGGTAAGAAGATGAATAAGATGATTAGACAATATATACTCATGTAGGTTACAAGAACTCAATTATATGCATGTTAACGTTTTGCCGGCAAGTATTTTACCTCTGAGATGGTACTCAGAATAAAATGATGTACGGCTTCTGATTGGATGATATACAGGATTGGAATTACTTTGATATATAGTTTATCTAATAATGTTGACAAAATGCACACAATCATATTCACAAATTACAAAGTATAGAAAATTTCTCCTTTTCGTCACGTCAGAACCATTAAGATAGTTTTCAAAGGTACCAGGATTATAATTTAGTACGCCAGACGCACGTTTCGTCTACATCAGACTCATCAGTGACACAGTCTCCCATAGACCTAGGACTATAAAAAAAATATGTAATTTATCCAGGTCACAGTGGCACCCAAAATAACTTTATGTTTTGTTAATACTATGGTTTATAATGAGGTTACTTAGTGTGAATATGTATTCATGTTTGTTTATATAGTTTAAATGTACTTAAATCATTCTATTCTGCGCTTTATTTTGTAATTAGCTCAAATTTTGGGCACCATGATTGGTTAATAAAATTATCTATCTATCTACCTAGGCTCACAATGTCACAAACCACATCTGTAAATACGTTTTAAAGACTTTTTAAAAGCAAGCAAACAAAAACAAGATGGTAAATAATTGAGAATTAACCCAAAAGTTATAATGAAATTGAAGTAAAAAACTGGTTTAAAAAAATGAATTGAACACATATTGCATGCAATAAATATATGACGTAAATAAGAGGTGAAATGTGGACGAGCATACTTAATTCTGGCTATCAAAATGACATATACAATCAGTAATTCAAATTCGACAAATGTTTATTTTCTAAATGACACGTTAACATAAACTTTTCGTATTTCCTCATCTTTACAATAAAATATTTCATGTGGTTTTAAAGGAAAAATAGGTTAGGGTTTAACATATTCTATTTTCAACCAATATCAAGTGATTCAAGTAAGGATTTCACTCATTTACCGCAAAATGTATTCGATGATTGCGAATTTCGTGAAAAATTTAATTAAGGCGTCACATCGAGGGTCCCCCAAATGTTTACATGAAGAACATTTTTTTTTGCTGAACCTGGTTACATCTTACAAAAAATGCATTGACAAATAAATATGAATATACTTGGTGTTATTTCATGTTTCACAAAGTTTTCATTATAAATGTCCAAGGTCGGCTATATCCCTGCATAACATACAAAACATGTATGTGTTACGTTTGCACACATAACCTTCCTCAATAAATGTAATAATAGTTTATAGTCATCGATTGAGAGAAAACAAATATGGGTTACACACTAAAAGCGGGGGAAAATTCTTTGTTAATGCGCTTTTATAAGTCCTACCGAAAATCAGATATAGATCAGGAATCTGAGCAGGTTTTTTTTTGTATACATCCCGTCACTTTCCTTTGTGGCAGGTGAGAACAGTAATATGCATTTAACAGTTTGATAAAATTTAAACTCATATGTTAATAATTCAAGAAACAATATAAGTTGAAGATATTAATATCAGGGATGATTTATTTCAAAAGCAGAGAATCACTGAAAGATGTCTCTAGTACTATTAAATAGAAGGAAATTCTGTTCCTTGATTATTCCTGATTTGAGTGTTCCTTAAGTTTTAGTTGTTCTATGTATCATATCAAGCAGATATCAATAATATCATCATTGTAGATAGCTGTAAAACTAGGTTTAATCCACCTTCCACCTCTACCGGCTCGATCTTAAAAATTAACGTGTATGCCCATTCACTTTTTGATAGACGTAAACCCCACTTTCTTTTTAAACAATTGCGAAAGTTGAGTCCAAGCATAGCGATCATTACTGAATCAACACCAACAATAATGCAGTAATAATGCATTACAAATGTCTTGAAAGCAGTGTTCTCAATATCCAAAAAAATATTCAGAATTATCACATCGAGATTTGATCAAAATGACCGTTTTCGTTCTAAATGTATATTCGTTTGTAAATAAGTATCTATTTTTCTAATATTGACTTGAAATACATTGTAATTTATGTGTGTGTGGTATTTATAGAGTTCACTGACATCGAATTAGTCAAAGGAAATCAAAACAGTCCAACAAATGATAATCAGTGTAATCAAATCTTTACAAGTAATACGATTCATTATCTGTTTATTTTTATTATTTTTTTTATTTTTCCCCATCATCCGATCAGATGTTCACAAAGTAGCCTAAGTCAAAATAAATGAACAGACTGTATTCTTGACTATTCTGATCTGTCCACTAGTAACTTAAACAGGTTGAGGGTTGTCTGTTGACATCTAGCCTCACAAGTAGCAACTACTTCAGTAAATTACGTGATATACACTGGTTAAAATACAACTAACAAAAAAATATCAAGATGATAAATAATCAAAAATTTAAACAAGAGTGAATTAAACAAAAATGAATTAAATAACTAGTTCAAAACTATAATTTTCAAAACACACATTGCATATGATAGATGTATGACGTAAGTGAGGTAAAATATGGATGAGCATACCTAATTTTGGCTGTCAGTATTACATGTTTAAGCGGTAACTCAAATCCATCAAATGTTTAATTTCAAAATGACAAGTAAACATAAACTTTTCGTATTTTCTCATGTTTACATTACTAAAATAGTTATATTTTATGTTCCATGTATTGTTAAAAAGTAGGGCATATTGTTTTTTAAAAATTGGGGTTAGTGCATTACATGTTACAGTATAAATCAAAATGTTAAATTTTCACTCGTGTCTAAGAACATTTATTCTGGATTACTTCAATTGGATCATTACATCGAGGGTTCCATAAATCCGAGTATGCAAAATGTTAAAATGAATAAAAGAGGGACGAAAGATACCAGAGGGACAGTCAAACTCATATAAATCGAAAATAAACTGACAATGCCTGGCTAAAAATGAAAGAAGACAAACAGACAAACAATAGAACACATGACACAACATAGAAAACCAAAGAATAAGCAACACGAACCCCACCAATAGCTAGGGGTGATCTGGGGTGCTCCGGAAGGGTAAGCAGATCCTGCTCCACATGTGGCACCCGTCGTGTTCTTATGTTATAACAAATCCGGTTAATAATAGAATAAACTGTCCTTTTTGGAGAATCAAGATACATATACATCTTACCAAAAGACATTGACAAATAAACATAAATATAATTTGTTTTATTCCATGTTGCACACAGCTATTATTATATATGTCCAAGGTCGGCTGCGATTTACAGCAGAGTCTTTGTAATTGTTATATGTTTATTCAATAAACACAATGTAATGTTGGATTTTTTTGTGCACTTACATCTGACAACTAAAGTTATAAATAAGTCTGGCGAAACTCCGGATGGTAGTATAATCAACGTCAATATCAACTAATGTGATGTTCTCTAAACTTTTGTGTCCATTGGTTAACGCGCATCTGAATACACCAACAGTAAATCATGAAGATAAGTAAAATGTTTACACGGTAACATAGAGAGCAATGCTGAAAAGATACTTCAAAAGAGAAGGAATCAAATCGCTATTTCTTGCTTTTGCTTTTTTTTTTCTCATCATAATTTCAGACATATACCAGTTTCTACATATATATATAAAATATATATATATATATATATATATACAACTCGTCTAAACATCAACCCAACAATGTTAGATCTGTAAATTTGCTTTCGCAAATTTTTGGTTCTTCCCTCGCCGGGATTCGAACCCATGCTACTGTGATATCGTGACACCAAATCGCCTGCACTGCAGCCGTCCCGCTAGACCACACGACCACCTGGGCTCTCAAAAAAAGAGCTTTCGCTGGCCATGTGTTACCTTTCCACGTCAGTTTTAATCTAGCGGCGTACTACAGTACATGATATATAAGGCATGAAGATGTTATTGTTACAGATCAGCTAAATTATCTATAGTAAAGGATCCTACAAATTAATGTAAGATACAGTCACAGAAAATAATTATATTCATAAGTACGTCTGAGTCAGTGACAACCCTACAACAGATGTATCCATCGGATCGCCATCAATGATGGTGATACATGGCTGTGTACATAATGTATATACAACTCGTCTAAACATCAACCCAACAATGTTAGATCTGTAATATATATATATATATATATATATATATATATATATATATATATATATATATATATATATATATATATCAATGCAGCCTTTGTTGCATATGAGATTTGGGACCAATTGATTTTTAATACGTCCCTTTACGGGACGTTTTCTTGTATACCGTGCGTCCATTCATTGGTCGTCAAAATGTTTGACAATAACTCATAAGCACTGTAACCAATTGTCATTGAATATTGGTGCATTAGGTTTTTTTAACATTTTTGGGGGATTTTTATTTTCTTAGATATGGATTTTTATTTATAAAAAAGTGGGAGATTTCTAGTTTTCAAGGGGAAAAAAGAAAAATGTTTGAGCAGTTTTCATAAAACTATGTTGACTTCTGTTTTTTTTTATTTTAAATAAATTTCTGTTATTACTTTGAGTTGGTATGGACATTTATTCATTGACTAAGCGATAAGATGTGTAATGCGCTCAAAGAGCAACTTTGTATTATATAAAGTATGCAAATGCTTTGGAATTGAGTTTGTATGAATTTCTACAAATCATGGCAAAGAAATGGCATCTGAGCGAATAAGTCGATTTATCTGGTATTTGTCAAAAAGCATTTAAAAACAAAAACAACACGATATAAATCTCATACGTCCGAAGCGCATTTATTATTTACGTTCATTAGTAACGCGCAAAGTCGAGAATTTGAAATCCAAGGGTGTATAAGGACATTTTCTAACATCACTTAAGAGACATTTATTGTCGAAATCCGGATCTGGTGTACATAAAAAATTTTGCACCTCATCTTTGTGGTATAACATCTTTGCTGCAAGTTTATTGTTTTCTGTTTAGTATAAAATTCATATTAAGATCCATTTTGTTACATCTTGTGATCTATTTATTTGGCAATCGCCAATGACAGTCAGCAGGGTTTAAGAACATCAGTTGTTCGCCGTGTTAGCCAAATGCGTTTTGTTAAAATATACTTTTTCACTTTTTGGTCTTTTGGAAAATGTTGTTTGTGCTGTATTTAGACCCTTCTACAGCGAAATTTGTTTCCATGCACACGTATAAAAATTGCGGTTTTTATCCAACGCAATCATAGGTTTGAACGTAGTTTTCAATTTAGACTTGTTTAAGGACATTTGCATATATCCTACATGTAATTTACTTTAATTTTCGTGAGTCTCACATCGGGAAAATATGGAAATGTATCAATATTATGAGGACTAACAAAAAGATTCATATGAAAGTAGTTCGAAAATACAACACTGAAACGTAGATCTCGTTTTGAATAAATAACGAATGTTGTGATTTGTAAGGAGTCAAAGTTATTGTGTGATTGTTGTTAAGGTATAATTATATAGTAACAGATCAGGTAATAATTAAAGTAGTATACCGCTGTTCAAAAGTCATAATTCGATTAGGCAAAAACAAATCCCATTTCCAAACTAAAACCGAAGGAAACACACTAACTATAAGAGGAAAACACAGGAATAACAGAAACGCTGAACTACATTTATACTATATCAGGGTCAGGCTTTAGAACCTTTGCATACTGGATGGTTTTTTTTTTTGTATTATCAAAACAGTGCATTGTTAACAGTTCATTTTACAATTTGATAGAATACTTTCCGTTTTGAGTTTTCCTTGGAGTTCGGAAAGTTTTGTTTTTTGGCGCTTTACATGTGAAAGAGTACTAAAGTAATATAGATCATATACTGTTGATGTATTTTGTATATTTTTTAAGCGTGTCATTTCCTTTTTTAGCGATAGACACGAAAAACAAAGACGAAATGAAATAAACACCTATAATGACAGCGCTTCTCAAATATGATCATAACAGCTTTAAAATGATTGTGATTGATGTAATCAGTTTTATTTTATAACATTTAGAATAATTTAATTAGTTAACACTCATACGTTTTAATTGAATGACGTTAATTATGCTAACTATGCAAATCATAAATGATCTTGTGTCCTCAATTAACAAAACAACATCTTTTGAGACGTGTTTTACGTCATCATATAAATAATATAACGTGAATTACATATTTATGCTATCTGGTCTTTATGATTTTTTTAAATGTTCATAAATGAGATTTAATCATATTCCCCATTTTACGCGAAATACTTTTGCTTTGTACTCTCTGGTGCAGTTATTCAAAATATAATTCGAAGTTAGACTTTTACATTGTAGTGATATTTTCTATAATTGATGAGCTTGATACACCAATTTGCAAATTTAAAACTTTGATTCAGAAATCAACGTGAGCACAAAACCTCAAAGTTGGTCAGGGAAAAATAAAATAAGTTCATGGGACGTCAGAAAAACTCTTGTAGACATCTGTCACATAATCAGTCATATTTTATCTCCCTTCTTTTAATATTTAGGTCAACTTACTCCTGCAAGACAGTAAAGAGTACCTTACAATGATTTCTGTAGATTGATCAGACTTGACCTATTAATACGATACGTAATCATTTAGGTTTACAAGGATATCAACATTTAAATTTGTAAATCAAGACAAAAATTATAGTAATAAGATCACAGAAATATGACATAAGTGATAGAGAGTATAAATAGTATTTGCAATTTAGAACTTCACCTCAGCCACTCTCTCAATGTGCTAATTAAATTTGCTAGGACAGACGATAGAGTCAATGTACTTTGAATCACATTAGCACGACAGTTATATTTAGACTGATAAAAAAAAATCTCCCAGACAATAACAAGTAGATATATTACTTAAATATACAATATAATACATGTATATGCTTGAAAATAAATAAGTTCATATTAGTAATTTGAAAAAAAAATAATACTAAGATCACACATCTATTTCTCATATAATTTCACAAGCGGAAAGCGTGTGAAGCTGTTTCTTTGACAGAAAAAAAAATCTCTTGTCGAGTAAAAATAAATGTCTACTTACATGAGCAACACGACGGGTGCAACGTGTGGAACATAATCTGCTTACCCTTCTAGAGCACATGAGAGCACTCCCAGTTGTTATGGGGTCCGTTATGCTTAGCCTTAGTTTGTTTTCTGTGTTGTGTTTTGTGTACTTATTGTCTATTTGTCATTTTTCTTTTCTAGGCATGACGTTGTCAGTTTATTTTTGATTTCAGAGTTTGAATGTCCCTCTGGTGTCTTTCCTTGACATAGAAAATTCTTACAATTTCGAAAAATTCAAAGTTTTGTATACAGTTTATTTACTATTATGACCATATCAATGATAATTCATGTGAACACAGAAGTGATGACAACTGTGCTTGTGATGCCCTCGGGGAGGAAATCTCTATTAGCAGTGGCATCGATCATTGCTTGTAAGTCATCAAAAATACCAGAATCAAAATTTCTGTTTGCCCAGACTCGCGTTTCTTTTACAAAATACTCATCAGTGAAACACGAATCAACAAAGTTAAAATGTCTAATAAAGCACGAAGTAAAAGAGCATGTGTGACCCAAAATTCTGAAAGTTTTTGCCAATTACAGGTTATCTATTTTAGGTTGTAGAAAATTCATTGTTTTTCGAAAAAAATCATTGTTTTTCGAAAAAAATCATTTTTTTTCGAAAAAATTTTTTTTTTTTGTAATCGGTTAATATATGATAACAAAAATAAGTACTAACTACTGGTATTACCCTCTGGGATGAAATCTCTAACAGAAGTGGCATGGACCAAATGGTAAAACATAAACTCATCATAGAAACAAGGACTAAGATGTGTTAACGCTAGTTTCAAAATAAATAACCGGTTTCATCATGATATAATGCACTTGAGATGATGAATATTTTCTGATCATTGCATAACTATTCATTTTCCTTCTAAACATGTGTTTAGTGGTCCAACAAACTAATAATCTTGATTTTGTTTATTCCTTGGAGCTCTTGTCGTTGCATCCAATTGTCCCTTTACATCTTGCAATGCATTTAAAGAAGTTATAGATATAGTTTGTTGTTGTTACCTGTCCACTAAATTGTAATAAAACAATATATCTTCCGAGTAGTATTTAATGTCATTTTTTTTCTCTCTCTCAACTGTATGTGTTATTTCATGATCTGTCAACTTTTGCTTAAACAACAAGCATACACACACAAGGTATGAATTTCAGAAGTGTGTTTAAAAAAGAAATACACAGAATGTTCCTTCGCCGTTTTAGAAGACAATTCGCAAAAGTTACTTCTGAACATTTTCTCACAAAGGTGCACTTTGAAATGAAACAAAGTCTTGTTGTATCTAAGATGTGATTTTTCTATAAAAAAAATAAAATAAAAATGTCTCTAGTTCTGATTTCAGAGGTTATGAATTTCCCGTTTATATGAAGTTCTATAGGTACCTTCGACGTGTCATCTATCACGACATATGCAATTGCATTGTAATCATGCCTTCTTCAGGTTATCATGTCATGGCTGCACTTGTATGATAATATATACGAGAAATGCATACATAAAAAGATAATACATTACCCTTAACATTTATTGCATTCTGGCGACAAAATAGCAATTAAAATATAATAAACCAACGCCTGCAGTTTAAGACAAACACTATGCACGTGAACTTCCTAATGTTTAAGATCAACGACCATTTCTGTCGGCCTCTTTATTGCAAAATTTTCATATGTTATAATATTAAAACAGTTAAGTTACAGGATAAAAGTGACTTGCCATTTTGTACATATACCAAAATGACCGGTTGTTTAAAGAAAACTGTTAAATATGTCATAGTATTTGAAAGAAAATAAGGATTTAGTGGCAAATAAAGGGGTAGGCCCTTGTTTGGCCCCGAAATAGAGCAGTTTTACAAAATTGTTAAAATGTAAACTTTTAGCTATTCATTTGAAAGTAGAATACTTCTGTTACATAAATATGGGCTGTTTTTGACAATACAATGAACATGTATCGGGTACAAGCATTATAAAGTCATGCTTAATTGCTGAAATCGTCAAAATTTAGCATTCGAGTTTACTTTTAGACGATTTGCGCATTTGTTTTCATTCTTGATATTAAAATGTAAGTTGTATTTGATGATAATACATAACATATACAAAGGTTGAGACTCAACACGGATGCGGTAACTTTCATTTTTTATTTTTCATATTCAGATTGAATTTGAGCGTCTTTAATAACTAAATCAGTTCAAATCCACATGAACTAACCGAATCGACTAAAGTACACATTTAAATGTTTAAAGTGTTCAAAATATTTCATCAGATGAACCTGATATTTGAGGCCAAAATCGGACCTTACCGGACCTATTCATTGGGTTTATTGTCTTCAAATATTCATAAACAACATGTACAATCCAGAAAGTTTTTTTGCTTATTCACCGCTTTAATTCTATTTTACGTATACTAAATTTACAATGGTACAAAGGGTATGTATAACACATGTATATAATATAATGTATCGATATACCGATTTTCATTGAAGTATATTTTGTGTCAGTATTGCCATGATTGACACGAGCAACGCAACGAGTACCATTTGTGGCGCAAGATCTGCTAGACCTCCAGAACATCTAAAATCAACTTCGGTATTTGTTGTGGTCCGTGTTGCTAAATATTTCATTCTCTATGTAGCCATTTTTATAATTTTATTGTTTTCCCCTGTTTCCGGTTGCCATGGCACTGTTAGTTGTCTTCGACTTGTGAGTTTAAATATCTAGTTTGGATCTTTTACCATTTAAAGAAAGAGGGATAAAAGATACCAAAGGGACATTCAAACTCATAAATCGAAAATGGACTGACAATGCCATGGCTTAAATAAAAAACAGACACACAGACAAACAATAGTACACAAAACACAACATTGACAAATAAAAACTTAACAACACGAACCCCACCAAAAATGGTGATGATCCCTGGTGCTCCGTAAAGGTAAGCATATCCTGATCCGCATGTGACACTGGTCGTGATGCTCATGTTTGTACATACTCGGTAATTACAAGCAATGAGAACTTTGCAACTATCAGTCTGAATAAGAAGATGTGAACGGAGTTATAGTAAGCATTAAACTTCACCTTTCACCATTCAGATACCATCCTCTTATTGGATACTAGTAAATCAAAGTTTGGTGACTTGGTAAATATCATAATATTCGACCAGAAACAGTTTGATAAGCTACACAACTTAGTCAACATATAAAATATGAGAGATAGTCGGATTAGTCTGTTCAATTTAAAGTATTTAACATTCAATTATAATGTAACAACATGCGTGCAGCACTTAACTACGGTCTATTATTTATTCCCCGGCTGATACGATCCGTTTCTATTGTTGATCTTCTTGATTGAGAGTTATTACTTAAAAAAGAAAACTAAAACAGCCGAAGAATAAAATTGAAATTTCTCTGGAAAACATTTACAAACGATGTTATGTTTCATTTGCCGTTTAAAATATCTAAACCCAGGTCATTCTTTGTAAAATCTCTGTCACTATTTTCGTGCTTATGACATAATCGAATCTACTAGTACCTATTACTGGATAGAAATTTCTGTTTACTAGTATATATTTCAACATAATGTATGCTTCAGTGTATCCATAGTATAAGAAATGCTAAGCCTTTTGGTTTCAGATCGTTATGTGTTCTGTGAGCTAACGATTGTTTTTTTTTCTACTTTCGTTTGGTCATTCTTATTTTGTGAGTTTAGTAACTTCATACTGCTTTCAATTTTAAATGCATTGAAATAAGCATAGCGATGACAGAAAACAACGTATGAAATAAATGAGCAATTTTACTTTTAAAAACATGTCTACATAATTTCTCACCGAGGACATTCACGACTTTCATAAATAGTAATAAAATTTAAAATATACAGCTTCAAAGGGGAAAATATTCATGAACAGTTTATCTTTTATTACATAGACAACAGATATAGATATTATAACAGGATTGGAATAAGGGAGTTTTATTTAAATATTTTTTTTATCTCAGCATCATTGTCAAAAATACTTCTTACTATTTTTAAAGTGTTTGATGTCATAGAATAACTTTCGATTAAGCAATGTTCTTGAAAAATGTAGTTAAAATAATTTTTATTGCTTCTCTCATCCTGTACATGATCATCTGCTTGGTTCGAACTGTCAGAGAACTATTTACAATCCAAAACAATGGATGCCTAGTTTCAATGAAACTTGTTTATTGAATCATACGCTAAAAACTAATGTTTAAAAACTAATGTTTAATTTCTAAACTGGGCTTCCTATGTGCCGCTTACTTACATTTTATATATATAGTTTCATTTTGATATGAAATAGAATTATAATATAAAGATCGTTGAACTAGACAAAAACTCTCATCCTTCAAATGTGATCGAATATATCAACAGAATGACTAATTGTCATGTTTGTGACAACAAATAGGTCGTCTACACGAGAACGACATAGTACTGGTAATGAGAGTCTTGCAGATTTGAGAAACAGTTGTTGGTGCTTCAGATTTTCTGTAGTATGTTCATAACCAGCATATTTATTAGAGTAAACAGCAACATTCAACCATCATTTAATTATTGACCAAGCTACTAATGCGTGTTTGCTCACTTCAAATTTACAACATATTGTATAAGTATGATTTCCATAATTGATATTTGATCATGTAAATTAGAAAAAGGTGAAGGAAAGTGCAGCCGTTCTCAGTCTAGCTTAGTGTTGGGACAAAAATAATTTTACGAGTTTTGCACGCCTTTATATAATTAATAGCTTAGTGATAATAATTTACTTGTACAGCTTTTAAAGAAGTGATCAACAAAAACATATGATTTTATGAAGTGCAAAATTTTAGAACTTATGTTGTTTCACATTTGGAGCTTTTTCCTGTAAGGTAAACAGAGAATGTAGTGAATACTAAAGAAAAGAAGAAATCAGTGGAAGAAATGAAATTAAACGGATTCAAAAGAGGATTGACATTTTCTAAGGTCACTTTAATTGATTTTTTTTTAAGTTTCATTCGAAATTAAGTTCATGCCACACACACTGAAATAAGAAGAGCCAATGTAGATGATGCTATAGCAAAATAAGGAATAACTTTAAGGTCTTCGACAAAGGACAAAAAAATGTATTTTGCATTTAAGACGTAAAGACTAAGTAATTAAACATGAGAACTATACATAAATCACTTTTACTTGCGTTGTACGTGCATAATTACATTCTATTATTTTGAAATATTTTGCTTTTGTCTTTTGTTTTAAGCGTTATTCTTTACAGAAAATGCACATACGACATAATTGACAATGCTACAAATAACAACCAGAGGAAGAACTAATATAATTATCTACTGTCATAGATAACTACAAGGGTTTTGATAATGGGTACAGAAAAAAAGATCATATGAAAAACTCGGGTAAAATAAAGGCAATGGACAACTTTATAATTCATATTTTAGGGATTTGAAAAAGTGGTTAAGCAATACAGTCTTCACAAAAATGTTAGGCACATGAATGAATGATTTAAGTTAGATTGCAATATAAGTTTTTAAAAAATATGCATCGAAAACACAGTGCTTTCTCATTTCTATCCCTATATATTTCGGCAATCCTCATGTAAAGCACTTTTCTGAATCAGTCTTCATCAAGGGCGATGTAACTACAACAAAAAAGAGCCGAAGATTTTTAAGTTGCTGAACAAAACAAAAACCAAATTCCTCTATGGTCAACTTTGGCTTAGGGATTTTGAACCTTAGAAAACTTAGAGAATTCAAGAAGAGCTTGTTATTAATCATTTCAGTACTGAAGTAGCCAGTACTTATTTGACTAGCAGTTCTACAGCAGTGGAATAGACGTTATGTCTTTAAAAACAAATAACAATTAATTAAATTCATCTGCCTTCATCAAAAATGCTTAAAATATAAAAAATAAAAATCCATAACGCTCGAACTGCTATATGACAAAACAAAAGACACTATAAGGTCATCTTTGCCATCACTTTCCAAAGATATTTGGACTATTGATACAACAATTAATTCCTATGAGTTACTAAATCAATTTTAGTAACTTAAATGCATGTGTCATAAATCATGAAACATAATATTTATGATGTCTGTGTAATATTTTTAAAAGGAAGTTTACTTTGATTCATTTCCTTTGTTATTTGTTATGCTAATAATATTTTGTTTTAAAAATAAGTGCCTCATGTAGTTTCGTAACAAATTTACAAAAATACTCAAACGAAAACATCACGGTTTACTTTGCATTGAGAATATAATTAGTAAAAAGAAGAAAGAAGAGCAATAGTCTCTAAAGTAGTGACTATTTAAAAATTATACTTGGTCAAATATAAAAAATATCAATGTATGTCATAGCAACGATATTTTTAACATGAGGTCTTATAACGTTCTTGAAACAATCAGCGTGACTTCGAGCATTTGTTAAGCATTTTATATGTAATCAGTGAAAAATGATGAAAATTTGGATAATTTTTAAAGAAATTTCTGAAAATATGATAATTTAGTGGCAAAAACTAAGACTATACAATGTTGATTGTATTGACATCTGAAACTAACAGAACTATTTCTGTAAGATTATTAGGGAGAATAAATGAAATAGACACTGCATAAATTTCAGCTCACCATCACGATTCGATTGACCGATACGATTCGTCTGTATCTTAGATCTAGTCTAGACTTATTCGGAATTGCATGACGGGTGGTGCATGCATAGCATGAGACGCAGAAGTAGTCTTATCGATGAGCTTATTGTCGCAACGTTTAGAGTCACAGCGAGATGTAAATATTGGAAAACACCTGTTGCATTTTATGTATACTGAGAAGTAAAATTAACAAAAATACCAACCTCCGAGGAAAATTCAAAACGGAAAGTCCCTATTCAAATGGCGAATTCAAAAGCTCAAACACATCAAAAGAATGAATAATAACTGTCATAATCTTAAGTGCATTGACAACGATGAAGACAATGTTAGACAGCCTTTTTTTGCGAACCTACTGTTGTTTAACTCATGCATACATACTTTGTGTACTTTATATGTGTATGATGGAATCAAGCTTCCGTAAATTCTTATAATAATGGTCCTGCATTTCAAAGAAAATTGTATATGTAATGTCAGAAATAAGGGTATGGGGTTTAAGGGTTTTATGGAACAAATTCTCCGAATCGAATTTGTCGAATGAATTTTTTATTTGCATAAATTTCGAAAAGGAACAAATCTTTTTCTTGAAATTAAAAGAAAATCCTAAGGAAAGGAAGTTGCATATGAGAAACTAGCATTATGTTATTATTAGTTCTTATTATTTATTATTAGTTATTATTCAAAGAAAGAACTTTTTCATATGACTTCAATTTTGTATGATACGTATACATTACAGTACTATGGTATACGATCAGCAACAAACGGTCTTTCAAGTGTGTTTTTTCTTTTACACTTCTCCTTCATCTCTATCGTGTGACTCGGTATACTTATACTGTATGATGTATATGTTTGTTTGCTACAAAGTTGTTTGCTACAAAGTTGTTTGCTACAAAGTTGTTTGCACTGTAATGTTATAATATATAAACGTCCTTACATTAAAAAAAACCAACAACAACATTTATTTGTCTACATTCTTCAGAACTCTTCAGATAACCTATAATATATGCTTGGTGTTCGGTGTGAGCCAAAGTCCGTAATGAAGGCCGTTCTTTGACCTATAATGGTTTACTGCTTTACAAATTGTGACTTTGATGGAGAGTTCTCTCATTAACATCTTCTCATATTTACGTATCATGAGTATTGCACTATCGTCGCCGTTCACATGGAATTCTTGCAATCTTGTTTTCATTTTAAGTATGCAAATTCTTTTAGAATTTAGTAATATTTGAAATAAAACGTTTGAATCAAATAGGCATTGTGTATTTGTATATGTCGAAGAGAAAACAACAGTCATGAACAAACAAGAAAATTATATTTTTCATTGGTGTACTTCATCTTTTTATAATGACTTTTAATTCTTATCTGATATGCAAAGTCAATTTCAAAAAGGATTTTATCAGTTTTTGTATTGTACTCTTACACCACGATGCCTGGTTATGGGATGACTGTCCTAGCCATGCATATGTTATCAAGTTGTTGTCTTTGGTTGTGGCCTGTCATTATTGGTTTTGTTATTGAGAGTAAGGTTAGGAAAAAGCTTATAGGATGCTAAAGAAAAGTTGAAACCAGTGGGAGAAATTAAAAACAGAATTAAAAAATTCTAAGATTACCTGAACGAAGTTCTTTGTTTAATTTCAAGTGAACGGAAAAATTGACGTAGATAAAGGATAAAACAGGTGAATTATACATACACAACTTTTATTTGCATTCAAAGTGCTTTTTTCAACTTCGAATTATTTTGCTTTTATTTTTTTTTTATAAGCATAAATTTAAATAGAGTACGCAGGTATGGTATGATTGACAATACAACATATATCAACAAACAATAGAACTTATATACATATCTACAGATCAGTATAAAGCCTTTCTCTCTGGACAAAACGCAGTAGAATGTATGAAAAGCTAGTAATTCAAAAGTAATTCAAAATAATTTGACATCACATTTAAACTTGAGCAATTATACGGTATTGGAAAGGGACGTTCATTACAAAGATTTTGGGCACTGACATGTATATTCAAAGTAAGAATGCAGCATAACTATTACAAAATATTTTATCCCTAGACCAGCGTTTTTGTTCGAAGCAATTTATATGAATTTCCCTTTCTTAAAAACGGAT
Organism: Mytilus galloprovincialis; assembly: GCA_037788925.1. NCBI lineage: Eukaryota > Metazoa > Mollusca > Bivalvia > Mytilida > Mytilidae > Mytilus > Mytilus galloprovincialis. The sequence continues at coordinate 114,771,890 of CM075330.1, forward strand.
AATTAAAAAAAAAAAAAATGATTATAAATCATGGCGGAAGCACTGATTATTCGAAATCATTCGTAGACAGCAGGTTGTCAATTTCCTAGACATCTTCGTATTGATAAGTGGGCTGCCAATACAATAATTAATTTTAATGCGGAATTACTTCAAAAAGATTATAAACTTAAAATAAATGTGTCATAAATCATGACATATTTTGATGTTTGAGACTGTTAATGAAATACAACAAGGAAAATTACTTTGGTTGGATTTCATGTACTAACCTATTGAAATGAAAATTTTGTTTGAGAAATATACTATAGTATATTTTTAACAAATTAAGGAATATACTCAAAATGGGCAATTATTATTCATTTGTCGGATAAAAAATAAACAATATGATGTCAATCAAGGATTTAATCTTGTGAAAGCCTCGCTGTAGATAATATTTAGAATAAAAGTAGTAGAAAGAAGAGCAATAGTCTTTAATCAGTGACTTAAAAAAATGTATTTGGTTAAATCCAAAGACAACATTAATATATGCGATAGCAACGATATGTGTAACATTAGGTCTAATAATGTTCTCGTGTTAATCATCGTGATGAGTGGGGTAAAACCATTCATGAAAACTAGTGTACGCTTTCAATGCATATTCAAACTTGTTATATAGCAATTTAGTGACAAAACTATGCTTGGTAATTCTAATGTGTAAAATACGCTAACCTAGCCGGGCAATACGTGAGAATGACTGAAATAAACAAATAAACAAATTAAAAATATTACGATTGACCATTAGACGTGTCTATATTTTAGGTAGAATCAGCTGTTGTGTCCCTTTTCTATGGTATCGGATTTTTACTAATCATTATTTGAATGGCGGGTGGTTTGCGCATGAGACACCTCAACGCCTGTCGCTCAGTCTTTCTTTTTCTACGTTGTTTCTTGTGTACTTTCGTTTTAGTGTTGTTTCTTTTGTTTTTAGCCATGCCATTGTCAGTTTATTTTCGGATTTTGCATCTGAATTTCCATCGGGTATCTTTCGCCTCTCTTCTTCTACCTTGCTGACGTTCCCATTCTCGATAAGTTAAGATGTCATGCGATATTTATACATCGGTAAACTAGCGTTGATTCTTGTGTATAAACAATACGTGCATAAAAAAACTAGCTAGACCAATTTTTCATTCTCAATTATTTTAAATATTCAAATCGTTTTTTTTTTAGATGTATTATTCTATTCGTAAATAATTAAATTACAATTGAGAAAGAAAAAGTTGAAGAAGTATGAAATCACAGAAGTGTCACCCAGATATGCACAATAGCATCATTGCACATCTATACAGCTATTTCTGGCGTGTATTACAAACTGCTTTCTTAGTAGAAATGCATTATCAGTATGAACATTTTTCAAAGATTTAATCACATATATATTAGGATGTTTTAACTGATGCATACGTATCTTTAAGTTTTTTGTGTGTGTAAAATGGAATCAAGCTTCCGTTTAAATCTGTGCATGGCACATTTTCCAAGTCGCATTTGGCGAATAAGTTTTATTTGCATAAAATGTATTTACTTATCTCAGTAATATGGAAAAGTTACTTCTATATCAGCTAGGTAAGAACTCTTCATTATTAACCAAATGACATAAAAGAGACAAAAAGTAAATCTTACAATGTGACCCATATCACAAATGTTATAACAAATGTTATCATAGAAATCTTATGAAGGTCATATGTAGTTTAAAAAAAATGAAATTAACTTCACAAAAACCTTTACTTGAAATCAAAAAAAAATCAAAAAAAAAAAACACCATTAGGAACAAAAACTTGCATATGAGAATTTAGATGGATATCAATGGAAAAAATTTCGTAAATACAGAAAATGTGAAAAACTTCCAATCAAAGCTAAATGTATAGATATGTTTAAAGATTGTATAAATCAGTAGTATTGACCATTTAAAAAACAAATGCCTCAAGATTATAGTTAGTACCAATCCAAAAAAAGATCTGTTGGTTTTCCTCATGATTATAATTTTTCTATGATGCATATACACTACAGTCGCTATAATACATGCACTACAACAAGCGACCTTCGAAGTGTGATCTTTATTTTACATCCATATTATTATGAAATACATATTTTAGTTTTATCCTTCATCTCTATCGTGTGACTCATCACACATGTACTTGTATTATGTAATAATATAGTAGATCTTTCCTGGTTATAAATTTTGCTGCACTTTAATGTAAAAATGTCTTATTTTTACAACAACAAAAATATATTTATATGTCTAACGATGATTATTGCTCTATCATCGCCGTGGACATGTAATACATGTACAGTGCCTCGCTTTATAGCATTCTTATGTTTATTTTTGTATCCGTATGAATTATTACATTTGAATACAGTAGACGTGATTATTCGTATACAGTTACTGTATTCATTCCCTTTAATTTCAATCAGAGGAATAATAAGTGGTATTGAAAAAGTAAAATCACTAAAATACCGAACTCCGAGGAAAAAAGAAAAACGGAAAGTCCATAATAAATGGCAAAATCATAAAACAAATGGACAACAATTGTCATATTCCTGACTTGTTACAAGCATTTTCTTATGGTGAATTAAACCTTGTTTTGTATCTAGCTAAACCTGCTTAGCCTTTAGGTTTCTATTTTGTGTCTTGTGTACTATTATTTGTCTGTTTGTCTTTGTCTGTTTAGCCATGGTGTTATCAGTTTATTTTCGATTTATGAGTTTGAAAGAAGTCCCTCTAGTATCTTTCGCCCCTCTTGTGTGACCGTGGTATAAAATTCCATAATATTGACAACGATGTGAGAACAAAACAAACAGACATAATAAGTAAAGTACAAAATAGGGGTACAGCAATGTTAACGTTTTGTTGTTATCGCAATCACTATAAAAAAAAAACCAGATATTGATTTATCATTTAAAAAAAATACAAATTATGATAAGAGTTAGACACATTTAATTATGAAGTCTCAGTTTACTGAAACTAACAAATGCTAATTTGTTTAATAAACTGTTGAAAAGTTTGCAACAAAAAAGTACCATCAATTTTTCCACATTGAACATTCTGTTTTGATAGAGCAACATGCCAGTAGCACTAAATTGCGACCTATTATATATATAAACCGGCTGAAACGGTATTCTAGTGCCTTTCAGTCTTTTGTTAATTCCATTGATAAAGAGTTGCTTCTTAAAAGGAATTTGCTAACTTGAAGGGTTTCAAAAGTTTTGAAATTTAAAGTATTCTATGGTATGTTTTACGAACGACGTCATATTTTGATTGGTTGTTATCAAATATCTGTACCACAAGTTAATTGTTGTTCATGTAGCCACAACGCAGCCGCCCTTTGTCCACTTATGACATCATCGAAATGACCTATTACTGGATTCATTTTTGATGATTATTTCGTAAACAATATGATGCTTGTCTCCTCTATATCTTGTGTAGTCGGGAATAATAATCCTTAGGTCCATCTTTAAGTGTTCTGTGAGTTAACGTTTGTTTATGCCTACTTTCTTTTAGTCATTACTATTGCACATTTGGTAACTTTTTACTCTTTTCAATTGAAATTGCATCAAATTAAAGTTATCATATCAATGAAAGGAAATAATTATGTGTTTACCAAACTTAATTTAGCGCATATTACAATAAAAACATATAAGCTTGCAATATTCAGTCTGTGCATGCATGTCCCAAGCCAGGAGTCTGAAAACCGTGGTCGTAGTTTGTGCCTGTAATATCATATATGTCAAATTTCGTTCATTGTTTTTATATATAAACCAGGACGTTAATTTTCTCGTTTGAATTATTTTATATTTGTCATTTCGGGGCCATTTTATAGCTGACTTTGGTTTTTTCTCAATGCTGCATATTGTATTGTGACCTGTAGTTGGTTTAACAACTATGTCATTTGGCAAATGGTGAAGAGTTATCCATTGGCAATTATACCACATAGCCTAATCTTATATATCAACATAACTTCTTTTTTTTTTGAATTTTGGTCCTCAATGCTCTTCAACTTTACACTTGTTTGACTTTCTAACTATTTTGATCTGAATGTCACTGATGAGTCTCATGTAGACAAAACGCGCGTCTGTCGTACCAAATTATAAGCCTGGTACCTTTGATAACTATTTACACCACTGGGTTGATGCAACTGCTGGTGAACGTTTCGTCCCCGAGGGTATCACCAGGCCAGTAGACAGAACTTCGGTGTTGACATGAATATCAATTATATGATCATTTTTTTAAATCTACTGTTTGCAAAATCATGAATTATTTGAAATACTAAGCCTGGTTACTTTGATAACTATTCTTACATCAAAGACATGCATGACTGTCATGAATTGTAATATAAAATACTAAAACGTTCAGGGGGGGGGGGGGGGGGGATCATGAACTGTAGGTTTTTTTTTATGCCAAAGACATTTGATATACATTTATTCATAACTTCAGGATTGGAGTAAGGCCGTTTTATTTGAATAATTAGTCAATCTCAGCATGAATGTTTCAAATACATATGACTATTTTTACAGTGTTTGATGTTATAAAATAACGTTCGATTCAGCATTACGTATAAGATAAGATAAGATTAGATTAGAATTTTATTATTCTAATCAAGAAACCAAAAGGGCATCATTTTACAACAATATTACGACAATATGATTGGAAAAAGCAAAACAAAAAACTAATACCATACTATAACGTTATGGACAGGACAGGATCAGAGCCTAACACAACATATGTCTTGTATAACTATCATATTAAATCTAATAATAATAAAATATTATTTCATATATTTTGTTTACATCTGGATCTTATTTCTAAACCTCTTATAATGTAATTTCCTAGACACATGAGAGTTGATAAATGCTCATTTGTGAACAGCCAGAAATATTTCTTATCCTTAGGTAGTTCTTTTAAATTAGTACAAAAGTATTAACTTTATCAAATAATAAATTCCTCTGTTTATTATATAAAGGACAATTTCCTGAAAAATGAGTCTCATCTTCAATAGAGTTTGATCCATGTGATAAGCAGTGATGACATAGACGTTGAGTTCTCTCTATATATTTTTTACTATAATTATCTTTCTCAATTCTAAGATCATGAGCACTTATTCTCATTATGTTCATTTAAAATATTGTTGCGATAACTTTATTTGCCACTTTTATCCTGTAAATGACTGTCTGATTGCTCCGAACTATCAGAGAACTATCCATAATCCTCATCATTTAAAACAGATTTCTGTTAATTGAATCATAAGTCTAACAACTGAAGAAAAAAAAAACTGAATATATTTATTATAAAACTAAGCTTTCTGTATATGTGACGATTACCTCACATTTATTGTATTGATTATGTATTTATATAATAAATATTACCATTGCTCGGTTAATTTTATATCAATTTGATATAGAATCAAAACATATTGATCATTGAACCAGACATAAACTCTACTCTTATCCTTCAGATGTCACCAGAAGGGCTAATCGATATGTTTGTGACAGAAAATAGTACAAAACCATAGAACATATTTAAAACAACGAGAATGCACTTGTAATCCGAGTCAGATTTTGAGAAACAGGTTTCGATGCTTTATCCTCACAGCTGTATGTTCATAATAACTGGCGTCTTATAAAATAAAGAGCAGTATTCAAACATCATATACTAATGAGTGCATTTACTAATGCCTCCGTAAGTGTTTACTCACATTTACAACAGATTGTGTAAGTACTGATGCTTGATCATGTAAATTACAAAACGGTTACGGAAAGTGCAGCAATTCTTGGTATTTGCTTCGTGTTGGGAAAAATAAATTATAATGATCTTCAAATACGTTCTATTTTTATGAAATAATTATTTTCGTTTTTTCCTTCATCTTTATTTTGTGAGCCAACATAATTGTACTGGTATTATATAATAAATAACATCTTGCTTGGCACTAAACCTGTTTGCACTATATTATACAATATGAATAAATGTCCATACTTTGAAAGCAATCATCATTCGTATTCATTCTTCGTCACCTCCGTTAACATAGATATTTGTCTTGCTACGAATATTGTACTATCATCGCCGTGCACATGTCATACCCACAATCTTGTTTTGCTTTTTAGCATGCAAATTCTTGTAGAATTTTGTTATACTAGTATTATGAAGAAAAATAATATATGAACAATAGTTATCAAAGGTACCTGGTTCATAATTAGATATGCCAGACGCGCGTCTCGTCTGCATAAGACTCATCACTGACGCACCATTCAAAATAATTAGAAAGTCAAATAAGTTTCAAGTTGAAGAGGACCCAAAATTCCAAAAATGTGTGCCAAATACGACTAAGGTAATCTTTGCGTTGGATAAGAAAATCCTTAGTATTTCGAATAATTCATACTTTTGCAAACAGTTAAGAAAAATTGTCATATCATTGATATTCATGTCAACACCGAAGTGTTGACTACTGGGATGGTGATACCCTCGTGGAAGAAACGTCCACCAGCAGTGGTATCGATGCAGTAGTGTAAATAGTTATCAAAGGTAGCAGGCTTATTATTTGATATACCAGATGCGTTTCGGCTACATAAGACTCATCAGTGACGCTCATATCAAATAATAAGAAAGCTAAACAAGTTTAAAGTTGAAGAGAATTGAGGACCCAAAATTCCAAAGAGTTGTGCCAAATAAAGTTGACTTTTTTGTATAATCGTAATCGATGAGAAAACAATTTACCAACACGAAACAATGGAAAGTATATCTTGTGTCATTTCCAACGTTCAGTAATTGTGAGATTATTCCATCTTTTTATTCTTATCTGAACCAGGCCTTTTCCAAATGATGTTTACAGTTTAATACTTGCTTTTATACCACGGTCCTAGGTAAAGCAATGGTTGAGCACCAAAAATATGTTGAACACCACCATATTCGGCATTTTAACAATTTTTTTATTGAAAAATAACTTCTGGTATCAAAACTATTCAGCTAAAAAACAAATTATTGTTATTAAATGATTTAAATAACTTAAAGTTTACACACATTACGCACAGATACATTTGCTCTCCATTGTCAATAAAAATTAATGTGGCTCATAAGGGAGACAACAAAAAAAGGGATTTCTAATTACAGGATCAATTATGGGAAGTGGCAAATAGACTATTGAGCAGTATCAGACTTCTGAAACAATTAAACACTATGCAAACATCAAAAGTTACTCAATTGTAATCAGTCAGATGAACGTTTAGTCCTTGAGGGCATAAAATGCCTGAGCCATTTTGTCAAGACGTCTTAGAAACGGTTTTCACTGCTCTTTATTTTATCTTTCAGTTGTTTTCATTTTCATTCGCGCACCAATGATAAGTTTCTTGTATCCATGGCGCTCATATTGATACAAATCCATAATTCTGATATCGTTGGTTAGCACTTTAAAGATTGTAGTCGATACTACTCAATACTGATGGACGCTTCGTTCCCGATACCACCTTCAGTCAAGAAATTAGCATTATGTTTTGACAAGTGTAGTCAGTAATTTTCTCTTAACTAAACATAAAAAATTCGAAACACTGTAAGATTTCTCTACCCTAAAACAAAGATGGCTTTCGCCATTTAAAGCATTTCTTTTTAACTTCGAAATGGACTTGATTTGGCATTTTTTTTTCATTCGAGTGCTGCCCATGAAGCTTTCGCGTATTAGCGCGCATTTGAAATACTACATCGCAAAAATTGTTACTTGCATTACATTTTAATAAATGACGTTCTCTTCTACAAAATCTACAATACCTTACGATGAAGGTGAAATAATGACAGATTCGTTGGCATGTTTTTGAATTACCCGTCTTCAAATATATTTTACATGAACCAGATGGCTTCATATTTTTAAATATAATACATGGCATGTGTCACCAAAAATTATAAAAAAAAACATATATTTAAGATTCAAAATTAGGAACAAAATAGTTGCTTCGCAAATACCTTGAATGCTTGAAAAAAAGGCTACTTGATATTAAAGAAAAAGGTTAAAATGTCAGAGGCGAACAAATTTTTTTTTACAAAGAAATTTTTACGTTTAATAGTTGTACAGTAACGCTCAATGATGACCGGAGAGATAATACACACAACTTGTTGGAGCATTTTAACCAAAGTGGATAAGACAGAACAGTCATTTATTATCAACTATGCCAAAAGGAGTTGTACTTAGTGTTATGTTCCTGTTTTTCTTTTGTTTTCCTCTTATAGGTGATGTTTTCCTCGGTTTTGGCTTTAACCCGGATTTGTTTTCTCTCACTCGATTTATGACTTTTGAACACGGTTATTCTACTGTTGCCTTTATTTGTAAACTTTTTTTTTTTCAAATGAATCTAAACAAACCCAGGGGAAAATAATCAATTATGAATTTTCTCATTCTGTATGTGCTATTGGTTGTCGTTGGTTTCTATCTGAAATACACGTTTTACATTTATTTACCAAGGAAAAACTCATGACATTGGTTTTTTACTTTTGAAATATTGAACATCTTGTCAACCCAGTGACTTTTATAGTTAAACTATATTGTATGTGTGCTACTGAATGTTACTGGAGATTTGTTGACCTGTACTAGTGTTGTTCATATAGATGTTCTCTTGTCTTAGTTAGATAGTTGTCTCATTGGCTATAATACTACACTGTAACTCCTTATTCTTATATTGGATGCTCATATTAGTTACTTTCGGCCTTTTTTCTGTATGTTTTATGACCTAGCTTTGTATAAACGAGGAAAAAGATAACTTTCATATGAAAGGTCAGCAGCTTTTAACTTTAAAATATCCAGGACACAAAACCACTAAACTAAGGCAGTTTTAACAGTATCCGGAAATATCAAGGGCATTAAACAAGTATAAATATCCTGATTAAACCATAGATAATAAAAACCCTTTATGAAATAAACCTTTTAGCTTATATGAATATATAAAGTTATTGTTGTACTTTACTCTCAGTTATTTATTTAATTTTGGTTTTTAATTATTGCAGATCTTACTTCTTTGATGGGCGCTGTGTGATATCGGGCTTGGCATTTGTACCGTCCTGGTTACTCTCTTATTAGCAGGTTTTAAAATAAGAGGTGATTCAATTAATATGATGAAATTTTTACCGTGAACGTGTTATGTTTTTCATCGTTAATCAAAAAAAAAAAGCAACAGTAGTATACCGCTGTTCAAAATTCATAAATCGATAGAGAAAAAAACGACAAATCCGGGTTACTAACTAAAACTGCGGGAAACGTATGAAATATAATAATCAAAATTTTCAACTATTTTTTTTTTATCTTTAACATTGTTTGTTTTTTTTTTTTTTTACATTTACAAGTATTTTAATTGCACCAAAGAAATCTAAGTTTGCAACTGTTCCAATAAGTAAAGACGACATAAGTTCCCGAAGATAATTTTATCATCCACACCGTCTCAAGTTGTTAATACATTTATTGGTTTTCTTTTACAGCTAATTTGATTGCTAAAAAACAAGATTGCGAACCTTATGACAACTTTAAGAGCTTTTTGATTTTCCTACGTAAATATCATTTGGCTCTCCTTAACTTTTTACGTGTTTTGTTTCTATCTAGCCTATTGGTCTCGAGCATAGTGGTCTGTTGTTCAAGAACCATTTGTCGTTATTACTGTAGACATACTCCAGACAGCCAGTGTTTATCACTGGCATGATTTTAATAGCTTTACAAAAAAATAGACTGAGAAGTCCACCAATCCAAAATGTAATGTGACAAATTATAAAGGGACAATGGATTTATTCAAATCATAACGTAAAAACTAATTTAAAGACAAATACTTGAAATGCGGCGTTCACACGTAGACAGGAATGTCGGATCTCTATCGGATCGCATTCGGGAAAATCATTGCCGCTGTGGTGTTTTACCTTGCGAACCAGAATCAGATTAAGAACGGTATTATCGGGACGCTTCCTGGACAATATCTGATTGTTTTCGCAATCAAATATTTTTCTTTTAAGCTGGGGTCGCACATTTGCGATTTTTACTGCAGGCCTTCACAGGTCCATTCCCTATCAACATTTGTTAAAAGTCTGATCAAGATCTTGTGAGTCGTGGCTGAAAATTGAAACTTTGTTATCCATTCGTTTGATGTGTTGAGATTTGATTTTACCATTTGATTAGGGACTTTTCGTCTGAATTTTCCTCTAGATCTGAGTTCAATATTTTTGTGATTTTACTTTTGATTAAAATTTGTTAAAACATTTAATCAATCACGACAACAATTAGATATTGTTCAGGAAGCGTCCAAATCAAGCCGTTTCCAACTGAATTAGTCCCAATTATACGTTTCTCCGATTATACCGAATGTGATCCGACAGAGATCAGACAGTGACCAGACATTGAACCGACACTGACGGAAGATATCCATTAGAAAACCGTGACAACAATCGGGATGATCAGGTACTGTCGGAACGCAATCCTATCGCATTCTACTGTACCGCATTACAACGGCTTGGTATGGACTCCATCATATTGTGTTTTATAATTGGCGAGATTATGCTTGTTCACAGAAAACCGTCCAGAAATCACAGAACAGTGTGACGATTTTGATCCGATACAGCAGAATTTGTCACAACATAGTCACAATTGTAATCCGACTAGACAAACTCGGCTGAGTGTCCCTTCAAATGTTACGGGACACACCTAACTGTCGAGATACCTGGCAGACCAATCCGGACTATTCCCGATCCGTAGGAATCTGTTACGAACGCATACGACTGCGTTCAGGGAATAATAGGACATTTAGATCATCGAGGATAGTAGTAAGACTTTTTTACGTTTGTGTTTTATCGCTGTCTGTTCTAAAACGGGAGCACTATGTGAACACTGCATTACATGTCTAGCAACGAACCACATGGTCTTCATATTCCTTTTGATAAGTTGAAAATAGGGAATGATTATAAAATGGGGGGGGGGGGGGGGACATCTTGGACACATTCTAATAGAGGAGAAAAACAGTTACCATAGGGATATTCAAACTCATATTTTAAACTCGTAAGTCAAAAATTAACTGACAATGCTGGACAAAGAAGAAAAAACGATAAAAAACAAACAGTAAACAAAGAAAACTATTGACTGAGCAACACGAATCCAGGGATGCTTAACAAGAAGAAAAAAACTAGTATCATATTTCTAGCTCTCATCCATCCACATTTCGAGTGTGCAAATGTTTCTGATATTTTTGGTTAGAAAACAGATAAGTTCCAAATATATAGTCACTGTCTTTCTATAAGATATTAACACCGACACCTGAATGTTACCCCCCCCCCCCCCCCCCTTTTTAACCAATATGTGTACCCTAAAAATATTAAGTTTTACTATTTTACAACAATAACTTACAGTGCACGTAGACCACAAAAAAAAAAAAAAAAAATGTTATTCTTTAGGGATCGATGACTTACAGAGGAACAAAGGAATCATACGTGATCCCTAGCACAGTAATTTTGTTTTCACTTCGTTATGATCAACAATAAGTTTATGTGTACTGTTGTTTACTACGAAAACGTTATTTTAGAAATTTCAATGACCTAAACATTATATTATCAAAACAGCTGAGCATGCAGTAAACGTATGATATAATAATAGACAAGACAATTAATGAATATGCATTAGAATTGATCAGACAGGAGGCAACTTTAAGGAGTGCGACAAAATCTACCTGTGACAGTTAAATTTAGAGTTTAAAACCCATAATAACTGATACAAGTGATTGTAATTGGTAGTTGCGAATAAGTAAACCTTAGTTTTGAGGTAGACGAGATAAGCTTGATCAAACCTCGCTGTGCACATGTTTGAAACAATTAAGCTATGTTGTATCTTGGTCAATTAGAACATAATCTATTCAAAATATCTTTCAGATATGCAGGTATATAAACGCCACGAAAGTAAAGTGCAGACAATTAAAATGTATCATTAAATAGTCCATTACCCATCAATTTTAATGTGTCCTGCAGTTTAAAAAGCCACGTGGTTTCTTTAATGTTTACAAACACAGGAAATCCCCACGCGGTATTTCTGTGTCAAGGCTAAAATTGTTTATGTATTTATTTTTGCTGCGGGTTGTACAGTGAAAGTCGGCAGGGGCATCACTATATAAACTTGTGCAATAAAATTTATAATTTATACTATTTAGTTTTAAATACTGACCAAAAGCAAAGTTCAAATAGAATTGTAAATTAGGAAATTTATTTTCCAGCTGCACAAGGTAATATATGTTTTCAGTATATATCATTATATGTATAGCTCTGACTATTAAAGCAGAGGCGGATTTAGGGGGGGGGGGGGCAAATATTTGGTTGCTTATATAGGGAATCACTGAAGCGTGACTGGAGCGGGGCCCCTCTTAGGTCAGTCAGTGGGCCCCCACTTATGAAAATTTCTGGATCCGCCACTGTAAAGGTGTCCATTGTTTTTCTGACAAATTTATATTCTGAAAACGCGAAATTTACATTCTTTAAATATGAATTATTGGGTGTTTGGAACCAAGCTCCGTAGAAATTTGTGCATTAAAAACATTTTAAAATAAATTGTCAGTTTCACCGCCCCCTAGTTTGTGTACGGAAACTTTTCATAAAGGGGGGGCGCTGACTGACCTAAAAGGGGGGGGGCTCCAGTCATGCATCTGTGATTCCCACAAAAGGGAGGAGCCTGCCCCCCGGGTCCCCCTCCTGGATCCGCCTATGAATGGGGAAGGGTATATGATAGCTCAGTATTGGTCCGATTTAGATGTGTGGTCTAAATGTTTGAATATTATAATTTTTTCTTTACAGATAGGCGTAATGGAAAAACGGGAAATGAGAGATTTTTTGGGAAACACCCAACATTATAATCCTGAATCCAACACTTTTAGTGCAGCAGAAGCTGCAAAGGCTAAATTCAGGTATAAAGGTGCACATCATATGGGTTCCAATCCCGACGCAGGAATGAGGACACATGAGGGAGGCCTTAAATTGAACATTTTCACCCAGTTTCGACGATCAAGGTCCGAAAGTTGTGGAAGTGAAGGAGAACCCACATCACCCATTGGATCTACATCATGTGCATTGCCCACCAATTCATGCTATATTATAAACTAACTCACAAAATGAAAATTGCTTAAACTTTTAGTCGTAATAGCATTTGTTGTGTTAAACAGATAAAAGCAGTCATACGAGCTCAGAATATATTGTCATAGAGATTGCAATTTCATGGGCAATTGTTTCAAATGTGTATAGTGTTCAGAACGCACGATTCCGATCAAATCTTTATTTTAATAGTTAAATGTTGTTAGATGTATACATATACAGACATGCTAATATTTGTTATTGTTTTGTTTATACAATGTTATTCCAAATATATTTTCTACAAATTCTTCTATTTTTAAATAATCGATTTTAACCAAGCTGTCGGCCAAACATGAGTAATGAAACGCTTTATTTACAAACAACTGAAGTAGGTTAGTGTTCTTTTGTGTAAATTGTGTTAAGTATTGATATGCTCTTAAAGAGACATGTTCATAACCAAACATTAAACCCTTATAACCTTTTGTTGACTCGAAAGAGAAGAAAGGGCTATCCATGGTCCTTAATTTGATTATCGTATGCACCAACCAGGTTTTCTAAGTTTTTATGAATTTACTATTTTTGGACAGCTACTATATAAGTATGTCTGTCGTCGTGTTTGAACTGTGGATAGCAAACAATTGCATTCGTTGAAGGTCGGGGTTGTAGAGAAATGCAATATACTATATATTCATTACAGATCCGTCAATGAGACAATATTATATTCGGTTATTATTTGTGAATTTATTCAAAACTATAATTGTTCCACATGTTTTACTGTATGGACAAACAGTAGGTACTTCTTATTCGAAATAAAAACTCATCATAGATACCAGGACTAAATTTAGTATATACGCCAGACGCGCGTTTCGTCTACAAAAAGACTCATCAGTGACGCTCGAATCCAAAAAAGTTAAAAAGGCCAAATAAAGTACGAAGTTGAAGAGCATTGAGGAATATAGACTAAATGGATTCAAATGATTGCTTCGCATCACGGTGCGGATCCACAGGCGCTTAGGTGAGACATGCACAGAAGTGATAGATATGTATTATAAATATAGAAAATTGAATATTTTAATCAGCATAAAAAAAAATAATAAAAAAAAAATCTGTATCATATACCCAAGCGCCTGTGTGCGGATCTATTAGTTTCAGTCGACATATAATTTGCAAGTTGAATTTTCCGCTAATTGTACTCAAACGATAGCACTAAAGTATTCGGTTAAAAGGATGTTGATGAGCATGAAGTTGGAAAGGCTCTTCACATACTAGTAGTTTAGCATGATCGCATACACAAGATTTCAAATCTCGAAAGGCTTTATTTGTAGTTCCTGCGAAAAAAAAGTGACGGAAATTTCATATATTATCATTATGAGTAAGTTATATAAATATTCGAGGAACTCGAGGTGGATTACTGAAAAATCTGAGGAAGCTTGGCGATAAGCTTGTTCGTATGAAGCTGGATTCCTAATTTCAGAAAGCCTAGCTTTGTAGTTTTCATTAAAAACGCGACAAAATTTCAACTCTCCATCCAAGTCACAATTTATAGAAGTAAACCATTATAGCTCAATGTACGGTCTTCAATACAGAGCCTAGGCTCACACCGAACATCAAGCTATAAAAGGCCCCAAAAATACTAGTGTAAAACCATTCAAACGGGAAACACAAAGGTCTAATCTATACAAAGAAAGAAACGAGAACCACTCATGAACCGCATCAACAAACGACAACTATTGAACATCACATTCCTGACAGATGACAGGTGCACACAATTGCACAGGGTGTAAACGTTTTAATGGTACCAAACCTTCACCCTTATCTGAAACAATAGTTTTACATCACAACATAGAAAGGCACACTATAAAATATCAATTGGAATGGCTCAACTCACTATAAAGACGTAGTAACAAGTCCCAGTATGTGTGAGAACATACAAGTATTTGGAAAAACAGGAAATACATTGAATGATAAATCTATCACACAGTGTAAAATTCTCACATGAACATTGCCTGATTTTAAATGTAAAGAACCCCTGTACTCGCAGGAATGTGACCGAAATGTAATGGGACAGAGGATCGGACGTACAAAATGTAAGTGTGTTTAAGGACAGACGGAAACCAGTACGCCCCTTCGTTTGTAAACATGGGTACCGTATAAGACTGTTTATTTGGAAGTAAGAGCATTTTAAGATAGGCAAGCTCGTACACGATAAGAAAGGTGCTCAGCTTGGCTGCTAACTTTCAAAAAATAGAAATACAAAAATTCAATGATTAAAACTATATAGATTACAAAGGTAATTTACAGAAAAATGCGTTAGGTAAAGATCAATTAAGATAAAGAACGTTCTATCATGATTAACATTTACCCTCTTTAATATTTGAAGAAATGCTATCTACAAAAGTTGCTCTCACGCTTGTTTAACCGCTCTTGGATTCAGATAATTATTTTTTTTTGAGATTTATTTAATTAAGTAAATCACTATGCAGTCAATTACTTTGCTATTTAAAAGTCTTTTAGAGCTATATATATTTTCCTAATGCATGTTGAGCAAGACTTTGGTTAGCTTGATTGCTTTGTTTATATATTGTACCATTGGCAATAAAATTTAATTATAAAATTATACGATTAAAACAGTCCTAATACTACCAAAACGGCATGTATCATACTGGTGACGTCGTCCTGGTCATATAAATCACGTGATCTATATTGCTTTTCGGCCAGGTCCAATAGTTCCGATACGAACTGGCAATGAATCCTGAATTACATGTAAACATATATAATTGTCCATATCATTCAAGATTCATTGACAGTCAGTATTGGAAATATTGGCCCTATATTCACATCATTGCCAGTCCGTATTGGAACTATTGGCTCTATATTCACATAAACTATTGCCAGTCCATATTGGAAATATTGACCCTATATTCACATTTGATGTATGTAATACAGCATTCAGAACTAGTCTGTATTGAAAAAGTTGGATTATTTAATAAAAGTGTTATGAACTGGCTGTTTCTGTATCGGCACTACGGGTCTCGATGCCATTTACAGCAAATCTTGAACCTATAACAAAACAGAAACAGCCAGTTAATAACACTATATTATAATATATGCAGGTTTTAACCATTTAAAACTAGGAAATTAGCTCTAAAAAGAATTAATAGTATTGTATTTATCTTGCATGTATTTTATTCGGCCTAACCGGCCTTTATATTATTTGAATTTCACAGTGTAGATACTATTCTGTACGCTATCCGGAAGTCGCGATTTTCGAAGCGAGAACTTTTTGGATCACATTTTAAATTTGATGGGTATACTGAATTAAACGGTAAGTTGATCATCTGTACATTGCTTAATGATTAATTCAGCCGACATCGATATTCTCAAATGGTTTAGAATTAAATTCCGCACATTCAATATTCGTGTCTTTGCCTTTATCAAAAGATTTTCAAGTGCATCACTAAGAAAAATCAGTTGGCGAACCTAAAAACAATCTTTTTACCCTCTTAGTGTACAAATTAACGTAAAAACCAGACTTAATTAACTCAATGAAGTATATTTCAAGTGGTGGTAAAAGTTTCAACCAGATCTTTGATGCCAGAAATAAGAAAATTACACTTGTTTGAATTTCTCACTGTACGATCAGTCTCGCTTGTTTATTTTAAAACTGTATGATCAGTCTTTATGTCACTGTATTCTAGTGGTGATTTCAAAGTTATTTACGATACATTAGAAGGTGGCATTTTTCTAAATAACACAAATATATTTCAATACATTCACATCCTGAAAACTTATGAAACATGTTTTAGCTTGATAGGGTGTACTCGACTTACTACATTAAGTATAAGGATGTTTAAATGTTGCTAAAATAAGAGGAAGGTTTGATGTATACTAGTATATAAGTTTTCAATACTTAAAATTGTACAAACACACAGATTTAGTTGTTATATAAAAATGCATGTATTTACACACATTCGAGGCCGTACTGTAGCCTATAATTGATCACAGTTCCTTCACTTTGTTTAAGATGTAGAGCTATATAAAAAAGAAGATGTGGTATGATTGCCAATGAGACAACTATCCACAAAAGACCAAAATGACACAGACATTTACAACTATAGGTCACCGTACGGCCTTCAACAATGAGCAAAGCCCATACCGCATAGTGAGCTATAAAAGGCCCCGATAAGACAATGTAAAACAATTCAAACGAGAAAACTGTCTCTTTGACACTCAATTGTACACCACTTTGTCAAGCGGGGGGTTATAGTGATAAAGAAGTCCGTCTTTCCGTTCGTCCGTTGGACCGGTACAATATGTTTCGCCGGTTTTGTAAGCGCATCTCCTCATAAACCACTTAATATACATTGGGGGTTCCGGCCATTTTTAAATGGAGAGGGGTCCAATCCAGGAGAAAAGGGGATTCCAAATATATGTTCCCATACAAATGAATTGATAGTTAAAAAAGGGTTTCAAACTGCCGGATCCCCTTTTTTTGAATCCGTCACTGATATAACTATTAATTAATCTTATTCGGATTCCTTATCATAAATGATAATGACTGTATTGTGTACCGTCTATTTCGAATTTTAGTAAAAATCTTTTATGGGGTTACTTTATATAAGATACGGACTTGAACATTACATTATATGGGGGCACCCATCAGGTATTTCCAACACCTCCTAAACCAATCATTAAAGTTTTCTGAAATTGTTCCATTTTTACTCGATTAATGCATTATGGACCTTCTATTTCTGTAAACTTACCAAAATTATATCACATGAATTATCCCCCTACGCAAAGCTGTCTTTATCCATTTTTTGTTATTTTAAAAGACAAGCTTGATTTATGTTATCATCAATTGGTCAACGGCGGACGGTGTAAATAATCTTTAAAATGTAATATCTAAACAGATAACTGTAACGATACACTATTACAAAGTCCACAAGCGAATCATGTATTACTTTTTAGGCATTTGATTTTAAATAAGACTGATGGAACAAAAATACAATTATTTTGCCGTCTAAAAAATTCATCAGAAATATATTTGTATTGTCTGATGAAAGTAATTACACGTTATAGTTCCCTGGATAGTTCATAATATCACATATACACGTATATACCTTCAAATTGCTGTTGTTTTTTTCTTCAAAATCACGACTGGTCATACAGTCAAAAAATCTGAAATCGCTTCTAGAATACAGTCAGTTCTAGACTGATCGTACAGTAATTTATTTTGGGATCCTCAAAGAAAACATATTTTTTATGGGAAATACGAATATTCTACTTAAATACGAAAAGAATATTGAAACAGTATATATTTAACTGTAAACTGATGCAAATATTTGCAATAAAAGATTATTTGCTTTGTACTACGAGAGCAAAATTGTCCATCGATTTCACTTTTTTCTACCAAGTTGATGTGATGCACACGTATATTTTATATTCTAATGCATGTTTTTGTTACAGTTACTCATATTTATGATGCTATATATACCTTGAAGATGTTCAAAGCACTTTGTAGATATAGGAGTAAACAAATGTTGAGAAAAGTTACCGTAGGCAAAACCGTCCGGTTAGCCAGTTGGAAATCATCGCTTCGAAAATCGCGACTTCCGGATAGCGTACAGAACAGTATCTACACTGTGAATTTCTATACATCAATCAATCCTATGTCATATTAAAATACGAAATTAAACTCATAGGAATGGACAAACGACTAAACCCGAGTTCATGTTGTGACAATTTAATGCAGACTTGCAATATGTGCATACCATATATTATTTTTCATAATCATTCTCATTATTCCAGAGAGCCAAGAGACTACCATTATGCTTCATAGGCTTGTCATAGAAGTATAGATTCATATTATTCAAAACATAGCCGACAATAAAAATAAATGTCACAAATAACTGATGAGGTATAATTGAAATGATTACACTAAATCCTTTGAAGAGATACTAGTCTATGAAAATATGGTCTATTTTTTGCCGTTAAACTAGCTTATAGTAGAATTCAGATTTGTCTCGTTTCTTTGTGTTCTTGGTGCACACGTATATTGATCTGCCGAGTCAGACGCTTCAATTTGATTCAAATGCTACCGGATAGGAACGTCTATATGTGTGTATTTCCATCGTATTCTCTTTGTGCCCAACTCAATCCACAGGCATGATAGCCTTATCACAATTATTTTAGTTTATTGTTGAAGTTCTACTGAGGTTATCAGTTTACCATACCGGGCCCATTATAGCCAAACTGACTATACGATACGAATTTTGCTTATTGTGGAAGGTCGTATCTTTGTCCTTTGCTGCAGGTCAGACCATTAGCCAATAAATACAAGAATTTCCAATTTCTTTTTCCCCCTGTCGAATTTGAGAGTAATGAAATAGAGGTTATGTAATTGTACCGTTTTATAGTTTCTTTTTCTGGGTATATTACAATTGTCCGAAGTGACTTTATGTAGGGTTGCTATCTTTTTAAAGCTTACCCACCCAATTCTTTTTTCAATCTTCAGATGTACTGCTTGCAAAAAGGAAGTGCCTGTTAAATGTGACCAAATATTTTTTTTTATCTTGTCTCGATTTTTTCCCAATAGATCGAAATCTACTATTAAATATGATACAAGATGTGGTCTTAGTGCCAACTCGAACTATCCATCCAAGTCACAATTTGTATAAGTAAACCGTTTTAGGTCAGACTACGGTCTTTAACACGGAGCCTGGCTCACACCGAACAGCAAGCTATAAAGGGTCCCAAATAATACCAGACTTACAGTGTGAAACCACTCAAAGAGGAGACTAATCTATGTAAAAACGAGAAACCTGAAACCCTTATAAAACCACACCAACAAACGACAACCACTGAGCATCAGGTTAAAAGTTGTAACATTGAAGTATACCCTCCAATTTTTTAAGATGTACGGTTCGCATAGAAGGAAGCGATTGTTAAAGGTGAGAGACAAAGAGTATCTCCTTTAAATCTAACGTACCCTCCCCCTTTTCGTATCTTCTCTCCGTATGCCTCACATACATAGACTGCAATCGGAAAGATTGCAAAAGAAATGCGTTATTTCTAAATAGGAACGACTTGATATGGATTTAAAAATAGATAATAAAACAATGCATCAATGATAAGGTTAGTTTAAGATTTATAAATACTTTCCAGGTGACTTGTAATCATCAAGGACACTGACCTAGTTTATTCTGTAAACTGTAAACAACACACGCTTGCCGCAAAACTAGGCCAGCGGCTTGATTATAACTCGTTAAACTCCTGAAACTTTGTAGAACAATTTATTTTTGACAAAAAATATTGTATACACAAAATATCATTATGAGACCTTATGCACACTAAACACAATTTTATTATCACCACGATAGCGATTTGATCGCAAACAATCAGTCATATCTTTGCACTCATTCATGGAAAATCAAACCAATGAGAGATCACTACAATATGTACACATATATACCCTCGTGAGGTAGCACTATAGTCTTTTGAAAACGACCAATCCGACTAGAATTAGTTCTTGGACGAAATGTTTATTTGAAATCAAATTCATGTCTAAGCTCCTTCATTTTTAGACTGTTTGCTATTGATTGTCCTGGGGCCCCAAATTGAGATTGAGTGTTGGCTTGCATGGCAGCATGAAGTGGTGGGGTAGTTATTGGTGATCCAATGGGTGATGAAGGTTCTCCTTCACTTCCACAACTTTCTGATCGTGTTCGTCTAAACTGTTGACCAAAGATTTGCATTTTCGGACTACCTTGATGTGTTCTGACCCCAGCCTCGGGATTAGCTCCCATATAATGTGCACCTTTGAATTTGAATTTTGCTTTAGCAGCATCATCTGGGTTGACTTGGTTCATAGCAGGATTAAAATGGGTGGTTGTTCCCAAAAAATCCCTCATTTCTTTTTTCTCCATGATTAACTCACTGAAATGAAATAAATGAACAATATAATTGACGAGACAAAAATGCATTTCACAGAAAAATATAGCAGTATTACTTACTACATTTTGTATATTTGAAAAGCGGCAATTATTTTTTTTATTTTGTCAAATTGTTTTAATTTTGAGGTGATGCCTCGGACGTCGAAGTCTTATAAAGATGTCAACGCATAAAAAAAATATAATATAGCCGCAATTACAAGACGCCATATAAAACAGAAACATAAACATTTTTCTGTTTACCGGATTATCGATGTTTTTGCATTTCTTAAGAAATGATACATGTAAATGACAGATACTAGGATAGAGGACAGGGGACAAGCCCTGTTCCATACGGAGCTATCTATACTATTCACATTTCCTGTTTTATTCTATTCCTGACCCATTTCTAATGTTGTTTTGCTAAGAGAACCCCTTTTCAACGACAGCAAAATCCTGGACTCACACCTGTGTTTACTAGTTTGAAATAATCGACCAAATTTTTCTGGTGGCACAAATTAGTGTCCAATACTAGATTGATGTCATTGATGATAAAAGCATAAAATTGTAATTTAAAAATTTCAATACTGATATATTTGGCATAAATAAAACATTTTGAATATAATAAAAATGCGGTTTAATTCTTACCTTTATTAATTACTCTTGAAACACTATTGCCCTATTCTATGTTTTGAATTATGCTTGCACGAGCTAATATTGCTCTTCCTTATATACCAATGCCCCTGCCGTCTTCATTCGTAGAACCCGTAGTGGCCTACACATAAACAAAGCCAGCCTTGACAGAAATTATCGCCACGTGGTGACTAACTTGTGTTTGTAAACATTCAAGTAAACCACGTGACACTTTCTCTGTGAGGCACATACACAGGTTTGATGAATTTATATGCTGGCTTGCCCATCTGAAGCGTGTAATGATATCTGACTATGAATTTTGTTTATATGATGACCTTACATCGACTTTCAAAAACTATCAGTACCTCGCAATTAGAATTAGTGTAACTGTTAAAGAATAAAAACTATGACAGTGTCACTGTGTAGTATGATCAAGTATGGTGTAAATCATGATAACATTGTCAGAATAAAAAATACGAAGAGTTTAACTGTTTATAGTTAGTTATGTGGTATCAATATATTGATATTTCTCTTGAGATTCCTAAATGTAACTTATTTTAAACAAAATACTTTAACAATGTCTTTGTATAAATACAAAAATAACAAAAAAAAAACAATCTAAACTCCCTTTATGTACCTTTCTATAAAAAATCTTGCATATTCATAAGCCAGTCTATTTTAATCATACATTGGACGAATGTTCAGTATTATTTTTTCCTAACACACAATCAATAATAAACTTGTTTTGTAAATAAAACTGAATTTTGAAATGTTGACAAGTATCTCCCAGTAAATAACAGACAAATGAAAACAGCGCATGCATACGTCACGTATATGGTGGCAAATATCAGTACCTTGACTTTTAACAGTAGTGATCAGTAGTAAACGTCGCGCTGTTCATCAGGTCTAAACACCTATTTAAAAAGTTTACAAACATTTTCAATTCGTATCTTACAAATTGCAATCGGGTCGAGGATATTTATATGGAATTGGATCATTTTGTGTATACTGAGCAGGGAATTACTGCATCTGCGATGTGGATATAGCCATTAAATACAGTGGCGGATCCAGAGGAAGGGGGATTCCGGGGGTTGGAACCCCCCTTTTTATGGCCGATCAATGCATTTGAATGGGAGCATATAGTTGGAACCCCCCTTTACTCTGGGTTGGGACCCCCCCCCCCCCCCCCCCCCCGCCACTGAAATATTCATTTATTTATACGTTTAAGGGTTTTAATTGATACTGCACTGTCTGACATGATATTTAATATATTCAGTTTTTTTTAAATTGATTAACCGATTACCGTAACATACATTATTATTATATAATATAACGATAGTGAGAATTGAATATAATTCTTATACATTGTATATTGACATAGCATCTTAACCAAAATATTTCTACCACTAGAAAATAGCATATATATAAAGTCCTGTTGTTGCTCGACCATGTTTGGTGTTGACAACACCGCTTGCACTGTGTCTATCGCTCTAGACAAGTTGGCCTACTAGATTGGATTAATCAGCAACCCACTTGATGGAAATGTACCTGATAGGAATTTAAAGTCTACTGAAGTTTGATTTTCAAAACACATTTTATCTTAATTGTAATTATGCTTCCAAAATTTCATACAAAAATAACCTACATGACAAGTTTGGTGTATGCGGAACAGCACAATATTTTTCTCAGAATATGGAACAATCTTGTAATCATGACACGGATCTAGGATTTTGAAAAGGAGGGGAAAAAAGGGGGGACAATTTAAACCAAGTTTGGAGTGGAACAGGTAAAAAGTCTGAATTTACCATAATGATTGATCTAGGTCCATTGGGGGAACGTCACCTTACCGCCCCCTCAAATCATTTCACATCTCATAATTACGGTACATTAGTTTTAGAAATAAATCCAGAGTTCAGGCACTTCCCACTAACGTCATTTAGGACCACAGAATCGAAGTGGGCTTTTATTAGTATTAATATATCTATATACATGTAGCCCTAAGGCACTACATAGAGAGAAGGGATTTAAATTATCATGTGACTCGGGCGGCAGCAGGTACCAATTTTATGTCTATAAACTTTAATTTGACCTAGCTGGATATGAAACCCATAAAAAAATTTCTACTCGTGGTTAGCAGTGGTTGATACAGAACACCGTACACGATATTCTTGAATTCTCCAGTCATCGAGATTCTTTTGGAATTTGCAAGGTGGAAAGCATGATTTTCAGTTGATTTTGCCCTAAAATCAAATTGATAATGCATCTCAAAATTCTCTCTAATGCAGAATCAAATTGATATTCATATGCAATATGCTAAATACCCTCATCAATTCGACGAACCTGCACAAAATGTTGACTGTTTGGCTCGCATATGTTCGTTTAGAAATAATATGGATCACAATCATCGACTGTAAAAGATTTAATACAGGATGTTTTACTCTGTGTGGGGCATTAAGTTGTGATTCTAGCACAACTGGCAATTATAAATTGTTTATAAGGAGCAATGTTGATTTTTGAAATTTCTTTATTTAGAGCTTCTTTTAAACTAAAGTAAATTGCATTTTAAAGTTCAGACAGAAAAGTAAACCATAGATTTCATCTATGTGTAAACAGACATTGAACGTGTTTGTTATTTATAAATATTATTCACCGAGCTGTTGCCTAACAGTTTAGTCAACATCGATTTTCTTGCCAATAAAACAACTAAGATTTGATTAAATATGACATAATCAAAACAAAATAAATAAACGTTAGAGTACAAAAAAATCACGCCATTGATTAGGGTTAAGCATCGGATGCACACTCAATAGAGTCCTTGACACAACATTGGATCTTCCCTGTAAATAACATTTAAGATAGAAAATGATAGAGAAAATAGGGTGTGTTTAAGTACTAATTATACTATCATAGTTCATGTGCGTTCTATTCAAGTTCAGGTATAGGGGTTTAAAAGGGGAGATTGGAGACCCCTACGTTTTATTGAGTGGTAGGGACGAGAGGGGACGAGAGGCTAAATATACTAAAGAAACATTCAAACTCATATAGGTCGAAAGTAAACTGACAATACAATGCCAAAAAATATAAAGACCAAAAGACAAATTGCAGTTTACAAAAAACATTCAGAAAACTACCGTAACATACTGAGCAACACGAACCCCCCCCCCCCCCCCTAAAAAAAAACCGGGGGTGTTCTAAACCGCTAAGATAGGTTGTTGTTTCAAGCTTCAATGTACATATATAAGGTCGAGAAATTTATAAGATGTAATATATATATGAAAAGGTTAAAAATGGAATCATAAGTACAAAAATGTACCGGAACCTTATCAGATGTCTTTTCATTACTTGTCACAGATGGAATTAATACCACAGTCGTAAATGCATATATCTGTTTAATCTAATAATCTATTGGGTAAATATATATATTTATTTTAAAATTATGATGATGATGGTTTTGTTGGATTTTTGATATTTCGATCCAAGTCAATTGACAGTTTGGTTTATTATATGTTATATTTACTTCAGGCCCTAATAATATACATTAGGTTGATCTTATGGGAGGTTATGGGTTGCATTTTGGAAGGTGGTATATTTTCTGGTCGGTTTGAACCCGACCCTACTGGCAAATGGTCATTTTCAGTCTATTTATCTATTTTAGTACGACCGTGAGATGAACATTTACCAAACTGTGTTTCTTTGTCATTCGACTATTACCTTTTAGTTACAGCAGTCCACCTATAAGTAAATGTGATTTAATTTTCTAGCTGGGCAATCATTATTGGCAAGCCATGGCCAGTTATGCCTAATTGTCATTTTTTGACGGATTTCTGACAAAACAGTGATAAAGATTTTACACACCATTTTTTTTTTTGGGGGGGGGGGGGGGGTGTATATTATACATATGTACCTTCTTGTGTAACTGCACCATCTATCATGCATATATAGATGATAATAGTTAATATGTACGGCCCATCCCATCTCATCTGATTTTGGCTACTTTTCACATTTTTCACATTTTAAACTTTATAAGAAAGGTATAAAAATTTCTAATTTCATTTTAAAAAGCACATCTCGGACAAGTTTAAGGACCATGAATTGCATGGTTAAAGATCCTACTGTCGACACAGTTCTGATGAGGCAAGTCTAAAAAAGATATGGTGGGTCATACGAGCTATTAAAGAATTGCGATTGCTATCATGACTACAGGCGTGGATTGGGCGAATGGCTGATATCATCGGTACTTATATCTACAAAACAAAGATACTGACAAGAACGACATTAGATGGTTCTCTAGTTTATTTATATCGTGGATATCTAAGCGCCGTCAAATTCGGTAGTGGAAATATCCACCAAATTCCAAATAACATAGATAGGTGACATTATTACCTACTAGCCTGTAGCTTATCACAGGATTTGGCCCATAGGTCTGTTTTGTCAACTTTATTCGGGTCTATCAATTTTCTACGTATCGGCCTGCCCTCCACAGTTTTACATACTGTCTAGGCCTACATTGAGATATTGACCTTGACAACAGTACATGTATTGATAAAGTAGTGTGTCAATATTTGATTGTATATCAGATCATTCACTTTAGAAGTTAAGATATTTTCACATAAAACACGTCATTATTTATCTTAAACAAACAACAATATTTACAAAACATAGCGTTTTATACAAACACAAAGGAAAAAAAAAGGTCAAAAGAGATGTATGATTGATTCATTTGCTTAATGTCCAGTGGCAAACATGTTATGCAAATTCAGGGTGTTAAATGTATTCATGGTTTTATAAACATTTACATGATTACAAAAAAAGTGATGTCTATATTTGTCGAGACTGTTTATGAACCCCTGGTTGTCTGATTTTGTTTTCATGTTGGTTGTGGGCTATTTTCATCACTTGGTGTCAACAAACAAGAAATATTTTGAACTTCCAATCTACTTTGAAGGTTTGAAACTAGCCCTTACTGGTTATTTGAGGTTCTAAATTAATCTTTTTTACACTATTAAAAAATTATAACCATTTAGGTTGATTAAAAATTTAGTCTTAGAGCACGATTTTTTTTTATTAGTTGTTAGTTGCTTTGAACTAGTAACTGCGATTACTCGCAGATCTGTAGTTTTTATAGCTGACTATACGGTATGAGCTTTGCTCAATGTTGAAGGCCGTATGGTGACCGATAGTTGTTAATTTCTGTGTTATTTGGTCTCTTGTGGAGAGCTGTCTCCCAACATCTTCTATTTTATATTCACACACATCAAACACGCTTGTTTTCATGAAATCGAATGGGCATTATCATATTTTTGGATCATTTCGATAACAGTAAACCACAAGACTTCTTCGACTTTATAAGTAATTTCATAAATTTGGACATATATTCACAACGCATTATTTGACCTCAAAACAGATCACTACTTTAATATATTCCGAAGTAATCAGAAGTATTAAAATGGGTTAAACTATTTCTTTGATGAAGATGTATTATGTCATGTAAATTACATGAAATATAGGTAATACGCCAAAAGGTAAATGTTCATAAGACAAACTTGTGGTTAAGTATGATGTCCTATTTGAAGTAAACAAATTCATGGAATCAATTTTTATTTTTTAAGCAAATTGACGTGTTTATAAGACTAAATGCAAATTCAAGTATATATACTAATATCCATTTTCTGCATACTAAACAAAAGTCAACATGGTAGGAAAATAAAAAAACATGGACATAAATCATTACAAATGCGAAAAGCTTACACTTAATACAGTCAAAGATCCTTCATGAGTTTCTAGTAACACACATTTCCATACACACATTTCCATATGTTCCTGCGTAATTGAATACATTAATGAATGTTATTATCTTGCATAACGAGTCGACACAATATTGTATCGAAAATTTATTATAATTCTAAATGATATATATTTGTAATGAAAGTATGATATTATAGTTTTACGTTTGCCATGTTGAATCAATTTTGTTCGTACACACGTTGCACATTATATGTTACAGTAGACTTCTGTTTAGATAAGCGAGCTTCGGAAGAAGCTTTTAAAGATCTGTTTTAGAAAAAAAATCTTTGAATATCCAAAGATTTTTGAAGCCAAACACACACACGTCATTATAAAGTATATTAATTTACATTATTAGTATATCTTATTGTATCGTAAACAGGGCTCGAAAAAAGACACACATATTTCTCCATATGACTATGAAAAGAGTTAACTGTTTTACCAGATATGCAAGTTCTTACAAAATAAAAATAATAATTCAATATTGAAAACTACGTCACTGGAAATGTGTCACTTTTAAAAAGCTAATAAACTCCGAAAGTTCCAAAATGTAATTTTCCTCAGTTGAAGGGAGTTAACCAATTTTTTCAAAACCAATTCTTAACAAAAATCCACTTTTCGAACTTCAGCTGCAATGCAGATCGAATTTGTGTATTTTGGACAAACATTATTAACAAATATTATCATTATTAAAGTTTATCGAGCTAACATTCATCACTAATGATGATAATTATTATGTCCCCTGGTTCGTTCAAGTTTTATTAATTTTCATAAAAATTCTCAAATGTATTTCCATTAGCTTAACAAAGTTATATTTGATTTTGATCAGGTATATGGACTTCAAACACCATTTAATGTTTCACTGACCAGTTACCCCGATATGATAGCAATAAGCCTTGACAATGTACTTTACTTTAGTTTATCTAAATAGGTAATGTTAATATATGTAGTTTGCTCTTACGGCAATTGAACTGTACTTCAGGACACCTACATGTATTAAGTGTAATTAATTCCAATGAAGATTGTTTTTATGTAGCTAAGATATATGATTATAGTTAATTAATTAATCATTATACTGTTGGCAATTTTTCTAGGTGTCTACTTAAGGTAGCACAATACAAAGATTTGTTCACTCCCAATCACACAACTTTAAAGTGATGTAATTCATTTCATCCTTCTTTATATTTTATAAATGAGGTACCAAAAGAAAGAAGAAAGATTAATCTTTCAAATTATGATAATTTCATTATGACATAATTATTACATAATCAATTGTTATGTAATTAGTTGCTATATTGTGATGTCCACACTTGAATGAATTTAACTTCTTTGTTCTTCATAGCATCCCAAAATATTTTATAGATTCTTGTACAACACAGCTTGACCTCCAAAACTGTGTCTCAGATTCCAAAAACACCAATAGAACAAATTTTATACCACATTGAATTAAGTGATCTCTTATGAATTGATGTTGCAAACTTCATTGAAGATTTATGAGAGAATGAAATACAATAGGAAAAATCTGAGACACAGTATTGGAGGTCAAACTGTGTTGTGCAAGAATCTATAAAATATTTTGGGATGCTATGAATAACAAAGAAGCTAAATTCATTCAAGTATGGACATCGCAATATACCAACTAATTACATAACAATGAATTATGTAATAATTATGTCATAATGAAATTATCACAATTTGAAAGATTAATCAATCTTCTTTCTTTTGGTACCTCATTTATAAAATTAAAGAAGGATGAGTGGAATTACATCAGTTTTAAGATGTCTGATTGGAGATGAAAAATCTTTGTATTGTGCTACCCTAAAACAATACAGTTAAAACATTGTATAATTGTTGTTCGAAACATGGAATGAATTTAAAGAAAAACATATGTTACTACAATCTAAACAAGTAATAGGTAACGCATAGAACCAACCCCCAAACGAGTTTTCATATTTAATGTAGGCTATACTTATACCTTACACAAAATCGTTCAACAAAATATGTTAAATTACATTTTTACATTTAGTACGCACTGTGTTGTTTAAAAATCCGTAACAATATGGACTATTACCGTTTGCAGCTGGTATAAAAAGTACGAGTTTTGGTGTTTGTGTATGGTTGTCAATGAGACGACTATCCACCCGAGAGCAAAGATGTAAACAGTAAATAACTTCTGGTTACTATACGGCCTTTCACAATGACAATACCAATACCGTATAGGTGTCATACCACCAATTAAAAGTCCCTATCTGTTCAACCAAATTTTGCAATTTTCACAGCTTTCTAAATATTTTACCTTAAGTTTAACTTCATAGAAACTAGGTATATCCTGAATTGTACAGGTGTCACCTTTCTGCATGCCAATTTTCAACATACATTCAAAATTATATAAGAAAGCAGAGAGCTTCCGAAAGGAGGTACCACTAAAAATAACCCCTGGTTTTCTGGAAATCTTAAATTAGTATACTATGGAGCGCATTAATCCTCAATTTTTAATGCAAACTCATAGACAGGTAAATTTTGGCTCAAAATGGTCTTAATATATTTCTCTTTCAACAAAACTTTCATTTCTGCAAATTTGTTAGTTAGTTTAGGTGAACAATGACATCAAATGCACTTTTTTTTGTCCGAGTAGGCCTACTTTCACATACGTTCTAAATATGAGGGAGTAATTGGTGGTATGACACCTAAAGCAAGCCTAAAAGGACCCCTGTATAAAAATATATAACCCCTCTTCGTAGCCACCTTTTAAAATTCGCGTGCTCGTAAACATATACAGAGATCTAATATATTCAAAAAGATAGCCAGGATAACATAATGTGAGAAAACCCTAAAGAACAATCTATCGGTCTGATTTAAGCCAATAGACATTAAAAAAAATTCCATTTCAAATGACGACAAAGGTCGACACCAATTGGACTAGTACAACAGGCTCCTAACGCGTGACGCTGTTGACAGCTTTATAAGCTCCGAGGCAGCATTTACCAAAGAGATAATTAAAATCATAGGTTTAAGAGATTCCAACAAAACAATAAAAAAAAAAACGACAAGAAGACACGACATTATACAAAACCCTTCAAAAAGGTTAAGTCCTTTTTGAGCAGAAAATTTCTAGGTTATTACAAGTTAACGACGACCAAGGCCAACCCTGTTCACGTGGCCCTAAGCGCCAAATTTAATCAAAGTCTTTGTGATAATAAGTACCATTTCTGTTTAGTTATAATCTAATGGGGCAAGCCTTTTACAACTTTGTAGTTTGTTCTAGTTACACCATGGCCACTTACAATGTGTCAAGTAAGAAGAGGTTTAGCTTACTATATAGTTTTCTCACATTTGTGATAATGTTTTGTAAAAGAGGAGCGAAAGATAAAAGTCGAACCATCAAACTCATAAATCAAAAATAAAACTAACAACGCCATTTATAAAAAAGAAAAAAGACAATCAAACAAACAAACAATAGTACACAAAACACAACCTAGAAAATTAAAGACTAAGTAATACGACCCCCCCCCCCCCCCCCCAAAATATCTGGGGTGATCTCAGGTGCTTCGGAAGGAAGGATAGGCAGATGCTGTGATCATGTGAGCTTTAATTGAACCTCTCGGCTTGAGATGTGGTAGACATGAACTAGGCACGTTCAGCTAGTAAGAGGAAAAAAATGTCAACATTGAAATTGAACCCATTGTAAGACATTTGATTAACTGATTCGACCTACAAAAACTCAACCGTCGGTCGTCTTCGGAAGGTCACATCGATAGTTATTTATATGGAGTCTACACTTAAATACACAAGACCAGTTATCCTGATATGATAGCAATAAGCCTTGACAAAATAGTCTACATCTTTTCATCTAAATGATAGTTATCTATCTTTAAAGACCCAAATGTTGCAAAACACTTGTCCTACCTCCATGACATATATGCTGTTTTCCCCGCAGATAAAGCCCCAAACAACATCGTTTTTGTGTGTAAAACTCATTACATAAACTGCTTGATAAATGAATTAGGTATTGACAATTCACTTAGAAACTCAACATATACCCTCACGACAATTACCATAGAGGAAATTCGGGATACTCATAAGTCTGTTCTATGCTCCTTTGGAATTTAACCAACGATGCAGAACTGGATCTTCAATCACAGTATTTGACACCTAAACTACAAAAGTGTCCTTACAAACAACGGTATATTGCTTAGTCTTAAACCTCTTACTAAATTTTTTTATCAGCTATCAAAGCTGGGCTTGAAAGTTATTATGAAACTGCCTACATATTCTAGAGGTGGCATGATTTAGATGTGGATACTAAATACTAAAAAAAAACAAAGATCTTTTAGATTACATACGATCTAAGTTTCTCTCATAATAGTATTAAAACATTTGAATTTTCTGCACTTTACACTAGTATTCCCTTTCCGAACTAAAAGACAAATTCAAAGAGCTGGTAATGCTTTGTTTCATAAAAAAAATAATGGCCAACGTAAATACAAGTACAAACAATGTATCTTGTCTTAGGGAGGGATTAATCCTACTTTGTAAGGGATCACATTAATTGAAGCAAAAATTCTTTGAAACTGACATTATCAAGGTGCTTGATTTCTTGATTGAGAACATATGTGTTACGTTTGGGGGACGTGTTTAACAGACTATCGGCATTCCAATGGAAACCAATTGTGCCCCTCTTCTTGCCGACTTGTTTCTTTATGATTTTGTAGCTGACTAAATACAGGAACTTCTTAGGATGAAAATAAGAAGTAAGCAATATACTTTAACTTTACCTTGCGCTATATATATACTAAATAATTCAAAATCTGGTGACTATGTTGAACGCATCTATCCAATCGAACAAGAGAAAAAGGATACAACAGATACAGTTAAGTCTGCCTCATATCTTAACTTACATCTAGAGATTGACAATAAGGCCCGGATGAAAACAAAACGTTACGACAAACGAGATAATTACAGCTTCCCAATTGTAAACATTCCTTTTCTATGTAACAACATTCCAGCAGCGCCTGCTTACGGAGAATATATCTCCAAATTGAAACGATATTTCCACGCTTGTATTCTTATCATGATTTCCTTGATAGAGGGTTGCTGCTCAAAAGGAAGCTATTAAACCAAGAGTTCCAAATGGAGAAGTTGAAATCATCCCTTTGTAAATTTTATGGACGTCATCACGAGTTGGTTGACCGTTATGGATTAACCGTTTCACAGATGATATCGGATATAATTCTTACGTCGTAACTACAATTCCCTTTATTTTCAGGAATGTGATATTACTATTACTATATTATACTATTTACCGGGTTTGTTATTAAATCAGCAACACGATGGTTGCCACATATGAAGCAGTATCTGCTTACCCTTCCGGAGCATCTGAGATCACCCCCAGTTTTTGGTGGGGTTCGTGTTGCTCACTCTTTAGTTTTCTATGTTGTTTCTTTTATACTTTTATTTGTCTGTTTGTCTTTTTAATTTTTAGTCATGGCGTTGTCAGTTTATTTTCCGTTTATGAGTCTGATTGTTCCTCTGTTATCTTTTGCCCCTCTTTTATGATATACATTGTATGTAGTTTGATTTTAAAGTTAAGAAAATTCGCTTGAATAAAAAAAGGACACATATAAGATTCAACGAATTCAAATAAACAAAGTTATCGTTTTTATTTTAACATTTAGCATTAGCCTATTTACCGGATTTGTTATCACATAAGCAACACGACGGGTGTCACATGTGGAGCAGGATCTGCTTACCCTTCCGGAGAACCTGCGATCAACCATAGTTTTTGGTGGGGTTCGTGTTGTTTATTCTTTAGTTTTCTATGTTGTGTCATGTGTACTATTGTTTGTCTGTTTGTCTTTTTTTAATTTTTAGCCATGGCGTTGTCAGTTTATTTTCGATTTATCAGTTTGACTGTCCCTTTGGTATTTTTCGTCCCTCTTTTAGCAAAGATATGTAATAAATTTAATCAGTCATTAAACTTAAAACATGGGCGTTTACGAAAACATTGGTTTTTGTTTGTGTGAACGTGGAATGATAATAAATTTAAAGAAAAACAGCTGTTTCTACAATCAAAAAAGTCATATAGGTAACAAAAAGAAAACCATTACAAAAAGAGTGTTCGTATTTATATAGGCTATACTAATACCTTCAAAACAACGTTCAACAAATAGAATCATATTCAAAACAGTGTAGCTGTGGCCATTGATTGACGACCTTAAATTATCCCATTGACTGGGACAGATTAGGTAAACGTGTGTCTGTAACTACAACTGCTCACTACTTACTTATTATAGAATTTAAACTGTAGGGTCACCAAAGGTTCTTAACGCCTTTAATATTAAATAATACGAAAAATTAATCAGGAATTACATTATGTTTTGATTTATATTATTGATATAAATCAAAAAATCGTGTTATTCCTGATTAGTTTTTCTAATTTCTTTATTTAGGTGTTGAGAACCTTTTGTGACCCCACAGTTTAAGTGTCTTTCACAAGTACATAGTGAGCAGCGGTCGTTACAGACTAACGTTTACATAATCTGCCCCAGTCAATGGGATAATTTAAGGTCGTCAATCAATGGCCACAGCTACACTGTTTTGAATATGATTCTATATTAATTTTTATTTCCACATTAAGTACGCATTTAAAAAAAAACAGCTATAAAACAAGTTGACTTTTTTTTCAAAGTTAAATCACAGGGATTGTTTTTTAGACGCAAAGATAGTGTAAAACCAAACTAGCATTGCATAATTCTGACAAGGACAGGCACTGGTAGAATGTAGTGCTGTGTAAAAGCGTTAACAGATTTATGAGATGTGAGGTAGCATGTACCCAAGGGACAATCAAAAATTATTAGTACGCATTGACCCCGACAATACAATGACATTAAATGTAAAGCGAAAAAATAAGACAAAGAACATTACACATAAAACACTACGAATATGCATATAAGATAAAGACTGAGAAAGTCGAACCGCACCAAAGCCTAGGAGTGATCACAGGTAATTCGTGAGGATAAACAGATCATGCTTCACACGAAGCAACGTCATATTGCCAAATTAAGGCTTAAGTCATGCTGTTTTTTTTCTGAAAATTGTATTGCTGATAACCTGTTCTATTCACAGTTTTTTTCTATGGATTAATAATTATTCTTAAATTAAGATAGGTCAAAACTATAAAATGAGTTATAAATGATCATTTTAAGAACTATAACTCGTATTAGCTATTGATTTGTTTAATAAAATTGATTTCCGTTTTTCTAGTCATAGGTGTTTCTAGCTGTAATAGTTTTCTGTGATTGTATTTTAAAAATTTTCGTACTATTAAATATTTTTTGGTTTTGGTTCAAAAAATATTCATCAGTTTAAGGCTCAAATGTTTTGTGTAAACTTATGCATAGTTGATGACTTGGACAAAGCCTTTTTTACAATCGGAAATTGTTAATTAATACATATTGATGAAATGTCTCGCTTTAAACAAAAACAAAAAATCTTTATACTTTTTTTTAGATTTTTTTTTAACTTGCTCTTGCTTACATTACAATGACAAATACTGTTAATGAATCATACTTAATTGTATGATGCATAAAAAGAAGGTTAGCAATTGAAATTATCTGTCTTATCATTTCCATTAAAATATGCCTTTCTGGTGTTTGTATCGCTGATTCTTGGAATAACTGATATTATCATAATGCTTGATTTATTAATTGATAATATATTTGTTACGTCTGGAGGACGTGTTTTTCTACAAACTATCGGCATTCACATGGGAGAACTATATGCACATTTTCTTGTTGACGTGTTCCTTTATTCTAATGAGGCTGAATCATACAGAAACTCCTTAGGAAGAAAGAAATGAAGTTAGAATTAACCTTCAATTATAAAAAAGAAGATGTAGTATGATTGCCAATAAGACAACTCTTCGTGGTCATTATGTTCGCTCAAAAAATGCAATGGATAGAAGAAGGAGAAAGATCCTCAAAATATTTTCTCAACTTAGAAACTAAGAACTTTGTTAATAAAACAATTCCAAGACTAGTCAATAATGAAGGCTGTTTAATAAACAAACAATAACATATTTTATTGGAAGCTAAAAACTTTTATAAAAATTTATATTCAAAGAAAGATACAATAAATAGTGTTGATCTCAATAAGGAAATTCCATTTTTAGACGTTCCCAAGTTAACAAATGAAATCAGGGATACCCTTGAGGGGAAAATCTCCTATTCAGAATTAACAGCTGCTATTAAAAGAATGAAAAGTAACAAAAGCCCAGGATCTGATGGATACACCAGTGAGTTTTATAAATTTCTTTTGGATAGATTTAGGTAAATTTGTTCTTAGATCAATCAACTATGGGTATAATATGGGTGAAATGTCAGTATCCCAAAAAAGAGGGATAATTACTTGTATACCAAAGGGAGATAAACCAAGACAATATATGAAAAACTGGCGACCAATAAGTCTTTTAAACACAATATATAAACTCGGGTCTAGCTGTATAGCAGAGCGTTTGAAGTCTATTTTATCACTTCTAATAAATAATGATCAAACAGGGTTCATTCCTAGAAGATACATTGGTGAAAATACTAGACTAATTTATGATATTTTATTGTATACAGCAGAACATGATATACCTGGTATTCTCCTCCTTATTGATTTTGAAAAGGCATTTGATTCAATTTCTTGGAGTTTTATTGAAAGTGTTTTAGACTTTTTTAATTTTGGACCTTCTATTAAACATTGTATCACTACTTTTTATACCAAAACTCAATCTGCAGTAACTCAAAATTGCCATCTCTCAGATTTTTTTTGAGATTCAGAGGGGCTGCCGACAAGGGGATCCCCTATCACCTTATATATTTTTTCTATGCGCAGAAATACTTGGTATACTTATACGAAATAATGACAAAGTTAAAGGAATCACTATAGATGACTCAGAGTATCTCATCTCACAATATGCAGATGATATCTCTCTTATACTTGATGGATCACCCGAATCTTTGGATGCATCTCTCCGTACTCTAGATAAATATGCAGATTTATCAGGTCTTAATATAAACTTAGACAAGACCAAGGTTGTTTGGATTGGGAAGAAAAAGTTTAGCCAAGAAACTATGTGTGTTAAGTGGGGATTGGAATGGGGTTCCAGCAGATTTACACTTCTTGGGATAAATTTCTCAGTGGTTATTAGTGAAATTGAAAATTTAAACTATAACCCCAGGTTGAAAGAAATTGAAAACATTATAAAAACTTGGATTAATCAAATACTCTCACCAATTGGAAAAATAACAGTGATAAAAACATTTATAATATCAAAATTAAACCATCTATTCCTGTCCATACCTAGTCCAAATAGCACAAAGCTTAAACATTTTACTGAAAAAATATTTTCCTTTATTTGGGATAACAAACCAGATAGAGTCAATAGAGACACCTTATCCAAACCGCACTGTTTAGGAGGACTAAAAATGATTAATATTGAAAACTACATAAAAGGTCTTAAACTAACCTGGATAAGAAGAATAAATAGAAATAATTCAAAACTAGTAAAACTATTCCTCTTTTCAGAAAATCTGAATTTTTTGGAAATGCAATTTCTTGGTCCTTATAAATAGTTGAATAATCCATTTTGGAAAGAAGTATTTGATGCTTGGCAAGATCTTCAAAATGTACAAAATAACTCTCAAATTACAACATGCCCTTTATGGAAGAATGATGGAATAAAGATTGGTAACCATTCAATATTATATAAAGATTGGACAAAAAAAAAGGGTTTGGCTAATCAATGACTTGTTACAGGAAGATGGAAACTTTATGACTTTTGATCACTTTAATAATGTATACAATATTAAAACTAATTTTCTCACATATGAAGGCCTAATTTTGTCAATAAAAAAGTATTTAAAACAATATCAAATATGTCCAAATGACTTAAAGAGAGAAAACGGTCCAGTTTTGCCCTCAGTATTAAAGGTTTTTTTTAAATCCCAGAAAGGTTCAAAAGATATGTATAATATTTTGAATGGTAAAAAGTCAAATCCTAAACAAAAATGTGAACAAAAATGGTCATTAATTCTCAATGCGAACTTCAATTGGAAAAATATCCATGTATTGCCCTTTTATATTACAAAAAATTCAAAATTGCAGTGGTTTCAATACAGAATAATACATCGAATTTTAGGCACCAATGAACTTCTCCTTAAAATAAAAATTAAAGATACAAATATTTGTAGTTTTGGGTGCGGAGGGGTCGAAACAATAGAACATATATTCTGGCCTTGTCCATATATATCAAAATTATGGGAAGACCTTGACTCCTGGATATTTGAGAAGACAGAAATAGAACTAACTTTAAATATTGATCTGGTTTTATTTGGTATTTTAACAAAAACCGATAAAAATGATATAAGAAACATAATACTTCTGTTAACAAAATTCTACATTTATAGAAGCAAATTAGCTATTGAACAAACCAATATAATAGCACTTAAAAATTATTTAAAGGAAAACTTATTAATAGAAAAAAATATATACTATAAAAATAAATTACTATAAAAATTAAAGTAGGGCAGAAAACTGCTGGAACCCCTGGACTCCTTTATTATCATAAAAACAAAAACCAAAAACCAAATAGACTCCACATAAAATGTATATATTTCATATCCAAACAACCTCTGTCTTAAAATCATTATCTGCAATGTATCAAACTAAAACTGCTGTGTCTATTAAATAATATATTATATATCTTCTTTTTAGTGTATATAACTATTATGCATACAAAAGTGTGTAACTTATTATGTTTATGTGCAAATAAGAAAAAAAGAAATTTAATACAAAAAACAATATATATATATATTTTTTCTAAACCTGTGCATTTGTTATACAGATAATTATGTTTGAAAATCTTAATAGTAAACTTCTTTCTTTTTGAAACTACTGACATGGTATATTTTTTTTATTTTTTTCCAAATATTGAAAATTGAATGTATAATACTAACAAATACTAACAACTGTATAAATATGATATTTACTAATGTTAACGAGGCCGGGATAAGGTACCGGTACTTGATGTTTTAAACTAACAAATGTACAGATTTCAATAAAATATGATAAATTAAAAAAAAAAAAAAAAAAAAAAAAATAAGACAACTCTTCACAAGAGAAAAAATGACATAGACATTAACAACTTTACTTTCCGCTATATAGATGGTGTATTTTCACTAATTTATTCAAAATTTGGTGCCTATGTTGCACGCATATATCCCATTGAACTTGAGGTAAAGGATACAACAGATACAGTAAGGTCTGCCTCATATCTGGGCTTACATATAGAAATTGACAATGAGGGTCGGTTGAAATCAAAAACTTTACGATAAATGAAATGATTACAGCTTCTCAATTGTGAACTTTCCATTTCCATGTAGCAAGATTCAATCATACGTAGCATATATCTCCCAATTGATACGATATTCCTGGGCTTGTATTTCCTATTAATGATTTACTTGATAGAGGGTTGCTGCTCACAAGGAAGGTATTAAACAAGAGTTCCAAATGGTGAAATTTAAATCATCCTTTCGTTACTTTTACGGACGCCATCATGATTTGGTTGACCGTTATTGAATATCCGTTTCGTTTCACAGATAATATCGGATATGTTCCAAATGTTTGAACTACAACCTCGTCCCCTTTTCACGAATGTGACTTTCCGAATTAGACTTGTTACCGGGTTTGTACTAAAATGAGAAACACGACGGGTGCCACATGTGGACCAGGATCTGCCTACCTTTCCGAAGCACATGTGATCCTTCCCCAGTTTTTGGTTGGGTTCATGTTGCTTAATCCTTATTTTCTACTAGAACACACCCGTTATAGTATATAACTTTGCGTATGCCTTGTTTTAGAATTGGTATTGTCATCTGATAAAGTCATGCCGATTATAAGATGCACAGTTTTCTCTGCTTTCAAAATCTTTCTGTTTGAACCCGTCGACCTGGAACCTATCAATTATTGATAATATTAATAATTTGGAAAACAAAAGGGCCTGGAATGAAGTATTTTTTACTCAACAGTATACAGCAAAATTCTAAATACACCGTTTGGTGGTGCACTTGTCAATTGCGGAACGTACAGATAAGGTATTAGGTAACATGTGAATATACTATTGGTATCGGTGTCGGACTCGATCCGGAACTTCTTAATTATTGGCAATATTAATTACGTGGAAAACAAATGGGCCTGGAGTGGTGTAATTTTTAATCAACACCATTGTACTATATTATTTATATATAAAGTTGAATTGTTTGATTTGTCGTTTTTACGTGATGACGGCTGACAAATTGGACCTCGTTATTCTAGTATTATAGATGTTGTGTTTTGTGTACTATTTTTTTTCTGATTTTCGCTTTCTTTTTTAGCCATGGCGTTGGAAGTTTGTTTTAGATCTATGAGTTTGAATGTCCCTCTGGTATATTCAGCCCCTCTATAGAGAACTGACCTAACAATGTTGGTGACAATCGTAAAATTCTAAAAATATGTACATGTTAGCAACCCGTTAAATTGTAACTTTACCAGGAATGCTACAAATGAAATGGATCGATCAACTGACAATGAGTAACCAAGTTACAATAGAAAATGCATTATACTTGTATGATACATGTGATTTAACTATCTAAAAATAGTTTTATATCTTGATGGTATCTGGTTAATGCTTTAAATTGTGTTGACATATTGGTTGTCTAACAGATATTATGGTGCACTTTTTGTGTACTTTCTTTACCTTGTAAATATTTATTAAACATTTGTTGTTTTAATTTGCTTTCATCTTTACACACTTAAGTTCATGATAATGCATATATTTGGGTAAAATTTCAAAAGTAATTAACAAAACTTTGAATGAATTTGTAAGTTTTATCCGTCCTTTATATACATATTTTTTTTTATAACTAATTGTTATGGGTATCAAGAAATTAACTTTAAAAATAATACCACAAAACCATTTGATGCAACATATAAAGGAACCATATACCTAGTTGATATCATTTGAATTGCGCAATATAATTGGTATGATATTGTAATTGTCATGTTAATTTATCTTGGCCTAATTTTTTGTGTGTGGCCTTATAAAATGTTTAAATAGTTATTTACAATTTTTGTTATTGTGCAGTTACGAAATATCACTTAGAAACGATCATATAGATACTTTCTATTTGTCTTACATATCAACTTCTGAATGATAATAGTTATTGGATGAGTAATTTAAACTTATGCAATATTCTCGAACTTTCAATTCTACAGAGTCCCCTTTACAGTGTTTTAGAAGTTTTCTTGACAACTATAGAACAAAAAATTTGCGAAAGCAAATTTACATATCTAACATTGTTGGGTTGATGTTAAGACGAGTTGGATATACAGAATGTACACAGCCATGTATCACCATTACTGCTGGTGATCCGATGGCAAAATCTGTTGTAGAGTTGTCACTGGTTCAGACGTACTTATAAATATAATTATTTCTGTGACTGTATCTTACATTAATTTGTAGGATCCTTTACTATAGACAATTTAGCTGATATGTAAAAATAACATCTTCATGCCTTATATTATATCATGTACTGTAGTACGACGCTAGATTAAAACTGACGTGGAAAGGTAACACACGGCCACAGAAAACTTCATTTTAATGAAGCCCAGATAGTCGTGTGGTCTTGCGCGCCGGTTACAGTGCAGGCAATTTGGTTTCACGATATCTCAGTAGCATGGGTTAGAATCCCGGCGAGGGAAGAACAAAATATTTGCAAAGCAAATTTACAGGTCTAAAATTGTTGGGTTGATGTTTAGACGAGTTGTATATACAGAATGTACACACAGGCATGTATCACCATCAGTGCTGGTGATCCGATGGAAACATCTGTTGTAGAATTGTCACTGGTTCAGTCGTACTTAAAAATATAATTATTTC
Source organism: Mytilus galloprovincialis (assembly GCA_037788925.1). Taxonomy (NCBI): domain Eukaryota; kingdom Metazoa; phylum Mollusca; class Bivalvia; order Mytilida; family Mytilidae; genus Mytilus; species Mytilus galloprovincialis. The sequence goes on from CM075330.1 coordinate 114,813,276, forward strand.
TGTGACTGTATCTTACATAAATTTGTAGCATCGATCCTTTACTATAGATAATTTAGCTGATCTGTAAAAATAACATCTTCATGCCTTATATATCATGTACTGTAGTCCGACGCTAGATTGAAACTGACGTGGAAAGGTAACACCCGGCCACCGTAAGCTTCATTTTAAAGAAGCCCAGGTGGTCGTGTGGTATAGCGCGCCGGTTACAGTGCAGGCGATTTGGTGTCACGATATCTCAGTAGCATGGGTTCGAATCCCGGCGAGGGAAGAACAAAAAATTTGCAAAAGCAAATTTACAAATCTAACATTGTTGGGTTGATGTTTAGACGAGTTGTATATACAGAATGTACACAGCCATGTATCACCATCACTGCTGGTGATCCGATGGAAAAATCTGTTGTAGAGTTGTCACTGGTTCATACGTACGTACGTATATATATATATATAACTCGTCTAAACATCAACCCAACCCTCGCCGGGATTCGAACATATGCTACTGAGATATCGTGACACCAAATTGCCTGCACTGTAGCCGTCCCGCTAGACGACACGACCTCCTGGGCTTCACAATAATAAAGCTTTCTGTGGCCTTGTGTTACCTTTCCTCGTCTATATACAGATACCGAATTAGACTAAAAGACATCAATTACATCATACTAGTTTATGACAACTAAATTTAAATCATGAATTCTGGACAAAGAAAATTCAAAGGATCGGACAGATAATTTTACAGTTAAGTGTATAACTTTGTTTTTGTAAAATTGTATAATAAATCAGATTCAATTTTATTATTTTGATTTGTGTCTTTTCTTGGTTATAATTTAAAGGCGATTTCTGGCCTTTACAGACATTACGGGTTCGGACGGGAAAACGTTCATATACTATTAACAAACATCTGTTTGTGATAGAATTAGAATTAGCCACGAAACTCAACTGAATGGCATTCGATTCTGTTTCGTTGTTTCCCTCGGTTTTAGTTTGTATCCCGGATTTGTTTTCTCTCAATCCATTTATGACTTTCGAACAACGATATACTACTGTTGTCTTTATTCATATGGCTTGTACTTACCAGAAAAACACAACACATCCCACATGTTGACCATGATCTGCTTGTCTTCTCCTTTGTCCTCCCTGAGATCATGCACGGTTTCTGGGGTTCGTATATTTATTTTTCTATGTTGTGTTTTGTATACTGTTGTTTGTCTTTACATAGTTTTTCGTTTTTTGCCATGGTGTTGAAATCTTGTTTTTATTATGAGTTTTAATGTCCCATTTACATCATTCGTTTCTCTCTAAATGTGTGTTAAATATTCTTTTTGGTATCTCTCCTTATACATGTTATATATTTAAAAAAAAAGTCTGCTCCATTTCTTAGTAAGCAATGCTATAGATCTGACAATATACTAAATCTATCTTAAGGGGTATACATTGGTCGCTTCAAAATTTTCTTCTTGTTGATCTTTTCTTATATCTTTACCTTTGAAAGTATTGGTTAGGTGCTTCATCTGTCACAGTCTTGTTTGAATTCACTGTTCATGTTATGCTTATGGTATATCGAACATGACCAATTTTAGGGTACCTTATAAAATAGTAGAAAACACTTATAGGCATATTTTATGTATTAGTGTTTTTACATATTTTCTTATATGAATAACTATGACTGTTACAAGTTGTAGAAGAACAACCAGATACATAGAGTAAAGAACAGCATACCAAAGAATAGCTTAATTACATAGTGAAACAAAACAACCTTATTATTCTAAGCCTTGAATCTAATTCAATCTTTCATAACCCCTCAAGATTTCATCCAAAATATTTTTAAATCCTTTATTCAATGTTTAAGGGAGTAAAACTTTCTTTTTATAAGCTTCCGTTTATTGTTCAAATGTACAAAACTTAAGTGTTCAATTTCTGTTTTAATTATGGCAGTTGTTGTCAAATAGTTCGTTTCTATGTATGTTGGCGTTTGTTTTTGTTGCACATCAGTGTTTTTGTTGTTCCATTGTTTTCCTCTTGTAGGTGATTTGTTTCGCTAGGTTTAAGTTTGTAACCAAGATTTGTTTACCCTCAATCAAATTAAGACTTTTGAACACCGGTATACTACTGTTGCCTTTATTTATCATTTTTTTTTATTAAAACTTACAAATGACTCCCAATACCTTTGTAAGAGATCCCTCCCATATCTCAAGTCTACCCCTTAAAATCATGCTTAACTCAACAAGTTAAGTACAAAAGTAAATCCATCTTACCACCCTCGACTTTAGTTAGATATTTAGTATTATACCATTTAAAAACTTAAGTAGTAAAGGATATATACAGATATCGGTCTCCTCTTTTAAACGGCAGGTACATTAACAATATGCACATCAGAAGAAGTTTTAACCTGGGATATATCATAGAAAGTTAAGTCACAATGATTGATGTATCATGAAAACCTGATATAATATTTCCTTATCCTTATCAGTATTGGGTTACGGAAGTATCGTGAGTAAATCATCATGCATGGTATCCAAAAAGAAATTATAGACCAGTTTAAAGCCATGTTACTTTCCAAATCTCGATTCGTAATGAACAAATACAATCGAGAAAAAGGCAACATCAAAATAATTGAAGACATGCAAAACATGCACGTGACCAATTGAAGAAAGCTCTGCAGGACTGTTGATTCCGCGTCTTAGTTGCCCACCGTGTATACACAGATTCTTCATAGCGTCCGTAGTACAAATAGCCTTTCGGAGAACTATACATATAGAGATTAAAACCTAGATAGACATTGATCGAATTTTTATGTTGATTTATATATACCTTGACATAATATTTTATGTTCAGTGAGGTCTAGGGGTATTAAGAGTCAAAATCAAATTACACATTTATACACTGCAATTAAAATTGGTGTGTTATAAATCCAAATTCGAGTTTGATAATTTGTTAGTCAAGAAAATGCAAGATGTAATTCGAAAATTAGTAAGTACTCAAATTTTATATATGCTGTATGGTAATTTTGTGTTTAACTATTGTCGACTGGTATACAAGGTGTTCTATTGAGTATTCAGCAGATAGAAAATAAACCATGTCGCATGACACTGTATTCGGTAAATTGTAAGATAGCAATTACGTATTTACAATGGTATTCACTTTGGTAGTCGAGCATGTATGCAATAGGGTATAGAAATTGTTAACATACAATATTGAGTGGGTTGCCAATTGCAGTCATGTTCATACTCTTTTAATCATTCTAAAGCTTGCACAACAAATGCAACAATCGCAACATGTCGACCTGCCGATATACCGTCATATTCAAATATGAATATTCCAATAGTGTTACAATTAAACCCGAAGTATAAATTTACAACATAATGTAATAACAAAATATAAAGGATCTATTAACACGCATATTCAAATTGAACCTATTTCTCCTGTATTTGCATACAAAATATCAAAATGGGAAAACTTACGTGACCAAACGTAATTGAAAATAGGATAGGAGAAGTTATATTGCTAACTTTTTTCAACGATTCAGAATTAATTCATAAAATTAAATTAGAACCAGTTCCATATTATTATCAATCCTCATACCTTCGTTTTTGAAGTCAATTATGAAACAATGTGTGATGTTCTTGTATTTAAAAAACGCAACATCTAAAAGAGAATTTGAGGCTTATCTTTCGACAAAATTTCTGTTTAGGTAAGGAACTTTTCACCTTTTCGTTAAGGGATTATTTTGTTAAGACGTATCAGAAATTGCAGTTTAGAACCATCTTGTAGCAGATCAATTAAAACGTTTGGTATCATGTTTTGTAATGTTAAGGGTCTTTATTTTAGAAAACGTGACATTGATTCAAACTATTATACATATAAAAAAAAATCCACGTATTCCATTATAGTGATATTTAAATTATACTTTAGTGCAATTGCACTTGATTTTCATTTATATGCAGTTTTAATGAGATTTAAATCTGCAGGTTAGCATATCATTTACGATACCTATCATGTATTATCTACGTGTTAGACTGATTATTGTCCATTTGAAAAGTCGTTGAACTTTGCTAGTTGATTTAAAAAATCACACACACACATACACCCACAAACCAATAATATTTTTGTTTTAATTTAATGAAATTTATCACGGCAAACGCCCAAATTGTGAAAGTTGATGTCCAACTAATTCTATCATTCTTTCAAAAAACCACCCGAAAAAGATAAACATACATCTTGTACAATGCCCATTTTAATCGATCTTGCTCATAATCCTGTTGCAGAAGTTAGGAAACTTATATTTATGAAGTCCGAAAACTGAGACATGGACAGTTGAGAATGTTGAAAATAGAAATCGGCATGTGTGTCAGTTTAAGACACAAAGTAATTCTTCTAGTTTCAGTACTTTGTTGTGTTTTATGTAGAAATCATGGAGTCTCATTTTTTTCAGTTTTGTTCACACATCGTTGTCAATATAATGGATTTTATATGATTGTCTTTCAATTGAGAAATTTAGCTTGCTATAAAATCAAGTTTAATCCAACGTTTTCTACACAAGAATATGCCTGTACCAAGGCAGAAATATGACAGTTGTTATCCGTTTGTTAAATGTGTTTTAACTTTCGGTTTTGCCAAATGATTAGGGACTTTTCGTTTAGAATTTCCCTCTGAGTTCGGTATTTTGTGATTTAAAAAAAATAATCAAACTCAGACTTTACATGAACTTAGGTCATTTATTTTCCCCACTTTTTGTTGTAAAACACTGTTTAATTGGCATATTAAGACGATCTATTAATCTAGCACGATGTATAGCAGTGTTGAGTTTAAAAACTATTTTTACAAAATATTATGGAAGTAATCTTTCTCAAGAAATAAGAAAAGATCACCTTATTCAAGATGCTCAGCTGGACATCTAAGTTATGCTGAGATATATATCCTACTTTGTTCATGTTTAATATCAACAGGAGGGACTACATCTTTTAGTGTATTTACAATCTCCTCTGTCATGACCAATGTAGGTGTTTAAATTGGATATTGAGATTTAAATCATCTATTTATCTCTTTGCCGCATGAATAATTAAAAGCACATTTATATTATTGAAACTGTCATTAGTTAATTACTGTCAATTTAATCTATATATAAAGTGCCAAATATATGAACATTTATCATTATATGGTATTGATAAAAATCATCACCCTGAGATAACATCGATGAAACAGTATATATTTAGTCAAAAACTATAATCAATAAACTGAAGTTGAACATCAAATAATAACGAAATAATTTTGAAAAGGCGCTGTATGAGTAACGATTTGCAACCTTGATATCTTTGATAATTAATCACAATCACTTTAATTGTTCGAAGTTCTGTCTGAGGTTAAAACAACTCAAATAATAAAATACCTCAGTGTTGGCATAACATATAAATGATCTTTTGAATAAGTGTAAATTTTCTGTTTCAAAATTTCGGGAGCCTCTGGCCTTTGTTAGTCTTGTATGATTTTTAATTTTAGTTTCTTGTGTATAATTGGAGTTTAGTATGACGCCCATTATCACTGAACTAGTATACCTATTTTTAAGGGGCCAGCTGAAGGACGCTTCCGGGTGTGGGAGTTTCTCGCTACATTGAAGACCCATTGGTGGCCTTCGGCTGTTGTCTGCTCTATGGTCGGGTTGTTGCCGCTTTGACACATGATTCCCCATTTCCTTTCTCAATTTTATTTCCTACAAACCGATTCGTTTGAAACATGGAAGTAGCAAAATTGATTATACCCTGGTGACACTATCCTGGCATGAAATAAAAATCGTGGTTACCCTTCTATCGATAAGTGTCATGCCAAAAAATGACTTACATGTCCCCGTCTTTCCACCAACAATACGGTAAGGTCCACGTTTAATGGTCGCACATTTTCTTTAAATTTTGAAACTGATATAACTTGAAAAACAAACAGTATTATTTATTTACTCACATGAAACAAACCGGGGTGTGGTATTCAGTACGTAGGAGAAACTGGACGATATTTATCTAAACGCACTCAAGAACATCTGTATCGTTTTAAAAGACCCAATAAATTCAAAAGTATCATTTACCAACACCTTAAGAAGCACAACCATCCTTTTAAATATTTAGCAGTTCAACCTTTAGAAGTTGTAAATAAGCAGCCTGGTGAATCGCATTCAAAGTTTGTACGATCACGGAAAATAATTGAATTAAATTGGATTAAAAAATTACAGACAGTTTACCCTCTCGGTCTAAATGATAATATCATGGGAATTGGTAATATATCTAGAACCAATTCCGTTAACATTTTGGATATAGTTTCTAAAACTGTTCGTAAAAAACGTTCTCACGGTCGTAGAACAAATCGCAATCAAAGAAAATTTCGGGCCAATCATACCAATATTTCGGACCTAATTTCTATTTCAAAAAACAACGGCAGACATTATCTGTTAACAAAACTCTGTTCGTTACCGGTTAATAAGTTAAATAAAATTTTGGAGGATTGCAACACAATTTCATATAGCAGTCCTAAGTATGAAATTGTTCAAATTATTATGGCATATTGTTATTCTAAATTATTTCCCAAAATTGATCGCCCTGAAGATCATAAAAAACATTTTATTGAAATTAAGTATGTCAATAAAGGCTTTGATTTTGTAAATATTGCCGGTATATTTAACGACCATTCTGTTAAAGAACAAATTCCTGGATATTTCGACAATACTGGGCTACCTCTTATTTGTTATATTTACAAGAAATCTACCCGGAAATTTGTGTTTAATTATAGTCAATTGTGTAAAGATGTTAATATCAGTGAAAATACACCTACTTCATGTAATTGCAGTAATTCCGAATATATTTATGGACCCATTTCCCATGTTATAACAGGAGATCTTAACATCGTTCAAGACCGAGAGTTAAAATCATTCCTCAGTAAAGGACCTAAATATCGTCCCCCGTCAATTATTAATTGGAATGAGTGTCGTAATATCATCCACGACTCACTCCATACTTACTGTATGAAATGGATAAAACGGGAAAAAGATGACAAAAAATCTTTGGACTCTTTTTTTAATTCAGTAATGAAGATAGTTGATGTACGTATTCAACATTTTAAAGAACATTTTACTATAAACAATAACCACAATAAACCTATTTCTCGTATCAAACATAAACTAAAAGAACTAGCCAAGGAATTTGTTTTTGTCCCGGCAGATAAAGCTGCTAATAATATTATTATTGTTTGACGTAAATTTTACATTGAGGTTTTGAAAAAGGAAATCACAAATTCGCCAACATTCCAACTGACTCTATTTTCAGAAAACGAAATCTGTAACAAACATAAACTTTTAGCCACCGCTTTACAATCAGAGCCAAATACAATGAAAGTCCCAACTATGTATTGGCTTCCGAAGCTACACAAAACCCCTTACAAATATAGATTTATTTCGTCTTCAAGCCATTGTTCAACTACTAAATTGTCTATTCTTCTTACCAGCACACTTGGTACAATTAAAAACCTGATAATAAATTGTTCAAATAAGGCCTTCGAAAATAGTGGAATAAATTACTTTTGGAGTGTCAAGAACTCGTTGGAAGTACTTGATAAATTGCATGCTTATATTGGTGATTTTGAATCTGTTCAAAGTTTTGATTTTTCTACCCTGTATACCACATTGACTCACATTCTCATTAAGAAAAAATTCACACACCTAATTAAATGGGCATTCAAAAAATCAGAATGTGAATATATATGTTCAAACTCTTTTAGGTCATTTTTTAGTAGCAATAAACAAAAAAACTATGTTAATTGGACATGCTTTGATACTATATATGCCCTTGAATTTTTACTAGATAACATTTTTGTTCGCTTTGGAGATTCCGTATATCGTCAGATTATCGGAATTCCAATGGGGACTAACTGTGCACCACTTATTGCGGACCTGTTTTTGTATTGTTATGAGTTACAATTTATGACAAAAATAAGCAAAGACCCATCGAAACAACATCTGATAAACAAATTTAATAATACTTTTAGATATTTGGATGATATTTTGGCTCTCAATAATGACGACTTCAGTATGTATATTAATGAAATTTATCCTGTTGAACTTACTTTAAATAAAGCTAATTCTAACAATGACCACTGCCCTTTTCTCGATCTTGATATCTATATCACTAATGGAAAGCTGAATACTAAAATTTATGATAAAAGGGATGATTTTTCATTTCCTATCGTTAATTATCCGTTTTTAGATGGTGACGTTCCCTTGTCACCATCTTACGGTGTTTATATATCTCAACTTGTACGATTCGCTCGTGTATGTAACAATGTTTTCGATTTTAACGAGAGAAATTTATGTATTACTGAAAAATTATTACACCAGGGTTTTCGATATCACAAACTAGTCAAAACATTTACTAAATTTTATCATCGGTATAAAGACATCATTCGTAAATATAGCTCAACATGCAGACTTCTAATACGTTCAGGTATTTCACATCCAATTTTTTATGGTAATATTCTTTATAAAGCACAAAGGTGTCAGTATTCACCTCAGAAACTTACAAAACCTTTGAATAGACTTATTAAGAAGGGATATAATTACGATACTGTTGTCAAGTCATTAAAGATTGCATATTTTGGCGTTAATATTGAGTCACTGATAAGGTCTTTGCATCGGAACTAAACACATTTATTCTAAAAACAGTTGTTGGCATGACACGGGTTATGTTCTTCTCATATATGTTATGATGGTATGATACTAAACCCCTAACGGGAAGGATTGTGCCTGATGTTCATATGATGAAATCATAATCTTTCAGTCAGTTTAATTGAAGTCTGGAGCTGGCATGTCAGTTAACTGCTAGTAGTCTGTTGTTATTTATGTATTATTGTCATTTTGTTTATTTTCTTTGGTTACATCTTCTGACATCAGACTCGGATTTCTCTTGAACTGAATTTTAATGTGCGTATTGTTATGCGTTTACTTTACTACATTGGTTAGAGGTATAGGGGGAGGGTTGAGATCTCACAAACATGTTTAACCCCGCCGCATTTTTGCGCCTGTCCCAAGTCAGGAGCCTCTGGCCTTTGTTAGTCTTGTATTATTTTAATTTTAGTTTCTTGTGTACAATTTGGAAATTAGTATGGCGTTCATTATCACTGGACTAGTATATATTTGTTTAGGGGCGAGCTGAAGGACGCCTCCGGGTGAGGGAATTTCTCGCTACATTGAAGACCTGTTGGTGACCCTCTGCTGTTGTTTTTCATTTGGTCGGGTTGTTGTCTCTTTGACACATTCCCCATTTCCATTCTCAATTTTATTACATAAATATACAAAAACTGAACAGTATAGACATTACCTTTTAAAATAGAATTTATGAAACGGTTGGGAAGTCACTTAATATTTTGAAGAAGCATTAAACCGTGCAACATAAAAAAAAAGCGAGTTCTTTTAAAAACAATAACAAATGCATGTCTAGCCTCAATATACGTTCGGTAACGTAATTAGTGTTGGTTGAAAAATGTCTAAATATATCCTTTTAAATTTTGTTTTATAAAAACCACTGAAGTCAAATATAAATACCTATTTTGAAAATATAATCATAATCTTCAATCCGCAAGTTCAAGTGCAAGTTAAAACTGATAAATCTTGTAGAATTATTTGCCTGCTATAAAATTTGAGGCGCATTTGTAGCCTCAGGGTCGATTTTTGTTGTTCTTTTAAGTATGACACTATGAACATTAGTAATGATGGATTTCAGACAAATTTATTTTTATATGAAAATGAAGTGGGGAACAATCTGTGAAATATTGGGTGTTTGTAAATCAACTTTGTGATAACTTTGTAGCTTTTTAAATGTGAGTGCAGAAAATACTTAGCCAAAAATACCATAATCAATAAATATGATTTTAACAACAAAACATCAATAAAATTGAAATGTTCTATATTCCAAGGGTATTATAAATAAAGTATCGACAAAAAAAAAAAGAAATAATGAGTTCGGTTTATTTTACGTTTGTTTTTTCATTATGCGACACAATAAAATTGTCTTACTCCAAGCCCTACATTGCACACATTTTCTGAATCTTTGTATTACAATGCTTTTCGTATTTGATAATGAGCTCCCGGCTTTTTTTATTTCAATCGCCACTAATGAAAATTTTGTAAACGAAATGCGCGTCCGCAATCCCTTGTTCGAGGTGTCGTCAGCTAGGGTATCACAATCTAAGTAGTCAGCACTTTAATTTTGACATTAAATATATATGATCGATCTGGTAAATATCGATACATATTCTGTTTCCAAAACTTTGAAATATTCCAAACATCAAGGTTTCAAAACTCACATAGACTAACAACATAACAACAGAAAATATAATTCATTGGGAGGAGAGTTAATAACTACTATCTCGTTACTCATTTGTAAACTGAAAATGTTTATATCTCAAGAGAGGCACATTCTCAATAAAAATTTGTATGTCTCGAGAGTGCAGAACACTAGCTACAAGGTGGATTATATCCTCGTAAACGGTGAGTCCATTTGGGATTGATAATGTCCTAGCAGTGATGCAGTCACATAGATATATGAAACCAATTGATGTACAGAATTCACGTGTTTTTTCAGAAAAAAATGTATGTGTATCCGTAAAAGTAAATCATAACAGTTTTGAAAATGTTAATAGCTTGCTTCAGTACGAATTTGGTTACGGTGGATATTAAATTCTATAGTTATTGTCAACATTATGTTTGCATGGTGATTGATGTTGGTTATAAAATTTATAAATATATATTTTTATATAAATTCTTTTAAATACCGTTGAAGTCATTTACAAAAACCTGTTCCTAAAATATGTTTAACCTGCAATTTAAGTAGCACCTGATCTTGCAATATATTATCTGCTATCACGTAACAGAAGAGAAAGATGCACGACTGTAGCCTTAGAGTCCAGTAGATCTTTTCCAGTATAATTGCATTGGCAGACTGGGATATTTTAAAATTTAAAAAAAAAAATAATTTCACAGATAAATGTAAGTAACAGTTACTGTTCTTTATAGTAATTACATTTCTGATGATTTCAATGACAAAAGGCGACACAACATTACCTTTTGATAGACTTTGGACATATTTTATAAAGTTAAAAAGAAGTCAGGGAACATTCTCAACAAAATTGTCCTCCACAACAACTTATTAGCCTTAATGCCGTTTGGCTTTTTAATGTAAAATATAAGCGACGAAAATACTCAAACAAAAGTAGTGTCTGTGGAGCCAAAGGTCATAGATGGTTTACACACCAAAAAACACCATGTTAAACTAAGCAAAAATCGTTTCACTAAATGTGTTAGATCCATTTAAATAGGGAACTGTTGCAGTCATCAGTCAATTCAAATTGTCATCCAGATAAACCTGCAAGCCGGGCATATAAGGGGCACGAGAGAGAATAAGATAAATACACAATTAAACGAAAGATGGTCAGCATTTCAGGATTTAATAATTGAGTACACAGAATTATTTAGCGGCAGTTCTAGTGTATACAGATTGCAAAAATTTGTAAATTTTGTTTTATTTATTTTCGTACATAAACCATTCGTCTCGAAAACTTTCAAATAACATAGCAAATTTCTGCATTTATCATTTGATTTGTGTGTATGTCATCCACCGATTGGGAGTAAAAATGCGTATTTAATGATATAAAATTGTTACGATGAGGACCATATATCAAAGACTTAAAGATGACTCTTGAATCAATACGAGGACACAATCCATTAACTCTGAAAAGAATGGGCTTGCGGTTTAGAGCTATGCTTTTGATCTTAGCTAACAGAAGAGTCCATTTGTATCTTGTACTATCACCAAAGGGTCATATTGTGTTTCCATGTAAATGAAATTTAATATGAAATGTGGAAGTTAACTAGGAACAATAGTTCGCACTGTTTTAATGGATTCAGCTGAGGTGTCCTTCATTTACATTCTACAATTAACCTTTTCGAAATACAGCTAAGATTCATCGAACATTTTAAACCTGTAGATATGACATGTATATGTGATCATGAATGAAATTCAAGATATACTTAGTTATCCCATCTATTTTTTTTTACAATGTTGTGCTATTACCCCGAGTAATTGTCATCTTTTAAATTAAAAAGATTTTGATATACCATTCTTTGTGATATGTTTCTTACTTTAATAATTCTATATCATAAAATGTGCACTTTAATGTTAATGGGTTGATAACACTTTTTATTTAAATTTGAAATACATGTACGTTTTAATTGCCTCGTGAAATTATGACCGCTGTACACAATTAAGAAACCCTCTTTTTTTTAAATGTGAATGTATCTTCGATCAACATGTGCGACCTATCTTGGCGGGGCATGCAAGTTTATCTGAGGTCGACGTTTTGTATCGACAAATGACAACGACTGCTCCATTTCAAATGACACTAAAATGTCATAAAACTGAATTTTACCAGAAATTATCCCAATCTTAACAATTCTTAACTGTACTGATTTGAACTCGATCCTTATCTGGACCACATTCAAAAGTCTTAACTTGTTCTTGAAACAGTCTTAACTAACTATATACCTACACTTAACCTTTTCTTACGCTTTCATTATCTGAAACTGTACTCGACTAATTCTTGATACTAGTAATACTCAACCAGTTTATTTCTATTTCATCAATATTGATTTTTGTGAATTACTTTTATTTAAAGCTATAGGATGTCTATATCCTTTTTCTGATCAGTTGTAAACATGCAACTACGATGTGCATCGATAATGTTAGGATAAATACACAACTATGCAATATTACATTAAGAAATAAAAAAAAATGTAACTGTATCAAACACAGACAGGTCGATATCTATTTACACTGTGATGTATGGTCCAGATACAGGTCGGGTACAAATACTGTCCCTGAAACGTGCATGTTAGAAATTAACAGAACGTTAGATGATGTATTTATCTATTATGATGGTTGATTAACAGTTACTGTGATTTTCCATTGATCAATATTTCCACTGGTAATAATGATTTCATGGTTAAGCTAACAAGATAGATAACATAAAACCCTGTACAATTCTTCATACTCAGATCTGTTTGCTGTAAGTACTACTTTTTATACTTCCAAATCTTTTTAAGATTGGTGAGTTTTTCAGCAGCGCATGTGCATTTTAAAAGTATGTCAATTATTAATATATGCAAACAATTATAATAGATAGACGAATCAGATTCCTTACAATGACAATTGACATGTATTTAATTGACCTATATTGTTGATTTATGATTAGATAATGACGATGACATACATATACATGAACTTTATAAATATGTAAACTGTTCAAGATTAGACGTATAAAAGATATGATATGGCTAGTTCAACAATGCATAACATTTGTGTGCATTACAAGAGGTTGTGAGTTTGAATCCTGCACATTACAGGTGCGCTCGATTCCACTGTTAATTGACTTCGATTATTAGTTTCATATCGAACGTATGTGGTTCGCTTGGGCGGAGTACTCCGTCTTCCTTCACCAATAAAAACGGACCGCAACAAAAGAGTGCAGAAAGGAGTATTAAACACCTATTAAATAATAAATTGTTGATGTAAAAGTTGTTATTGTTCTTCATTTTATCCGATTCCCTTTGTGTAGAAAAATATCTGTTTAATGAGACACTGTAGTTCATCTTGCAATAAAGTATTTGGATTAGCAGTGTAAAACGTGGAAAAATTAAAAGTTTTGATATTAATGCAAAATTGTAATGATTATAATAGAAGCTCTCCTGTTGTGAAATCCAAATTCTTTAGTTAGACATTCCAAAATAATAATTTTTGAATAAAACACAATATCATTTGAGGATTTGTATGAGGGAACGATATGATATTTGTCGTGAAGTGAGAATAAATCATTAAATAGAGTCACTTACCTGGATTATATTATTCGCTTTTTGTTTGTATTTGTTTGTACACTTATTTTTTCGAAGGAGTCGGTGAATTTGGTAGCTTTAAATGAGTTCAGTATTTTTGTGATTTTACTTTTTGATGATGGTTAGTGTGATCTATTTTACAGTCTAATAGTTTTGTTAGTTTCAAGTATCATATCTTAACATGGTAAATTGTATACGTAATGCACTCAATCCATCCCTTTTTATAGCTTCTAAAATTAAATTAAAGGAAAATCAAACGAATATTCAGATAGTTGGATATATCATAATTTTACCTGTTGATGTTTTGTTGAATAAGCATTTAACTATATTAATAAGAAAATGTGGTAAAGAAAATTAACAATAAAGTTCAAAGTATGGCTTTAAAACGGAAGTTCAAGCCACCATTTTTTCAAATGTCCTGTACCAAATGAGGAATATTGCAGTTGTTATCAAATAGTTCGTTTCTATGGATACTAGCGAATGTTTAACTAGCACTTCAGTAAATCTGTTGTTCCGTTACTTTCCTTTTATTGTAAAAAGTAAAATCACAAAAATACTGAACTTAGAGGAAGATCAATTGGGAAAGTCCATAATCACATGGCAAATTCAAATAACAAAACGCATCAAAAACGAATGGACAAGAACTGTCATATGTTTCCCTCGGTTTTGGTTTGTGACCTGGGTTTGGTTCAGTTATATCGATTTATGACTATCTAACAGCGGTGTATTACTATTGCCTTTAATATTCAATACGGCGCCTTAGCTCACATCGATAAGCAATCTACCAAGGACCCTAAAATGACTAGTGTAAAACAATTTAAAAAGAAAAACCAACGATTCAATATATTGAAGAAACGAACAACATATATGAACCACACCAATAAATTATCACAACCACTGAACAACAAACTCCAGAATTATTCCCTCCTCTTCTATACTCGTGGCGATTTAAAGACTTACTTACTTTGTATACACCTGTATATATTTTTGAAGACCATGTGCCAACTATTAATGGATGTCGTTTGATTGGTTTGCCGTTTTGGCGTGTAGCAGTATCTCCTTTATATATACGAACATGTTATTCAAGGTCATACCTTTTTCTTTATGATTAAAAGCTCTTATTTTGCATGAACCACAACATCAAAGTCCAGATTAGATATTCGACATCCTGGTAAGGCCGTCACGGGCACATTATACTTTCTTGGGAGTGTAATATTTTCCCTTCGAAATCGCAGGATTTGACCATTTAACTATACAACATACACTGTTACATGAGCGGCGTATCTTTCATTGATATATTAAACAAAGTTCAATTGTATTAAAGATTTAATTAAGACTATGAATATGTCTTTTTTTTATAAAGCAAGGATTGAACACTTTGAGAGAAATGATGAAAATTAAAAGTAAAGTGTTCTACTGATTTCTCGTCACAACAAAATGACTAGTTTTTGCTTCCCTGTAACTTGAATATATTGGTTACATAAAACTAATGTCATCGGTGTCTTCCTGACAGTGGATACAAAAGAAACCAATGGAATGATTAAAGTCTTTAATGTAATATATACACTATAGAAATATTATAAATACTAGAAAGGTGTAACAGTTATCAAAGGTATCAGGATTATAATTAATAAGCCAGACGCGCGTTCAATAGTAGGTCAAGGCCACAGTTATATGGACTGCAATTGCGTCTAAGATTTTAACCGATTTTGTTTTGTGTGACTGGCCTATCTGCATAAATAGTCCAATTCATAAAATATAGGTCAGGAATACTGATAGATTAGAAAATTAATGACCATGAACTTAGATACAAATCAATAATTGTATTGTTGTTAGAATGTTTTAAACAGTACTGAATAAAACTTTTTCTCAATTTGTTTTGATAAAATATTGGGATAAAAAAGTATGTTTAATAAAGGCAACAGTAGTATACCACTGTTCATAATTCATAAATCAATAGAGAAAAAACGAATCCGGGTAGCAAACTAAAACTGAAAGAAACGTATCAAATAGAAAAGAACTACGACACAACAGAGACACAACACCGAAATGTAACACACACAGAAACGAATTATAATGTAACAATGGCCAGTTTCCTGACTTAGTACAGAGCATTTTATGAAAAAAATGGTGGGTTGAACCTGGTTTTGTGGCATGTTAAACCTACCGCTTTAATGGAAGTGTTAATTATAAAATTAAAATGACAACATTACACGACAGGGTTACAATAAATAAACAGATAAATGGGAGAAAGTATAGGACAAAGAAACAAACGAATAATAGCCATCAAAAGGTAATAGGTTAAAAAAATATTTGTTTACGCCAGACGCGCGCTACGTCCACACAAAACTATGCTTGGATGTAAAAAGTTTGAAAGTTGTGAGGCCAGGGTTATCCGCCTTGGAAAGGGATATGAAAAATTGATGTTATGAATATGAATTAATTGCTACAATTATGTGCTTATGGACGATCAGTTATCGAATGTATAAGTTGCGTTAACTTGTTACGGATACTTTGTTACTGGCATGAATTGAAAATACTTATATCTGATAAATTATGTATAAGCAACGTAATATTACACTGCACTTAAGAATGCAACTCCCTTTTTGCATAATTTTTACAGTTTGGCTGTTTTCATTTTTTTATGTTTCATCTCCCCAAACTAATGATAACGAGCTTGCCTAACATGATTATCTCAGAAATGTATGGTTAGCATGGATACGATTATTTGTTTTTATTACAATCACGGAGTTGATCTTGCTGCTGTAGTTCCCTGGGGTGCCACCCATACAGAGGCCAATGAGATGACACTGATATGATCAGAATGAACAATTCTCATTGACAACTTTTAGTTAATAAATCACTAAGGTCAGTGCAGAAAAAAAAACTTTATGCAAAATTATTGCAGACAACTATATCTTCTCTTATTGTATGTCGTTACTGTCTGTTCCTTTTGTCTGTGTTTTTTAACCGATAGTGGGACGCAGACTGAATTTCTAAAAATCGTATTACGGTTTGCATGCACTTATCTAACATAAAGTATCGAATTAAAAATAGTACAGAGGGCATTCCTCAATTGATCAGTCTCGCTACTCATTAAATATTACATGCATTTTATGTCATATAATTAAACTGTTTTAACCGATTACATTACGATCAGAACTCTAAAAGTTGATTAAATAATACAATCAAATCACCTGCAACAGTTACTAGAAACAATTTTTCTGACTGACCAAATTTAATCATTCATAAATCTTAAGTTAATATGATGACACATGTGATAAAGTACATAATACATATTGTTGATTTGAATTTTAATAATAAATTATGTTGCATTAGTAATCTATAGTTAGTCACGTTACATTTTGTACTTAAAATATAAAATAGTCCTTATACAATACAAAAAATAAGGAGGTGTGATATGATTACCAATGAGACAACTTTCCATTCGATTTCTACAAATGCCGTTTAAAAATGTCTATGTACATGTAGTCATAGTTTATTTCTTTCAATTAAGCATTTAAAGACAATAATGGCAGAACATTCAGTATAATAAATTAAATAACACATAGCTGAGAGGCTGATAGAGCCGATTGTTACTCAGTCCTAGATAAAATGTGTTCTCGGGTACTAATCTTCTCTATTATCTTATCAGCTATGCATTATGTATATAAATTTCTCATAGACAAAAGATTAATGTCATCTGACAGGATGAGCGAATATGATCTCGAGGGATTACTCCGTTTTGTGGTGCTCCTGTTATTATATTTATCAAATCATAATTAAACCAACTAGCTAGTTGATGCTAAACAGTTATGTTCCTAGAAGCTAAAACTGCATTTAAAGAAATCTGAAATGGAATTCTAATGCAGTTGGGCTGGAAATTTCCTTTACTAAAATTGTCTTTCCTTTGTTCTTTAATGTAAGGAATACCAAATGTACTAAATATGCAGTTTCTGTTAAAACATACTAGTTTTGCGGTACTTTTTTAAAGCTATTGAAAAGAAAAATCAATTTCTGTATAAACACACTAGTTTTTTTTAAACTTTTCAAACCATACGCACGACACTCAAGTTTTAGTATGAAAATGCCAGTTTGGGAATAATTTCAAATATACACATGAAAAGCCAGGCGAATCATTCATTGCTATATTGAACTAGGCTCAAGGGTATTAGGATTAAATTAAGATAATGAATACAAATGTATGTCTATCATAAAGCAAGGATTGAACACTTTGAGAGAAATAATAAAAATTAGAATGAAATTCAAAACAGTGTGGCTGTGGCCATTGATTGACACATTAAATTCATCCATTGACTGGGACAATTTAGGTGAACGTTTGTATGTAACGACCACTGCTCACTATGTACTTTTTAAAGACACTTAAACTATGGGGTCACCAAAGGTTCTCAACACCTCAATAAAGTAATTCGAAAAAATTAATCAGAAATAACACGATGTTTTGATTTATTTCAATTATATAAATCAAAACATACAGGTTATTCCTGATTATTTTTTCGAATTATTTTATAATTAAAGGCGTTAAGAAACCTTTGGTGACCCCACAGTTTAAATGTCTATCGTAGGTACGTCGTGAACAGTGTTCGTTACAGACAAACGTTCACGTAAATTGTCCCAGTCAATTGATGAATTTAATGTGTCAATCAATGGCCACAGCCACACTGTTTTGAATTTCATTCTTTAAGTCAAGTTGTCTACTGTTTCCTCGTTACAACAAAATGACTACTTTTTGCTTTCCTGTAACATGAATATATTGGTTAAACGAAAACTAAAGTACTCGGTGTCTTCCTGGCAGTGGATACAAAAGACACATATGGTATAATAAATAAAGTACTACATATAATATACACTATGGATATGTAATGAATAATAGACAGGTGTAAATGTCCAAGGCCACAATTATATGAACTGAAATAGGAATTAATTTCCATGAACTTATATAGAAATCCATAATTGTATTGTTAGATTGTTTAACCAGGCCTGAATAAAACTTTTACTCAATTTGTTTTGATAAAATATTGGGATAAAATAGTATTGTAATAGGGGACGAAAAAATTATGTTTTGAATATGAATTATGAGTTATCAAGGGTATCAGTTTTTACAGTTTGGCTGTTAATGGTGTAATCTTTTTTATGTTTCACGTTTCCCAAACTAATGATGACGATCCTACTTCTCAGAAACGTGTGAAATGCACGAAATGCGATTTTTTTATTAAATTACAATCACCGAGTTGAACTAGCTGCTGTCGTTCCCTGAGGGTATCAGGCTCGGGCAGTCATGATAAAAATAGCCCATTCTCATTGACAATTTATAGTTAATAGAATCATATTAAAAACAGTGTGGCTGTGGCCATTGACTGACGACCTACATTATCCCATTGACTGGGACAGTTTATGTGAACGTTTGTCTGTAACGACCACTGCTCACTACTTACTTATAATAGAATTTAAACTGTGGGTCCAAAGATTCTAAACGCCTTTAATAATAGAATAATTCGAAAAATTAATCAAGAATAACCTTAATGTTTTGATTTATATTATTGATATAAATAAAAACATCGTATTATTCCTGATTAGTTTTTCGAATTACTTTATTTAGGTGTTGGCTACCTTTGGTGACCCCACAGTTTCAGTGTCTTTAACAAGTACATAGTGAGCAGTGGTCGACACAGACAAACGTTCACATAATATGTCCCAGTCAATGGGATAATTTAGGTCGTCAATCAATGGCCACAGCCACACTGTTTTGAATATGATTCTAAATCAATTAGTATAGTGTTCCAAATAAAATCTGGGGAATGAATACCGCAAACGATAGTATCTGTTCTTTTCAAACCATTTGTTGGTTGAATGTTGTTACTGCCTGTTGTTGTTGTTCGAATACAAATGTTTTTTGTGTACTGCTTTTAAAAACCATATTACGGATTGCATGCACTTATCTAACATTTTGTATTGTATTTTAAAAAACAAACAAAGGACATGTCTCACTACTCATTAAATATTACATGCATTTTATGTCACATAGTTAAACCGTTTTTATCCGATCAAAACTCTTATAGTTAGTTAAATAATCATTTTAAAAAACCTGTAACAGTTGCTAGACAAATATATTATTGACTGGCGAAATTTATTAATAAGCATATGGCTTTTCAAAATTCTTATGTTTGTATGATGACAGAGGTGATAAAGTAAATAATATAAATATTGATGATTTTTATTTTGATTATCAAATCTGTTGCATTTGTAATCCATATTTTGTGACGTTACATTTTGTACTTAAATTATAAAACAATAATCCGTATGCATATAAAAATAAGGAGATGTGGTATGATTGCCGATGAGAGATCTATCCAGCATAGTTCAAATGATGTTTTAATTTGTTACGTACTTAAAGTCATTGTTAATTAATTTCAATTCAGAATTCAGAATTAAAAGTTAATAATGGCAGAACATTCAGTATAATGAATTGAATAACATATAGCTGAAAGGGTGATAGAGCAAATTGTTACTACTATCTACAATGTTTTCTCGGGGTAAAAATCTGCTCCATTACCCTCTCAGCTAAGCATTATTTATATAAAGTTCTTATAGTTAAAGGTAAATGTCATCAATGTCACCAAACGGACGATTTTTGGGGGATTTTTCAGCTGTGTGGGAGTCCTGTTGTTTTTGTTGTTGTTTTTGAATTTTCAAATCAACATTAAACCAACTGTTTGAGGATATACAATAATGTGCCTAGTAGTCATACATGCATTTAAAGAAGGATAACTCTGAACTATTGAATGGAATTATAATGCAGTTGTACTGGAATATTCCTTTACTAAAATCATGTTTCCTTTTTTCTTAAAAAAAAAAGAGGAATAACAAATGTACAAATTAAGGAGTTTCTGATAAAAAGAGCTAGTTTTCGAACTATTCACATAAAAAAACTTTCTGTATAAACATGAAAACTTTTCAAACTATACACATGCACTTTTTAAGTTTCTGTTTTAACATGTCAATTTGGGGGATAACTTCATACAATACACATGAAAACTTTGTAAAAGCATTGGTAGTTTTTTTTAAAAGAACTCTTCAACCATTTACCATGAAAACTCAGTTTCTGTATAAATATTCCATTTTTTTAAGGAAAATTCTTTAACTACCTACATGACTACTCAGTTTATGTATTAAGTAAACATGCTAGTTCTTTGGGAAAAACTTTTCAAATTATACACAAAACAACTCATTGTCTATATGAACATCCTGGTTTTGGCGGAAAGCTCTTCTAACTGTACACAAGAAAACTCAGTTTCTGAGTAAAAATGCTTGTTTTTGGAATAGTATGCACATAATTCTACTATATTAAACATTCTAGTTTTTTTTTAATTATTCAAGAGCAAATTAGTAATAGTATTTGACTTGGAACATCCACATTGTGTGAAACGATGCACGCTTAATAATTTTTCAAACTTGCATTTCATCATCAAATATCTAACACCATCTGACTGCATATTGTTCTTCCTCTTGGCTGCAGATTTAAGGAACAAGTCCAAGATAAGCAAAAAGAATGTAAATTAGAAATTTTTTATAGACTATATTTTTTTTTGGTTTAGCCACGTTAATCACAAGCACTATCAAATCAAAGTTGCTGTCTCACTTATATACACCACACATGTTCTTTTATTCGTATGTAAATTCTTGGAATCTTTTTGCTGGTTAAAAACATTTCATTATGATCAAGAATTTGTTTATCATCATATCGCTATAATCGCTTTTTTGTTTCGTGGTGGCGTGCCTGCCTCGATTGTGGGAGATTTCAAACCAAATACTTGAACATTGGTTCGTGCTGCTTCTCTGCTAACCATACAACATTTAGGATTGAGACCGAGACCAGATACTGGTCGTTTCGGAGTCAAGGTTATTGGACATGTCTTGTTAACTAGCATGATGAAAATCTGACTCAAATTCCGGTCAGGTAAAAATAAGGATTCATATTTATATCAACTCGACACGTTCTTGTCCTAAATATGTATTTATTAAAAAGAAGGACCGATACACATTAAAGAGGATCAAGTTATTTCTGTAGTATGTTTGTCTTTCGTTAATATGTTTAAACTAGAGGCTCTAAAGAGCCTGTGTCGCTCACCTTGGTATGTGCATATTAAACAAAGGACACAGATGGATTCATGACAAAATTGTGTTTTGGTGATGGTGATGTGTTTGTATATATTACTTTACTGAACACTCTTGCTGTTAACAATATATCTGTCTATAATGCACTTTGCCCAGTAGAGAGAAAAACAAAATTTATGAAAATGGTTAAAATTGACTATAAAGGACAATTGCTCCTTAAGGGGTCAATTGACCATTTTGCTCATGTTGCCTTATTTGTAGATCTTACTTTGCTGAACATTTTTGCTGCTCACAGTTTATCTCTATCTATAATAATATTCAAGATTATAACTAAAAACGGCAAAATTTTCTTAAAATTACCAATTCAGGGGCAGCAACCCATCAACTGGTTGTCCGATTCATCTGAAAATTTCACGGCAGATAGATGTTGACTTGATAATCAATGTCAGATTTGCTCTAAATGCTTTGATTTCAGAGTTATAAGCCAAAATCTACATTTTACCCGTATGTTCTATTTTTAGCCATGGAGGCCATCTTGGTTGGCTGGCCGGGTCATCGGACAAATTTTTTGATCTAGATACCCCAATGATGATTATGGCCAAGTTTGGTTAAATTTGGCCCAGTAGTTTTAGAGGAGAATGAATGAATATGAATACTTTATTCTCTTAAAACAATTGTTACAGAGAACATATACATATTAACAATATACAAACTTATATAGCATGTGTGAATTACATATACATATATAAAGTGATACTAAGAAGTTCTAACCTGGAGGAACGACCTTCTCTTGGACGTTCTTAATAAATTTACATAGTTTTTCTAATACAATTACATTGTTGGAAGCAAATAGCTGTTCAAACTTATAAATGTTAACATTTTCGTGACAAAAAGGGGGAAGCAGATTTATTCTTTCATTGATAAAGTAGCTACATGTCATAATATAGTGGTATTCATCACCGATATCCATGGAGTTACATAGAGAGCACAATATTTCGCTTCTTGGCAAATTGCGCCATCTCCCGGTCTCGACTGGTAATCGGTGACTACCACATCTAAATTTACAAAGGATGTAAAATTGAGAATGGAAATGGGGAATGTGTCAAAGAGACAACAACCCGACCAAATAAAAAACAACAGCAGAGGGTCACCAACAGGTCTTCAATGTAGCGAGAAATTCCCGCACCCGGAGGCGTCCCTCAGCTGGCCCCTAAACAAATATATACTAGTCCAGTGATAATGAACGCCATACTTATTTCCAAATTGTACACAAGAAACTAAAATTAAAATAATACAAGACTAACAAAGGCCAGAGGCTCCTGACTTGGGACAGGCGCAAAAATGCGGCGGGGTTAAACATGTTTGTGAGATCTCAACCCTCCCCCTATACCTCTAACCAATGTAGTAAAGTAAACGCATAACAATACGCACATTAAAATTCAGTTCAAGAGAAATCCGAGTCTGATGTCAGAAGATGTAACCAAAGAAAATAAACAAAATGACAATAATACATAAATAATAACAGACTACTAACAGTTAACTGACATGCCAGCTCCAGACTTCAATTAAACTGACTGAAAGATTATGATTTCATCATATGAACATCAGGCACAATCCTTCCCGTTGTATCATACCATCATAACATATATGAGAAGAACATAACCCGTGCCATGCCAACAACTGTTGTACATATAATAGGGTGATAACTCTGAGATATATTTTTCAAAACAAAAATGAGTTTTAAATAATCTATAGCACAATGCCTTAGGAAACTTGAACATTTCTGAATACCAAAATTGTATAAATTGATCCTTAAGTTTCTGTTCAATACACTTTGAAATCCATAATGACGAAAAAACAGTTTGGTTTTGCCAAACATTTGACATACCACAATCATCTAAAATATTCTTTATAAACTTTAACCACTTAGATTCATAACCATAATCTGTGTAGTAAACATGTAACAATTTATATAATAAGGATGAAAAGGAGAAGATTTTTGTAAAAGTTAACAGACGACGCCTGACGACGACGACGACGGACGACGGACGCCAAGTGATGAGAAAAGCTCACTTGGTCCTTTGGGCCAGGTGAGCTAAAAAGGTATCATAACAAAAACACCGCATCCCACCTTAAATCTAAACTTTTCAATTGAAATTTAAGATTCATCCGAGTACTCGAGTACTCGCGAGTATCATGACCACGTATCCGAGTATTAAATTGCAGATCTTTTGACATCCCTAATTTATTTGCCAAGGTACATCAAACATTCATCCATCCATTCATCATTTAATGCTGATTGAATGCTATTGACATTTGAATAGTCTTTTCTTTTAAGCTCAAGTGAAAATTATGATTAATAATATTAGTTGGCATTAATGTTTCACTATTTGAAAAAGTGCCAATAGATATAAGAAGATGTGGTATGAGTGCCAATGAGACAACTCTCCACCCAAGTCAAAATTTGTAAAAGTAAACCATTATAGGAAAAAGAACGGCGATCAATACGGAGCCTTCTGCTTCACCGAGTAGCAAGATATAATGGGCCATAAAAATTACTAGAGTGAAACCATTCAAACAGGAAAACCATCGGTATATATATCAATATAAAAAAACGAGAAATCTGTAAATAAAAGCTTACTTTTGTCTTGTACACTTTTAAGGTTTATTACCTTCGGTACCTCTCTTCTCCATCATCAAATCAATGGATATTAAATATTTAAGTTTATATAATAGATCATCATAAAACTAATCATATTGATTCATTATACAACGATAAACTATACATTAAGTATTGTGATGTAATGAAATATTTTGTCTGGTAAATGAAAAAAAATACACTTCATGAACTTGGTGCGTCAAAATTGTCCTCTTCAAATTCGCTCAAATCCGAAAATTTAATACCAAGGATGTATAAGTACCTAACCATGTGAAGAGCTACATTGTATATGATCAAAAGAGAAGATATTTTCAATATATTCAACTCGCTAAACGCAACGAGAACTTTTACTATATATTATGACTGGTGTGAAATTTAACTAATTTAAACCTTCTTGTACGGTGGTTTTTTATATATATTTTATCCAATGAATTGAAATTATTTATGTAGAAACCACGTTCCACCCTATCTATCACCGATATAAATGAATCCGGACGTTAAAGCATTCGAGTAGAACACACATGTAGTAAACAACCAAGGTCAAGTACAAGACAATCTATACTTTTAAGGTAAGCTAAATAATTATTTATCGAATTATCGATATAGTCAGTAGTTAGCGAACTTATTTATTGCTTTGTTTGATTTTTTTGGTTTAAAATTGTTGCAGCTTTTGTAAGATTTTGCTTGAAGATATTCTGTAATGCTTTACATACAATATGTTGAGTTATATTCCTGAAACGCATAACCTTGCCATCGTCTAGAATGTACTCATAATGTCTTAACTAAATTTAAATTTTATAAAAAAAATATTTCATATATCTAGAAAGTTCATTACTTTGTCTTGTAAACTAATATAGATTTTTTGGTGTTAATAATATCCAGCAACGGGGTTTATACTTTATGTTATCTATTTGCTTCTTTATGGTTCGGTGCGCGTGAAGTGCGTTGAATAGCGAACATTATTATGTAATTATAGACTCTTTTTTTTTTATGTAATAGACTCTTTTTAAACTACACTCAACTTCACAGCGAATGTTTTCGATTTACTAGCAGGAATCAATATATATTCAAATGACGTGGATTTTAGCAATTATAAGTATAATAACGTTTAATACAAAATTTATTAGAAAAGGGAATTTATATGTTTTTATTCAAATTACATTTAACAATTTTCAAAGGATACACATTATATTTTACAAAAATTGACAGTTTTATTAACATACATCCATTAAATTTTAAGGCATTCGAGGGACATACATTTGATCAAATGTAAGCATGTAAGGAAGGCCTCTGAGAAAATACATTTGTTTAATTTGAATATATAACATACCAAAAAGTTATTATAGATATGTTAATAATGTTCCTTTTTTTCTAGTAGTTTTTGCCTGTGAAGTTCTGAAATAAAAAAATACGACTTATCATTATGAGAAAAAATTCACAACTAAAAACTATTCATACAAATTAAATCAATAACTAGTATATATCCATATTTTATGCAGTGAGATTATCTGGAAAACTGTAATGATATTTGTTTGTTTTGTTTTCTTTGCCGTATATAGCCGAGTGGTATTAACCTTTTGTTTTATACTATAGCAGGAGATCGATTAATGTTTCCTTTATTGTGCTGATGCAGCATAAAGCATACACTTGATATCCATCTTAAGTATTAAACAGTTTGTAAATATCACTCAGCATCTGCTGTTCTAAAATACGAGATAGGGATGTGTGCATTTTATATTTCTATTCGGTAGGAATAAAGAAAGACAACTCTATAACAAACATTGGACATTTATAATGTTATAAATACGGAGTTTTATTATTTCGATAGTGAATTGGACGTTTCATCTATTCCTAAACTAGTCTAAACATTGGATTTGAAATTTAATATCAGCTATTCACGTAAGAGATTTCAGAAATATGAAGCAGAATAGTACATGTACATAGCTATTTACTGTAGTTTTCAATTAACCTACTTTTTTTCAGTCTTTTCACTAAACAAGAAACTGTACATTTTTTTTTTACCGGGGACAATACTTATTTACTTATCTTACTGTCTTATCAACTGTTACTTATATATATACTAACGAACTTAGAAAACATCGAGAATGTAGACTACGATTAAATACGATTTCTTTTTTAAATTGCTTTTGTGTCGTAATAGAAAATTATATTTTCAATCTTATAACGTTATCTATTCATTTTAATTTAACAAAAACTGAAAATGAAGGGAATATTGAAGTTTACAAGTTCAATTACATGAAGATGATTAGCGATATATTTAATAGGATGAACCGCGCCAAACATTCCCTGTTCATGATATTTGTATGCATACTTGATTCGATATTTATAATGCATAAAAAAGTATTCCATGTTGAGAAATGCCCTCTTTCACTAGCATGTCGTATAAATATAATGAGAGAAAATAAAGTCAAAATATAGTCGATCGGTCTAATTAAAAACAATATATAAAATAAGACCAACTGATCGTTTTAAAACCGGATTAAAATAACGGAAAATTGAGTTTTAATGTGATTAAAAAATGTTTTATTTCTCGTACATGTATCTTCTATTAAATGTAAAGCATATAGGATAGGTTAAGCTTTAACTTCAACTTCCCTTTTAAATGTTAAGATTAAAAAGAAAAAAATGTAAAGTTAACTGTAAGTTTTATATTTAATCTTATTCAAACAATTACAAATTATATATGCAATAGACAATTCAAGCTCTAGTCTCAGATAGGAATATACAGAATAGTATTATACCAAACATTAAAATGTACCCAACATCATTGCGTCGTTTACAAAGGTGGGAAAACAGCGGTAATTTTCACCTTTTCTTGATTCTTTATCATAACATTTTACAGCTTTTGTTGCCTATCAAGTTGTCAAGAATTTAAAAGGAAGGGAAGAAAAAATATATTTTGTCGTAAATTAACACAAATGAGAATGTTGACTATTTCAATTCTATGAAGTGATAATCGATTTACTAACTTGATGGGATGAACCGCAACCAAATACCCCTATCTATGATATTTGTATGAACACTTAATTTCGATATATGAGATGCATAAATAAGTATCATATGTTGAGGAGTTCCTCTCTCACTAGCATGTCGCATAAAACACAATAAAAGAACTGTCGTCTTGCCTTTACGTGGTTAGACCACCAATGCACACACTCCATTCAAAACATAATAGAATCCCTTCCCTGACATAAATCGTGCTTTTGGTGCCATTGTTTACTTCAAATAACCAACATATTTGCAGAAATCGGAAACTTTTAGTGAAAGAGAAATATATTAAGACCTTTTGAGCCAACATTTACTGGTCAATGAGCTTGCTTTTAAAATTGAGTTTTATTGCACTCCATAATGTATACTATCGACATAATATTTACATTTATGTTCACTTTTTTATACATTTATATATACATATAACGTTTTATGTGCATAAGTTTCGGATATGTTCCTAATATCGTAATTACAATCCCGTTTCCATTTCAGAAATGTGACCGAATTAGGCTTTTTACCGGATATCTACAAACATATGAGCACCATGACGGGTGTCACATGTGAAGAAGGGTCTGTTTGCCCTCCAGGTGCACCTGAGATCACCCCCCCCCCCCTTTCCTCCGTTTTATGCGCGTTAGTGTTGCTTAGTCTTTAGTTTTTCTATGTTGTGTTCTGTGTTCTATTGTTTGTCTCTTTTTCTTTTTTAGCCATAGCGTTGTCAATTTAATTTACGACTTATGAGTTTGAATGTCACTCGGGTCTTTCGCCCCTCTTTCGAGAATATCATTCAAATAAATCTCTACGAAGCACCTATTCTATCTAACAAAAACAAAACAAAACAAAAGGACACAGTATCACACATTCAGTATTCAATGAATCGACGCATGTGTTATACATTTATCTAAAAAAAATCTAAATGAAAGTCAAATTCCAAAAAAGTTTAGCCTTGAAAAGAAAACCTTATAAATACAACAGAAGTTACAAAATAAATATGACAAAGGAATAGAAGCCAAAATTGTTTGAATATTTGCCCGAGAGAGAAGTAATAATATATTACCTGACAATCAGATGACCGGTATAAATTATCACTGTATGCAAGATAAATCTGGGGCGACTAGTAACCTTTTACATAGGGCGTACATTGATGGAGGATGGTATTGGTATCCCATTTCATGGAGAGACAGGTTCTTATAAAGAAGCTTCAAGCTTGAGCTAGGAGAGTTCGACGAATAATGAACACTGAGTAACCGCGAAGAACCGTATTTGTAAATAATGATGTGGCCGCTGAAAGATTTGATTAGGCTATTTTTTGTCTTTTGAAGTCAAAAATAAAAATTGTTATAAATCTATAATACAATATCCTTAATAAGATGTGCTTAAGACATTAGTCTTGGAAATATCAGTGTTTTTTGTTCTATAATTATGTCTTGCATATTAGCTTTATGGCTCGAAACTCTTGCGTTTAAAGAAATCTGCTTAAAATTTTCAACATAGACTCATTTGGAGACCTGCGTGATTTTTATTTTGTTATGAGGCGTTATCAAAAAAAAAATATTTTGATACAAAATGTTTTCTTCAACGATTTGTATATATATCAAAAATTGTTTACTATAAGGAGGGGCGTAAACGGGGGGTATAACCTTTTACCACCCTCTATAAGGCATAAGGTCATATCTATTTTGTCCAAAAACACGTTAAAATGGCCATTTTAAGTCAAATATGTCAATTTTGACATGTTTATTGCATCGTAGAGACATCAAACATTACTTTTCAGCATTAAAGTAGCCAGGTCATCTGAACCGGTTCATTTATCAAAGAAATTAACAAATTAACATAGCTGTGAAAGACTTGGTTCTTTTCTTCTTTTTTTTTTTAATATTTGTAATATAGGCACCAATTATCACTCTTAGCATAATTTCCTTTACCGTCTTTTACATACAATTCCTTAATTCTGAATACATGTATATGATATAAAATATTTTGTGTGAGGGTAAACACTCGCTCCCCTCCCCTTTTCATTCTTTCCCGTTTCATATTTATTTTATATCATGTATTTCATATGTAGCATTTTTGTGCTGCAAGTCAACAACCATCATGCAATCCGTCTCAGCTTGAAGTAATTATATAGATTCCTCAAACTGTTGTTACTCCGTACTCCCTGTTATATAGAAATTCAATGGCAATTAAATTTTCATTGACTGGGTATAACCAATTACAGTTGTAAAGGACGACCATGACCTAGCACATATATTTATTTAAATACTGTATTGTACATTTTAAGTCTTCAATATATTTTGTGTCGACATAACATATCATAATTAAAACATTACGTTTATAGTGTATGAAAATTAAAATCATTGAATATTGTTTTGAAAATTTAGTCAGGATAACTGGCGCACGGAAATATTTTTTTAATCTCGTAAATTGCAATTGTAACTTTGGTGAATTTCGTTTAAATATTGTACATGCATATATGTATTTAAATAAATAAGGTAAGCTTAACATACTTAAGCAATGTTGTTTTCACATATAATATTTATAAATCTTTTTAAACTTAAAAGTCAGGGATGACATGATCCGGAAATAATATACATTTGTGTTTTATTTAATTTGTGCCAATTCAGTTCAAACCTTTGACAACATAGCATATATTTTACTTGCAGCACCCGGAGTCAATGCACGATACAAAGTACTTACGAAGTGAATAAGTACAAAGTCAGTAAGTACTGCAGACGTGATCGCTATTGGATAGGACTGTAAGATAAATGGCATGTTACAGAAAATTCCGCGGGTTATGTACTGTGTGGTGTTCTGTTGAAATACTATTATTCTCTGGAATTATTTACGGATGGAGTTCTCTCGTATTTATATTTACAAACGAAGGATTTTATGCAGATCTCTGTAAGAAAAATCAATTGATAACTGATGTTGAAATTAACTTCACGCATGGAGAGAATGTATCAGGTATTTATAGTGGTGATCATAGAAACAATATAACATTCTTTGATTCTAATGATGAAGAATATAAAGACTGCACAGAACAAGAGAGTCGACTTGGACTCTTTTTTTCCATTGGTGTTGGTTTTACATGGGCAGGAATGGCCATTCTCGGACCTATGACAAAGGCACTTGGAACACGTATTACCCGGATTGTTATTTTGTAAGATATGTTGGTTAAGGTGTTATTAAGTCTTTTTTTTTTCTTTTTTAAGTTATAAGCTTTATACATGATATTTAAATTCTTGCCTTTTCGTACAAATGTGGAAACCTTTATTCGTTCATGAATATATAGAAACTTATTAAGCTCGCCATACGCTACCTTTGATACATGACAACGATAAATGTATTCCTTTAATGATTGTATCTTCCTTAATCATGAACTATCTAATTTCTTCAACAAAAAAATGAACATAAATATTATAGAAGTTTTTTTTTATTACCTCCCTTTTAAACACAAACGATAGATCTTTGAATGATAAAAGAATGTAAAGCAAAAGATTCATGTCATGGCCATGCAGGGCATTTAAAAACATACTATTGAAAATTGCTGATTCCAAAAAAAAAAAGTTGATAGGAAAGCTGTCCTAGTTATCGACCAGTTTTACTATAATATAGATTCATGTGTTTTGTAGATTGGTATACGAAATTGGACTCTTTTGTCTTGCGTTTACAACAACAGGTAGTTCCATATTTTTATCTTTTGAACATTTTTCCTCTGTTTTTTTTTTTTTCTTAGCCATAAACCTTTTTTTATCACGCATATTTCAGATATTTTCCATGCAATTAGATGTGTGTACTTTTATCAACAGTAGACACTGATATTGGACAGGGAAGCCGTCTCATACCTTACTGCATTACAGTACCGTCAAAAAACATTTTACGAACATTATACCAATTAAAAACTAGTGCAACTTTATTAAAATAAAGGATCTATGTAGAAGGAGGTTTCAGTAAGATGATATTGGGTTAGGATTACAATATATATATATGTATACGTCAAAATAGTATATTTGAATTATTGGTGA
Source organism: Mytilus galloprovincialis (assembly GCA_037788925.1). Classification (NCBI taxonomy): domain Eukaryota; kingdom Metazoa; phylum Mollusca; class Bivalvia; order Mytilida; family Mytilidae; genus Mytilus; species Mytilus galloprovincialis. The sequence goes on from CM075330.1 coordinate 114,845,014, forward strand.
AATACAGACTATACTGTTTACCGTTGATCTCTATTTTCGAAAAAATAAGTTTACTTAAGCTTAATACTTTGGTCGTTGAATGCGACCTCGTTTTTCTGATGTAGGTTTAGTACTAAATTAATGTACATATACGAGTATATATAGTATGTACACAAAAATGAACAGACATATAATATTTCAGAGGTGTATTTGAGAATAGTACTTGCTGTCTGACAGTAAAATTTCCCAGGTCATCGATAGGTGAGAATATTATTTGTTCTCAAGAAAAGTATTTTTCGAAAGTTCACCTTCATACATAATTATCTAATCACACCGAATGTTTTAATCAAATGTATTATACATAAAACTGTGGAAATAAAACGTTCAACTTTTAGATGTAATTAGGAACTGTGTTACTTTTAGTGGGTTAATGTGCATACATATATACTTGTACATGTAGTCTCTTATCAAGGTCATTACGTATTTTGTAGAATGTTGCATGCTCCTGAATAATGCAATCTCCGGTCGTACCAACAGTTAATTCACGACTAAGTACAGACGCACTCAAACTTTGTATGTCATTGACTTTAAAATGCAGATATAGAAAGACCAAATGGTTCTGGCGGGGGAAAATTTACTCGCGAGGGTATTTTATTTAATACCAGGGCATATAGGTACAAATGTAATTGGAGGAAGCTTCACTCAAAATCGTGAAATAACCATGCATATGTGTGCATAACGAAAAAAGAAAAAAAAAGAAAACCCCGTTAACACAAGTTTAAGCAAAATACACTTGCTATTAAACAACTAAAATTTTTGATATAAATAAAATATTATTACATTTTTTATTTCAGAAACATCCTGGTTAATATGTCCAGGTCTTTGTTGTATCGGAGTTGCTGGTCTTGCACACTTTGCTAGTAATATCCAAGTGAGTTGTACTGTTAATTATTTAAATTGAGAATGGAAATGGGGAATATATGTCAAAGAGACAACAACGCGACCAAAGAGCACATAACAGCCGAAGGCCACCACTGAGTCTTCAACGCAGCGAGAAAATCCTGCAATCTGATGTGGGCATCAGCTTGCCCTAAAATAAAAATGTGTACTACCTCAGTGAAAATGGACGTCATACTAAACTCCCAAACATATAAATGAATAAATATTAAAAAAAACATACAAGACTAACAAAGACTAGGCTCCGGCTGACTTAATACAGGCGCAAAAATGCGGCGGGGATAAACATGTTTTGGTAGGTCTTAAGATTGGTTTATACTGTACATTGTATATCTAAGAATTTAAGTTGTGATTTTATTTATTTGTCTTTATGTTGAAATTAAAATTTAACTTCAATTTAGATTAGATGTTTTTCTGTCGATTGTGAAGGAAGAAAGACTACATTTGTACACAAAGCACAATCGAAATTTTTAAATCATTGTACTGAAAGTTGTCAGTTTTAAGTTTGCTTTTTCGTTTTCTTTTATTATTCAATTATTTTTTTTCGGAATTTGAACCAAAAAAGATTCCAGTTCTCAGCATGATCTTTATTTCTGTTTCCAGGTAGCGAATCTCTTTCAGGGATTCTCGTCAACCATTGTAGCATTATTCTGTGGACTCTTCGACAGTTCGTCAGTTATTTTACAAGTAGTCAAGGTAAATGTACTCACAAACAGATATTATTTGCTTTAAAAATGAGCCCAACCAAACTGAAAAATGTACCGCTGTCAGTATATAGAAACCAAATATTCTTAATGAAAGTTTCTCACTTTATTATTTTTCTGGGAATTATGTTTGGTAATTGTTGTAACTTGTTTTGTCTCACCATCTTATCATGGTTGAAATATTTGTTGGTAGCTTTTGTAGCTGTTATTTTGTATGCTTAGTTCATAGAATTTTTTTATGCCAACATAAACACACAAATCTGGTACCTGCATATTTCAAGGTCGGTAGTCTTTCATTGTTTAGGAGGCCAGACACCCAATTGATTTTTACTATCTCTAGATAAATTTCAAGAATGTGACAGTGTGACTTCTTCTGAAATTCTCTTACAAAATAATATTTTCAAGGTCGATTGTTCTCTGTCGTTAAGCAGCCCGCATATCTAACTGTGAGAATATGACAGTATGTATTTATGTTCTCTTAAATACTATTTCAAAAACATCATGTCTTTGGAAGTATATGGATCAACAAGTAACATTTTATTGTACAGCGAATTGTACAACGGTGTATTATGATGATCGATAAAAAGAGAAGAAGTCAGTTCATCAAAAGTTGTTAGAATTAAAATTAAAACAGTATACTTAAGAACTCGGTAGAACTGTTTTAAATGAACATAAATAATTTAAGTTGTTTCAACTTCGCTAGATCCACTACGTTGGTTCCAAAATTAGGGCGGTGATAATATACATAAGTTATAGACAGTTACAATTTATCGACATAGGGACTGATCCTTCATCTTGTTTGGGTTTTTCTCCTTCATTCTATTCAATTTATTTGCTTATTTAATACAAAAAACCAAAAAAAGAAGAAAAAAATACTGTGTGTACAAATGCCCCTTAAAATACTACCGATCATATACATTAATTAAAGAATATGAGGCTTAGATAGATTTAAACATGATACAATATTAGTAATGCTAAGACCATATTTTTGTCGTAATAGAAATAATGATTTAAAAATTGAGGTAATACTATGCCAAACTGTTCTACCTTTTGGTTAATTGATACGTAAACATAACGAGTATATATTTACAATGCGTTTTCGTACAGAAAGGTTTGTCCTTCAATTAGCAACCATACTACATGTCGACCTGCGTTAGAAAATAAAGTACATGTGAATTTTTGTATAACTAAAGTATATATATTAAAGTTGTTTGTTACGCCAATTTAGATGCGGCCTTCAGTAATTTCAGAATATTTCTCACGACACTTTTCATTTTGATAAAATTATGTAGGTGTCACCAGTTTGATGAATGTGTAATGGTTAGCAATTTCTCTATAGCATTACCTTGACAGAGTTGGTTTGTCATGTTGTTTGGAAGCCGTAGAAGTAACACTTTGCTTGGTGCGAATGCTGTCATATTATCATTAAACCCCTGCAGAATTGCCTATATTGTGCAAAAGAGACCGTATCAATTGCCTTACATGACGTAATTCATAACTATTCCTAATTTGAACCTTTTTTTTTTTTTTTTTTTTTTTTTTTTTTTTTTTTTTTTTTTTTTTTTGCTTTAGACTGAACAAACAACGCCAATAAAACATGATGTCATGTATATTCTGTAATCATATTTAAACTAAATTTCTTTCTAAAATTCGATAAATGTCATCTCATAGTTTATTTTAAGTTTTTCCATGATTCTTTTTAAGACGAGGTTACTTATGTGTACCAATCCAATTTTTTTATTTTAGTCTGTATGTTAATCAAACGTTGTCATGTTTGCATTCCAACTACACGTTGCAATGTTATTTTGCAAACATCTAGTTGCGCTTTGTGGTTTTTCGAATGGGAGGTAGCATTGTTTTAGTGACATCATAGAGCAAATAACGACAGCTTTCGATTTATTCGAAGCCTTTTCTAGTCTTTCATTTGTTCATATTACTCTGTGTCTGTATTAGTCTTCATTGTCCAGTTGCACCATTTGAATATATATCAACGAATATTTATGCGGTTTATGATTCTATACATATTTATATAGACATAAGAAGATGTGGTATCTATCAGTTCCAATGAGACAACTCTCCATCCAAGTTACAATTTGTAAAAAGTAAATTATTATAGGTCAAAGTACGGTCACTAACACGGAGCCTTGACTCACACCGAACAGCAAGCTATAAAGGGCTCCCAAAATGACTAGTGTAAAACCATTCAAACTGGAAAACCAACGGTCTAATCTATATAAAAAACGAGTTATGTCTTGTCTGTTGTAAAGTAGTTTAATTTGTGAAAAAGCAACCTTAACAACAATGAATTCATTTTGTTTTCTTTTATATTCTGTCACAGAGGCCTCATATGGTTCAAATCTGAAAATATAAATGCTCTTATCAGAAATAAATATAATGACTAATACTGAATCTATATTCAAATTTTTTCTTTTTTGCTATAACATTATAATACACTTAAAATTTTCTTACGGAAAGAAGGCTTGGTTTGATTTAAAGTTTTGGTAATTTTAGTAATGATTATACCATATTTTGGCCTTTGTTGTTTTATTATTAAGTAATAGAAATATTAATCTAATAAGTGAGGTAATATACCCTGCTAAACTGTTCCAGTTATTGGATATGAAAACAGAATGTATTATATTTCTAAAGTTCTATTATTTATTTAGTCTATAGTCCGCTGTCACAGTCGATTACTAATGCTTATACATGTCGATATGCAAAGACAAAATACGTGTGGATGGTTTGTAAAAGTTTATAATCAAGTTGTTTGTTACACCATTTAGGATTGACATTAATCAATTTGAAAATGGTTCTCACGACATTTGTCAATTGTTAAAATTAAGTTATGTTCGTGGCGTAACCAGTGAATTAAATCATAACATCATGAAAAATGCAAAGCTATGGATTACTTAGGGCTAAGCAGGATTTGTCTCCCTATTAGAGAGTTTGTCTCTTATAATGTCTTGAAGTCAAAGGAAGGTTGTCTTAGCATAAGGTTTATCATCTCATCTTTTAAACTTTTAAAAATGACGTACTTTATGTAGTCTTAGAAGAGATATCCTTCTTCACACTACATGTATCTCTCTAGATCGATATGTTAATCAATATATAATTCGCCCGTTTAATGCATCCTGGTTTCTATGATGAGTTTATTCATACATCATAAAATATTCGTTCATTGTATGCTCATTTGTTTTTGTTTATATGTCTTGTTTTTGTTAATATGATCAGGGGTCGAAATTAGCGCTGGTCCGGTGGTCCGGGACCAGTAGAATTTGAGTCGGACCAGTATATTTTGTTACCTGGTGGTCCGGCGGACCAGTAGAAATTTGTCGATAAAATCCCTGATTGAATCGCAATTTTGTTTTTTTTTTACAAAACAATTTACCTGCGAAATCAATTACACGGTACTGGACGTACTAAGTATTACAATTGATTAAGTTTTTATTAATATCGAGGTTTGGCGTCCTTCACAACAATACAAAATGTGGAAATTTTTGGAATAAGTCAAATCGACGGACCAAAAAATAAAAAAGAAAGTGACATTCAAATGGAAGATCTGAATAAAGTTTATGAAATTGACAAAAAGAAACGTAAATATCAAAAATCATAGGTAAAAAAAAACGCGAATGGTTTAATTTTATAGTTGATTGCAATGTAACGGATTGTATTATGTATATCATGTGAACAATTCGCAGTGACAGACCTAGATAAGAAATTTGTAACGAGAAATTCAAATTTTAAGTTAGATTCTGTACTTGCTAAAGAACAATAGGGTGTTTTTCCATGTTGTGATGTTACACTTTTGTTTTGGGGTAGGGTGAAGATTGATGCCTATTCAAACTTTTAAACCCGCTACATTTGTTTGCACCTGTCCTCAGACAGGAACTTGATGTTTAGTGGTTGTCTTTTGTTGATCTGATTCATAAGTGTTTCTCGTTTCTCGTTTTATTTTATGGATTAGACACTTGGTTTCCAGTTTGAATGGTTTTACACTAATCATTTTTAGGCCCATTATAGCTTGCTGTTCGTTGTGTGCCAAGGTTTCGTATTGAAGGCCGTTCTTTGAGCTATAATGGTTTACTTTTACAAGTTTGGACTTGGATGGAGAGTTGTCTTTATTGGCACTAATACCACATCTTCTTATATCTATCACGATAATTTCCTAGAAAATGTTTCATGTTTTATTTTTAGATTGCATATGGATTGGGCATTGGACGCAGGGAGTCTTTCCTATTTTTGGCTTGCCTGTATCTTGTAATGATCGGAACGAGCACTTTCTTTATATTACCAAAATGTTACATTACCAACGATGAGAAGCTGGATGAAGTTGAGATATGTGTCACCAGTGACAGCGTCCTTCAGTACACTGAAATACAAAGAACCGATAAACCATGTAAGCCAAAAAGCAAACGCCAATTACATTAACGAATCGCGTACAACGAATAAGATGGCAGTAACATGATAACAAAAGAGTTATCGTTATTGCTAAAATGAGGTTAAAATGAAAACGTATTTAAAACGGAGGTAGAATATACCTAATAGATACTAGAACTCAAACTCACAAGCCGAAAACAAAGTGGCAAATTCTATGAACAAAAAAAGAAAAATGATTAAAAGACAAATTATATTACAAACCATATTATAGAAAAATTCACAGAGGAATTACACAAACCCCACCAAAACCGGGGTTGTACAAACTGAGGTTGAATAATATCTAACTACTCCTACACTTTTGAAGGATAGCTTTATAGGTTAAACCTTCCATTAAGTAAAATCGTTTATTAGTTATGATTCTGTTCTTAACTTTTATATTAGTTATTTCAATTAAATGTATTGACCATCTGTGTTTAATATAATTCTAAAAGATTATTTTTTAACCATACTTATTATAACAATATGAGAGTCGCACTCCAATAATTGACCGTAATTTGTTTATGTTGAAAATATTTAAATGCCTACGCACTTTTAATTGAATAAAATGATCCAGAAATTGTACAACCTTGTGAATAAATCGGTTATTTTTTTCTTGATCAATTTTTGATATATAGAATACAAGTACACAAACTTCCGGAAAGACAAAGTGAACATTACAATTGCCCCCCAAAAAAGGAACACTTTGAGATAGCGAACATCTAGAGAAGTAAAGCTGTACATGTATAATACTTATGTCGCGTGCTTTTTCGAATTCGCGTGCTTAGTTTATACCACAAGAGACATGAGAGACAAAGCAGGCAAATATAAAAAAAAAAAAAGACCTGAATATATTAAACTGAAAAGTTTAAACACAATTGTAACATTCTAAAAGGTAAAAGGAATAACAACTGAGAAACAAATATGTAATGCTTGATATAAATTCACGAATTATTACACCTACAGTTTTTCAAATTTCTTAATGATAATATTAGAACAAATAATAAAATCCAGACCGAGAAGTAAAAAAACATAGCTTATCACATTATATATCTTTTTTTATTGTCAAATGTTTGGGAGACCAAACGACTATCACTGCGTTAGCTACGTGTTTGTATTAGTGAATATGGACTGGTTTATTAATGTATTGACACGATTTTGTATTTCCTCTTCAGCTATTGGAATAAAACCTAGCCCTAAGAAAGGTGTATTGTCTTATATGAAATCTATGACATATATATCACATGTCTGTTGGATGACAATTCACTGTCTGCTTTTCTCTACATTCCTGAATTTACTGTATATCAGAATAGATAAATTAGCCAATGGCGAAGTATCTACAGGTAAGTGGGACACACATTGTTTGACTAAAGCTTAGAAAAAAATATGTGTCACTCTAAAAAAAAGTTGAATTGCATTGGTAAAATCTGATTAAACCATTGTAGTATTAAAGATTCTGTGAAATCTGCTTAATATTTTCTTGCACCTACAAATATCAGTAATGGTCGGTTAAAAACTAAATTTCACGACAAAACTGATGAGAACTTTGTGTTACAAATGACCATAGATATGTTCCAATTATTGAAGTCATAATTCTCTTTCTCAAATAAGACATCGCGCAATGCGATAGTCAGCAAATATTGTGTCATGAGCAACACGACGGACGCAACGTGTGGAACTGGAACTGGTTACCCTTCCGCAGAACCTAGGTACACCCTAGTGTTCGTTTTGCTTAGTACTCTGTGTTATAAATGCGGTTTACTTTCAATGGTTATGTTCCATCGTTGACGGTCATATCTATCGTATGTCCATCAATATCATTTTTATAACAATCTACTGTATAAGTTTGTACTTGCTTGTTTTACAGTTAGTTATTATGTTGGTGTATTTGCCTATACTACCATGGGATCAGGGATAGGGTCAGTAGTTGCTGGTCTCATCTACGACGCTGAACGGAGAAGATATTCAGGTAAGATTGTACATGCGTCTCATTACTTTTGTTACTTTCCGTACAATTTCAAATAGGAATCAAATGTTTGATGTCTCAAACTTCAAGTCACTGCTTATTTTTTTGTGTTCGTAGATCTATATCTTTAGTTTTACTCATTTGTTGTATTCCAGTTTTGTGATATATGTTTGAGCAGAAAAAAGTCAACATTGAAGTAGATAACTACTGGTAAGGTGACACTTATAATTAATAAAGGACTACTGAAGAATATTGAAATCTTATTTGTATAAATTTTATGAGTACAATTAATGGTTCGAAAAATTATAACACTATGTGAAAACTCCAACTTTTCTGTTTTTACCAAATCTATAAAAGACGTTTATGAAGTTGTAAGTTTGTTTCCAAATAATGAAAATGTATTTACTTCAAATGATTTATGTATTCAAATATTTCAATTCCTTATCTCTTATATTTCAGACTTTTCGAAAACTGAGAAGAAATGGAAGCCAGTTGTTATACCGATGACTGCATGTGGAATATTCATAGCAGCCGTATTCAGCTTTTTACTTGTAGAAAATATAAGTTTTTTGTTTCCTAGTTTCGTTTTGTTCACACTATTCCGCAATTTTCTCTTTTCCATTGGAGTAGCATTTGTAAATGAAGCGTGAGTATTTTTATAAGTTTTAACTTTTATTTGAACACAAGCTGTAAATGTACTGCCACTATGTTCCGTCAGTTACTATATTTTGGCGGAACTTTTCAACTAGTTACGTTCCGATGGAACTTTCCAACTAGTTGTTTTATTCCGAGTGCAGTCGAAAGTTCCGGGAAAAAGTAGCTAGTTGAAAAGTCCCGGAACAATGTAGCTAGTTGAATAGTTCTGGCGGAGCAGAACAACTAGTTACATCGTTCTGAATATACCATAGTTCGTCCTTTTTGTAGAAAGAGGGAAAAGAATGAGTATCAGTATATATAAGAGCAAATCATTAATTTACAATAATACCCAATGCACTGAAAGGGGTTTCTTTGGGGACAAATATGAAAAAGGGACATGGAACTTTATTTTTAAGGAAATAATGAAAATGTATTAAAATTTTGATGTACTGAGTTGGAAGAACAAACTCCTCCAGCAAAATTTAAGTTGTATTTCATAGCTCACATAAAACGGAATAAGTTGCATTATCATGCAACTTAAGTATTCATAGTACCCTCAAGAGAGGGGAAAATACCCCCTTCTTCATGCGGGTCTTGGATCAATTCTCCAAATGGAACTTTGTGACTGGTTGATAAGTTCCGTTGGAACTTTTGGACTAGTTTGTTAGTTCCGGTTTTGACTTATTTTCCAACGAGGAACTTTGTGGTTAGTTGACTAGGTCCTTTTGACTTTTGTAATCAGTATCTTGGTTTCCCTTTGAAAGGTTCAGATATAATATGTTGCGCTTTTACTTTGCATCAATTCTCCAAATGGAACTTTCTGGCTGGTTGATAAGTTCCGTTGGAACTTTTGGGCTAGTTTGTTAGTTCCGGTTGTGATTAATTTGGCAAAAAGGAACTTTTTCACTAGTTGATATGTTCTGTTGGAACTTTTCAACTAGTCACTTTGTTCCGGTGGAACTTTTAAACCAGAGCAAGAACAAAGTAACTAGTTAATAAGTTCTGGTTTCGGCTAGTTAGTTCTTTCCACCCGGAACTTTCCAACGACGGAACAAAAGAGAGTTTACATAACCAGCGTGTCAAAAAGTAATATCATATCACTGTGACAACATACCATTGATCTGTTTTGATAGAAAAAATTAAAACAATATATAAAACATACTTTTTTATACTGTTAAGTTCAAAGGCTTTTATATTATTATGATGACGCAGTTTTGTTCAGTTGCATTCCTTTAAAGGCAAAAACAATATGTTATTTTAAACATCATTCACCACTATGACAGAGGTGCGACCAGACTATATTCCATGCTTGATATAAAGTTTGACAAAATCTAAATACGTAACACATATCGTTTAGTGCGAACGTAATTTTTTTATCTTAAGAAACTATAAGTTTGCAAAAGTACGACATGATAAGGACAGCAAAAATGACATTTTTGCACTGATGGGTCAAGTTTTATTTATTCATCCATAGATTTGATTATTGATTGTAAATAAAAATGTAATTGTTTTGCAATCATCTCGTGTCATGATATACATTGTGTAAGCTCTAACCTACATCCTATTATGCATATCGTCAAAAAATGAAGTTGAAATTTCACCATATAGTCATCTTAAAATATGATGTTAAACTTTTGAGCAAATAAAAAAACACGCGACGGCGGTTGAAATGGTATAAAAAAAAAGTCAGAATTATCACACATATCGATATGAATATAAAGACATTTTTGTATTTTCCAGCTTTATAGCTGCCTAAAACATAAAACAAACTTTAAGAATTTAACATGTACGGTCTAAATACTATTAAGTTAGTAAAGGAAAGTCAACTTATTTCAAGATACTGATGAAGATAGTATTATGTCACACTAATACATGGAGATGTTTGGCGTACATCAATTACACAGCAACTCAACAGCATATAAATGAAAAGACAACTTATAGGCCAATATACGGTCTGTAACAATAGACTGTCATTCTTATAATATAATTATATATTGTCGAAATGCGCAACTGGTGCAGGAAAATTGGTACCGTTAATGTTATTATAACAATTTTTTTAAAAGATAAATATATTTCTTAATAAAAAAAAAAAAATTGCTATAAAAACTTAGATTTGCATTTTTTATTTCAGATTTCCTTCCGAATATTTTGGACCTCTGTATGGTTTTATGACTTTTATAAATGGAGTGTTTTCATTAACGCAATATGGATTAGTCAAGTGGGCTGTATCCTCTCAAAGTGGATGTAAACAGGTAAGCTAGAGTTATCTCGCTTTCCATGAATCGGCTATGTGAAAAGTAAAATCACAAAAATACCGAACGCCGAGGAAAATTCAAAACAGAAAGTCCCTAATAAAATGTTAAAAAAGCTCCAACACATGAAACGTATAGATAACAACTGTCATATTCCTGCCTTGGTGCAGGCATTTTCTTATGTCGAAAATGGTGGATGAAGCCTGGTGTTATAGCTAGCTTAACCTCTCACTTGTATGATAGTCACAAATAGTTTCATTATATTGACAACGATGTGTAAACAATAGAAGACCAAACTTTGTACTTCCTAAAATACATTAATTAAATATTCTTATACTTTCTTCGTTAATATTACGTATACCTTTTTAAAGTTTTAAAATCAATTGGATAGTATTGAGGTTACCTCGAATCTTTTTACCCTCATACATTTGTAGAAACAATATTTTTCAATATATTATATTTTGTTTCCAAAATTTCAACTGATGAAATATGGAAACGATGTCGTATTGCTTCTGTAATATTTTGGAATCGTTATCCTTTTTATCCTTTTATATTTTCTTGTTGCAGGTATATATTACTTTAATCATTATGGCATCAATTACATTCCTACATCCGCTACAGTTATGGATAAGGTCCAACAAAATGAAGAAATTTCCACAATTGACACATAAAAGTGATGAGGCAGTTCCTTTACAAGATAAAGCTTGACCCGAGCTTTATGGCGATACATATCAGATCTGGGATTATTTATTATTCAGCTGAAATAGAGGAACGAAAAGTATTGTTCTTGTTTTCGAACGCACACGCATCAGAGTAAAGAACGTTGTATCTCGTCTGTCCGTCCGTTCGACATATATATATATATATATATACATTGATTCAAGAGTGCTTTCAGTGATATTTTCTATCTTTATAAATTTATTAAGAATAGTCGTCTGTGTATCTTTAATATACTCTTTGATACCATGTGGTTAGAGTGACATGCGCAAACCATCCGAGCATGGCACAGCAGGTGGGTTTTTTTTATGGTATATTTGAAATGTTGTGACGTTACGCACGGTATTCGGTCTATGTTTCATTTGACCATTTCTTGATGCATAAGTAGGACAGAAACAAATCAATTATGCGTATTATCAAATTATTACTCGTCTTGGTTCATCAGTTTAATCGATATTAAATAAAACCTAATTTTAAAATATTTAATTTTATGTATTATTACATAATTAAGCAATAAGTCCCGTGTTCATAATACCATTTTTGCCGTGTAAGACGTAACAACAATAACTTACCATACAAATATAAACGAAAAAAAAACCCAAAACTACTGAATGGATTACGATGAAATTCAAACAGGTGGGATATAATATGATCATATGCATGGTGTGAAACGGTTACGATAAATATCATGTTAGTTCGCATTCTAGTGGCCATTTTCGAAATTCCATACAGCTGTAAGATTTGAAAATTCGAGTATACAAAAATGAAAGCAAGCACTTCGATATTACAATATTTTCACATAAGTCATAGAAAAGGTTCGCCACATCTACATGCAAATGTAATTTTATTGAATTTTACGAACACATATTTATTTCTAACATAGCTTCTCTCGTTTTATTTTTTTTCAGTTTTTTCCATGTCTCCCTTAAATGTTACCATAGAGCCATTGTTTAAGATTTTGTAGTACCATGCTAATTTAGGGTATTTTAAATTTGTGACAGACAAATGAACTATGAAAACAAATGTTACTACTGAAATGTAATTTTTTTAAAGATTGGTTTAAGCCTTCAATGTTAAGCAAACGCTAAATTTTTCATCAATTTCCATCAAGTTGTCCATGTCTCCCCAAAATGTTACCACGTCCAAATTGAACGTTTTTTTGTAAGGAACGTCAATGTAACGTATATATATTTAATTTTCCATAGACTAAAAGTTAAGCATTTTTGAGTCTTAAGCATTTGACACGTTCTGTTTCATGATATATTTTTGGGAGAGTTTTTTCAAATATTTACTCTAAAATGTAATAAATCAACAAGAAATTTGACTTCCATCAGTGTTTTGTAAACCATGTGCTGATCTTAAAGGCGTCGAAGTTTTTGATAAATGATAAGTTTTCTATAATACCGAACCTTTCGACTTTGGGACCTTTAGTAAAAGATATGTTTCTGCTAGTACGATTGTTTGTTGCATACACTAACAGTTATTTCCACGCATCCGACAAACTGACGCATGTGAAAAAAATACTGATCCTAATTCAAGGACTGTAGATCACTTTTTAATCTTAATAAAATGAGCAATTTCAAACTGCCGTTTTCTTTCCAAAAGCTGAGAATGGAATTGAAATTATAGATCAAGCAAACAGAGGATACATATAGTAGCTGTTGCTGTCATTGACCCGAACGAGAATTATTTTTCATTATAATATTCTCGAAAGCCTCATATTTGGAATGTAACTTTTGGTAGTACGGATAGAAAGACCCTAAAATTATTTCAATAAGTTAAGATTATGAGGAAATAAATCAATCGGGAATGGAAAGATTATTCATCAAAAATGTATAATCAGTCATGTTCACAGTCTATATTTTTTTTTAAATAAGTAGTCAAACATCAAAAAGCCATATGTTTTAAAAATAGTGCAAAGCTTGAACGTTTTGTACAAAAGTCGGTTGAAATAAATGAAAATTACGTCGACTAACGTTACCATTACTAAACCGAACACTGTGCGTAACGTCTATTTTAATGGTATATATACAGGTAGATTGTAATGTGATATTTAGTCTTTCATGTCATTTGTTGAATCTGTTTACATAAAAATTGTTTCTTATGTTTGTACCGAAATAAAGTATATATGATATTAAAACTATGTTTTGTTCAAGTTTCAATTATCTTTGAAATGGTACAAGTTACAACAGCATAATTGACGCCTGTATGTTGAATTGTTTAGAACTACACGTATGATTTGATATATAGTTACATTGAATGTGTATGTGTGTGTTTGTAATAATCGCCAAATTGTAAATTAACCAGAGTTGAACTGAAAACCATAGGATATTTCTATAATTCAAGCATTTGAAATAGTACATTGATATACATGTAGGAAGCTGTGACACGAGCGCCAATGAGACAACTCTTTTGCCTTCTTTAAAAATTGCTTCTGCATAACATATAAATTGATATGCAGATACAAGGCAAATGTAAGATAGAGAAGACATACTTCAAAGCAAACATTTTTACTAATTATATTATGAACAGTAATTTCCTTTTAAAATGATGCAATATTTGAATCATGTCAATAGAAGCACTTTCTACAGGCTGGTTTATACTCTATGAGACTGACGGCCAACTGCCGCAGTACCAGAAATGTCTTATACGATATCAATACGCACGGTCGATCAGTGTTTGCTAAATATTTTACGCTCAAGAACAAAACATGTCTAGGAAGCCAAATATTTATCATAAGTGATAAGAACGTACAATCGATTTTTGGAAAATTAAAAGTCAAAAGGTCCTGTACACATATGATCCAAACTCCATACATCTCCTATATAGTACGGCGGCTTTGTGAAAAATTGTGCACATACTGCTACAAGCATGAAATTTGGCATATACCTTCCTCATCTATTACTCTTTAATTTCAGATAGGGAGGCATTTGAAAAAATGTCGCACTTCCGTTAAAATCCAAAATGGCGGACTTCATACTTAAATCAGCCCAATATCGAGGGTAGTATATGAAAAGGTGTTATAATCATGCTACTATCATAATATTTAACACAAACCTTTGTTTTTTACTACTTTTGGATATATTATATTGATTAGATGTCTTGAAAACCCTACTTCCGGTAAAATCTAATATGCCGGACATTGTACTAAAATAAGCTTATTTTTTAGGGAGGGTAATTGAAATATGTTCAAACATATTGCTACTATCATTACATTGTGCAGTAACCATTTCTTTGGTGCTTCTCATGGATACAATGTATAAGACATATTTCTTTAAAACCCTTACTTTCGGTAATATCCAAAATGGCGGACATAGAAATATCAATTTCTTTTTTTATTTATTCAACTTTTTTCAAAATGTAAAGAAAATGTTGTTTATTGTGCTGGCTTTAAGTTATCCTCAAAACCATTTATTCTATTCTACTGAAAATGTTTAAATACAAAGTTATCACTTCCGGTTAAAAAAAAAACAATCTGGCGTAAATTTCAAAGATGAGTCCTCAATCCATTTCTTCGAGGTAGAGTTTTGTATAGATTGATTAAAACAAAATAAAATTACTTAAGTACTAATCTTTTTTAAAATTGCTACTACAATTCAGCCAAAAAGATATGTTCATTGACGATCACCACCTCATACACACAAGGCAGTTACCGGGAGACACGATTTTTTACATCATCCTTTCTTACATCCACATGTACAAGCTTCTGACAAAATGATGAGGCCTCAGAAAGAGTTTTTTTTTAAGGGATCCTCTTTGTCATTTCGCCATCCATTAACGCCTGGACTGGGAAGCATAAGAGCCAATTCCAAGCTCGTCCCCCTAAATACATGCCTTAGTATATTGCACGTTTTACATGCTGGAAAAGACTAGATCATTGAGGGAATAGCCTCAATTAGCCTTCCCTTTTGCGCAAATAGTTATAATCTTGCTTCGTTAACCATGTTAACCCAATCTATTAAATTTGTGATGCGATCTTATAGTAAACCCCGGTGATTTAGGTTGATCAATCATCATTCTTTATGTTAAAGTCACATTTTCAAATGCCATCAATGTCTCACACGCAGTCTTTTTCTTTTCAAGCAAAGATAGAACTGTATCACAACTGGTAAAGGCATGGATCACAATAAGTGTGTGTGATCACTCATTGCCTAGTGCATTTGAAAGGTCATTGATAAATATTAATTCAAAGTTATTTGCCCTCGCAAACACAATTCATAGTTCGTCTACCCCTATGTCACGGAGAAGCGAAACAGTAATGACAGCATCATCAGTAACGACTGTTCGAATCATGACTCGTCTAAGATCGTGTTTCACTGCATCAGAGACATGCACCATGATTCTAGTGTCTGCCTCTTAATGTGAACATAGTGCTAAACTTGAAATACATAACGTGGTGGATAAGATAGAATATCCTGAACATTTGTTGCTACAACTACCATACGCATCCGAGAATTCATCCACTCGTGTTACAGTTTCAATGTATTTTATTGAGGTAAGGACATAATACCCAATCAGCATACTCGTTAGCCCGCAAATACATGTTTATTCACAATCGGAGAGCTGATCTTTTACATTTACAAAGACTGGTAACTTTGTTTCTTACATCCATAATGTACAAGCTCCTGATAAGATGAAGAGGCCTCACTAAGAGTTCAAAAGGGTTCCCATGGATCATATTTGTTCCTTCGCCATTCATAAGCGTCTGGACTAGTTAGCATATGAACCAATTCCAAGCTTGTTACTCATTCATAGCCGCCATGGTATATTGCATGCTTTACATGCTGAAAAAGACTAGACCGAGTGTGGGAATAGCCTCAATAAGTCTTTCCTCTCCCCAAAACGCATGTTTTCTTGCTTTGTACTCGTTCTAAATGCTTAAGTCGCATCTTCAAATGCCATCCATGTCACCAACGCAGTTCCTTTTCCAGCAAACGTGTAATCTCTCAATGCCTAGTGCATTTGAAAGGTCATGTATAGATATATCTAAAGTTTTTCCCACTTCAAAATGCAAACCAAAGTTCGTCTGCCCTATGTCACGGACTAGCGAAACAGCAATGACATCAGTATCGACTGTTCGATGGTGCTAAACTTGAAACATCATCAAGTGGTAGATAAGACTGAACATTCTGAGCATTTGTGGCTACAACTACCTTTTCATCAAAATTTATTGCTGTGAATGAAAACTAAAAAATTCTTTCTTATTGTCGTCATCTCTCAGAACTTTTTGCCAATTTTGAGGAATTTGATTTGACCCTGGATTCGTCTGTGTATTCTCTTTCCCCAAAATGTAGCTCTTGCTTCTTGTAGCAGCCTTCAAACTACCAGTTTTGTCTATGTACGCATCAGAGACTACTTCCACTATTGTTACAGTTTCAAGGTGTTTCCTGATTATTATGTCCTTACCTTAATAAAATAACTTAAAACTGTAACAAGAGTGGATGAAATTTTTGATGAGCATGGTAGTTGTAGCAACAAATACTCAGGATTTTCAGTGTTATCCACCACGTGATGCATTTCAAATTTAGCACCATGTTCACATTAAGAGGCTGACACCAGAATCATGGTGCAGGTGTATGATGCAGTGAAACACGAACTTAAACGAGTCATGATTCGAACAGTCGTTACTGATGATGCTGTCATTACTGTTTCGCTATTCCGTGACATAGGGGTAGACGAACTATGGATTGTGTTTGGGAAGGCAAAACACTTTGGATTACTATCTATCAATGGTCTTTCAAATGTACTAGGCAATCAGGGATCACACACACTTATTCTGATCAATGCCTTTATCGGTTGTGATACGGTTCTCTCTTTGCTTGGAAAGAAAAAACACTGCGTGGGAGTCATTGATTGCATTTGAAGATGTGACTTTAACATAAAGAAAGATGATTGATCAACCGAAATTACCGGGGTTTTACTGTAAGATCGCACAAACTTATCAGATGGGGCTAGCATGGTTAACAAAGCAAGAAAATAACTATTTGCACAAAAGGAAAGGCTAATTGAGGATATTTCCTCAGCTTGGTCTACTCTTTTCCAGCATATAAAACGTGCAATATACTAGGGAAGGTGTTTAGGGGGACGCGCATTGGATTGGCTCTTATGCTACCCAGCCCAGGCGCTAATGGATGGCGAAGGGACAACGAGGATCCCTTTTAGAAAACTCTTTCTGAGGCCTCATCATTTTGTCAAAAGCTTGTACATTGTGGATGTAAGAAAGGATGTCTCGGTCGTTGTTAATGTGGAAAATCGGGTCTCCAGTGCACTGCTTTGTGTGTATGTGGTAGGGACTGTGAATAAACATGTATTTTTGGCCAAATAGTAGTAATTTTAAAAATGTTTTAGTATTATACTGATTTTTTTTTAATCAATCTATCCAAAACTCTACATCGAAGAAATGGATTGAGTACTCATCTTTGAAATTTACGCCATATTTTTTACCGGAAGTGTCAACTTTGTATTTAAACATTTACAACAGAATAGAATAAGGGGTTTAGAGGATAACTTAAGAAGGTAGACCTAGGTTAAGGGAAATAACTCTTAAAATCATCAGTACATTTGTGTCAACCATTTTTAAAATATATTCTAAGCTTCTAGGTTACATAGATTATTTTCAATCTGTTTCAGGTAAATGCTTAAAATACATTGATGAACTTGACTTTTACAAACGTACTGATGATTTAAAGAGTTATCTCCCTTCACCTAGGTCTACCCCCTTAAAGCCAAAATATTAATGACCAGCACAAAAAACAACATTTTCTTTACATTTTGAAAAAAAGTTGAATATTTAAATAATGAATTGATATTTCTATGTCCGCCATTTTGAATATTACCGGAAGTAGGGGTTTTAAAGACAGATTTTTTATACATTGTATCCATTAGAAGCACCAACGAAAAGTTCTTGCACAATGTAATGATAGTAGCAATACGTTTAAACACATTTCAATTACCCTCCCTAAAAAATAAGCTTTTTTTAGTACAATGTCCGCCATGTTGGAATTTACCGGAAGTAGGATTTTTGCAAACATCTAAACAATATAATATATCCAAAAGTAGTACAAAACAAAGATTTGTACCAAATATAATGGTTGCAGCATGATAATAACACCTGTTCAAATACTAGCCTTTGATATTAGGCTGATTTAAGTATGAAGTCCGCCATTTTGGATTTTACCGGAAGTGTAACATTTTTTTTCAAATGCCTCCCTATCTGAAATAAAAGAGTAATAGTTGAGGAAGGTCTACGCCAAATTACATGCTTGTAGCAGGATGTGCACAATTCGTCTGAAATATGCTTGTAGCCGCCGGACTAATAGTACGTATTTTTTTTCAATTCTGTTAATTAAAGATTAAAATAATTTAAGAAATATTGTGTGGAATAAAACAGGCCGCATATGGTAACGGTTTTGCTCATTATTGAAGGTTGTACGGTTACCTTTAGATGCTAATACCAACGTTGTTTTACAGCTGAGTTGTCTCATAGGCAATCATTACGCAACTCCTAATATTAAATAATTCAAGAATCTTATGTGGAATCAAATCGGCCGCAGGGGAAAAAACAGTAAACGAGGCCTGGCAAGACGATAGAAACCGCCGGCATTTTTAATATTGGCAAGTAGGTGTTCTTCTGGTAACAGAAGTAACAAAAGTTTCTCTAAGCAAAATTAGAGTGAACGAGGAGCACGACCCCACACTGACGCTAGGCCATAACTTGAATAACGCTTGCTCGGTACTCGGAGGATAAAATTCAAAACTGGTAACAGTGATGAACCGGCCGCTCTGGTAAACAAGAGAAAGCCGTTTATAAAAAACACAACTTCCCTGTGGTACCACAGTAGAATATTTTAGCATATGGTCTAACGTAGAATTATATGGTCATGACCCCCGTCATCTTGCCAGATCCCGCCAAAATGAGAAGGTCTATACACTCTCATCCCCAACGAAACGAGTTTACTACACCGTACTGAAATATAATTTATAGTCTCATCAATTAGGAAATACTCGACGGTCCGTACTTGTAAACAACTCTTAAGCTCCCTGAACATTATTTAAAAAAACATCATTACCTTCAACTGACAAGTGCACTCCGTCAAGCCTGAAATAAACCTCTATCTTGAGCTTTTATATTTGTATGGCAAATTACAAGGCCATGATTTAATTCTTCTTGAATATATTGAACAATTGCCTTAACTCGTTTACGAGTCGAATTGATAGCCACCTGATTGTCTGACAAGTGCCAGTATCTACGAGGCAAAATTTCACTCCACACCAAGGAGAGATTTTGCAATAACACATGTGATTGCACAATGTCCAACTTTATTTGCTGAATAAGCTTTTTTTCCTTTGATTAAACCCAAAACTTAGAACCCAAATGGATGATCAAAATTTGTGTAGGTGGATAACATCTCCACTTCTGACCGCCCAATATACAAAAGATGACCCCATGACCAAAACTTGACGGGATTTTACAATGACAAAATTCTTAATGTTCTGTTAAAACCTTTACAAAACATATTAAAATACAGCTTCGAAGATCTTCGTATCTATAAATCTATCAAATCCGATGTAACTAGTGTATGCATCAACCTAAACCAAACTTCCCGTCCCCACTTCTTAATTTCTGAATCCGAAGCCCCCATTCTGCTATACTGGGATGCTCCGCCTATTCTAAACAATTGTGAATGAATGCGGTCTTTAACGCCACAAAATAAAGGGGGTTTCTTAAGTATAGAAATAAACTGAAAACGAGTCAATGGAGACCAATTAAAATGTTAAAACAAGGGTTTGTCAGAAACAGGGTATCTTATTCCCCAAAAGGCACGCAACAGCTCACAGGACAAATATTTGCTTCCCTTTGAGGAATAACCAAAGTCGTTGAAGTACCTCTCTGGTCAGCTTTCGAACTGCAAATCTTCAAATGCAATTCATAATTATTATTTGAAAATTTCAATGACAGATTATTAAAGAAAATTGGTGGGCTCCGATATATGTACTCGTATCGGCCGTGATCTCACCTATTCTAAATAAAGCAAAAAATGCAAGACTAAATGCAGAAGCGAACAGACAAGATTCATGAGAGGAGCAAACGGATGGTAGTGATCGTATAATTTTGTACAAAATTTCTAAAGTAACAGGAGCGCGAATACCTGATAATTTGGGACTCTTCCTTCGAACTCCCTCTGACATTTAGAAACTATGAAAGTACATGTAATGTCAGTTATACCTAAAAATTTATGATTTATGGCTAATCCCGGATAAGTATCATGTATATATTGATTGTAGATGATGTTAATCCAGAATACGATAAGTATGCTATAAAACATGTGAACACAACAATTTGTATAGGCCATGATATATTTAAGTCATATTCCTTGCTGATTGATAATTCGAGGAGGGATGAGAATTATTGCTCACGACTACAGACGATGACTGATTGACATTCCCCGTCACCACGCACAAAACCCACAATTCCTGATCAATGACGCCCCAGGAAGATGATGGAAAGCGCTCTTTTTTTTTTTAGTCGGTACTGATCATCGTACACGGCCCAACCATGATTGGTACCCCTAGACGACGCTAATCGAATGCTTTGCATATATTTCAAATACTCTTGGGCTTTCATAGGCCATTTTTTCTAATAGAATTGCCATATAAATCATAAAGACCGAAGTCCAAATTTCTATATTGTTCAAAGAATCTGGTTTCTTATTAACCACAGTCAGGGCTCCTCCCTTCATAACAAAATCACCATCCAAAGTTGAATCAGACCCCAAAACTGCAGCAGATTTTAGCAATAAACCTAAATGAATAAACTCACCTCGCCAAATTTTCTCCTTAATCTTTAATGGAATATGAGCCCCAATCGGATCAAATATGCTAGGGATGCTTTCCGGAATGTGGTTAACTAGGGAAATTTCATTACTGGCCGAGTGCGTGCCTGTAATTAGCGACTGGGACCTTCTTCTATGATAAAAGGGGGGGGGGTGAATTTTGGTCCCCTGTATGCGTATACATACCATGACTATCCTGAATCGATGGGACCAACTCGACTTGGGAAACTATACTAGAAACATTATCGGCTGCTCTTCTGTTGATTGTTGTGGTGACATCGTACAATTCAGGTCGCTGAGAATCTGTACTCGACCTCGGAACTCTCGAAGATGACGGTCCAGGAATGGCTACTGTCACAGGGTCCAACTCCGCACGGTCACTTTGGTTTCGGTTGGAGGCAATAATCTCGTCTCCGCTATCATTTACCATAACTTGAGTTGAATGACTACCCGCCGCAATAAATGTTTTGATTCCCACGAGGAGCCATAAGTCTTTTTGGATCAGAATGCACATGACTTTTACTAACATTTGGTCTTTTATTACGCTTAGAAGTAGCATTTTTCTCTGCACCAGATCGTAAACTATTAGGCGGTTGCCTATTTTTATTCTGACGTTTCATCCGTGTTGAGGATGGAACTGGATTTTACAAAAACAATTTTGAACAAGCTTCCCATTCAAACGTTAGAAAATTTAGAAGTGACGTCACAATACGGTAATGTGACGTGACAGACACGGTCAAAGTTCAGAATGCAAAGACAAAAGGGGGGACTCGAAAATAAATGCGGAATTTTAACTTTTATTAAACCTGTATTATCAGTAAACCGATAAACATTATTATGTCCTTGTATTGCACTATACAAGCGACATGACTTGAAAAAAAAGGTTCTATTTAATTAAGGTATTTATGATTCTAATAACTTATTTGATAAACAAAAAAAAAAAGATTTCAAAGATAAGCTGACAATGAATTAGTTGTGGACTCGTATTTATTCTAAAAAAAAAACCTAAAAAAAAAACGTAAAAAAAAACCACATACATGTCATACATTGTACAGTTGTCTATTTCAACCAACACATCATATTTTACTTCTTATTTTTATGTATATAACATAATTTGGCGGTTCAAACATGATTGTTAGCGTTCAAATATCCACTATCCATGGACAATGGTGTAAAAGTAAAGAACAAACTGTAAAAACATCCTTTCTAAAGGGCTTAACTCAAACGAAAAAAAATAAACTTAAGACACAAGTATCGTTCTTATTGTCCTTGCAGTTACTGAAATCGATTAAAAAGCTAATGTCAACCAATACATTGAGCATATTTTCCAAAGCTTAAAAAACAATCAGAAAACATTAATAACTTACAAACACTTTTTGTTTAGGACCAGCTATAGCATGCCTCCAGGTGCGGGATTTTCTCGCTGTGTTGAAGACCAATTTGTTGTCTTCGGCTGTTTCGTACACAGCGAGAAATTCACACACCGAGAGGCGCACTTCAGCTGGCCCTAAACAAAAATGAGTTCTAGTTTAGTGAAAACAGACGTAAAAAAAAACTCCTGAACATATCAATGAACTAAAATTTAAAAAAAAAAATACAAGACTAACGAAGACTAGAGGCTCCGGACTTGAGACGCGCAAAAATGAGGTGGGATTGAACATGACTTATGAGATCTCAACCCTCAGTACATCTAACCAATTTAGATGAAACAAACGCACAGCGATACGCACAGTAAAACTCAATTAAGGTGGTACCTAACACTACAGGGAGATAACTCTGTAAAGTCAGCTTAACGTCTTAATTACGTTGTGTTGTAAAGGGAATATTAAGCTTCTCAATGATCAAAATTTGTGTTTTTCAAACTGCTATATAACCAGTGTAATATTTCTGATAAAATGGTTGGTTCAAAATTTTTGAAATTTTTATATTTTTGTTAAAGGGTCAAAGTTAATACTTTGTCAAAATTTAATGAAAATTAAACGAGCCAAATTAATTTTAGTGAAAGTGTTGGGTACTACCTTAAAAGAAGTCCGAGTCAGATGTCAGAAAAGATTACAAAAGAAACTATGCAAAATTACAATGATACACACATTAATAAAGGATTACTAACAGTTACTGACATGCCAGCTACTGACCACATTTAACTGACTGATTGAAAGACTATTTCATCATATGACAATCAAGCATAATCCCACTTTTGAGGGTTTAGTATCATACCACTATGCTATGAAATATATGAGATGAACATAACCCGTATCAACAGCTGGTTTTAGAATAAATAAGCTTTTTTTAGTTAACCTTTATCAGCAACGCTCAAACAAAACTTTTGAAAGTCAACGATATACAAGTTCCCGAGTAATTTTTAACAGATGAAATATTCCAAACCAATAACATTTGAAATAAAATCAAAGAACAGCAACTAAAGGAGCAAAAAAATCAAAAACAACAAAATAAGTATTGATACATATTTTTCGTAGAGATCGTGCACGTGATATAAATAACATTTTGGTTAAAAAAATCATTGTAGTTTTATAACCTTTAACTTAACTCATCGGAAGCTTTTGATTGTAAACTAATTGCAACTAACAAGTAATTACTGTCAGAAGGTCGACAAAACATTTGAAAAAACATTAAGTACAGACAGCCTAAATGCATTACTAGTATTTCGAAACATCAATTACGGACAAAATGATTCCGACGAAACAAATTGGAAAATATTGGGTTTAATCAGTTCTTTGATGAAGGGGTTTTAATTTGCCAGAGTTCACCTCTGATAAAGATGCTGATTTATAATGAACAAGACGAACTATGACTTGTTATAATTGGATATAATCAATATATCAGTAGTGACCAGATGTTTCAAATAGCCTACTTCAATCATCCTAAAAACCACTACAACTTGTTAATGTTCATCAGACATTATCAATTATGTCTCAACATTTTCATAGATATACAAGTAGATCCAGTCATTTATCGTATCCGGCTTGAATCCATCCCTGTGATAGTACATATTTATTTACAAAAGGTACCAACTGGTTGTTAATTAGATAATAAAGGACATTCTCCATTGTTTATAGCATATTTATTGTATGTGAATTGAGTAAATCCAATAAAGACTATTCTTAGCGATTTTCAATTGAGTTCTTATAGACAACTGAAGCAGAACCTTCATCTGGTTGAGTTTGTCTTTTATTATCTTTTTTCCCCTTTTTTATGTATTAAGTTGTATTCTTCATCTCTTAATCGTTTTTGTGTTGAATAAACGAATTTAAAATTCTTACTGTTATGTGATCAAGAATTAAAGATCATTTGTTTTATGTTCTTGCTTTTTCTTTCGCGATATTTGCAATTTATGCAATGAAAAAAAAAATCGAAAAGTATTATATTTGGCTAAAAAATATTTTGAAACAGTTTTGAATTATCTTTAAACTTTATATTATAAAATTATGTTTCCAACTTGGCTAGACATTTATATTGACGTGTTTTTGTAGATTATTTTTATTAGTGGGGTTTAATTTCGTTAATTTCGTCAATATAAGCCTAGGTGAACAAGTAATTAATTTATTATTCTTATCTAGTTAATACAATTTTTTTTATTTAAGCTTATCTGCATACTTTGACAAAAACTCGAAAACAAATATTCTGATCAGAAAACTCCAATCAACGAAAAGGGATATCCACGATAATTAATAAATCCATATTATAACTTGTTTGAATTTTTAAAAATAAGGGTTGCTAGTAAAAAGTAAAATCACAAAAATACTGAACTTAGAGGAAAATCAATTCGGAAAGTTTATAATCACATGGCAAAATCAAATAACAAAACGCATCAAAAACGAATGGATAAGAACTGTAATATTCCTGACTTGGTACAGGCATTTTCAAATGTAGAAAATGGTGGATTAAACCTGGTTTTATAGCGCTAACCCTCTCATTTTGATGACAGTCTCATCAAATTCCGTTATATTTACATTGAAGTCAATTTGCGAAAATCTCATAGTCAATTTACCAGCAGAAAATCAGAAGAGTGCTTTTATAACTGGAACTCCTACAACCTTTAGAGTGGTTATCATTAATTTGATCAATCAAGCAAACCTTGTGTTGAACGAATTTTGTAGACAAATCAAAACTTGCTTGATATGTAGTTATTCTTATGCCTATTGTGCAAATACGTGTATCTAAGATGAACTCAGAATACGCTATTTCTTTTGGAGCACCTCGGGCTACATTTATTTATTTTTTTTTTTTGGGGGGGGGGGTGTTGTTCTGTCTTTAGTTTTTAGTTTTTTGTTGCTTTTTCGTGTGTGCATGATAGCTGTCTCTCTTGGGCATATGCGTTTGATTCTCTCCTTTGTAACTTCTACCATCTGTTATTTCATTTAATTGTGGCTTTAATTTTGCTTTATATTTGAAACACATATCATCAAACTGTTATCATCTCTAAAATATCAAATTATGACATGCAAATTCGAACCAAGCTTAAATAATAGTGTCGTATTTTGATATTAACCTCTTCTTATTACGAGGGCATGGATCTGTATATGAATATGTGGGCGTGAAACTTCTTTTCTTACATGTACCATGCTATATTTGATTGAAGTGTTTATCATCATTTTGTCTTTATGTTTCTTGTATACGAAGATATCTTTAAAATAAAAACTTCAGACGAATTCCTCGTTTGATTTGAATGAAACATATTTATTATCAGCTACTAATCGCAAATATCTCGACAAATATACTCCCCCGCTCACCCTATGATTGAAGTAAAACACGAAGTTTAAGAGTTAAATACATTGATAAGGTTAAGGGCTACACACAGCTCAGCCAATCAAGATAGGCTTTGTATCAAAAATAAGATAGCTCGAATTTTGAGATGCTAGGACACGTGAACGTAACACTTTATATTTTGAATAGTATACAGACTGGTTTTTACTTATTCAATAACTGATGTGTTTATTGGTTTTGATATTTTTAAATACATGTGAAGCAGCTCTGGGACTTTCAAAAACCAAATAGTCAAGATTGCTATATAAAAAAAAATCTAAATTTTTGACACATTTTTGTGTTCATAGATTCTGCTGTGAAATTTTTGCCGAGGAAAATTCAAAACGGAAAGTCCCTATCACAGTCCCAAAATCAAAAGCTCAAACACATCAAACGAATGGATAACAACTGTCATATTCCTGAATTAATTGGTGCATTCATTTTGTTATGTAGAAAATGGTGGATTACACCTGGTTTTATAACTACATTTTGTAGCTAAACCTCTCACTTGTATGAGAGTCACATCAAACTCCACTATATATTGACAATTGCAACGATGTGTGGCCAAAACAAAAGACACAATAGATTAAAATGTCAGAAATACAGCAGTCAAGATTGTGTTATAATCTTAATCAATATACAAAAAAAAATATGTAACAAAGAAGCACAATAAGGCATATAGACAAAGCACATATTAAGCAAAAATGAACGACAAGATTACCAAAACTATCATAGGACAATAACACATTGACGGGATATATAAGTACAGAGCCATGGCATATGTTTAAAAGAAACATTAACAGGCATTTAGACAAAGTCTATGTCACTGTTTATATCACATGGTTAGTGACAATTATATGCATTTATAAGAAATCCATTTACAATCTAACAGATTTTTATCTTTCATTTTCTTGTTAGAATAATACTATTCACACATGATAAGTTTAATGACTGTAGTTGTTAGTTGTGACAACTGCTTTGAATGACTCGATGTAGTCGCTCATAATACTGACCAATCATTGGCCGTTCCTACTTTTTATCGTTCGTGAAATGAATTATTGCTGACATATTAACGTTCTGCAGGATTATATGTTGTCTGATAGCAAGTGCATATTTCGTCACTGTCTGAGTGGTTGAGTTAATCTGTCGAATGTATTTGCAATAGCCATTAATTTGTAGAACTTGACTAGGCGTGCATCTGTTCTGTCTGAAGGTATTTATGTTTTAAGTTTTTGTCTGTCAGTATCAAACCTACAAGCATAAACATAACGACACAACAAGGAAAAGTATTCCAACTTAGTTTCAAATGTGTGCTATGTTGAAAATAAAAATTGTTAGTATTTATGGAATCATTTTCATAACCGCGTGGACAACCGCAATACTTATGTTGGTAAAAGTACTGAATCCTTCACCTTTAAGGTAGCACAATACAAAGATTTTTTCATTCCCAATCAGACAACTTTAAACTGATGTTATACATTTCATCCTTCTTTATATTTTATAAATGAGGTACCAAAAGAAAGAAGAAAGATTAATCTTTCAAATTGTGATAATTTCATTATGACATGATTATTACATAATCAATTGTTATGTAAGTAGTTGCAATATTGGGATGTCCACACATGAATAAATTTAGCATCTTTGTTCTTCATAGCATCTCAAAATATTTTATAGATTCTTGTACAACACAGCTTGACCTCCAAAACCGTGTCTCAGATTTCCAAAAACATCAATAGAACAAATTTTATACCCAATTGAATTTAGTGATCTTTATGAAATGATGTTGCAAACTTCATTGAAGATTTATGAGAGAATGAAATACAATAGGAAAAATCTGAGACACGGTTTTGTTGTGCAAGAATCTATAAAATATTTTGGGATGCTATGAATAACAAAGAAACTAAATTCATTCAAGTATGGACATCACAATATAGTAACTTATTACATAACAATTAATTATGTAATAATTATGTCATAATGAAATTATCATAATTTGAAAGATTATTCATTCTTCTTTCTTTTAGTACCTCATTTATAAAATTTAAAGAAGGATGAGTGGAATTACATCAGTTTAAAGATGTCTGATTGGGGATGAAAAATCTTTGTATTGTGCTACCTTAACTTGTTGTCAATGGCTATCGATAAAAGTGATTTTACACTCACTCTGTCAGAGGTGTTACAGTGGGGATAAAATAAATGAGTACAGTATATGCAGGTGCACGAGAAGAATAAAGAAAATTTAAGTATTAAACATTTAACTCAACACACATGTTTAGTCCTTCGCTAGTTATTTGTATAATTTGATTTAGGCGTTAAGATCCTTAGGCAACCCCAATTTTTATATGTCAATATATATAGCACGTACGATATGACAACTGGGCGTTACAGACGAACGTTGACCTAGTCTTACAAAGTCAATTGTTACCATGAGAGCGTCAAGCAATGGTCATGTCCACGCTGTTATGAAAATGATTCTAATTTGTTACTTAATATGCTTTTTTTTTTAAATACCAATTAAGCTGGATATTCTATGAAATAAGATTACCTTACTATTTACCACATACTCAAAGTTTAAAAAAATACAACTGTAAATTGCTTTAATTTTGTATATTTATTGTGTACGGTCTCATGATTAAAATTTTATTTTTTCTTGTTAATTCCAACCGTTTTTCCCTTTATATTAGTAAGCTCCTTTTTCTCAACAGCCAATGAAAAAGACAAAACATGAGAGTGAATGCAGAGGGTTAATAATCATAGGTTGTTGCTTACACCACACTATAAAGATAAGATGGCCAATGAGATAGCCATCCACCAAAGTTCAAATGACGCTGTAATTTATATGCGGAATTAGTATTGTTGTACGTATATTCAGGGAGATTAAGCTCTAAATGAAAAAGAAATCATTAAAGCTTCGTAAACGTTTTTTTTTTACTTAATTTATCACATAATAATTGTTTTAAATTCAATATCGTGTCTACTGCCTCCAATTACACTTCCATCTAACCAATTTCTAACTGGGTTAAACGACAAAGATACGTGACGTTTTAGTATTATCCAGCGTTCAGCTTTCTTATCTACACTTGCGTAAACCAGTAAAGAAGAGAAAACATTTTTTATCATAGCAAAATTGCCAGTCTTCTTGCTGATACTAAGCAAAGCAGAAGTATCAAATTTCAAGGTATAATTATAATTTAAAATAATTATTAGAGAAAGCATGTTGTTTTATTTTCCTACAACAAAACAAACTGCTCAAACATCGACCACGTCTGGCATCGATACAGACTACGTTACATTATATTTGTTTGATGAGAATAAATATTTGTTACGCTATTCGAGTACTTTGATGTTTTAGCTATAATTTCCATCTTTTAGTAATAACAGTAATGTTAGAGTCTGCTTTTTATGTCTTCAATGATGTCAATAACGTTTCATGATGTTATGCATAATTAGAGATGTATGATAATTATGACTTAGTATTTCACAATTATGACTTAATAATTTGATTAATTTCTTTTTAATAATTGTGTTAACATTTGTTTAACACGGAAACGATAATTACGAAAGTATAAATGAATTTACAAGTTGCCATGCGGATATACTTGTCTAAAGTTTCCCAGACTAACTTATTGAAGTAGCAGAATTTTGAAAGCAACCAATGCTAAGAGAGGTGATTTATAACATTTCAATCATTACAAGAGTACTATACACAAACGAAAAGGTAACTTTATTGCTGGATCTCTTTGAAGTTGGAGAGTATCTAACTTTACGTGTCAAAGTCTGACAATAAACAAAAAATGGACTACCATTACAAATTACACCACAAAAAGTCAATGATAAATTAGCATTCAAAGACACCAAGACAAATAATAGTACACAAGACACAACATAGAAAACTAAAGACTAAGCAAACGAACCCAATCAAATCTTAATAATGTTTGTAATGACCATTTAATAAGATCTCAAAAGTAAATTAATCATTCTTGCTTTAATATGTACACAATTGCCAGTCATATTACAACATACATGAGACAATTAGACTTTTGAATTGTGAAGGGTGTTCAATAAAGTAGCAGTTTTGAAAGCAAGCGGTTTGTTCACCTTACCATGAGGTTCTGACCTGAGAAATTAAATGTTTGTTGAATTTTGATATGTTTAAAAACGACCAAAACTTTACATTTCTCTGGATTTGGCTCTACAACAACTGTTTTTACTGTCCTTTCATCAACACTGAAAAGGAGCTAATTGAACTGGTTTTAGTTAATAAACTCGATATTCTACACTCTTGGATATATCATAGTGTCAAGAAAGCCGTAGTGTATCCACTTTTGACAACAAAACTTTTTTTAAAGGTTGAGTATAATTTTGCTCCTGTATTATGTCAATTATGTAATTTTACATAATAATGATTTAATTTTATTTCTTCAAATTTATCTCCTTATAAGAATAAAGGTATTATTAAAGAAGATTTATTTTATCTAACTTGAGGTTTGGAAATTACAGGTTTTACAACTGCTATTTTGGGTGTTATAATTTTTCAAAAAAAAAAAAAAAACATAAAATGACAGGTTTTCCGTGGATTTGGTCATCCACAACTAGATCTTCAAGTTAATAGTTGCAATTTCCTTTAACTGGTTTTCTGTCATTGCAAGATGACATAATAAAAATCAAAGTTAATGGTAGAATAGGTATTAGATTTAAATAAAGCTAATACTAACAATGACCACTGCCCTTTCCTCGATCTTGATATATATATCATTAACGGAAAGCTTAATACTAAAATTTATGATAAAAGAGATGATTTCTCATTTCCTATCGTTAATTATCCATTTTTAGATGGTGACGTTCCCTTGTCACCATCTTACGGTGTTTATATATCTCAACTTGTACGACTCGCTCGTGTATGTAACAATGTTTTAGATTTTAACGAGAGAAATTTATGTATTACTGAAAAATTATTACACCAGGGTTTTCGATATCACAAACCAGTCAAAACATTTACTAAATTTTATCATCGGTATAAGGACATCATTCGGAAATATAGCTCAACATGCAGACTTCTTATACGTTCAGGTATTTCACATCCAAAATTTTATGGAAATATTCTGTATAAAGCACAAAAATGTCAGTATTCACCTCAGAAGCTAACAAAACCTTTAAATAGACTTATTAAGAAGGGATATAGTTACGATACTGTTGTCAAGTCATTAAAGATTGCATATTTTGGCGTTAATATTGATTCACTTATAGGGTCTTTGCATCGGAACTAAACACATTTATTATTAATAAACCAGTTGTTGGCATGACACGGGTTATGTTCTTTTCATATATGTTATGATGGTATGATACTAAACCCCTCACGGGGAGGATTGTGCCTGATATTCATATGATGAAGACATAATTTTTCAATCAGTTTAATTGAAGTCTGGAGCTAGCATGTTAGTTAACTGCTAGTAGTCTGATGTTATTTATGTATTATTGTCATTTTGTTTATTTTCTTTGGTTGCATCTTCTGACATCAGACTCGAACTTCTTTTGAACTGAATTTTAATGTGCGTATTTTTATGCGTTTACTTTTCTGCATTGGCTAGAGGTATAGGATGAGGGTTGAGATCTCACAAACATGTTTAATCCCGCCGCAATTTTGCGCCTGTCCCAAGTCAGGAGCCTCTGGCCTTTGTTAATCTTGTATTATTTTAACTTTTAGTTTCTTGTGTACAATTTGGAGTTTAGTATGGCATTCATTATCACTGAACTAGTATATATTTGTTTAGGGGCCAGCTGAAGGACGCCTCCGGGTGCGGGAATTTCTCGTTGCATTGACGACCTGTTGGTGACCTTCTGCTGTTGTCTGCTCTATGGTCGGGTTGTTGTCTCTTTGGCAAATTCCCCATTTCCATTCTCAATTTTATTAACAAGTCTAGTTTGCTTGTCGTCTTGGGTTTTGTCATTCTACATACTAGAAAAACGAGGATGACATTTTGGTGATAATGTACGTCACAACAAATCCATTTGCGATTCGGACCCACTAGTTGAGTAGAAATATTTGACCTTCTTTGGATTCTTTTGACTGCTTTACGAAAAGATTTGTAAAATAGAAATAGAAAGACTGCAGTTTTGCTATTCAATAAAGGGATTTCATGGTGTCATTTTCGATATTGACCGGAAAAGACTTTGATTCCCCAGTACCAATTGTCTCCCCTAGTGATATAACTAATCTATCAGTATTGCGTTGTTAACATATAAACACGAGATTGTCAAAATATGTTTTTGAAGTTTTGAAGGTAGAACGGTGCTTTCTCATCTGGGGGATTTTTTGGAACACAGAAAATTAAGTGCTAATTGACATCGTGCGAACTCAATTTTGGCAGGATTCAACTGATCTTACAAAGTTGATCCTATGAGAATGAGTTTACAACGTATTTTTGTTTTTTTTGCAAATAAATCAAATGAATTGGATTACGGTAGATGTCCTAAAAGATGAAAATAGTTCACACAAATCTATGGCGAATATAACATAAGCAGTTTAACCAAATATGACTTGATTTTCGTGGAAAATAATTACAGATCATTTCATTTGTACTGATTGCAAAAAAAAATTTCGTTTGAATACGTTAGCAAATTATTTGTTGGGGATGATGGTTTCCTATGATTAGAATGGTGATTGACAATAATTCTACTATCAGACAAGGACTTACTGAGATTAGTTTCTGTATGTACTGCTTAACGAACTAGTTATCTTTCATCAAGATATCACAGCAGAAATTGGTTTTATAGCCTCAATTAGACCACAATAAATGTATTTACAGAACAGAAGATTTGTTTCCGAATTAGGTGGCATTCAATATTCATCTACATCGAACATAGGTCTCAAACAACAAATTATACATTCCTTTGAAAATCACTTTCGAAAAGTTTACCGCTTTACTTGGATAATGTAGTTTACTTATGACTGACAGACTATTAGTGACTCTTATGTATCGGTCAACATGTTCGTGATGTGACCGTTAAAGTAAATCATAATTTTATTGTATTGAATGCAAATTGAATTGATTTCGTTTATCGTGAGCGCTCGGACCTAGAATTGGATAAAAGCTAAACATTCACAAAGACAAAACTCCGTCTTGTTCCTCTATTCTACCGGTACTAAGCAGTTGCAGTATTTAATCCTCAATTTACAATGAATAAAATCTTTTGGAGTAATTTGGTACAATGTCAGTTTGTTGCCTGATTTCAATTATTAATTTGGTTTTGGTAGTTCGTTATTTATGCTAATAGATATTTTGTGTATGGGATATCATTAATTGGGTTCTTGTATTATCTAACCATATCTTTTTTAATTTCATGCGAACTCAACACAAACATTTCAAAACTTAACATTTCAGTTTCCAATTGAATATATTTGAGTTAATGCTGATGTCCATGATTCGTAACAATGACATTTTTGTACAAGATATGTGGTGTTTGTTTTGTTTTGTATGTGACTGAATTATATAGAATGAAATTCAAAACAGTGTGTCTGTGGCCATTGATTGACACATTAAATTCATTCATTGACTGGGACAATTTAGGTGAACGTTTGTATGTAAAGACCACTGCTCACTATGTACTTTTTAAAGACACTTAAACTATGGGGTCACCAAAGGTTCTCAACACCTTAATAAAGTAATTCGAAAAATTAATCAGAAATAACACGATGTTTTGATTTATATCAATTATATAAATCAAAACATAAAGGTTATTCCTGATTGATTTTTCGAATTATTTTATAATTAAAGGCGTTAAGAAACCTTTGGTGACCCCACAGTTTAAATATCAATCGTAGGTACGTCGTGAACAGTGGTCGTTACAGACAAACGTTCACGTAAACTGTCCCAGTCAATGGATGAATTTAATGTGTCAATCAATGGCCACAGCCACACTGTTTTGAATTTCATTCTAAAGAATCGTGTCAATTTTATCCTTGACTGAACCACAGTATTTTCACTTATATCTATAGGAACTTGTTAAACATTTATTTTTTCTTTTAAAAATTATATAACGGTAAAAGTTAGACTAACAGCTCGTTGCTTGAAAAAGAAAGCACCCATATGTAAATTTTACTTTTCAACATTGGTGTAACAGTCAGAGTGAAGTTTATTAAAATGTATAACTTTTTTCAGTTCGTAGATTTGTTTTTTCTCCATCGCTTTATGACTTTCGAACAGCGGTGTACTACTGTTGCCAGTGCCTTAATTCATTCCTAAGGCTTACTTTTTGGAAAAATGGCATTAAAACAGTAACAAGGACCGATTTAGGAGTTCTTGTATAGTCAACGGCCTATTGCAAATTAGAGCACGGTTACATCATTTGCATCTACCAAAAGAAATAAAAGAGGGACGAAAGATACCAAAGGGACAGTCAAACTCATAAATCTAAAACAAACTGACAACGCCATGGCTAAAAATGAAAAAGACAAACAAACAACAGCATACACGACACAACATAGAAAACTAAAGAATAAACAACACGAACCCCACCAAAAAACTAGGGGTGATCTCAGGTGCTCCGGAAGGGTAAGCAGATCCTGCTCCACATGTGACACCCGTCGTGTTGCTTATGTGAAAACAAATCCGGTAAATAGTCTTATTCGGTAGGTCACATTCATGAAAGGGAAGGAGATTGTAGTTACGACGTAAGGAACATATCCGATATCATTTGTGAATAATGTTCCACTTTATCAACAGAATTCTTCGTAAGGCACATTTGCATTCTTGATTTGAAAATATAAGTGTTTTTAACAGAAGCCATTATATTCTTGTTTAACAAGTCATTCGGGAAGATTTCTGAAATACTTGTGTATTATGTTATCCAGGATTCTGTGCCAACTACAATCTCTAGTTTAACCTAATCAATTACCTGAAAGAGGTCAGGTACTTTGTATTTTTACTGACTGACAAATGATGTGTTTTATTGTTAAAATCATTTATGAGCTTTTTTCATTGTTGTTTTTGGCTCTATGTTTACTTTTATTTTGGGGCTAGGAATCTAGAGATTATGTTGACGGGATGGGTGAAAAGTGTCAGAAAATGACGATGTTACTAATTTTAAAGAATCAAACATGTTTAAATGATACACATTGTCGAGTGAAGTAAAGTTCGTATGTTCAATTGAATACATTTATATCAACTGCATGTGTTTATCTGACGGAATGGCGTTACACAAGCAGGACTAGGTATAGATCTGATTGTTTCGTGATATTCATTTACATTCTGTATGCATGTTCCTAATCGTTAGTCCGTTAAAGTGTCATTGACAATTGCCAAGGCCAGTTTGGTTGTATTTCACGATATTTTCGTTTTCTTTAACATCTTAAGGTTACTACTAAAAACTAAGGGAATTTAAAAGGAGTTAAACTTGTGGTTTTCACAGGGTACATAATTAGGTGCCTGTCAAATGTCAGGCGCTGTAGTGTTCAATTATTACTATCTTTCAACTCAAGGCGACGCTTCAATTAATTAGGTAACATAATCATGAATGCTTGCAAATGCAGTAATTTGTTGACACTAGAGTTGATCGATTATAAATATTCAATCAACATCAAGAACAATATGCACATACAATTTGTATATATTTACTTGCCAATAAATTCATTAACTCATTATAGATACCAGGATTCAATATGTTTTCGCCAGACGCGCACTTCGACTACAAAATATAAATTATCAACTATTGTCGCTCGAATCACAAAAGTTCAAAAGGCCAGATAAAGTACGAAGTTTGGAGCATTGAGGAATCTTAAAGCCATGACCTATTTCTGTTTTAGCTCAGGTTATTCTGAACATGCATTCAATTCATTCCAAAAAGTGAAAACATGTAAATTTATAGGGAAAAAAATGAAATCATACGTAAATCATACATGTTCAGAATTTAGAAAAAAAAGCCGAATTAATTATACACTATGCTAACCCATGATCAATTTATTTTCTATTTACATTTACCTGTTATTCACATTTTTCATCATATCCTTGGCCATATCGAAATATTTTTCACATTAGACAGAACAATTTACGCTCCTGTAACATATACACATGCATATGCCGCTCTTATCAGTCAGGTTGTTTGCATAAAATACATAATTGTTGCTATTATTTGTCAAATCATTTGCTCATTATTTATTGATAACCCGTTAGAAAGAGCGATACCTTGATGCACGCCAATATTATGGTGATTTAAGACGATTGTACACTTAACATATCATAACATTATGCCAATCATTTAATAATGTAAATAAATGACCAGTCTGATGTAGTGTCTGCTTAAATTAGTCTGAAGTAATTATTTTGGTTTGGTGTGATGAAGCACTGTCTAGCTTTCATAACAAATCAATCTTACCCGTAATGATTACAAATATAAATCAGATAAACAAATTACAGTAAGGGTATTGGTCACCAAACTTGACATTTAGTTGTTAAAAAATAATGAACAATAGTTAAAATTATAGCACTGTATTTATTGATTTCTGCATACTGAAGGTGGATCCTTACAGATATAGCAAAACAAATTTTACCATCGAAACACTAAAACCTAAATAAAGACAAAAGGAGTATATCGCTGTGCAAACGTAATAAACTTTCGAATAAAGAAAACAAGTCCAGGTTACAAACGCCAACATATTTAGAAAAGAACTATTTGATAACAACTGCCATATTCCTGACTTGGTACAGGATATTCTAATACAATTCATTTGTAACGATAATTTTCATTGGACGTTGACAAATATTTTGAAGGGTTAGATTCCAGTCCGTAACTAAGAAAACCACCATTTTGGATTAACGAGTCTCAGGTAGCAATACACAGTCAGGAGTTTAGTTTCGCATTTTGGCCCCAGTGAATTTTTCAAATAGGAAAGTTATTGTGTAATAGAATTATTTTTAGACAACTGAGGCTAATTTAGCCTTTAAAGATGGTTTATAAGAGCATCAAGACTATTTTTTACATGTTTTATGTGCTCTTTTCTGTTTGATAATCTGTATTTTCATAGCTAGACTGGCAATCGTTCCAGAAATTAATGTAATGTTTACAAACACTTTTTTCTACACTTTTTGACGCAATTTTACAAAAGAATGAGATGCAAGACATATAATTTTCATTAGATTTGCTAAAATCTATTGAAGATTCTGATTACATACACATGCCTATATATGACACAAACAGTAAGCTTGATATTGCAAGAAAGCAATGAAAGGGGGATGGGAAAATTTATAAGGGCAAATTTTATTTTTTCTTACTTTTTATTGCTTCTTCTAAATCTTCGTTTCATCATCGAAACCATTCTGAAGCGTACGACAGGTATAAAGACGTCTATTGTTTTCGTTTGACATCGAGAGAATACATATGACGTCACATTGTTGACATGCTAAAGACAATACAACAGTTTCGGGGACTTTTCATTGATGTAATTTGATGCCAAAATATTTTTCAAATGGAATTTAGTTTAATATGCTGCTAGGTAAACCCAATTTGTGACAGCGAAATCTACGTGTTACGAAGGCCAAACTTATAATACAATACAGTGATACCCTAAATTTAAGAAACAAAATTAAAAACTAGTATCTCAACTGTTTGTAAAACAATTGAAAGGTCTTTCCTGTAAAAGTGATGTGTTCGTAATGTACCTTGTACGACCTTTCGTTTGATATACGACAAGCATACCGTCTGAAACTTTTCGCTTTTAACACTTAATGACCTCATCTGCCAACATTTTTGAGAATGGAAGTATGATATATGTAACATAGAGTAGATGAGGTTTCATTTGATATGCGACAACGCCATGTTCTAGAAAGTTTGATTTTTGCACTTAATAACCCTATCCAACTTATTTTTGGAGGTCGGGAATTTGATATTTCAAATGTACACATCATGACCTTTGATGTTTTATACAACAACCCTATCTTAAAAGAAAATTTATTTTTTGCACTCAATGACCCCATCCAACCCATTTTTTGGGACACGTCAATTTAAAATTTAAAATGTACGCTTCATGTTCTTTCATTTGATATGCGACAACCTTACCATCTGAGAAATTCGAATGTTTGCAATAAATGACCCCACCCGTCCCCCTGGGATGAAAAGGGGGTTTATTTAGACCTTAAATTTGATTTATCAAATGACCTCATTTGACAAAGTGCCAAAAAATGAAGCAATATCAACTATATAAATAGAAGTTATGAAACTTACAAAGTCAATACAAAACATGAAAATATCAAATTGATTTTTTGGTGTTTTTTTTTCCATGGGATATTTTCGGTATTTGGTCAAACATATTAATATGTTAACTTCTTCATTTTTTTAAATATTTTAAGTGGTAAGCTGTTGTTGATTCAGAAATACATGCCTCCGCTTGCAAAACTTCAAACTGTGAAGGTCAAGGTGAAATTTCATCATGACCTTTCATTGACCTCAAATTGAAGGTCTTGACTTACTGATCATCTTTGCAGTTTACAGTACGTTGATATCTGTGACCTTTAAAAAGATATACACAAAATACTGTACTTTTAAGAATCATCCCGTTGTAACTTTTGAACAGACGGTCGGACATTTTTGGGTTTATTGTATAAAATATAGAGCTTGTCGAGAGGAACATTTTATACACAGTATGTATGCAGCAAACTCTTATCATTTTCTTAATATGTAAGCTTGAAATTGCAGCGTACATTTGTATTGCACTCAGTGAACTTTGACCTTGGGTGCAAGTTAAAGGTCACATGAATTACAAATTATTGGTCAAGGTCCCCGGTGTCTACAACTTCCGGTTCTCAAAATACAACTTTAAAAAAAATGTGTATAATTTTTCAAGGCAAATAACTCCTTATAAGTGTTTATGTTTATCAACATTGCCATCTGTTCTTGTATATGCTGCCATTTTCAAATCGATTCTATCTCTAATACGTTTAAAGAAAAATGCAAATGAAAGAAATTGCTTCAAGGGGACATAATTCTCAAATGGGATGATGAAATCCTTCGCAGCCTCATATGGTAATACATCATGATGAGATCTACCTATTGTCAAAATAAGGTAATGATATCTTAAAAAACAACGAAAGGGGGTCATGTTGAAGAAAAAACAATAAAAGGGAGATAACTTATAAAGGGGATGATGAAATTCTTAAACAAGGTCATCTGGTAATACCTCATGATGAGGTCTATCGATGGTCCATATTTGATCTTGATAACTTTAAAAGAAACATGGGGTGGTCATGCCAAAAAAAAAACCTCAACTATTGATGGGTAAATACCAGAGATATATTTTAATAAGTGTTTTATAAGTATGAATTACATGATATGACATAAATCGAAGTTATACAGCAGCACCAGACTATATGACAATTCAGTATTAGTTATACAACGCGGGATAGACACGCTGTATCCCGAATGTATAACTAACTAACACCCGATACTAAACCTTATATTTGTTTATATTTGTGGACGGGTAGGAGACGGACAACATTTTGGATTGAAGAGACTAACGATAAAGACATTTTGAATCAACCAAAGTACTTACATGTATCAGTTTAATGAAGGTAATCATAAATGTATTTTATTTGGTACAGGTTTTAATATATAAATAAAAGCCCCCTCCCTTCTTCTCAACATAAAACAAACATTCATATTCGAACATACTGAGGGATAAGGGGTTATGGGGGGATTGGAACCCTTTTTACGATCAATGCTTTAGAATATAGACATATGACTAGAACCCCCCTTTTTATTCTAGGTTTGCACCCCCTTGTTAAAATGACTGTATCCGCCCCTGGGTGCCATTATAAGTCTTCAACAATCAAAACATTAATATTTTTTTGATGATTATGACCAGTCAAAATGAAAAACATATGTTTTAATGTATAATTCAAATAAAAGTTCTTATAGAAAATGTAATTTGGGATCAAATTTTTTAGCTTGAAGCAAAGATGTATTTAAATGATTTTTTTAATTAAAAATTTGATTCTCAATATTTTTTTCGACATTGTTTTAGAATTTCCTGATAAATTGTATTTTAATAAGTCTTGAAACAATTTATAGTGAACACTATCAGTCAATTTTCATGTGCATGCTATTAAAAACAATTTCCTATTTCATTGATAACAATGGACTGTGTTTATGTGATGCAGAAGTAGGGGTTTCCAGAAACCCCGCTTGTTAAACCCTGTGGTCAAAATCCATTGTTATTCGTAACAATAGATCTATTCAATTTACACTTGTTTCAAAAATAGAATCTACGAAGAATAACAATAGATCTAGGGTGTAATGCGATATCTGACTGAAATATGTGATAGAAATATGTGATACTTCACAATCTTTTTCAGGTAAAACGTCTTACATATAGATTATGTTGCAGTTCTTCATCAACCTTCATTAAGATAACAGAAGGACAAACGGTGAAAAAATGCAGTTGTTAAACACCCTTGTCCTTAGTCTTTAGTGGGAAGCTAACCATATGACATCTTCTCATACTTTTTTAATCACATGACAAGTGTATGCAACACCTTAAATCAACAGTATAAAAATGACAACTTCAAAAGCCTGATTTTGAATAGCGTAACTATATATAGTCATGACCAAATAAAAGTTGTTGAAAAAAACAGAAATATAGGAACAATAATACGAGTGTGTTGCTACAAATCCAGACAAATGAATGCATTTAACGTCTACATTATTACATACGTTAATTGACCAGAAGAAATGTCTGACGCGCTGTCCAACTCTATTTGCATTTTTGTCGTAAACAATACATTAATTTATTAGCTTAAAACGATCGCAAACAAACAGATATAAAATACGTATCAATCCTTAGAGAATCAAAACCATAAGGTTTAAAGTATACGTCACATATCTGTGGCATTCGACTTTCTGGTAATTAGCACCTTACACAATATTTAGTGGCGATAGACGGCCAATTGTAGGCTATAATTCCATTATCATCACATCATTTGTTTGGTTAATGGCGTTTGGTTCATATGTCTATGTAAGTTATTGGTTCTTTAGCCACTAAGTAGAATGCACGGAAACATAAGAAGACAATTACCGGCACACCATGTTAATTTTAACTGAAATAATCGTGATGCTTATGATTATATTGACAAATTGCAAGAGATTTTATTGAAATGTAATACGATCATCCCGAACTACAATACTATACTTTTTAGGGATTTAAAAAAAATGAATAATAATATATGGTCCATGTGTGTGTAAAGGTCAAAACGAAACGGCTAGAGATTTAGTTTTATCATGTTGTTTGTTTTCCATTCCTAAAAGAACTCCTTATATGTCTTCTGACATTTTTACATATTGTGTCTGTTTGTTTTGTTCGCGCATCGTTGTGAAAATAAAGGAATTTGACGTGACTGTCATACAAGTGAGAGGTTTAGCTAGCAATAAATCCAGGTTCAATCCACCATTTTCTATAGAAGAAAATGCCTTTTACAAGTCAGGAAAATGACAGTTGTAGGCACTTTCCTTTTTAGCTCACCTGGCCTAAAAGGCCAAGTGAGCTTTTCTCATCACTTGGCGTCCGGCGTCCGTCGTCCGTCGTCGTCCGTCGTCGTCCGTCGTCGTCGTTAACTTTTACAAAAATCTTCTCCTCTGAAACTACTGGGCCAAATTAAACTAAACTTGGCCACAATCATCATTGGGGTATCTAGTTTTAAAAATGTGTCCGTTGATCCGGCCAACCATTCAAGATGGCCGCCATGGCTAAAAATAGAACATAGGGGTAAAATGCAGTTTTTGGCTTATAACTCAAAAACCGAAGCATTTAGAGCAAATCTGACGGGGTAGAATTGTTAAACAGGTGAAGATCTATCTGCCCTGAAATTTTCAGATGAATCGGATAACCCGTTGTTGGAATGCTGCCCCTGAATTAGTAATTTTAAGGAAATTTTGCTGTTTTTGGTTATTATATGTGAATATTATTATAGATAGAGATAAACAGTAAACAGCAATAATGTTCAGCAAAGTAAGATTTACAAATAAGTCAACATGACTGAAATGGTCAGTTGACCCCTTTAGGAGTTATTGCCCTTTATAGTCAATTTTTAACCATTTTTCGTAAATCTTAGTAATCTTTTACAAAAATCTTCTCCTCTGAAACTACTTGGCCAAATTATTCCAAACTTGGCCACAATCATCTTTTGGGTTAGTAGTTTGAAAAATGTGTCCGGTGACTCGGCCATCCAACCAAGATGGCCGCCATGGCTAAAAATAGAACATGGGGTAAAATGCAGTTTTTGGCTTATAACTCAAAACCCGAAGCATTTAGAGCAAATCTGACAGGGGTAAAATTGTTTATCAGTTCAAGATCTATCTGCCCTGAAATTTTCAGATGAATCGGACAACCCGTTGTTGGGTTGCTGGCCCTGAATTAGTAATTTTAAGGAAATTTTGCTCTTTTTGGTTATTATCTTGAATATTATTATAGATAGAGATAAACTATAAACAGCAATAATGTTCAGCAAAGTAAGATTTACAAATAAGTCAACATGACTGAAATGGTCAGTTGACCCCTTTAGGAGTTATTGCCCTTTATAGTCAATTTTTAACCATTTTTCGTAAATCTTAGTAATCTTTTACAAAAATCTTCTCCTCTGAAACTACTTGGCCAAATTAATCCAAACTTGGCCACAATCATCTTTTGGGTTAGTAGTTTGAAAAATGTGTCCGGTGACCCGGCCATCTAACCAAGATGGCCGCCATGGCTAAAAATAGAACATGGGGTAAAATGCAGTTTTTGGCTTATAACTCAAAACCCAAAGCATTTAGAGCAAATCTGACATGGGGTAAAATTGTTTATCAGGTCAACATTTATCTGCTCTGAAATTATTAGATGAATCGGACAACCCGTTGTTGGGTTGCTGACCCTGAATTGTTAGTTTTAAGGAAATTTTGCTGTTTTTGGTCATTATCTTGAATATTATTATTGATAGAGATAAACTGTAAACAACAATAATGTTCAGCAAAGTAAGATTTACAAATAAGTCAACATGACCGAAATGGTCAATTGACCCCCTTAGGAGTTATTGTTCTTTATAGTCAATTTTTAACAATTTTCATAAAATTTGTAAATTTTTACTAA
This sequence comes from Mytilus galloprovincialis, assembly GCA_037788925.1. Classification (NCBI taxonomy): domain Eukaryota; kingdom Metazoa; phylum Mollusca; class Bivalvia; order Mytilida; family Mytilidae; genus Mytilus; species Mytilus galloprovincialis. The sequence goes on from CM075330.1 coordinate 114,888,342, forward strand.
CATTTTCCACTGAAACTAATGGGCCAAGTTCATTATAGATAGAGATAATTTTAAGCAGCAAGAATGTTCAGTAAAGTAAGATGTACAAACACATCACCATCATCAAAACACAATTTTGTCATGAATCCATCTGCTTCCTTTAATATTCACATAGACCAAGGTGAGCGACACAGGCTCTTTAGAGCCTCTAGTTGAATTTCCACGGAGTTCAGTAATTTTGTGATTTTATTTTTTTCTGTTAAGCGACTGTATACCCTTGTCTTAAATATACCATCACCATTTATAACTGTACTGTATAGCCAGATTCAGATAAGGCTTTAAGCATACCTATTTCTTCATTCATTATTAACAAAACTCGTTTCTCAAGAACAAACATACAGCTCGAACTGGTTGATAACTATTATTTTTTTCTCACTATTACGTAAAAAATGGAAAACAAAACGTTGAATACTTTTATTACGTAAATAAGTGTACTTTGTATATGATTTGTACAAACATTCTGAATTGATATTTCCTTTTCAAAGTCTTTTAATTTAGATAGAACATCATTTGGAATGCTGACTACTTTTTTATATCAAAAAGTTACGTAATGAATCAACTTCTTAAAGATCTTTGCGTTACACTTTTTATAAAAGAATAATTAAAGTTACGGTAAAAAGCAGTTTTAATGTTATTCTTGTCTTCCCAAATTCTATTCTAAGCAAGGAGAAGGTTGTTTGTAAGTGTGTCATTTTTTTCACAAAATTGTTATTTTACGATACAATTATAACATGTTGTCATATTGTATAAAGCTTATGTCTTCAAGTATGTCGTAATTGTAGAACAGAAGACGTCTGAATGAAATCAAATATTATCCTTGCAGTAAATAATAATAATTCAGTTACTATAACCAATTGTTATAACTGTCTATTAGTGATTAACCCAGCGAGAATAGTAAACAGCTGATGACTTCTTGTGGTATTTCATGTCAAGTACAAACAAAAGTTACCATCAGAATAACCCACAAAACATAAAAATTATTGCACGTGTTCAATAAAAAAGTAATATATCAGCTTGTGCTGTAATGACTGAAGCTGAACATACTCAACATAATGCAGTAATTAACATTCTACTGATACGAATATCTACCTCATTTTAAACAGTTTTAAAAGTTAGGGTTGTAATAAATATATCACTTTTACTCTCTTTTTGAAAAATCCATTCGTTACTACTTCTAAATGTATAGTAACTATCTGTGGTAAAACCATTGAACGTTTGTTTCCTGTTCGTCTTCTTTTTTATAAAAGACTAAAGGAATCAGCAAACTCAATGTGAAGCTGTATGTCGAGTGACCGCAGCGAACGAGTTCAAAACGGCTCGGTATTGAGTCGAGCATCGGATGTCTGAAATATCAGTATATGATAATTCCAATATTATTCAAATACCGATCATGTTTCTACGCTTTGCTTATAATGAAAAACGTGGACACATAATCTGTTTTTTATTCAAATTGAGTAATCGAATATGGGTGTGTTTTTAATGATAGGAACAGTAATTTTTCATTCCTTCTATGGCAAGCAGGAAGAGGGTTTGATAAGTTCGGGTCAGGCTACACGACGTCGATTTAAACATTTGAATGTCGGGTCAATATAATTAGGGCCAGATCAGCATCGTTGACGTCATTTTACTTTGATATGCAATTATTTTATGTAGAGCTAAGTAGAAAGATAAAGGCCGAGGAAACCTGATAATTTTTCATATCCTTCTCTTTGACATAATAGACTAAATGATAAAGATTGAAATTATACGGTTGTTGTTCAATTAATGTGCCTCTTATTTCTTTGGCATCCATTTCAATTCGTTAATCTATTCAATATTCAGATGTTTGAAGTACATGCATAATTAGTACTAATTTATTTTTTAATGACGGCAGAATTTTGTGATTTATTCATTTAAAACCGGTTTACACTCGAGGCGAATATCAGTTTGACATATTTAACAGACGCAAATGTCTATTGTTTTAGACAATATATTTTAATTATTATATTTGCTTTCCGTCCATGAGATAGGAACAAATACATATTTAGTCTAAGAAGACAAAAGAGTTTTTAGAGAACTTCAAAATGGGGTTTTCAGCCAGTCAGTAATATTATTTGTGAAGTGTCAGGGTTAATCAAATATACATCCAATTTGAAATTTAAAAAAAACATATGGAACCTTGTACCGAAAGAACATTCTTGATATTCCAATTCACCAATTCTCTAATTATAAATAAAGGCAAAATAGTATACGGTTGTTTAAAAGTAAAAAAATAATAATATCACAATAGAGACACCCTGCTACCCTTCCCCCTAATAATCTTAAAGGTCCGTATGGTCAAGTCAAAATAAGTTTATCACAGGTAAACATGTTAATTTCGATTTGTCGTAGGCGCAAAATGGTTCGTTTCCGTCGTTTGATTTTTATTTACCACAGGCAACATTACGATTTCTAGTAGTTTTTGAAGGTACTTTTGGTTGGGTTTCTGTGAAGTGTTTTGTTGAAGCATATCCGTGTAACAGATATTATTGTGATTTAACAAATTTGGGAATAAGGATATACATCCCTTTAATACGGGGGTAATAAATTGAAAACTGGCATACCAGAGAGTTGTTCAGCTAGATATAAAACCAGGTTCAAACTATCATATTTGTTCTGCATATACTAAGTAAGGAATATGAAAGCAGTTTTCCATTAGTTTCGTTGGTTGATATAGTTTAATTTGATTTTGTCATGTTTTTATGGACTTCCGCCTTATTAATTGACCTTTATTTTTGTTAATACTTGTTTGGATAATAAAAATAAGATTTAATCATTTTAGCATTCAATAAATTTAATAAAATTAATGAGATTATCTTCTGCTTAACTAGAGTAATCTTTTCTTTAATTGTGAAGCACTTGAGCGTCTTTCGTTTACCTACATAATTTTATAAGCGGTTCTCCCGCTTTTATTTGATATAAAATTGCATGCTTTTTGTGATTTGTTCATTGCGTGATTTGATTTGAAGGAAAACAAAAACCCACCCTATCCCTACCTTGAGAATATTTTCTATTGTTTGTTGTATATTTTCAGATATTGTCAAAAGAAGCGTCATGGATTGGACAGAATGTTACCTGAATATATAGTTTTACTGAATGGTTGAATTTATCAAAGCTGGCGTCTGGTATCCCAGTTGCCATTTGGAGAAAACATATGATGGTTGCCGTTCAATGTTTTTATCTTGGACATTAATGAGACATTTTTTTATGAATGCAAATTTGTTGGTCGGTTGAAACATAGTTGAACTGTCCTAATAAATCCATGACAAAAACAAATGCCACAGTTCAAACTTACCATTTGTTGTTTTTATTTTGATTATTTATTTAGTTTGTCTTACAATTTGTAAACATTTGTTAAACGAAGTAAATCTGGAGTCATTGAAAATATTACGAGCGATTTCAATGAATTTGGGTTATCTTTTATCTGGTATATCGAATTCCTAAATTTGCTTCTGTTGATTTCTTTCGAATATTTAATAACATATATGAAAAAGAGCTCTAAGTTGTCATTTCGTATAATTAATCTCGAATACATTAATACTTGAGATTATAAACTGTTACTTAGACCGACTTTAAGTTGTCCGGAATTTTTAAAGGCAAACAAGAGTAAATTTTAAAATAAACTGTATATATTGAAAACGTTCTTGCCTTCAAAATATTGATGATCTATTAACTACTTATTACTAAATGCATGGATGAAATACGGTTATCATGAAACGTCCATGCTAAATGTAACAGCGGTTGGAATTGTGTCAATAAAAATTTACTTGTATGGTTGGGGATTTCCAACCCATTTTTCACTTAAACACAATTTTAGTTGAATACAAATTGCATCTGTTAACATGGTTAATATTGATGTTAAAACTATATAATCATATCGCTTATAATTCTGCTTCAGGAATCGACAATTATTCATCAAATGATTTTTAAAACATATTATCAGTCTTACAAGCAAGAAGAAGTTTGATAAACACATAGTTGGTTGAACTAAAGCTTACAATGTACTTGGGGAAAAATAGGTTAAATATAACACTGCTTATTTTAAGTACTACCGTACTAAAGATAATTCGTATATACCTTTAGTTCTTCGATCTGTTTTACTTGATTTCACATGTGCTGCTGATACCATATTGCTAATTAAGTAATTGAGGTAAAGAAGCGTTCAATTTTAATTAAAGCTGCCTTCAGTTTCAATATATATATAAGTTCTCTAACATAAGATTAATCGATTTTAAAGATTTAAAAGGTCTGACTGATTTTAAGTTTTAGATGTCAATTTTGTTAGAGTATATGTGATAATCAGTCGGAAATTTATAATGAGATCAAATAAACTCATCATAGATACCAGGACTAGATTTAGTATATACGCCAGACGTGCGTTTCGTCTACAAAAGACTCATCAGTGACGCTCGAATACAAAAAAAGTTAAAAAGGCCAAATCAAAACGATTTGAAAAATCTCCAGTATGCAGTAGCAGAATTTTTAAAACCTGCAACAAGTGCGATAACCGGAGACGATTATTTTATTTTAATATATCAAAAAACAAAACAACACTATAGTGTTTCCTCCAATGGCTGAAGTGAGCGAACAAAAGGATACTTCTTATCTTATATTCAGGAAATCGAGCTGAAATGCAGGTTTTGGTCATCTGTGTCCAGTTGACAGGTTTCATATATCTTTTATCTACAAAATGACAAAATACGCAATACACTAGTAAGATTTGAAATACAGCATCAATAACTTCGAGACACACATTTCGGTCAGGTTGACTTGTAAGTTTATCCAAATTTGGTTAAAACAAAACAAAACGGATAAAAAAAACTTTTAGGGCACTTTTTTCTATGGCGATTCATCTGTTAATTTTGAAGAAAATGGAAAGTATGTAGATTTTGATAGATTGTAATCTAAAAATATTTTACCCCGACCAGATTTTATCTAACCATTATGATATTCAAGATATTTAACAATTACATATCATTAACCTTAAATTTTTCTAAGCCATACTGTCTTCGTTGATTGATTAAAAGGAACAAGAACACACATTTTATACTCGATGCGATAAGACCAAGTTTAGTAGAAGTTGGTCCAGTGGAAGGGAAAGCATGTATAACGACGTCGGCACGTTGTAGCAATAACCCATATAAAACAAAGGTCAAGGTCTCCTTCAAAGGGAGCTAGTGGTCAGTAAAACATGATAAGAGACCAAGAACAAGTTGAATACTGATTCCATTACTACAATGAATGACAGACATCATTTTCAGAATTCAAGTGTAAATACTGATATTAAGAATGAAGATAATAAAGTAAAGGGACGAAAATGACCCTTAGATAGTTCATTTTTTCAGACTGAACTGCCTTGAAAGTAAACGATGTCATCACCTATGCCTCGCTATTATAAATGTACAATGTCGTTAAAATCACCGGTGAAAGTAAAGGAGAAATCACATAACATAAAGATAAAACCACGTGTACTGGTTGTAAAGATGCTACCAATGACCGAACAGATTAGTCATAATTAAACGTAAATAAACGTAGATATGAAACCGCTTGACGCAAATATTTACCTCCTAGACAGTTTTTTGTTACATTCCAAACAATTTGGAATCCCCTTCGCACGTAATGTCATGATTGTATAGAATGTATAGACAGCCGACATTTTCATAAAATTGTGCATTATATACTTACTGGCTTAATACTTTAACAATAGCAAAACAAAGTTCACTCCACCTGTTCTGCTGTTCACCATGTACAGACAACCTAATTGAAAATTTTGAAAATTGAAAAACTGAACATAAACATTAACACATTATATAATGTTATGGTATTTTTGTCTAAAATAACATATTTTTAAGAGTAAATTTACAGAACAATTATATTTATGATATTTCATGTCAAAACAGAAGTGCTGACTACTGTGCTGTTGATACTCACGAGGCAATATGTCCACCAGCGGTGTATTTTTTTGTGTATATTCATGCTTTACTCGTTTCCAAAAAAGTAGAAAACCAAATCAAGTACGAAGGTGGAAAGAATCGAAATGTTCAGACGGTTGTGTTACATTTGTGCAATGTGGTAGAACAACAATAGGACACCACCCATTTACAGAAAAAAGACCTCGAAAATGATATTTCATGATAACTCATGTGTATAATGTTATCGAAAAAGTAAGCGTAAGTTAAAACGAATCATTGTAAAAAACGATAAAATGTTCACTCCAGATATTTACATAACGATTATAATAAGACATTTTCAATCAATTCAAATTATAATTCCAGAAGTACAGACAGAGAAATATCAACATAAACATGTCTAATATCAACCTATTGTATATTCCCGTAGTGAAATACTATTCATTTAAAATGCACTAAATACCATCCATTCAAATCCAAAATACATAGATAAGGTGTAATAAGAATAAAAATACACGTAAGTCATGAACATTTCAATACAGCGGGCATTCATTTTTTATATGAAGAGTCGATGGTTTGTATGATACAGTATCGCCTTCGGCTATTATTTTCACATTTATCCAAACTGTATTGAAGGAGCAGTACTGAGAGTAAGACTTTTAATACATCCCTGGGAGTATGGAAAGTTTTGTACAAGTGTTATTTTATGTCCACTGTAATTAATTTTGTCATATTAACGTTTTGATTATCGTCTGTTAAAGTCATTAAGTCAAATGGCTATCCTTCTATAAGAGATTAACATAGCATGTTCTCTAAGGTCACATTGTAAATACTTTTATATGATTTATATGTTTTATTTTTGTAAACAAAGAGTTGGAGAATATTTGGAGATTATTTAGGTCAGTTGGAGAATATTTGGAGATTATTTAGGTCAGTTGGAGAATATTTGGAGATCATAGGTATATAAGAGCCCTCTGTTTTTAGAGTTTAGAGAGAATTGAAGGCAAAACATTTAAGAACAATACAATGTGAAAAGTTAATATTTAAAAAGGATTTTTTTGTTATTCTAGCGATAACATTTTTAGATACATCTTAGCAGATTACTGATAGCTTTGGAATTATTATTATTTCTTTATTGTTTGTCCGCACAGTATTGGACGCTGTTGCGTGGTTCCGCTCAGTATTGGACACTGATGCGTGGTTTTGTCCGCACAGTATTGGACGCTGTTGCGTGGTTCCGCTCAGTATTGAACACTGATGCGTGGTTTTGTCCGCACAGTATTGGACGCTGTTGCGTGGTTCCGCTCAGTATTGGACACTGATGCGTGGTTTTGTCCACACAGTATTGGACACTGTTACGTGGTTTTGTCCGCATAGTATTGGACACTATGCGTGGTTTTTGTGAGTGAACAGTATTGGACACTGTTGCCGAATTTATACAGAGTGCCGTTTATGATACCGTGTGAAAGTAATGTGCTAATGAATGTTTGAACTATACATTTTGTAAACTGTATATATAATGTAAATAGTGTCCTGGAATGGAATTTTAATAAATAGATTAGTGAATTTACTTGTATATTTCTTTGACAACAAGACTACAGATTATTGGATTATTTTGTTCTTGAATTTTCTGTGATTTCATAATACCCGGCCTGACCAGAAAGTTTGATGTAACTCGACCGCCATGGCAGTTTAAAAAAAAGAAACAAGATAACACAGGGGCAATAAAGATTCATACGTCGATGAGAAATCGACTAACTCATGTCACAAAACTGAAAATTACGAAAAGACAACCAATAGTCTACAAATAACTAACCTACATATATGTACTGGTGGGAATTACTTCTACGTCACATCATTTCAGAATCACTGATATTAAGAATGAAGATAATATAGTAAAGGGACGAAAATGACCCTTAGATATTTCATTTTTTCAAATTGAACTGCCTTGAAAGTAAACGATGTCATCACCTATGCCTCGCTATTATAAATGTACAATGTCGTTAAAATCACCAGTGAAAGTAAAGGAGAAATCACATAACATAAAGATAAAACCACGTGTACTGGTTGTAAAGATGCTACCAATGACCGAACAGAATAATCATAATTAAACGTAAATAAACGTAGATATGAAACCGCTTGAAGCAAAACATTTACCTCCTAGACAGTTTTTTGTTACATTCCAAACAATTTGGAATCCCCTTCGCACGTAATGTCATGATTGTATAGAATGTATAGACAACCGACATTTTCATAAAATTGTGCATTATATACTTACTGGCTTAATACTTTAACAATAGCAAAACAAAGTTCACTCCACCTGTTCTGCTGTTCACCATGTACAGACAACCTAATTGAAAATTTTGAAAATTGAAAAACTGAACATAAACATTAACACATTATATAATGTTATGGTATCTTTGTCTAAAATAACATATTTTTAAGAGTAAATTTACAGAACAATTATATTTATGATATTTCATGTCAAAACAGAAGTGCTGACTACTGTGCTGTTGATACTCACGAGGCAATATGTCCACCAGCCGTGTATTTTTTGTGTATATTCATGCTTTACTCGTTTCCAAAAAAGTAGAAAACCAAATCAAGTACGAAGGTGGAAAGAATCGAAATGTTCAGACGGTTGTGTTACATTTGTGCAATGTGGTAGAACAACAATAGGACACCACCCATTTACAGAAAAAGACCTCGAAAATGATAGTTCGTGTCATCGATGAAAATCTCACTACTACTGGTTCTAAAGCATACTTTTCATAAACATAAATCAGGTTTATGATTTGGTACGATAATCAATCGTTTTGCCTAAGACAGACTCATGTGTGACGTTCAAATTTAAATACGTAGAAGCGGGGAAGAAAAAAACTGTGTATAAAGGTATAAGATTTGGTCTCACTTTTGATCGATTAATTGATTAAGTAATCAATTGATTGGTCACTTTTTGTTTGTTTTACCTGATATAATCATCTTTTGATGATACATTCAAACATAAATCGGACAACGACTCATAAAATGGTTTACCGCGTCTGTCCTAGTCTTGAGTTAATAAAAAGTCGACGTAAGTCGCATGCAACAAAGTGTGCGTGTTTTATAGGGAAAATTAACAGCATTTAGCTCTGTTCAAAGAACACCAACTGAGACTGATGCTGTGACGGAATTTATTGCGTAATAAAATAAATTGTGTTAATTTCATCTGATCATATGTTACATCATTTACAACTTCCCTTTTCCGACATCATAACTTTTCTGTGAACTATTACAATTACTTAACCGAAATAAAGTGGAAAGATCCGATGTTACACCTACTGAATAAAGTGATAAAATATTCTTGATTAGTTTACAAAGTGGTATACAAGGCACTCGTTTCGTTGCATTAAATTTTCCATTGGCGTTCAAATCAAAAACAAACATTTTGTGAATCAATATTTCAGATATGCCTTGTGATATCCCAGTGGACAAATGTCCCTCTGGTATCTTCCACCCCTCTTTTCCTTTATACCAAAACGTCCATCAAAAGTGTAAAAAATCAGGTGCCTGTAAAAGGTTATCCATGATAACTTGGTAAACATTCGTTGATTGGTATTTTCATTTCCGACTTCATTTTGATCACGACTACTAGTGAAAATACTATCCAAAACTTATGACAATTTAGATATTGAAAATGCAAATCATGATCAATGATGGAACTAAACACTATTAATGTAAAAGATGGAAACATTTTGTTTCTCGATTTTCCTTTGTCGTAGTGATTCATCAAAGGGTATTTTATAGTTATGTTATAGCTTTTTCACTTTTATTAAAATTTCACTTATTAGATACATGTAGGAGGATGGGTATATTTTTAAAAGTGATCATTCGATTTCAAGAAATTTGGATCAAATGGATTGTTTGATCTACGTACTTAAATAAAAATTCTTGTTTGGGCGGAAAAAGGCTAAAATGTTGTCACTAAAGTCACATTAGCAGGTTTAACTCTCAAATAAGTTAGGTCTAATGTAAGTACTTAAAGATAAATGTTCTGACTAGATATGGTACTCCATAGGTAATTTCTCTGGACCCGACTTCGTTTTACAGACATCAGTTCATGGACATACGCCATCTCGTTATGCATGTTTTTTAAATCAATTCATGGCTTCGGTCATGTAATATACCTTGATGTTTTTGTGTTTTCCTATTGTGAGGGATGTATATCCTCTGTCAGAATTATATTTGATTCTTCTTCACCAAGCATGTTTTAAAATTCAGAAGAATATATACTCGTCAGCTTGGAGACAGCATAATGTATTTGGTTATGATAATACGTCTTTCTGTTGATATTTATCATTGTTTAGTTTCTGTCTATTTAAATTTCTGACTAAACTTGCCATTTTAAATTCTTATTTCATTACCATGTTTTTGTTCTCAGTAGGTATTAATATTTGCGATTGGACATTAAGCAGTAATCAATTAATCAATCAGCAAGACAAATCTTGAAACTAGTTTTGTGCATGTAAAAAGGACTTATCTTGCTAAAATTCCCAATATCTTGCTAAAATTCCCAATTTCACCTCCTGGTTAGTGTACAATGGACTTTGACTTAAAGTGGAGAGATACTTGTTCTTAATGTATTAAATGGATTACCAAATAAATAAGTATTAGTACGTGTATTTACCTGAGTTTACCTGTCAAATAAATGCGCGCAAATGTAAAGGTAATGCGCACAAACGTAATGCACCGGTATAATGCCGTGTTTTTGGTTTTAACGTTTGAAACGCACTGACAGTTAATTTAACGCTGGCGATTTACCTGATTGGCTGGAAACGTTGACGTGAATAATTTGACTTAGAGCATATATGTTACATATTAATTTACTTATATAATCACAATTAATCAATTATAATTCTTTATAAAGATGGGTTTATTAAGTGTATTTCTTAATGGTGCACTTTATTAGATTACCTATCTCACTAAATGATATAATTTAATTAAAGCATCTCCTTTTCTTCATTAAAACCGGTGGAATGTTCATTGATTTTTATCGACGACACCTTTCTAATCAAGAAAACATGACATCGTTATTTTTTGTACCAGAAATTTCAATCATTAACACATTAAATAGATTGTTATATCAAAATAGTTAGATAAGGTACGATTTATAGCTAGGCTGTGTTATTAATAAAATTAAAGTGTGTGCACTTGTACACATTTAAGACTAGTTTGTATGCATTCTTCAAAACTCAACATGGACATAATCGAAATGCATGATCCTAGAATTGATTGTTTAGTTTTAACAAAACAAGATGATTGTATAAGAAATTTTGATAACAATGACCACATTTACCAGAAATCATCGAACGGACAGCAAACAGCCTTATTACATGTACCAACCGTCACCACTATGATAGAGGTTCCTGGCGTAGAACAGACACAAACATGAATGCCAAAATCTTTGTCAGCGCTAAAATCTCTCGGAAACTATACTATAGCTACCTTCAAAGAAGATGAATAATCCTATGTGTAGGTCGATGTTCTAAATTCTAATATGGTCAAAATCTATAACAATATACGAAAATTGTTTCTTGATAACAACAATCATTTCAAATCGAGATCAAGCGTAAACAATAATGTCTACTTATTCAACAAAATGAACCCCAAACTCAACTCTGAAACAACCATATGAACTAGAATTTGAAAATTATCCTTATGGCTAACAAAGGTATGAAGTTCCTAGCTTTCTTTGCAGTAGATGTTACTAACGCAAGATAAATAAAAGGAAGCTACTAGTTTTAAAAAGAAGGACCAATAAACTGACAAAGACGTTACTTACGAACCTCTATACTTCAATGAACAGTCCATAGTTATGAAGTAAACACAAATGGTTAAAGCAATAAAGTGCGACATTATGACCTTTTAATTCGGTATCAATCAAGAAAAGTTTCAAGGATCAGAAAAATGTCAATATGATTCATTTTTATTTTGACATACTGGTAATGAAATAACATTTTAATCAGAATTGTGTTTTTGGTCGACTATCCATAAATGTTTCATATCATTACAAGCAAAACATATCTACAAACAGAAACAATATATAAAATTTAAGGCTTACGTTATTCTTTAAACAAGTTTCGAACAGTTCATATGTTATATTTTAAAAATATTTTTTTATTATTATGACATAACTCATTTATCGAGATCTATCTTTAAAATTATTCCAGTATTACTGATTTTGTATTTAATCTATTGAGAAATATCAATATTCTTAAACACTTGAACAAATCATTATTTGAAAACGATCAAATTTTCGCTTAAGAAAAGGAGTAAGACACTTTTTTGGCCTCAAAATATAGCAGTTTAGAAAAATTGTTAAAATGTGAACTTTGAGTTATTTATTGGAAAGTAAAATGCTTCCGCTACATAAATATTGGCTGTTTTTGACAATACAATGCATATATTTCGGAGTTTAGCAGCATTAAGTCATGCTAAATTAGCAAAATCTTCAAAATTTAAGCATTTTAGTTAAATTTTAGACGTTTTCCGCCGTCTTAAATGAAAGTGGCCGCATTTGTGTTTATTCTTAATATTGAAATGTAAGTTGTATTTGATGATAATACATAACATATATAAAGGTTGAGGATGAACACGGATGCGGCCACTTTCATTTTTGACAAAACCCAACTTAAAAGTGACATTTTTTGGCATATCTAATAGATTTTTCATATTCAAGCTTGAATCGGAGCATTTTAATGACTTAAATAGTTAAAATCTTTCACATAAACTAATTGACATAACTGAAATAGACACTAAAGTGTTTAAAAAGTGTCCAAAATCTTTAATTAACATAGAACTTTTCAATGTTTAGCCATATGCAGGTTCCCGATAGTTTATATGGAAAGTACAAGGGAAAACAGTCCGGGATATGGTAGCGAAATAGTGACCATCTAATTTTGGTAATTTTTCGAAACCTTTGTTCAGAGAGTTTTCTAGTTTAAGCGAGATTAAAATCATAATTATTTATGACATAATTCAATTTCAAACGTCTATTATGGGAACTATTATTATCCTGCAAGAACGATAACAAGATCACAATCATTTGAACACACATATATATCAAACTCAATTCGTGTATAATGTTATCGAAAAAGTCAGCGTAAGTTAAAACGAATCATTGTAAAAAACGATAAATGTTCACTCCAGACATTTACATAACGATTATAATAAGACATTTTCAATCAATTCAAATTATAATTCCGGAAGTTCAGACAGAGAAACATAAAAATAAACATTTCTAATACCAACCTATTGTATATTCCCGTAGTGAAATACTATTCATTATAAATGCACTAAATACTATCCATTCAAATCAAAAATACATAGATAAGGTGTAATAAGAATAAAAATATACATAAGTCATGAACATTTCAATACAGCAGGCATTCAATTTTTATATGAAGAGTCGATGGTTTGTATGATACAGTATCTACTTCGGCTAACATTTTCACATTTATCCAGACTGTATTGAAGGAGCAGTACTGAGAGTAAGACTTTTAATACATCCCTGGGAGTATAGAAAGTTTAAAAAAGAGAAACAAGATAACACAGGGGCAATAAAGATTCATACGTCGATGAAAAATCGACTAACTCATGTCACAAAACTAAAAATTACGAAAAGACAACCAATAATCTGCAAATAACTCACCCACATGTATGTACTTGTGGGAATTACTTCTACGTCACATCATTTCAGAATCACTTATTACTGTATTGTCTTATTAAAAAGACAATGTTTTTCATGCACAAGAAAAACAGTACATATATTTATCTTTGAAAATACATTTGAAGTAAAACTAGGTTCGAAATACACTCGTTAAACAGGATTTTTTTTATTGGTAATGACAAAATTCTTTTATCATAGTCTAACCTAAAATTTATTATTTTGCTGCACGAAAAATAACAATATATTAATTATATTGAAACAAATGGACTTTACATATAACATTTGTGGCTTACAGTTTTTTTTCAATTTGAGCGATTGATTATGATCATTCGACTTAAGTCAGAATTGAAAAATTAAATGCATCTGATGATGTATCAAAGTCGGTGGCGTCTAGCGTTATTACACAAAGTAAGCGTCTTTGAAATGTATGGAATAGGCGTTATTCAGCAATTAAAACCATTCTCAATCTGATTTTTGGAATGAAAAAGTGCTTTATATTATTCATAAAATATAGAATAAGATAATGGATCTGTTTTTCTGATATGAATATTCATAAATGCATCTGAATGAAACGTTGCTAAATGAAATGCAAACCCAAACCAAAATCAATTTTGTTTCCTTATCTAATCAATCAATCTGTCACTGACTAAAGTATCAGGCTAGAAAATGCTTACTTTATTTACGTTAAAAATATAGATACGAATCATGATAATGGTAGAAGGTAGTTGAAATTATTTACAACTGAAAATGACTGTAAATGCTATTGACAGCCTTTACAATGCAAATATATAGAGTCATCTAGAAAGTTCTAAGTTCATGTGAATATAGGACCACATGTACTCTTGGCATAGCCCACGTTTCGATCTTCATAAGAAAAAAATAAATAATAGTTATGCTTCATCTGAAATGAAAATGAAAAAGAATATCTTTTAAATTATGCCTGTTTTTTTAAAAAAAAATATCGAATGCAACTTTGTGGCATGAAGGTATGATACTGATTTTAATTACATGAAACACATGTTCGTAAAATAACTTTCATCAGGTAAGATTGAGAATTATAAACTTGAGAAAAAGAAAAAGTATGACAAAAATCGAACTCTTAAACAAATTCAAAAAGTAGAGGTCGATTAAAACTGACAATTCAATATATCAATGAACGGAAGAGGCGAAAAACAATATTCGTTAGTGTATGCATTTTCCGACGAAAAAAAAAATGAATTAAACATGGTTTTATAGCTAGCTAAAACTCCCACTTTGCATGACAGTTGTTTATGATTCCGTTACTGACAATGATATTTATTTATTTATTGATAATTTTTCCATGTTCGACCAGTTACACCTATTGTCTTACTGTTATTATCAAAGAATCAATTATAACTGAAATGATCTTTCAATGCCAATTCATCAAATTTCAATAATGTTATGTTTTCTACTCTTTTTCAACGGATAGTTGTATAAAAGTCACTTTAAGTAACCGTCTGAATTTTTACATTCCTGTTGTAAATACGAAAACATAAAAGACATCAAGATGAATTGCTTCTAAAAATTAAGTTTAAAAAAATAAGTTTAGCGACATATCGTTCTTGAATCACTTTAATGTGCTTAATGTAGGGTATATTTCCATAAAAATGACAATTTTGCTTATTCTGATTTATATTAACTTCAGAGAACTATAGAATATATTTATGCTTAGGACTTACATAGGAAATGTTATGTTCTCATCAATGCATATTGCTTTCTTGCTTTGAATACTATTTAAACCCCGTTCGGTTTTTTTATGCATATTCCGCGTGTTTATTCAGATCAATTGCAAATTACTTGGAACTCTTTTAGATTTCCATGTCAGTTTTGCATTTTCAGTGATATATGGTTTCACGAAAGCTAATTACCCGGTCCGGAGGCGGATTTAAAAAGGTTAGAATGACATTGTGTTGATGTAGTTTTACTGATATGACATTTTACAACGTTATTAAGAGGATACTTTACGGACGTAATTATGCTTTATTTCTGTATCTAAGAATACATTGAAAGACCTTTGAAAGAAAATAAATGAACAAATATAAAACACATTTGTCACGAATTTAACTTTATTTACAAGTGATATCATGTTGATTTTTTTTATCCTTTATTGGTATATTGGTTCTTTGAAAAAATGGACAACAGCTCTCATATCACATGCTAATCAGACAAATATGATTGATTGAAATATCGTCCATATTAACGACAAACAGGACTGATATTGGACGAATTGATGTATAATTAACATATATGTTTTATAATTTGTTAGTTCTTTAAGTTCCCAGTTTCAATATTTTTCTGTACATATTTATCTCTATTTATAGATTTTTTTCAACTTCACTGATGCTTAATTGTGAAACATCCTTATAACACAGTTGGAAAATTGACAGTATGCATTTAAATAGTTTGATGTATTGTATTTGAAACTTGGTCTACGTAGAACGTGAGCTTAAGTGTCGGAAAACCGATTCCTCAAATACAATACGGATATCCCTTGGATTATTAAAAATACAATGAAGTTTATTTCAGTCAAGATTTCGGTATAAAATTTCGAAAAACGAAAATTCCGCGAAAAAAATTTGTTATCGTATTTGGCAACTTAAAAGTGTATAGTATTTAAAAAGGTAACGACATATGTATGCTTCCGGCGTCATATGTAAACATCGGTGTTTTCGCGGCTCTTATGCGCTTCATAAGGTAATAAAATTTAATAAAAAAGTTAGGTACAGAATTAACAAACTTCAACGAAAATATCAAATGTCAAATGTCAAAATTAAAAGCTCAAACACACCAGACTCATATATCTGAATTGGTAGAGAAATTTCCTTGTTCAAAAATGGTGGATTAAATCTGGTTAAAAAGTAAGCTACACCTCTTACTTGTATGACAATCGCATATAATTCCATTACATTCCAAACAATGTTTGAGCAGTATTGGAAATTACAAATAACATGAAACACAATTTTTTTTTTTTTTGGTAAATAAGGGGACCTATATTTTAGTTCAGATTGATAAAAATGGTACTATATAAGCTTCAAAAAGCAAAAAGTGAATTGTCATTAAAGTGTCTATGCTTTATGCCAACGTTAACAAACTCAATGTCTGGGCGTCTTCTTTTTTCGTGATGGTTATTTAGTACAAATAAGGCAAGTTCTTATGGCGGTTCATGGAAACAATCTCTTCCTAAGTTGTTAATGGTATCGTAAGCAACACATTAACGTAAAACATATGCAAGTTTTTATATTTCAGATGTATCACATCGACAGCGATTATTGTCTTATTTGTGATACTCGAGACCGAACAGATAATATAAATGTACATTTATTTCTCCCTTTAGAATCTTAAATAAATAAAAAATTGTAAAGAAATTCTGAAATTGTTAATATTATGATCTAAAAGGGGAGCGAAAGATACCAGAGGGACATTTAAACTCATAAATCGAGAATTCCTTCCTAGAAAAAAAAAAAAAATAGAATTGCCATCTTAAGCCTGCATATTAAGGTAATCTCATTATTATTAGTTATTAACCCGTTGATTTACTGGAGTTTATACAGTTTATCTTATGTATCAAATAAATCAACTGACTAAAGGTGATATGATGTATTCTTGTTTTCCGTAAATGCGTCCATTACTTCGCTTTTCTCTCCGCTGACATTTAGTTTTGAATTAAAATCTAGAATAGTACGTTGTATTTTTGTATCTTTGTGCAAGATTGCAAGTCTGATGTGTCAAGCCATATGAAGGTTATATTTTTAGTTTGTTCTTACTTAGTGCTGCAACACGCTGAACTAGCACTATCAAGCATGTTTCATCTCTCATACTGTGTGTGCCTGTACAAGAGAGGAGCCCATTACGCAGTCGTTGTCTTGTCAATGGTTGAAGTCTGTTATATTTTTTTTTCGTTTAATATGTTGTTATGAATCAAGCCGTTAGTTTTTCGTTTGGTGGTTTGTAATGAATCAGGCTGTAGGTAAATGGTTTGAATTGTAGCATATTTAATAATTTTTAGGCCTCCTAATGTTAAAGACAGTGCATGGAAATGGTAATACTTAGATCAATATCATTTGTTGGAAAGTTAACTGAACTTATTACCATATAATACAATATCTCTTTATCTTACAATAATTTGATTTTGGATGTAACGCGTCTTCTGATTGGCTCACGTCGTTTTGTTTACCAGCTTATAGACATAATTCATTCATGTGACCGTGGCGTCATCAACGTATTTTCATGATTTACTCCGGTTTAAAATGGAATTTAGAATTAAATTATAATCAATGACTGTAATATTTTTTCTTTCTATTCGAAATAACATTAAAAAAATGTGGTGCACACATGAAAATAACCCGCTACTCTGATTATTCAGTTTGCACCACATTTTTGATGTTATTTCGAATAGACAGAAAAACTATTACACTGTTATATTTAACATTGCCATTAAAGTGCGAGGTTTGGCATGCCACAAAACCAGGTTCAACCCACCATTTTTTTCTTTAAAAATGTCCTGTACCAAGTCAGGAAAATGGCCATTGTTATATCATAGTTCGTTTCTGTGTGTGTAACATTTTTACGCTGTGTTTCCGTTGTGTTGTTTGTTTTCTCTTATATTTTAGTGTGAATTCACATTACTATAAGACGTGTCACGGTACTTTTCTATCCCAAATTCATGTATTTGGTTTTGATGTTATATTTGTTATT
This sequence comes from Mytilus galloprovincialis, assembly GCA_037788925.1. NCBI lineage: Eukaryota > Metazoa > Mollusca > Bivalvia > Mytilida > Mytilidae > Mytilus > Mytilus galloprovincialis. The sequence goes on from CM075330.1 coordinate 114,906,732, forward strand.
CTCATCGGATTTTGTCTAATGCTTAGTCCGTTTCTGTGTGTGTTACATTTTAATCTTGTGTCGTTGTTCTCCTCTTATATTTAATGCATTTCCCTCAGTTTTGGTTTGTTACCCCGATTTTGTTTTTTACCAATAGATTTACGAGTTTTGAACAGCGGTATACTACTGTTGCCTTTATTTTACAGTCATTGCTTATAACTTAATTCCTTAGAGTAGAGAATCTTGCATTACAGGATTACTGATTATTGCCTTATTTTGTAAGTACAACCCGTGTTTGGATCCAAGTCAATCAAGCAAATATATATACTTGTATTTGAAAGGTAAATGAAAAAAAATAGCAATCTTACACGTGTTTCATTTTTATTTTAAAAAAAAGTCAAGTTGGTTATTTTCCAACTGGTTGAATTAAAATATCATCTAGGCAGTTGCTGATTTGATGAATACTTTTATTTATTTGCGTTTCCTTTTTGTAAATAAACTCATCATAGATACCAGGACTAAATTTAGTATATACGCCAGACGCGCGTTTCGTCTACAAAAGACTCATCAGTGACGATCGAATCCAAAAAAGTTTAAAAGGCCAAATGAAGTACGAAGTATACATTAATAACCATCTATTCCTTCTAAACGTTAATTATATTTTTTAAATTGTATCTTGTTCGTGAATCAGTTTTTTCAACTGAAGGTGCTTGCATATGACTTGACAATGCATGTATTTCATGTAATATAATAAGAAGTATCTTATGTCTCATTAATGTATTATCAATAATATTAGCAAACGTTGATTTTGGATACATTTCATATGTAATTGATTTAAATTAAAATGTCTATTTGCTAGCAAAATGAACCTATAGTTACAAGAAAAAAATCATAATATGTTTACTTGAAAAGGATATTAAACCCTTTTTTAATATCATTAATTAAGAAAACGTCTATCTTATGTATTTCATTACAGTCCGTTCATCGCTAGTTATATTTTTTTTTTCTAATAATCTGCATATTATAACGTGCTCTTAATTTATAGTTGATTGAAATGATAGGAAAAACTATCATCAATGCAAAATACTAAACATAGAATATATTGCAGAAGCAGAAGTTCACATCTTTTTTTTTTAAACAAAAGTTATCAGTGGGTTGAACCGAGCGAAAACTTAGTCTAATGTAGACGAAATGCGAATATATAGTACCAAATTATAAACTTTGTATCTTTGGTGAGTTTTAAAGGATATATGCCATCTAATTATTGGTTTTCTTGAACAACATTTAAACCTTAAAATGTTCAACCAAATAAAGTAGAAGGATTTTTATTAGCTAAAACAATTGAATGATAGGAGAGAAAAAAATGGAAATTTCCCACAAAAACATTGTAAAATGTTTGAACATAACCAATTTTTCAAAAGAATGGTGGTGAATTGCTAATCTACCTGTTGTCGCGGGATCATATTAGAGCAATAATGTCACCTATTTCAGTGATACTCTGTGACATTCATCAATGATTATCAATAAAATAAAAAGATCTTTATAACAGATTTAATACACTGAAAGGATAATATATATTAAACATCTATCAACAAACACAGCAGAACATTGGTTAAAAGTAATCACAAAATAGTTATGTTCCAACCTCAGGTTATATATTACCTCTTTTATTGACTTAGATTAAGTTTTCTCAATTGATGACATTCTCTTTCGCGCCACAAAATTAGGCAAAAATAATTTGAAAATCCGATGCAGTAGATATTAAATAGAGAATCGCATCTCTAGCCAAACTTAAAGTTTACATTGCTAGTTATTGAAAGGTCCAACACATGCTCATTTGAATCCAATAAACGATGGCTATTCAGACTTTTTCAGCATTCTCGTTTATTAGTAGACTATTTGTCTAAGTCGCTATAAAAATGTATGCACGTTTTGAATTAAAAATTATAAGAATCACATCATCTTGAGGATTTTGCCGATCAATGAAAAGGTCTAATAAAAGCTTGAGATTGTGTTATGCCGTGAGTAAAGAATAATCAGGAAGTGAACTACAACCACTAAGATAAAAAGTTACACCACACAATATATCATGTCTCAAATTATGGGTAATTGACTTTTTTCTAAAAGAGATGCATAGATTTCATAACAATATCAAATGTATAAACTTTATAAATAAGTTTGAATTAAATTGAAGGAACAATGGGTTTTGATGATATGGGAATTTTAAGGAAATGTATAAAGAAATGAAGACATTTCTACAATAAAGACAAACTTTCATTTATGTATTTATACTTAAAACATAAAAGAAATCGAAAACCTACTTTGAATAATTCTTTGTTTCGGAATTTCAGATTCTAACATTTTAAGTTCATTTGTCTGTCTATTAAAGTGCTTCCGTTAACATTAATTTTAGACTTGTATGTCAAAATGAACGATATGAATAAAAAAAAGAATACCAATCGTTTTAAAATAAGTTGAAGAAGGTAAGAATTAACAGTTGCAATGTATATGCAACTAAGTAAAAAAATGATAACTCAAAAACCGACCTCCGAGAATCATTCAATGAGGAAAGTCCTAAATCAAACCACAAAATCAAAAGTATTTATACGAATGGATATGGGTATCAATAATGCTGGCTTAAAAAAGCATAGAACAGAAAATAATAGCTGATTTGTGTATCTCAGTGAATATATGACCTTCCGGAGCACCTGAGATCACCCCCAGTTTTTGGTAGGATTCGTGTTGCTTAGTCTTTAGTTTTCTATATTGTGTCTTGTGTACTATTATTTGTCTGTCTGTCTTTTTCTGTTTAAACCAATGTGTTCTCAGTTTATTTTTGATCTATGGTATTTTCGCCCCACTTTTATAGCATTGGAGTTCACACTGTATTGTATGGGTTTTAGCAATTAATTTTATCCATGTAATTGTTTTGCGTAGTGTTTTGTTAACAATGCTTGTTTTTCTGTCTTATTTGTCCTTATTTGAATTTTAATACTTCCTTTGTATCTTCGATTAATTTGGGTTTTTTTTCTCCAATATAGTTAAAAATATGATAAGTGTTACTTAATGAACTGCAGGTGGTCATTTGTTCAAGATAAACATTTAAAGATGGCATTTCCAGGACATTAAGCGATTAAATTACCTTGCACAACAAAGAAATAATCTGGACAGGTCTTCTATAGTTGTATACAGACAATGAAGTTCTTATTTCAGAAGCTCACGATTGTTCATATAGAATGAAATTCAAAACAGTGTGGCTGTGGTCATTGATTGACACATTAAATTAAATCACTGTGTACTTTTTAAAGACACTTAAACTATGGGGTCACCAAAGATTCTCAACACCTTAATAAAGTAATTCGAAAAATTAATCAGAAATAACACGATGTTTTTATTTATATCAATTATATAAATCAAAACATAAAGGTTATTCCTGATTAATTTTTCGAATTATTTTATAATTAAAGGCGTTAAGAAACCTTTGGTGACCCCACAGTTTAAATGTCTATCGTAGGTAAGTCGTGAACAGTGGTCATTACAGACAAACGTTCACGTAAATTGTCCCAGTCAATGGATGAATTTAATGTGTCAATCAATGGCCACAGCCACACTGTTTTGAATTTCATTCTAAAACTTTGGTTCTTCTGTATTATTATTGGTCTGTTTGTCTGGTTTTTTTTAGCCATGGCGTTGTTAGTTTTTTTTTCAATCTATGAGTTTGTCTGTCCGTCTTGTATCTTTTGTCCCTCTTCTCCAATAAAAAGGATGCGTCAATTCTAATAGAACGATATACCAATTATCATTTACTTCATTTCCTGATTTCCTTTAATCTTATCATATCAACGTATTTAAAAGTTTCAATACTAATTGACCATGACTGAGGAAAGAAGGTATATACTTTCCACGAAAATGAAATTTACAGCGCAAATTCAACTAAATGTCGATGCCCCTGCTGGTGTAGTTTTAATTCCTCGAGGGTATCACCACCCCAGTAGTCAGCACCTCTGTATTGACTTGAGTTATCATAGATATGTTCATAATTATAAATTAACTGTTAACTGGAATTTTCGAAATACTAAGGCTTTCCATCTCAGGAATAGATTAACTTACCTGTATTTGGCAAAACATTTAGGAATTTTTGGTCCACAATGCTCTTCAACTTCGTATTTTATTTGGCCTTTTTGACATTTTTTGATGATTCGAGCGTCACTGATGAGTCGTTTTATAGCGAAACGCGCGTCTGGCGTTAATATAAAATTTCAGTCCTGGTATCTGTGATGAGTTTATTTACAACCACTGGGTTGATGCCACTGCTGGTGGAGTTGTAATTCCCCGATGGTATCACCAGCCCAGTAGTCAGCACTTCTGTGTTGACTTAAAGTATCATTGATATGTTCATAATTATAAATTAACTGTTAACAAAACTTTGAATTTTTGAAATACTAAGGCTTTTCTAGCTCAGCAACAGATTACTTTAGCTGTATTTGACAAAACATTAAGGAATTTTTGTGCCACAATGCTCTTTAACTTCGTACTTTATTTGGCCTTTTTAACATTTCTTTATGATTCGAGCCACATTTGTCAATGAGAATAATTTTAATTATTTTCCTAATGATGTGTCATCGGCTATAAAACCTTTTTTGTAGTATAAGTTTCAACTAGACAATGTTTATTTATTTGTGTGCACTATAAGCAATTATGTTTCAAATGAAGTACTTTCTATTATAAATGTTACAGTTACTTTGTGTATCGCAGTTATGTTGCTTTTAATTGATTCATTGTATCGGTAAAGGTTTTGTAGTATGGTTTCAAACACCAAATTCGTTTACCAATTAAAAAAGAGCCAGTTTAAATACACAAAACGAATTATGTGTTTGTATTTAAATAAAAAAAATCCACTTTACTCCAGCGGCACATACATATGCAGTGTGTCATTTTTATTTTTAAAATATATTTTTTACTTTTTTGTGTTTATATATGAATTCATTCCATTCATGTTAGAGTTGTTGTATTAAATATAAGAAAGTACAGTCGTCCATATAGAGATCAGGATGGACATGAATTCGTGTTTACACCAGTATTTCTTTTTCTGGTCTGCTTTAGGATTGCTTCTGTCTTATCTATCTAGAAAAATAAGTTCTACTGATATGTGCTTCAACTTGACATCTGTTTTTGAAAAAAATCTTTAAATAAAAATGAAATATTAAATTAGTTTTGGCTTTATCTTAAGTACTTGAGAAATTATCTTTGAAAGGTTATCACACACGTTTACACTAAATATTACACTGGAAACCTGTACAATTATTAAAACGTGTTGAGTAAAGTTTATATCATAAAGTATAAAAAATACTTTACAAATAATTATTATGAAATTATTGAATGTCACTTTAAAAGCAATTTAAAAGTAAGTTCACACTACTTCAATGACTCTAGAAGGAATTCCGCCAGTGTGTTGAAATGTATCATCAACATCAGAACAGGGATCATGGACGATGTCAATCAAAACAGTATTGATTTAAGAATATTCCTTTTTGATTTATATTTTTATTATTTTTTTTATTTTTTTTGGGGAGAGGTATGTCTCTGGTTTTTAAGGATTTGTCTCATATTATCCTGTTTCGAACTCAAGAATCACCTCTACTGTTTTTTTTTTTTTTTTTTTCTCATTTTCACTCTTTTCGTTTTAACTCGTCCTTGATAAATAATATTGTCAAAACAGTTTTTTTTTTTTTGTGGCATTTAAATATTACTTTGTACTTTTGTCCCCTTGTCTTGGCTGGGTAACATTAAAGGTATGCTAGATTTGGCAAAAATGTCTGTTTTTAAGATTTAACAAAACAGTAGACTTTTTTAACGACAAGAATTCATCAAGCCTTATATTACCTACATTGGTTTCTGAACTATCTGGAGATGATTCAGGAGACATGTAATAGTTAAACCTACGGCATATGTCGTTAACGTATCACCTCTAGGTAACTCACATCTTCACTTAATTTCGGTTACTTTCCACAGTTATGCTGAGTTTATCGTTTTACGTGAATGTATTATTTAGCACGGTAGGTATAGTGTCCGGCTAGGATCGTGGTTTTTCGAGTGATTTGATCGGGCTTTTTCGAGTGTGACCACTTTTTTTCGAGTGAATATGATCAAAAATGTAAACAAACAGACTTCTTTTGTAACAAGACGTGATAAAGAAGCTTGAGTTTGATAAACAAGATTGTACATGATATGTAAGCATTTGAGATATTAAGATAGTATCATTCTGACATTGCTTTTCGTTTAAAAAGTTAAATTTAGCCTTAAAATGCTTTTATTCCAAAATACCGAATAAAACCATTTTCTTCCACATACCAATGCAAATGTCGACGGAAATGCATACATGGAATCTATATATCCTTACATATACAGACATTTTACAAAAACAATTGTTATTGCATTGAAAACGACATTTTGAGAGTAAATTCAGTTTTTTATGTCCGGGTTTTTTCGAGAGCAGTCCGGGCTTTTTCGAGTGTGTCCTTTTTTTATCGAGTGATTATACACATTCTTTATAGCTAAAAATCTTATGTGTTTACGTTTAAAAACTATAAAATTAAGGCTCAAATTAAGTACTTTCAAGGCACATGACGTATCAACACTTGCATTTTATCATGAAACACATATCTTTCATTTGTATATATTCTTTTTCTCACATATTATAAATTGCATGTACAGTATATATATATATATCCGTGATGTCAACAATCTAATGTGAGTGTTCCGGTAATATAAGTATTTGGACCTCATGGGATGACTATTACTGAACAACAAAATGTCGACTTGGAAGATAACTTCCAAAAAAAGTCTTAATGAACTGTTAAACAAGTGTTCAACTGTTTTAACTAACTGACAAAAAAAAATCGATCTGATAAAGAGTCTAATAATTGATAGTAGAGACGGACAGAAACAAAATTATACTAGTACACCCAACTTAGACAATTAATTGAAAGACGGTGGGTTTCAACTTGTAACTTGTGTTGTTTTGTGTAGCTTTTGAACTATAAAATTAATACATTTTATGTAACCGTCGTTGTTATACATACGTTTATTGTATTATTGAATCGTTTCTATTGTATAAACTTGAGAATGGAAATGGGGAATGCGTCAAAGAGACAAGAACCCGACCATAAAACTGACAACAGCAGAAGGTCTCTAACAGGTCTTCAATGCAGCGAGAAATCGTCGCACCTCGCGGGCGTCCTTCAGCTGGCCCCTAAATAAATATAGACTAGTTCAGTGATAATGAACGCCATACTAAACTCCAAATTGTACACAAGAAACTAAAATTAAAAATAATACAAGACTAACAAAGGCCAGAGGCTCCTGACTTGGAACAGGCGCAAAAATGCGGCGGGGTTAAATATGTTTATGAGATCTCAACCCTCCCCCTATACCTGGCCAATGTAGAAAAGTAAACGCATAACAATACGCACCTTAAAATGCAGTTCAAGAGAAGTCCGAGTCTGATGTCAGAAGATGTAACCAAAGAAAATAAACAAAATGACAATAATGCATAAATAACAACAAACTACTAGCAGTTAACTGACATGCCAGCTCCAGACTTCAATCAAAAAATATAATAATTGGCCGTACAGCAACTAAACACCATGATAACCTCCTTTCAGTAAAACAAAAGGGTCTAAAAAATAGAAAATTGGAATATTAATCAAGACATTAAAATGGTGATCCTGGTGACGTTCGAAGCACTGGAAAATCTAGCTGGTGATAGCATATGATATACACATTTTGTATTTATATATCATTGCTAAAGAATCATATTTAGGCTAATGAATTACATGTATTCATATCATTGTTGATTTTATCTGAAATTTTATTCAAATTTTGTGTTTAATGACAATAAAAATGGGATGGATTAAGTGTGTGTGTTTTTTATGTTTTTTATTAATAGGTTTCTATTATTAATCTCCGGAGTTCACCACAAGAAATATTATTAACTGTAAAATCAAAAGTAACATGAAATGAAGTTAAAATGAATATGAGATCCCTGCATAATGTTCTAGACACCGTTTTGTTAAGGATCAAGTTATTTCTAAATGAACACTGAAAAATAGTTGTATAACGCTCTCCAAACAGAATATTTGCATTAAATTGAAAAAAGATTCATTTTGATATGTTTTTGATAACTTATTGGGAATATATGATATTGTCCTTCACTTAATTACAGTTATAAAAAAGTATTTTTTAAAGCCTAGAATACCTTCAATTTTCTGTAAAAAAACCCGGACCATTTGTCTAAAAACCCGCACGAATTCACAGTTGCTCTCGAAAAAACCCGGACAATAACAAACACTGATTTATTTATTAAATACAAGAAAATTGAGCTTCTTTGTTGATCAAAACATAAATAGTATTCAATATAAGATGCGTAGTAATGTTTAAAACTGTTATAATTACGAAATATCCGTTAATTGAACTTATCGTATGTTTTATCCCTCGAAAAAGCCCGAACCACACTCGAAAAAAAAAATGGACCTAATCCCTCAAAAACAGGATCCTAGCCGGACACTATACCTACCGTGTTTAGGTCGGTTGTTAAAACATTTTCATTATGTTTTTTGGGTGTTTTTTTTTTTGTCATGATATTTTTTTATCATTTAACGTGGTAATTTGTTATTGAATGTTTACCTGTAGCAGTTCTTTTACTGAATGAATAGCTTTTGAAAGTGATACTGTCTTTCTTGGCAAAGTTTCCAATATACAAATTTGTATAAAAACTGTGTTATATATTGTATACATGTATATATTAATATCAAACAATCATCTAACAATATTGAAAAATTTGGGTACGAATTCATTACTTTTTTTCTCAAAGCAGCAACTATTTCGACCGAATAAATTGCTATTAAAGTTTTAGTCCGTCCTTACTTATAGATCACTGTAAGAAATACTTCTCTCCAAAATTTGCTATTGTTTCAATTCGGATTTATTAAACCGGAAAGGGTGAGTTTCTCCTGACCACGAAGGCAACAAATCTTGACTACAAAATAAATGGGGTTATTTTTTGTAAAACAATCCCTACTATAAATGCTAAAAATAATTGTGCGAGAAAACTAACTATATTAAGCACAGACATGTATTTTTTCCGTTTTAACCTATAAATATTCTATGTCTACATTGAATTATATGCCTATATTCAGTAACTCTAGTAAATACCATTATTGGTTTATCTGTCATTCAAAACTTCTTGTAATCACTATTAAAACTTAAAACTTCCAATGCTTTATATGAACAATCGTGAGCTTCTGAAATTAGAACTTCCTTGTTTGTATACAACTATAGAAGACCTATCCAAATTATTTCTTTGTTGTGCATGGTAATTTAATCGCTTAATTTCCTGGAAATGCCGTCTTCAAATGGTCTTCTTGAATAAATGACCACCTGCAGTTCTTTAAGTAATACTTAACCTACTTAACTATATTGGAGAGAAAAAAATCCCAAATTATTATAAAGATACAAAGGAAGTATTAAAAATCAAATAAGGACAAATAAGACAGAAAACAATTATCGTGAACAAAACATTACTCATAACAATTACATCGATAAAATTAATTGCTAAAACCCATACAATACAGTGTGAACTACAATGCTATAAAAGAGAAGGCAGTTTCGATTAAAAACATACTGCACATTACAAACATATCGTTGTCAGTGTAGAACTTGAAGCAGTCATGTTGTTCAGTAAAAAAAAACCATGCCAGGGACAATTCATAATCGGTATTACAAAGGAAATCAGTCTGGCGTATTAAATTAGAATCCTGGTACCTTTGATAACTATTTACACCACTGGGTCGATGCCACTGCTGGTGGACGTTTCGTTCGCGAGGGTATCACCAGCCCAGAAGTCAGCACTTCGGTGTTGACATTAATATAAATTATATGGTAATTTTTATAAATTTCCTGTTACAAAACTTTGAATATTTCAAAAACCTAAGGATTTTCCTATCCCAGGAATAGATTACCTTGTCCGTATTTGGCACAACTTTTTGGAATTTTAGGTCTCGGTGCTTCAACTTTTTACTTGTTTGGTTTTATAACTATTTTGATCTTAGCGTCACTGATAAGTCTTATGTAGACGAAACGCGCGTCTGGCTTATTAAATTAAAATCCTGGTAAGTGAATAAATATTTGCTGCTCATTACACGATAGAAAAAAAAAACAAATTAGGAAGAAATAAAATGTGTGATGTGACAAGATTATACTAAAACTGGTAGTTTGTGATGCGTAAATAAGTATATGCATTACCGTCAATTAAGCTGTTATGTAACGTGCAAATGCAGAAGTAATTATTACTTGACTTTTTTAACCTGGAACAGAGAATGAACGATTATACAGAAAAGCATATATTATATATGAAGTAACGAAAAAGTAAACAGAAGAACCAAGGTTACATTCTAAACTCATATGATGAAGAAAAAGGTAACAGTCGAAAAATTACGAAAATACTACCAAGACAATCAAACACTACACAAACAAAAGTAAAATCACAAAAATACTGAACTCAGAGGAAAATCAATTCGGAAAGTCCATAATCACATGGCAAAATCAAATAACAAAACGCATCAAAAACGAATGGACAAGAACTGTCATATTTCTGACTTGGTACAGGCATTTTCAAATGTAGAAAATGGTGGATTGAACCTGGTTTTATAGCTAGCTAAACCTCTCACTTGTATGACAGTCGTATCACATTCCATTATATTGTCACCGATGTGTGAACAAAACAAACAGACACAATAGTTAAAAATGTCAAAAATAGGGGTACAGCAGTCAACATTGTGTTATCATCTTAATCACTATAAAAACAACAAATGTAACGAAGAAGCACAAAAAGGCATACATCAAATTAACATCCTCATTTTGATTATATTATACGATTTTATTTGTCGGTGTAAAATTGCGCGTTTGAAATTCGCATAGGTAGACATGAAATAATGTTCTCGTTCAAAGTATGACGGGATGCATAAATACAGTCACGCAAAAGAGATATAACAAAAACTGACTAAACAGTATAAAGTAATAATAAATAAAATAATAGTGTGGTTCAAAGTATGACGGGATAAATAAGTACAGATTCACGTCAAATGTATATCACAAAAAAGTGGGTTAACAGTAAAGGTACTATTAATAAATAAAATAATTTTGTCATTCAAAGTATGACAAGATACATAGGTACAGAGTCACATCATCAAATAATTTTGTCGTTCAAAGTATGATGGGATACATAAGCACAGAGTTACGTCAAAAAGGATATCTCAAAAAACAGACTTAACAGTTAAAGTAATATTAATAAAGACAAATAAAAGAATAATATTACACGTTATTAAGACGATAAACAACGTCAGTACGCAAAATTTATACTTCAAGACCATCGTGTATTATTTGTGAAGTTGATACGGAATATTTATCAACAAGTTCTGGGTACCTTCCGATGAACTTTTTTTAGAAATTAAAGACTGTGACAAACAAATCCTACCCAAACAAACTGGGGGTTATCATTCTTTAGTATATACTTGGTAGTTAATACAGGTAAATTGTATGTGTAATACGGTCGACAGCAATCGTGCTGTATCAGCCATTCGTGATGATATTGATATCAGTCACGGTTGCTAAGACTTTATCCCACCTTTAATATATATGACGTCACATTATCGATATCAGTCAATGTTGCAAAGGCATTATCAAACCCTTTATCTGTTTGTCATGTCAAATTTAAAACATCTACTTGAGGTATATAATAAAATGTATATGGTATGGCTTTTTCAATTACAGACCTATCAACCGTCAACCAATATAATTCTTCGACTTAAGTTCTTGGAATTATATTGATATATCGGGTTGATACGGATGTTATATTGAAAAAGCCATACGATATATCATACCCGTAGCCAGAGGGGGTTCGGGGGTTCGTCACCTTGAAAACAAAAAAGCACTGTTAAAGTCAAGGTTCTGTTTGAGTTGTGACTGTTAAAGTTGAGTTCGCGAGTCCAAATACCCCCTCCCTTTGGGAATTTCTGGCTACGGGCCTGATATTCTCTATTTATATATATGGTCTTGATTTTTTATTGTATAACTACTTATTAAATCCACGATGAAAGTGTTTTAGAAAGCGGGATCATAGATGACTTAATATAAAATTGAATGTCAATATGTACGGAACATATTATTTTTATCGAGTGGAAGTAAAAGCTATTTTGCCGTTCATCCTGTCCGATCTTTTTGCCGACATGATTTCGTATGGCTTTTACAAATGCATGAGATATTGGCTACTGAACGTTATTATGTTCTTATTATGGATAAAAAAAGCAAAGGTTATACCTTGCTATGAGAACATGTAAAACTTTTCCAGCTCTACTTCGAATAATTACCAATGTTATCATCACGGTATCAGCCAAAAGGCATTATAATTAATCACTTATAAAAGTACATCAGAACTATAGGGGAGGAAAATTACTCTGGAGTTAATTTTATCCCATTAACCTAATGATAACAACATACAGAATTAAAAACACAGCATGTTGCTTTATACATTGATCTACCAGAGATACAGTCTAGCAAATTGTATTTAATTAAAAACAAGCTCAGAGTTATATTGCTCGCTGGTACAAAGTTCAATCTTGTAGTAATTCATTAAAACTCGATTGTATTAAGATATATAGGGCCATTAGTAGTACCTTAATAATCCCATTTTAATTTAATTACTCAATACTTAATAGATTATATGTGTTTAGAATGTCAGTACAGTATGATAAACTTGCAGCAGAGTTTTAATTGCTTTTGAAAATTTACATTATAGCAACCTTTTGGTTAGCATGCAGTGACAACATGTGTTCAACTGCCATGAAATATATTTAAAAAATAAGATGTGGTATGATTGCCAATGAGACAACTCTCCACAAGAGACCAAAATGACACAAAAATTAAAACTATAGGTCATCGTACGGCTTCAACAATGAACAAAGCACACATCGCATAGTCAGCTATATAAGGCCTCGAAATGACAATGTAAAACAGTTCAAACGAGAAAACTAACGGCCTTATTTATGTGCAAAACAATAGACGAGAAACAAATATATGAAAGCCTTTCTCGCAGAAACAAAACTTTTGCTTATTCACTATCAATTCTTATAATTTTTATGATATATTTAGCCTTCAAGAACAGAGTTGTACTCTTAATGTTGTAAAACACTAGTTACTACAGTTTCATATAATTTACTGGCGTATTCCGTATTTATTACTAATATTGATTGAAAAATAGTCAGCTAAATAAAAGAATGTTTGAAACCTATTTTGAGTTAATCGTTTGGTTTAATATGAAGTTAATGACTGAACACAACGTGAGTCCGATCTTTTTGGTCTTATTTCGACTTGGCGATATATGAATGAGAAACGATAATGATAAACAAAAAAACACAGGAGCTCATTCTTGAACATTTGTAAATTTGTTCTTTGATTGAAATATACAGAAATTATCATAAAAAGTTTTATCAGATGTACTTGGAAATGTCAGAATGCATTAATTTTCAATTTATTTAAAGCGAAAAAAACTGATTGTATTGAGGGTACGATTAATTTGTTTTTTATCCCGTGGTTTTATTACAGCTAACTGAAAGCTAGTGGTACTGTCTAATTATCTGATTCACTACAAATAGTTCTCGCATTAAATAAACAATTCACCTCTAATTTTTCCTTTTCAAAACAAACCTCATACAATGGTAATTACAGACATCAGCGTTCCAGAATTAGATTAATTTGAAATGTCTTGTATCATTGTTGTTCAGACATCAAAGTGTTATTTATAATGATTTTGGAACTCTAAAATCGCAATAATAAATGCACGCAATTATTTCTGAAACTACAATTTATCTATGGTATACGTATTGTGGGTCCAAATTGTTTTTCGAATAATCATTTGGCAGATAATAACTGCTCCGATTCCCTTGATTGTAAAATGTCTTTCGCCCTTATACCTTACAAGACAATAACTTATCTCGATATCAAAATGTTTGTATTCTTTTATCTTTTCAATGTATGATACTGATTATAAAACATATTTAAAAAAAAACGAAAAAATAATGTTAACTTTTTGCGCAAGACTTCTGTTCTTTGGTAACTTTAAGTTATATGCAAAAGTCAAGAAAACTGTATAAATTAAACGTTTGAGGAGCTTTATCAAGAGAATCTAAACAACGACAACAACCTATTCAAGATATTTTGTCAAGTTCGTGTATTGGAATTGAATGCAAGAAAAATACATATCACTGTTGCAATAATGCTTTAACCGGAAAGGAATAAGTTCTATTATTTCCAAGAAGGTTAAAGAACATAAAATATGTACAGATATTATAATTTTTGACAAACGATAACGGCCTTATTATCACGACTATATACGGCATTTAATTGTAAACAGCAAGTTATATCAAGGTAAATGTTGCTTTACCAATGTTAATTGTGGGTTAAGTTATTGTTTTGTTCTTAGAATTGCTAGATTTTGTTAACTCGTATACAAAAGAGGGACGAAAGATACCAAAGGGACAGTCAAACTCATAAATCCAAAACAACTGACAACGCCATGGCCAAAAACGAAAAAGACAAACAAACAACAGCACACACGACACAACATAGAAAACCAAAGAATAAACAACACGAACCCCACCAAAAAACTAGGGGTGATCTCAGGTGCTCCGGAAGGGTAAGAAGATCCTGCTCCACATGTGGCACCCGTCGTGTTGCTTATGTGATAACAAATCCGGTAAATAGTCTAATTCGGTAGGTCACATTCATGAAAGGGAAAGGGATTGTAGTTACGACGTAAGGAACATGTCCGATATCATTTGTGAAACGGTTATTCCCTTTCAAAAACTAAATCATCCAGTTTCAATAAGTTGTTTTAATATTATATGTGGTTTTCCATGAGCGGCAACATTTTCATACTTATTCATCTAGCATGTACAATTCTATCCAGAATATAAACATAGTAATAAACAAACGTTGTGTTGTTTTCTTAAAAGCAACCCATTTGAAATAACATGTGGTTAATGATGTTTATAATGACGAGTTTTTAAAGTTTTGCACTGTAACGTTAGCAGATAGTAAAATAGTCTCTGCAGAGATATGCAATTGTTACGCGCGATTCTGTCGTAATGATATAAACTAATGAGAGCGTTTCAATTATTTATATCTTTGTTCTGAATAAACAACATTGTTCCTATTGTTACGCCTGTCATCATTTTGT
Source organism: Mytilus galloprovincialis (assembly GCA_037788925.1). Lineage (NCBI taxonomy): Eukaryota > Metazoa > Mollusca > Bivalvia > Mytilida > Mytilidae > Mytilus > Mytilus galloprovincialis. Next base: position 114,922,003 of record CM075330.1, read on the forward strand.
GGTAATTAAGATTACTTGAATAAATAGATTTAAGAAAAAAAACACATCACCTGAAGTGATAAGTTCTTGCCAAACGTTATCTTAAACGCTGAAACGACATTTCAGGTAAATAAGAGACGAACAATACCAGACGGAGATTCAAACTGAAAAAATCGATAAACTGACAATTACATGTCTATTAAATAAAAAGTGTCCAACAGACAAACATTAGTACAAAAAAATAGAAAACAAAAGACTGAGCAATACGAATCCCACCAAAAACGAGGGATGATCTCAGTTGCTGCGAAATGGTTAGCAGATCCTTGCTTTACATGTGGCACTCGTCATGTTGTTCATCTTAGAACATATCCAGTAACAAGTCTAATTCGGTAGGTGACATTGAATTTCCACAAAATTGTAGAAGCTCTTTCAAAATATTATTTTAGTTCTTGAATTTTGTTCAAATAGTGTGTATTTGTTAGGACTACTTGTTAGATAAGCACATCATTGAATCTAATTGGTTGCCCAAGAATGCAGTTGCTTTTGTATCAATTCTAAAACAATTGTCAAAATAACCTGATATTAAAAAATTCCAAACTTCAAGAATAGTTCTACCCAATAAACTATTGTAGACTAGAACCGTCAGGATCTGATCTTGGTCGATAGGAATGTTTATGTCTGTTTAAGGGTAAGGCAATTATAAATTAAGTCTTGTCAGACACCTTTGAATAACGCATTGTGTGTTTTAAGCATGACAGTGTTCGACACTTCCTGTTTAATTCAGTGTTAAATGTGGAATGGTTTTCAATAGAATATTCAAATGTAACATGATTATTCATGTACCTGCATTTGATATCAGGATGTTTTTAATTCCTTATATGATCTCGTTTTTCAAACGCTCTATTCACCACACAACAAATGTTTTCAAGATAGCAATGTTAATGTTTTGTTTCACTCTCATAATATGAAAATTACAATTTAAATCATTTTATTCAATGTTAAAATGATGATAACATAATAAATAAAGTATTTTAAATTTATGGAAACTTAACTAATAGTGTGTGGGGTCGAAAGCATTCATATCTCGATAATATTATCGATACTTTCGGAAAGCGGCAATCAGTTTAGTTATATGATTAATATTCAATATGTTCATTTGACAGATTTCAATTAGATAAAACTTTGTGCGAATTTATTATTTGAATTAACAGTAGAACTACTAAAAAAGACAAACAAACAACTATCATGATTCCAACAAAATTACAACACTAAATGATTTGCCATCGGCTAGATGATATCTTTTATGTTTTATGTTAATACATGTATACCATTTTAAATTCAAGGCAAAATTCTAATTTTTTTTGTAGAAGGATTAAGTCAGTGGTTTGTGTATCCTGGAGGCAAGAAATCACATAACTACAAAATCTATGCAGATATGAAGCCAGTGATAATGTATTATATTATATGGGAAGTAATACTTATACTGATATCATGCATTGTGTTTAGGTTTATATTAGTATTTGGTTCTTTTATTCCAATCATTCACTATTTTATTTATATAAAACATAAAAAGTGTAAATGTTCTGCCAATGCATTAAATGAAAGTCTAGGAACATCATTTTTATTTTAAGATAATTAAAGTTATAATTGATTTAGATAACAAAAATACCGAACTCAAAAAGGAAAATTCAAAATAAAAAATCCCTAAACAATTTGACAAAAATCTTCTATACTAAATAAGAGCGTCACTGATGAGTCTTTTGTAGACGTCTGGCGCAAATCCATAAGTTCAATCCTGGTATCTATGATGAGTTTACTTACAAATGCATTTGAACTCGATAGTCATATAGTTATATGTTTCTGCAATGTTGGAAGTTACAGGTGGTTGTTTAATAAATAAAATACGATATTAAAATGTTTAATACTTCGCTAATAAAAAGAAATAGAACAAAAACATACTACATCAAACAGAATGTATACAACAAAAAAATACAGATTTTATGGAAAATATGGTAGCTTTGATAGAACTACTGAATTGATTTATCTTGTATGCCTGCAAATGTTGTGGGCTAAATATACATTCAACCTTCACAGAACGTTTAATTTTTATTACTTTTGATCATACTTTATTATGCATCGAAGATAACATAGTGAAGTTTTTTCTTAAGAAAATTCAAGCGAATATTTTAACGCTCTCAAGGTCTTTCCTGTCATAATGATATAATGCTACTAGTTTTTTTCATAATTTCTCTCCAGATTTTAAAAATACTTATCTATAGAATTATGTCGAAGAAACACTGAAGTCGTTCGTTTACCATCACCATCTCGTATTGGTTGACTGATACGATGTGGGTTTTGTGTTTCTTAACTCACAACGGACATTTGTTTGTGGTATTGAATCTTTAAATACCAGAATAGTAGTCTGATCTGTTGAATAATGGATTGTGTCCTATTCATGATTGTGGATTTGCACAGAAGACGCTTAAACTGTCGATGCTTTTGATCTCGCTACTATTTGAGGCCATGCGATTCCCTCAGTTGTCATAGATTGTTTCTAAATAGATATATGATAATTGAACATCATTTAACTACTGTTGCCTCCTATTTATCGAGAATAAATATGTAGCAGCAAATATCATAGTATGTATCGCGTAACTGTACATTTCATATTGTATGTAAAGATCACAGGTTACATTCTAGTATTGGTGGATATTTGTCTCATAGGCAATCATACCACATTTCCTCTTTTTTGTATACTGTGAGTAAAACTCACTTGCGAAGTTCTATGATTTTATAAAAGAAACTTCAAATAATTACGATAGAAAAGTAGGCAAATAAAGGCAACAGTAGTATACCGCTGTTCAATAATCATAAATCGATTAGATAAAACAAATATGGGTTACAAACTAAAACCGAGGGAAACACATCAACTATAAGAGAAAAACACCGAAACAATACTGAAATGCAACAAAAATCAAACGACAATGCAACATACATAGAAACGAACTATTAGATACAAGTTTTATAGTTATATGGTGAAGAATCTGAGAAAGTTTCATTAAATTCGGATTTATAAGGTATATTCAAAAGTGTACTGAAATGTTTGGTCATGAAAAGGTCGTATCAAAGAACAAACGCACATAAAACAAGTAAGATTATGTAAAAGTGTCACGAAAATCTGTTCATCGATTCATTAACCAACACCGTCATCATTATTAATCGTTAATTTGATGTAATGCTTTATGTAGAGCTTGAAAATATTTATGGTTATACAGAATATTTGTGTTAAGAACACAATTTTAGACATATATTAGGAACCCTTAAATACATAAAGGTCAAACCGGGCATGTTTAACTTAACATTTTAGTTTTAAAAGTCATTAAAACGAAGAATTTATTGTGTGAAGGAAAGAAAAAATGAAAACTTGAATAACACGAGAAATATGCTCGACAACTTGTCAGCTATGAGATATTATTTTAAGGTTTTATTATTCAAAATATTGTTTCTGTTGAATTTAAAGTCAATCTTGCACTTCGTTTATCACACATGATTATCTTATATCAGACCCATGATCATACTTATATATTGTGACGTCATGAATGTAAACAAAAACAGTTTGAAACATAATTAAAATGTGTTCAGCAGAATTGATTTAAAACATTAAATACTTATTAAAGTATTATCTAAATGGGAATATTGTATTTAATTTTTATAAAACAGAACAGGAAAACGATAAAAATTGATGATACGGGTTTGATAACTTGTTTTGACGCTTTTCAAATCCGTAAAAATAAGAGAACGAAAAATCAATGTCCATTGGGATCAAATATTAGTGCCATGAATTATTTGTTTTTTTAATCTTATAAAAATCATATGTTATTTACAAAATTATTATATGTGATGTGATGTTATGTTACTGGTCTGATATACTTGTGTTGATTAACAAAAAGTATGAGGAAATAATAAGTGCCTGTATGTGCATTAAAACTGATCCTATAGCTAGCTACACCTCTCACTTATTATATTGACAACGATGTGTTAACAAAACAAACATACATAATAGGTAAAAATGTCAAAAATAGGGGTACAGCAGTCAATATTGTGTCATTATCTTAATCACTAAAACAAACAGTTATGTAAACAAACATTTACCAGGGCACAATAACACAATGACGGGATGTATAAGTACATAACCACGTCATGTGTAACACAGAAACAAAAGGCGGCATTTAGACAAAGCATGTTAGCAAATATGAAAGTTATATAAGCTCCGAGCCGACAAGTCTTTGTTCAAACTCCTAAATAATGCGTTTGATATTGAGAAGCAGCAAATATTAATGATCAAGTCTTCACACTGATCAAGCTGAGGTAGAAACCATCATTCAAAGCAAGCACGATACCACAAGACCCAAGATGCGGTACAAATTCATACATATAGCGGTTTTGGTCTTGTGATGTTTAATAGAAGCTTCCTTGTCTTAAATATTTAGACGTTCATTTAAATGTCGAAATTGCTTGTTGTTGATATTGATCTGAAACTAGAAGAGGATTACAAAGAAATAAATGAATCAAAATATTTGGAGTATTATGCTAAATATTTGAAACAAGATATGACAAGGCAAATGGAGTCTTTGCATCAGAAAAAGTGATAAATGGCCTTGAGAAAGATCAATTGAAAATATCCTTGTTTGAACTACAAGTAGCCTTTTTTGCACTTATTTATGCAAAAGTATCTTTAAACTGATTATGATTGGATGTAGCATAAAGAACCAATCGCATGATCTAAGACGCGTCATTGTTATGTAAATATAGACTCTACAACTGTATCGAGTGATATGATACGCTAATAATCAAATCAAAACAGTTAAATTTTCAAATTCTAAACACGAGGCTTGCCGAGTTTAAATATTCAAATTTTAATTGTCGAGAGATGATAAAAATCGTATTGCACAAGATATAGTGGTGGAATCTGCTTCTCTATTGATTTTTAAACGATATGCAAACAAACTCAATTCTTTTTTTTTTCGATTGATCAGCAAAAAGATGTATTCTTTTTATATGATGTAATCAGGCATGGTCGCCTTCATGATGTCACAATAAAAAATTTGATGTCATAATCGAATTTTGATCAATGAAGAATTGAGATCAAACGAAACACACGTTGATTGAATGAAAATAAAATTAATTGAAATTAAAATATTGAAGCTATCCTTGCGTACAAAATTATAAGCCTGGTATCTTCAATGAGTTTATAGAACTACTGCTAGTGGACGTTTTTATTCCAGAGTGTATCACCAGCCCAGCAGTCAGCACTTATTGTTGATAATAATAACCGACCGTGGGAGACCGTCATGGATATTCAATGTCGTTAAACACACACTAGTATTACGTATTGTTGACATGCAATAGTATTGATATGTAAATTATTTGTAAACATATCGTGTTTTTAACTGAAAAACGTCCGAAAATCTATTGTTTTTCGTTCACAAGGCATAGTTTGCCCTAAAGGGCCACTATCTACGAGATACATTTATTTTGTTCAATCATTAATGAAGTGAAATAGAAATAATTTTTCGCTATTAGAAGCGAGTATGGCTCAATGTTGTCAAAATAAGCTAAGAAACATCGATGATGAATTATTCACTTGCAATTGAATAATTCGACCTCATTAAATCCGTATGTAACCCCTTGGCTAGAGATGGATTATGCATGATTAATGCGTGTTGGGCTATTAAAAGAAACAAATGTTTGAAAGTGAATCAAAGGAAAAATCATTTTCCACAAAAAATCATTCTTGTACAGATAAAATTAAAAACTATGTTATACAAACAAACGAATCTACATATTATCAAGCCCATGACCTGTAAATTGTTTATTCAAGATTTTCATAATGGATCAATGTTTAACATTGTTAAAAATTTAATATGAGAATTTGAGTCAAATCAGTTAACATGAACTTGACAGCTAGTGCCCCTTTAACCGTATTTAATACAACTTAATGGAATTTCGGTTTTCAAGTTTTCCAAATTCGTATTTGAATTGGCATCAAAACGTCTCTGGAGTACAACTTTAAAGCCTTATATTTTCGATGAGTATTTTGTATTTCTAAAGTGACTATTTCCAATCTCCCTTAGTGCGTAGCTTACATCGTTCTGTCTTAACATATGTAAAATAAGCTGTCCTAATACCTAAAATTGACTTTTTAATTTTATTAAAATTTTAATACCTAAAATTGACTTTTTATTTTATTGAAACAAATTATATATTATTCGTCAATTTAATTTTATTTCAAAATCCAATTAACAGATAAAAGTTTACTGTCATGCTACCGTATGGCAGTGAAAAGTGGTTTATATTTAAATCCTTTGAAACTTGATGAATATGGATCGACTCTTCTGTGTCATATTTAAGTAATTGTTTTAGACTAGCATAAACTTTTAATGCAGACATCTGTCTCATTAAGTATAAACCAAAGAAAAAAGATTTTAACAAATTGTATTGTTGATGATGTATTACTCTTACAGGCGACCTTGAATGTTCTGTTTAGCAGCATACATTTGATTTAATTAATACTTGCACAATTTATTTCATTCGCACATCATAAAACTTCATCTGTTATCTGTAAGATTCATTGATGTTTAAGCCTTATTGATTACTAAATTATTTTTACTCGTAAGGTTCAAAGAGTGTTTTTATCCTGATTCTGGTATAGGTAAGGTTTATAAAGTAACATAAATATAACGTATTCAAGGCGAAGGTGGATCTAGGGACACTTTGATAGGTTGGGATATAAGGTGCACTAGCTTATCTTATCAGATAATTCAATTCCTAAAACCTTCCGAGGATACACATTGGCTGCAGGATATTGTGGGACTTATTTGTTCAACTAAACACACAAACACAAAACCAAAACTTAAACATCCCCCGGAACAAACTCACATTATACCAAGTTCCAAATCAGATCGAGAAATTTTGAACTGACAAAGAGGCCAGAAATCTGAAAACAAGTAATGAAATTTATAAATTAACAATGAAAATGATTAGTGAGAGCGTAATAAGTACAGTGTAATAAGGATAATAAATAGAGTATGGTAAACTGTAGATAACGGACACCACAGAATATTTAAAACAAACTATGGAGATAAATAAAAGCCCATAGGTATTTTGGCACGAAATACATTTAAATCGCAAAACACAAGGAAGAGGATGTAATGTATAAAAAAGCAATCAAAGATACATGTGACATCTACATTAAACAAAATAAATTCGGAATCAATTTTTAAATTTACATTAAAGGGAGATTTCATTGTTAATCGTTTACCTTATGTCGTTTGGAGCAGTGGCGAAACAGATGGCCATACCTATTCAAAATTATAATGCTACCTTTTACCTAAAACCCAACGTTGTTGACTTGTTACCAATAAAATGATATGTTATTGTTGAGTCCAAATCTAATAGTTAAAAGGAGTAGGTTCAGTAAGACCCTTTTTTGGCCCCAAAATATAGCAGTTTTACAGAATTGTGAAAATGTTATCTTTTAGCTTTTTATTGGCAAGTAGAATGCTTCTGCTACACAAATATGGGCTGTTTTTGACAATACAATACATAGATATCGGGTACTAACATCACTAAGTCATGTTAAAATACTAAAATCTTCACAATTTTAGCATTTTAGTTAAATTTTAGACGGTTTCCGTCTTAAATGAAAGTGGCCACATTCGTGTTCATTCATAATATTGAAATGCAAGTTGTATTTGATGATAATACATAATATATATAAAGGTTGAGGATAAACACGGATGCGGCCACTTTCATTTTTGACAAATTCCATCTGAAAAGTGTCATTTTTTGGCATATTTGATAGATTTTTCATATTTAAGCTTTAATCAGAGCGTTTTTAATGACTTAATCAGTTAATATCTTTCACATAAACTAATTGAATCAATTGAAATAGACACTTAAGTGTTTAAAAAGTGTCTGAAATCTTTCGTAAGATGAACCTGAAATTTAAGGCCAAAATCGGCCCTTACCGGACCTACTCCTTTTTAGTATTTAACCTTTAAGAATAAAGTAAAAAGAAACAATCGCATGACTTAAGGAAAATTATTTAATAGGTTGTAGGTCACGTAATAGCTCTAACTTCCAAGAACCAGTTCGTGCTATTGTCCATTAAGGATGGGTATTCATAACTGGTACAATTTTCTAATTTGTTTTGACCGATTTACAAATGACAAATATTATGGGCAATAAGCTTCATTGAAGACCGTATATTGACCATTAAAATGACCATTGTGTTTTTATGGTGTTAAGAAGTTGCTTAATCACTGACGTATATCCATTACCATCTTTTATTCGTATTAAAATATTGATCGTACTTATCTATCAAAAAGAATTTTAGGGAATTAGCAGTTTATTGATGGTACACAGAACAAACTTCGAAAGTCAATGCCATTTGGTTTCGCTCGTTATTGTATAATTGTAGATTGTTCTTCAACGATACTGCTCGTCAGTTCAATAAAAAAAGCCGTGTTTTAAATATTCGCAGAACAAAAATGGCCTCACCCGCCCCTGTACATGATTACCAACAAAATTGTGTTTAGGATTCATTAGCTTCCATCTTGTTTCAATGACATCAATAAAACTCAAATCTTCTCTAAATGTAATAGAGTTTTTGATGAAACACTTCACAGATTTGCACCATATCAATAAATTTTAATAAACAGATGAACTATATGATACATTATCGCAGTCATTTTTTATGGTAAGTATTATTCAAATTGATCTAGCAATTGTAAAGAGAAAGCATCCTACGATGTCTGTACGAATAATGCATCAACACAGATAATATTCATCAGACTTGAATGCCATGGGTAATAGTAAGTCAGACATACATCTTAATTTTAAAAGGTTATGCCGTCAGAGTAGTCAGACAATTACTCAGTCAACACATAAGTGTCAATAACAATCTTTAAATATTTGAATATTTAACAGTCTACCTCGCCATGAAGCGTCAAATTTGCATTTTCAGTAGTTTCCTTTTTATTACATAATGCTTTAAGAGAGGTAAAAATTGCGAGGATCGCAGCGCATTACAATTTATATCCCAGATAAGATATGACTATTGCTTTTGCTTTTGCAACCATTTAGAAGATGATATATTGAGTGGAAATGGTTAATTCTATTCATGGAGAAGGAGGACGACCCTAAATTGTAGCGTAATAACACTCCTTTGCTGCGTAATAAAAGAAATTGCGAAAACCAAATTGAAGTAAACGACAAAGGCAAAAGTTTTAGAATATTAGGCCATGTAACCCTAAACTACAAGTTTGTGTACACTCTGACAGTCAATAAAATTTGAATTTATCATAATTATATGGATGCTTTTTCCATTTTACCCTGATCTAAAAAAATACATTAAGTAGATTGCAAAATGTTTATGGAAAATATTAATTGAGCATTTTTGTATTACACCGTTTCTTCTAAACGGGACAAAAACACAACTGATAGATTTGTTTTGTTGCTGGTACGTTGTGAATTTCCCCCTCCCCGCCAAATTTCCGTTTGCAGCAGATAAAGCATTCTCAAAGTTATTTAAAAAAGAGATGCGGAAGATACGAAGGGATATTCAAACTCATAAACGAAAAAACAATTGACGAAACCATGGCAAGCAACAGCAAAAGACTATAAGACAAAAAACAGTCCACAAAACACAAAATAAAAACCTGTGATTGAGCCTCGAAAATCCAACTCAAACCCGGGGGTGGTCTCATGTGCTCGGATATGGTAAGCAGATCTTGCTCCACATGTAGCACCAAAAAGGCATTTAAATATTACGACACCCAATCACTACAACGTAGGAACAATGTAGTTGGCAGTATTTAAATGTTTATCGAGATTGAATATGGATTAACTAACGCGTCTATCATTCGTATGTGACAAATTTAGGTAGGGCGTATCAATAACTATAAAAAGCAGGAAATTCTTATCAATTTGTGTTGAAAGACACGAAACTTATTGTATCACTCCATAGTGTCCTCTTATTCTTTCCTGTTTTGACAATGGATAATTGGTTTGATTCAGGTACTTTTAGAGTCCAAAAGGATGTTAACTTTTCTTTTCCTTTTGGTTTGTTTTATTTTATTTTCATAAAAAAGACATAACATTTTCTGAATTTTTATTTAATCATCATTTTAGTTAAAATATAATTTTCTTTTGAAAAATATCTAATATTTGAGCTAAAATATTGTTTCCTATTTTTTTCAAAAATAACACGTGTATGGTTACAAAATGTAACTTGCATGTGATTATAATCACGCAAGTTCTGCCTACTCGTTCAGCATAGATCTTAATTTGACTGTTTTGATAATGTATTTTTACAAAATACATTAACTTTCCCGTGTGTCTTTGCAACAACAAAGTTTCTCCGCTTATTCATTATTGCACAGTTAAATAAAACCTAGATAAATTATGGATGCGTTAATGCGTAATAACTGGCTGTTCAGTGTAAGCGAAGGCTCCGTGTTGAAGGCCGTACTTTGACCTATAATGGTTTATTTTTTACTTATTGTAACTTGGATGGATAGTTGTCTCATTGGCACATCTTCTTATGTCTTATTATGAATGTCTTCATTTTAATATGCATCCCAAAGTTCACAGGTCAAACCCAGGAAAACTAAAAAAAAGTGTTGAAAGCCGTTTGGTGATTTGCATTTGTTTACAAATTTTGATTTAGTATTTTGATGAACAGTTTCATTGGCAATCATATCACATCTCCCTATTTTTGTATCCAACAGGGAAACAAAAATATATTAAGTAAATTTTCTCTTACCAAGGTTAAGTTAAATGCATGATAAGAGTTAAAAATATTTGGTAGTGTAAATCATTTTTCGTTTACATGCTAATGCATATATGATTTATTCATATAAATACATTAATTGACTCTTGTAAATAAGTGCAATCTAGAAGTAGACTCGGTCTTGTGCATTTTAATAACATATAGAATACTTTTAATAAATACACAAAACACTTGCTATCATATGTGTAAACTAGAAAGCTTCTAACGACGGCTTCTTCGGTATTGTTCTTGGGAGCCAGTCTAAATATAGAATCTTCCCTTTATCATTACCACCAAACATTTGTAATTAAATAACATAACCCTATCATCTGGGCAAGTTGGTATACTATCTACAAGGACAACTGTTTATTAATGTCTCCTAATTGCATTTGACTTAATGAAACCATGGAAGTATTATATTTCCATCATAAAACTAAACAACTGAGCAGACTGGTTTAGTTTTTACAGTTCAGGTTTTCTAACATGACTACCGATATAGCCATTAATGAAGATCAATTAATACTATAATCTCCAGTGACTTTTCACTAAAATATGAGTTTAATGTCAAATAATTCTTATATGATTTGCATATCTATAAATACTTGAATTGGATTGGTCAATTAGAATTTTTCTCAAAGTTTACACTTCGATAAACCATGTTTCCGAAACTACTTTTGTAATCTATTCATGCGCGATACATAAGCTTGCAGTGATCCGGGGATTTTCAGCAAATTGAGATTTAAAAACAATTACATAACAGTTGTGACTATTCTAGTGCATATATAACAAAAAAAGAAATAAATTGAAAGCACTAAAGCTTCGAAAATGTATAAAAATAAAATTTAATAAAATTCCGCGAAATTTCATGAAGGATTTGGCGAATTTACGTCATGGCAAAACACGACGTCATACGAATGGAAATTTGCAAGGGAAAGATTATTTCGTTACGTGTACGCTTCAAATTCGGATAACCTTTAATTAAAATGAAGTTTTTGAGGTAGGTGCTATTTCATTTAAGATTCCGTTGTATTTATCGGACATTTATGGTTTTTAGAAAGTCAAGATGGCGGCGTACTCCTTAGTTACGACTTGCCATTGTGCTTTTGATGGTAAATATATATAGTAGCCATCAACAAAACAAATGTTTATTAAATTTCACAAATGTTTGGCTGAAGAATTATAAGGATTAAACACATTTTTTCTAGAGGTTATTGATGTGTAAACCGGGCTCTTACTCACAAACTCAACATAAAAGTCCTTCGGACTTTAATTCAGTTTGTGAGTTAATCGCCCCGGTTTACACATCAATAACCTCTAGAAAAAATGTGTTTAATCCTAATATATTAAGCATACATACAGAAGGACGTAACTATCATTACAATTACATTACAAAGATAGTTAATCAGAATTCCACCATTTTGATTGACAGGCAGCAATCACGTGATATTTTCTCCAATAAAACGCAACATCCATGACTGTCCATGTGCTCTCCATGACAAAGTCACAGGAATGAGTAAAAGTAAGAATATGTAGATCTTAACAAAAAAAGCCTGATTTAACTCGTATTTTTTACTATTATTAGCATTAATATGTAATTAAAAGAATCGAATGCTTCTTTTATCGTAGCTTTATTGGCCTGGGGTATAAGACGTTGAACGGTTGGACATTTTTATTATGACGCGCTCAATACAAATGTACTATAATTGTCAAAGTACATATATATTCAATATTCATTTTAAAGACATTTCAGAACTCAACTTTTTTGTCTTGTTCCAGAGTTTAACAATTATATTCTTAATTAAATTGATTATTTATACTACACGAAACCTTTATTGTTAAAATAAATGCATTAATGCTTGAACTATATGTTTTCCTGATTATATAATTGTAATTGGCAATACATATTTACTGCCAACGATAGTATAAACTAACAATATATAAACTATTAATTTGTTCTGTAACCAAAGTGCAACAGTCAAGGCTAATTTTCACATTGTATGCGGTTTTGAAAGATTAGATCTTATCGCAGCAAAGTTCATTGTAAAATAAGTGCACCAACTTTATGGAGTAGCAATGCTATTTCAATTCACTTAACAGGAGCCAATGTTTATACGCCCGTGAGTTTCGGATACAAAGCTTTTGTCACATAACAAATTGCCTCCGGTCATTTGTCATTTCCTAATGGGTTACTGCAATTCATTATGATAAAAACATGGACGTCATAATTCTGTAAAGTATAAAATATTAAGTAGAAGTATCTGTTAAACGGGACAGTGTATTCAATCATAGTTCTATTACCGTACGTTTTCGTTCTTGCATAAGCTAAATGTTTTCAAATACAACATTAAAGAAAAAAAATATGACTGTTTTTTTTTAACTGATTAGTCAAACAACGTGTGGATCAAACAAGTATTTAGTACACTTGGTTTCAGTTGATCCTAAACCTGTCTTTTCTTTCTTCATAAAAGCGCTTCATACCCAAGGACGGTTTGTTTATTGATCATCTGTCTTACCTTGAAATGTAAAGGTTTCTGGAAACAGATTTATTACTATTCCCTTTTGATTTCTTGTTTTGGAAAGGTATCCTACATTTTTGTTTCTTTTTATTATCTTAACTTCTATAGCTCATATACAATGGTTACTCAGAGGACATAAATATTAATCTTGTGAAACATATGATTTCACTTTCAGATGTTAAAAAAAATACTGTAAGGTTAAAAGATATTTTTACGAACGTTTATGTGTTATCACAAAACAACCAACATGTTATCACTGGATTATTTGTCTTAAAACTCTGATACTGATAGGAATCTGATACTGATAGGTTATCAACATTTTCCCTTCCGTTTTATAGCAGCTGTTGAATTAAAACAGTAATATTACCAGTAATAGAAAGAATATGCCAAAATAGTTTCCTTACAGAAATTTGATTTTGTAATGCGATCGTCATCGGCAGAGTTGTCTGAGTTTCATTAGCCTGTCAACACTGAGGTTGCGGTTTCGAACCCCTTACGGGGAATAAACACAAGATTCGAACACAAAATTGTCCAAGATTGTCAGTTTTCCTGCACAATTCAGTGCTTCTCTTCAGGTTCTAGCTTCGGTTTCAACGCTAATAAAAACTTGCCACCACTCATCTCATACGCATAGAATAGACATAGAAAACTGTATTTTATTTCGGCATAGTATAAAACATGCACACATAAGCCCTGTTGACCTTTTTAACAACTATAAACACATAAACAAACCAAATTAAACAGAGCATCATGCACTTTTAACTGTAAAACAAAGCAAGAAAAACTCAAATTTTCAGATTTCTAGCAATCCAATATACAAATAAAAAATTTGTTGGAACCGTTTGACAAAACAACATCAGCAGTTCATTTAGAAAGTGCCTCTAAGGGTCACTTGTCAACAGCAATAACAATTGGAAAGTTTTTAAAAACAAATAGCGCTAACAAAGAAATTCATATAGGCTAAAACTTTTGAGTTAGCCCTAATCAATAAATATGAAAAGCATAATACAAATAAACTAATTTTCAAAAACCAAAGTTATGAAGATGACAAAATAATAGCGAAGAATGCATGAAGGACATGGACATTTCGAACCATTCAAGACACGTGCAAAAAGTAAAATCACAAAAATACTGAACTCAGAGGAAAATCAATTCGGAAAGTCCATAATCACATGGCAAAATCAAATAACAAAACGCATCAAAAACGAATGGACAAGAACTGTCATATTCCTGACTTGGTACAGGCATTTTCAAATGTAGAAAATGGTGGATTGAACCTGGTTTTATAGCTAGCTAAACCTCTCACTTGTATGACAGTCGTATCACATTTCATTATATTGTCACCGATGCTTGAACAAAACAAACAGACACAATAGTCAAAAATGTCAAAAATAGGGGTACAGCAGTCAACATTGTGTTATCATATTAATCACTATAAAAACAACAAATGTAACGAAGAAGCACACACCAAATTAACATCCTCATTTTGATTATATTATACGATTTTATCTGTCTATGTAAAATGCACCCATCAAGGAAGGAGGGTTTTGAGTACTAGTGTAAAATTGCGCGTTTGAAATTCGCACAGGTAGACATGAAATAATTTTGTCGTTCAAAGTATGACGGGATGCATTAATACAGTCACGCAAAATAGATATAACAAAAACTGACTAAACAGTATGAAGTAATAATAAATAAAATAACAGTGTGGTTCAAAGTATGATGGGATACATGGGTACAGAGTCACGTCAAATGTATATCACAAAAAAGTGGGTTAACAGTAAAAGTACTATTAATAAATAAAATAATTTTGTCATTCAAAGTATGACAAGATACATAGGTACAGAGTCACATCATAAAATAATTTTGTCGTTCAAAGTATGATGGGATACATAAGCACAGAGTTAAGTCAAAAAAGGATATCTAAAAAAACAGACTTAACAGTAAAAGTAATATTAATAAAGACAAATAAAAGAATAATATAACACGTTATTAAGATGATAAACAACGTCAGTACGCAAAATCTATACTTCAAGACCATTGTGTATTATTTGTGAAGTTGATACGGAATATTTATCAACAAGTTCTGGGTACCTTCCGATGAACTTTTTTTAGAAAAAGGACGAGACGTTCTTTGACATACCTCTGATTCATCAACTTTCTGCATCCCCCAAGGGTGACTGGGGAATAGAAATATGGTCACTTGGTCTTCTCCCGACTGGCAGTAAAACGCTTGCCGAAGTGGGGCGTCCGTTTGGCTGTGCGGGATGTATCAAGTTTGCAGTCACGTCCGGTCAGAAGGGGGACGTTAAATCCGATGCCTCGTGTAAGGAGAGTGCCACACTCTTTGCACGTTAAGAACCCTTGCGACAACTCTTTGAGGGGTCCGTAGGTGGCCTGTTGCAAGGCAAAATTTCTGTCCCTATCCAATATACCCTCATTTTCCAGTGGCAGTCCAAATTTCCCCGACCATCATCCCAGATGGCCTCTATTGTATCAACCTACATATTGTATTTATTGTGAACTTGTTCTCGTCCTGAATATGCATGAAATATTTGTCACTGGACGTTAAGCAACCAACAATCAATCAATCAATCAACTTTCTGCTCAGACATTGGTGACGTTTTACAAAGTCTGAGTAGGAGCTGCAAGCTCTTGAATACCGAATAAGTTGGGAAATGTATATTCCATATGCAGGTGAAGTTGGTATATTGCTACTAAAGTGGGGGAAATTGATAATTTTAAAATTAAAATCGTCTCGTTTGCAACACCATATTTCTCCACTCTCGACCACAAAATTTGAGATTTTTAAACAGTTCTGTAAAAGAAGGACGAAAGATACCAGAGGGACAGTCAAACTCATAAATCGAAAATAAACTGACAACGCCACGGCGTTGAAAATATGAGTCTAGTTAATAAATATCTTATCACACTCGCTACAGTGGTGAAACTCCCATTTGACATAGAAATTTTGTAAGAATACTTTTATCACTGAAACTAGCCTAATTCAAAATGGAAACGTAATTTATTTCCATTTATCTTCTAAGAAACAAAATTATTTTATCTTATAACATATCTTTTGTAGAAAAAAGAGTAAATACGTGATTATCTAGAATATATTATATTTCAAAGTTGATTTATAAAATGAGATAACTAAAATGATTAATTTTCATCAATGAATTGTGTTGAAAGGTGAATGTATTAAGAACTATTTTGAATCTATAATTACTAATTGGCCTTTCGTGAAAGAGAGGTATAATATACCAAAGATACATTAAATCTAAAAACGAAAAGCTGAGCAACAATTACCCAACAAAAACTGTCGATGATCTCAGGCTCCCCAAAATGATAAGCCGTTCCTGTTCAACGCGTGGCACCCGTCGTACTGCTCATGTAAATATAGACCCGCCGTGATTAGTCTAGATCGGTAGGTCTAATTCCGTATGCCTGTACCAATTTCGAAATATGACAGTTGTTCTCCATTCGTATGATGTGTTTTATCACTTAATTTATGCCATTTGATTAGGAACTTTCCGTTTTGAATTTTCCTCGGAGTTCAGTATTTTTGTGATTTTACTTTTCACACTAGGGGAAAAGGCACCGGATTGTAGTTACGACAATTATGAAATGTATCCGTCGTCATCTGTAACACATATATTCATGATAACGGCCAAAGAACTCGAGCTGGCTTTCGTAAAATTTACGATGTGATGATTATAACACTTCCTTGTAAGTAGCAAATCTCTATCAAGGAAACCATGATCAGAAATACAAGCCGTGGAATATGGTATCAACTGGGAGATGTATACTCCTTATTCAGGCGCTGCTTACTCCTTTGATTTAGGAAAGCATAATAGTCCGAATACGTACATTTATTGAAAGACTAGGTGATTTCTATGGGGATTTTAATTATATGCTTTAAGAATTGTAAAGCTAAACGTTTTCGAAACCATATATTAGTTTAAATAATCCTCATATTAAAAATTGATTTTAAATAACATCGTACTTATTGAACGTATTACTAAAACATTATAAATACTGACGTACTAATGAAAAAATATGATTATAAATCATCGACCAATTGATGGCGACTGAAAGCTTTATACCAACGTTGTTTTGTTCGTTTTTCATTAGCCATTTGTCATGGACAATGAGATACACATAATCCCTATCAAACAGCTCAACAACAATTTGTGATTTCTTTTAAATCAACATGTATATAAAAACATGTCAAATGGATTGATATTTTTTTAACGCTAAACCCAATAGACCTTTTTTTAATCAGTGATACATATATATTTTTTTAAATGATTGAGTTGACTTACAGCCAGTAAAAATAAATGACGTTTAACATGTAGGTATACCTAAGTATGGTCAACCTCGCCCTTTCATATTTGGGTAGTCCTATATTACTCTCGAAGGGATTATTCGAGAGTAATATTCATGTTATGTGTTTGTAACAAAAAGAAAGCTTATCATTCAAAGAGCGGTACTTAGTGTTTTCAACCATTTTGTGAGTTGCTTTTTTACATTTTGAATTGTCCAATGTATAATTATCTCGTTGACTTTCATTGAATACAATATGGTAAGGGCTTTGATAACTTTTGAAGGTCAAATGATAACCTTTAGTTCTTTCTTTTCTTTAGTTATTCAAAATACCATCAACTTCGATGATTACATGATGTTGTATACGTGTACTATTTAGTAAAATGTACCCACAACAAAACAGAAAATTACCTTGTAGTGCAGTGAAAATTACAATTTTGTGATTAAAACTATGATATATAATATTGTTTTACGCTTTTAAGATATAGTTCAGAGGACAGCGACAGTTAAGTCGGCCTCATATCTTGACTTACATCTAGAAATTGACAATGAGGGTCGGTTGAAAACAAAACTTTACGACAAAAGGGATGATTTCAGCTTTCCAGTTGTGAACTTTCCATTTTAAGTAGCAACATTCCAGCAGCACCTGCATACGGGGTATATATTTCCCAATCCATACGATATTCCCGTGCTTGCATTTCCTATCATGATTTTCTTGATAGAGGGTTGCTGCTCACAAGAAAGCTATTAAACCAAGAGTTCCAAATAGTGAAGTTGAAATCATCCCTTCGTAAATTTTACGGACGCCATCACGAGTTGGTTAACCGTTATGGAATAACCGTTTCTCAAACGATATCGGATATGTTACTTACGTGGTAACTACAATCCCCTTTCATGAATGTGACCTACCGAATTAGACTATTTACCGGATTTGTTATCACATAAGCAACACGGTGGGTGACACATGTGGAGCAGGATCTGCTTACCCTTCCGGAGCACCTGAGATCACCCCTAGTTTTTTTGGTGGGGTTCGTGTTGTTTATTCGTTAGTTTTCTATATTGTGTCATGTGTGCTGTTGTTTGTTTGTCTTATTCATTTGTTGGCCATGGCGTTGTCAGTTTGTTTCGGATTTATGAGTTTGACTGTCCCTTTGGTATCTTTCGTCCCTCTTTTGCCAAGTAATGAAGCTGATTTCATTATGGTATTATAAACATGGAGTATCTGTTTGAATCTTTGGGTGTGAAAAAGTGCCTTAATGTGAGGGTTTGGGTTCTTGAGTCTACTAGTACAAGGATGTCGGATGGTATGTTATTTCGTACTTTATTTGCCCTTTTTAACCTCGTGATTCGAGCATCATTGGTGAGTCTTTTATAGACAAAATGCTCGTCTGGCGTTCACAATTTAAATTCTGGTATCTTTGATGAGTTTATTTACATCATTACCAATCTTGTGCGTAGTTTACATTCTGCGAGTTGTGGTAGTTTATTTTTGAGCTATTTGCATTCAGGTGTCTGTTGCAGATATACTGTGCTTTAATCTTGTTGTTGGGCCATTTTAATTTTAGATAAAATTTCAGTTGAAAGAACAAGGTTCAAAACAAAACAAGAAAATTCAGGTCAAAAGTTCGTAAAGAAATACAAACCTACCTTAACCCATCTTTTCACTGATGCTGCTAAAAATGTTTATCTCTACGGGTATAAGTTTAAATTATGTATTAAAAATGCAAATAAAATCAAGGTTGTTTAACTTTAATTGATATTTGATATCTAGTGAAGCTGTGATATATATATAAATACAGATTATATCCTATTCTTTGCAAATTTGTAATTTCCGTACCCGGTTGATTATGTTTTATATAATCCACTGTCGGTAGTTAGATTTGAAATATTTGAAACGCTTGGCAAGCCTCGCGTTTTAAATTTGAAAAAACGGTCTCATGCTGTGGTAAAGAATCGATATGCACCTGTTTGTGTGGTGAAATGAAAACTCTTAGTATGATCTTCTTTTTAATAACCATTAAAATCAGCTTTACGTGAATGTGGTATATGAAAAGACTATGCACTTTTTTTTAAAGATACCGCAGATCTTTATGTTTCAAAAATAGATCAATGAAAACTGTAAAATTGTTAAACCAAGATGTGAGGCTATTAATGTGCTGCATGTTGGTACATTATTTATTGCAATTAATTGATAGATATGATTGAATCTTTTTTGATAAAGAAATAATTCTCACTCATGTTCTGGTCCGATCCTTTTTCGACTTTGGCTTCACTGTTTGTCCTTTTTGGTTTTATCAGCTTCTTAACGTTTGAACTATAAAATGTATGTTAAAGATTTTCGAATATCTTGAACTCCAACATTACTTTATCAACATTAAATTTCAAAGTGCAAATATAGTGTAGTAAAATTGGCAAAGTTTCTGTCCTAATTTATTTTACCGAAGTACAAGATACAAAGAAACATTCTTATGTAGTTAAATAAATTTTGGGATGTACCTTGGATTATTTGTGTGTGTTAATATATTATAAGAGAATCAAGTTTATAATGTATTCAATAGTAGTATATAGAATTAATTGAAAACAATTAAATTGTTGCCAGCGAAACAGACATTTGTCTTTTGTGGATATGCGTTATATTTTGGTATACTGTAAAACCTGAGATGGTACGATAATATTGAAATGTGGTAAGGGGAAAATACTAACATACTACATCTCAAAAACAAAAGTTGACGGCAAAGATTGTATAACAATAACAGCCATTGTTAACATACAAACTGGATACTGATAGTTTTTTTTTCATTCCTGTACCTTGGTATATAGCTCCAAAAACAAAAAAAGAGATCAGACAAACCGGTAGACTGCATGCGCTCAAAATAAGTACGATAACAAAGACAGTGGAATGTGTTTCATAAGCTTTCATTTCTGTGTCATTAACAGCTTTCTCTTTATCCCATGTCTTAATTTTTGTTGTTGTGGTTTTTCGCAAAGCATGGAGCATGTAAGAGAAAGCATAAAGTTTTGTCAGTTAGATTCATAATAATATGTGTACGACAGTATGAACGAGCACGTTAACATATGACGTACTTTTACTATTTATTTAGAACAAAGCAAGGTTTTATTCATATCACATTTATATTTGATCTTTGAAAATATACATATTCCATATTTGTCACTTGGTGTTAAGCGACCACCAATCAATCAATCATCAACTATGTTTGAACATCGGATTGATATATCTTTGTCTGTGCTACTTTCATATAATGAAGACAGAAGAGGCGGAAGACAAATATGGATATTCAAAACTCGCAATTTAAAGAAAATCCGACAACACCATGACGAAAAACGAAACGACGGTTGATAAAACTCCAAAAGGATAAGCAGTGTTTGGTCAACATGACACTCGTGCAAGTTCTTATATAGTGAATGATGGCACAATCAAGGACAAGTCGACAGGATTGTTGTTACAACCATTCTAACATATCCGTGGTAATCTTCTTAAGTTCTGAGGAAATCTTCTAAGTTATTATTTAATTGTCATTACAACTGATATAGCATCACCGTTTACTGCTTGGAAAAATCGCCTATAATCTAATCATGCAGCGTTTGCTGATAATGATACCACTACTATGCAAATATATCAATAATGCGTCACATATATATGTTATTAAATTGGTGAAAGTCAATGCCTTTTTATAAAAGCATGTTTTCACTTTAGTTGAATTAGTTTATTTCATTTTGATGTGTTATGAACAAATTTATAACTGTTTTCGAAGGAAGAAAATTCTTAAAGCATGAAATTTGTTGTGGAATATTGGAAAATGAGAAAGATGTAAGAAAATAGTTAATATAAATTTACAAATCCTTATTCATTTTGGACTAGATGACGAAGTATTTCTGTTTTTAACAGATTACTTTTGTTTGTACCTGAAGATAGTCCTTACAGAATTACGTGTAAAGCACACTGAAGCCACTGAAATAAACACTCTTCCTGGTCGCACGAACGTAAACAAAGGTCGTTTTCGCGCTGAAATAAACACGATGGTGATGATCGCACAGACATAATACAAACAAATGAACATCTCGGTTCTGCGCTGAAATAAACACGCGTGGATTGCACCAAATTAAACACATGTTTTCAACCCATTGAAATAAACCATTCTTGATCGTATCAAAATGAACAAATTTGTGTTTTTTATCACACTGAAATAAGCACTTCTTGATAGTATTAAAATGAACAAATTTGTGTTTAACACACTGAAATAAGTAATTCTTGATCGTCTTAAAATTAACAAAAGTATTTAGCACAATGGAATACATAGAAGTCTTGTTCGTACTGAAATTAACGCAGGTGTTTAGCAAATTGAAATAAAAAAAGCTATAATTGAGCTTACTAAATTTGATATCGATTTAGCGAGTCAAACTGGCTTTTTTTATGTAAGACGTCAAGTCAGGAGCCTGTAATTCAGTGGTTGTCGTTTGTTTATGTGTTACATAATTTTTTTCGTTCATTTTTTTATACAAATAAGGCCGTTAGTTTTCTCGTTTGAATTGTTTTACATTGTCATATCGGGGCCTTTTATAGCTGAATATGCGGTATGGGCTTTGCTCATTGTTGAAGGCCGTACGGTGATCTATAGTTGTTAATGTCTGTGTCAATTTGGTTTCTTGTGGACAGTTGTCTCATTGGCAATCATACCACATCTTCTTTTCTATATATACTTAACTTTAAGTTTGAACTATGGACAAAAATATCTTATTGGTTTTTAATATAAATGTAAGGAGATGTTGTATAATTATGTCCATTACATTTGAGATGTTGTTAAAAAGAAGAAAAA
Organism: Mytilus galloprovincialis; assembly: GCA_037788925.1. NCBI lineage: Eukaryota > Metazoa > Mollusca > Bivalvia > Mytilida > Mytilidae > Mytilus > Mytilus galloprovincialis. The sequence continues at coordinate 114,944,493 of CM075330.1, forward strand.
ACTTCAATACTGTAATCAATTATAATCTCAAGAATCTGAAAGTACTATCTTGGGAACATTACATACATTTAAATGATTAAAAGGTACACAGCTGAATTTGTTTTTTTTTTTTTAAATGCAGCAAGTAAAGTTGTGAAAATGAGGTGATTAAAACAGATTTTTTGCTATTTGTGCCACGAGGCTACATGTCAAACTCCGTACAGTGATCGTTTCTGTTCCGAAACTTTTTTCCTTTAATCCATGTAGAGTAGTATGCGGATCGGAGCTGGAACTGTGGGGAAGTTTGGCCACATGTATTACATTTTCATGGCCTACTACGTTCTGCTTACGTTGTGAGATTTATGTTTGAACAGTCTGTAATGATTAGCATGTTATGATGTCGTGCCAAGGAAATATTTACATTTGTTTAACTCATTAATCTCATGTCTGTTATCAGAACACACAAAAAGGTTACTTTTAAGTTAATTTTTTATCTTCCCTCCATTATCTGTGCTCGATGCGGATAAAAAAAATCTTTTGATCTACAACGTAACTCTGCAGAATAGTGTTTGTTGAACCTTATTACGAGTTGTGTTAGCAATTGTAATAATTAAAATTACCATTGACCAAAGATAAAATTTGTTAGATGAAAGTGAATTTTGTACATTGTATTGACGGGTTAATCGTCACTCGGCCTTTACACTGATGGGTATACACTCGATTAAACTCTATTAATGTTTGCGGAGCTACAAATTTAACTTTACTCGGGATTTCTCGATTTATGCTTTTCTACTTCAGATTGTTTACATTGTACCTTTTGTCTATTGTAGAGATATTTTTTTTTACATACAATCCCATTACTACCGCGTCAACGACATAAGACGAGAGAAACAAAATTGACTTTTACACATTAACCATCGTCTTTTGAGAAACGTAACTTGTCTTTCTCCCTAGCGTGTCTGTGACAGCCCTCATTTAGAATAAAATCCATAAAGACATGTATTTGGTTGGATTTTTATTTGACTCTAGTCTTCTTCTTGCATATACATGTAAATGACCAATATGATATCGGAAACTGTTTTTATGCTGCAGCAGTCCTCCTACGAACAAAAACCTATAAGAGTAGTTTCTTGGATTCTTGAACTCGCAGATCGAATGTGGCTGTGTTATTATACATCCAAACGGACGCCGGACGCCTATATTTAGAAAGGGTTTGGCTGTTTATTTGCAGAGGATCATTGTAGTTTCATGGCGTTAGAGGCTAATAAATCAAAAAGTATGAAAGGAAAATAAAAGTATTATATACCATACATTATATAATCGATATAAGGTAGCTTCCTGTTGCGACTTTTATAATTGATTAAATGTTTTGATTTAAAGATGAACATAATTGAAGGTCGTACTGTGGCCTATAAGATCTTGTAACCACTTCATTTTAACTCTTGTGGATATTATAAAGTTGTCTTATTGGCAATAATACCACATCACATGTTTATAATAATCTGCATCAATATTTAAAAGATGTACAATTATTTACTAATTAACGGTTACCCCAACGTTTTACAACACTAGTCATTGTTTTCTCTGAAGGTCATTTAGTTGATAAAAGATTCAAAAAATGTCTGACTGTTTAAGCTTTTATAAAAATACGCAGTTATTTACGTATTTTAGAATATAATCAGTTTTGGAGATGGAAGTGCACTGATGAATGACCGTCTTAACACGCCATGCAACATTTTTAAACGTGATGTTACTATATGCAGACCAATTAATCTTTTTTTTTTTAATAGTATCTATAGTATTTTTATCTTCAGATCATGAAATATCTATACAGTTCCATGTTTGAAAGAAATTCCTATTATCAATAGCTTCCCTGGATCTTGATGCTATGGGAAATTTCTTTAATTGGAAAATTATTCTGGGCGTTACACGCTCAAATTGATTTTATATTGAATTGGCGTACCGTTCATTGACTTTACATAGATGAAAAAATAGACATAGGAAGTTATCAAATTATTAAATGTGTTGGAAAATTGAACGATTTAAATAGATTAAGCGTAACACCATTAAAGTAATGAGTTATACATTTGATATATGATAATCGAAACGTGTATATGCCAAAAACTAAACTTATATCTAAGTACATGAGATTTGCTCATTGTTACATGCGTATGGTGACTTAGTTGCTTGCATCTTTATCCTTCAGTCTCTGGAGGAAAGTTGTCTTACTGTGGCTTCATTTCTTTTCGTGCGAACAATATTCGTAGATTGAGGAAAACTTGCATTTTCGTGGATTTCATGGTTTTGCCAAAGTCTGTATATGTATATTACAGAAAAATTATAATTTGTGGAACACTTCATTTCGTGGTTCACCTATATCCACGAAATCTACGAAAATTGGTATCCAACGAAATTTAATGAATCCACAGTACTTGGAATCATATCTTAAATTTAATATTAATTAGCTTTTAAAGAGAGAAAAAAAGTGTAACTATTATCATGAAATATTAGAATTAAATCTGCATGCAAACTCCTATTACCTCAGGTCGTAAAAGGAGATTGTATTTTCAGGAAAAAGATCAAAAGTATCATCAAAATGTTGATTCTAGAATTGCAATCACGATCAAAGTAACGAAAACAAATGAAAGCTAGATATCGTCATAATAAATAGTGTGTTGAAAAGAAATAAGATAAAACTTATGAGGAAGCTTAAGGTATTTAACCTTAATATCAATATATTAACATAAAGAACATTTCATCCTGTGCTAATAGTAATAGAAGACGCATCAAACACATAACAATTTTCAAATCTTCTTTTGCTCATTAAATAGCCATCGTAAATTCCACGCCCATAAGATTCAACGTAACGTCAATCAAAACATATCCTGCAGAATCAATACATATGTATTTTCAATACTATCAGAGAACAACAGAAAAAGCTGATGCGGTGTTGTAATAGAGAGTTGTACAGATTTTATTCTCACATTGATAGCTAGACAACTTGCATAGTATTTTTGGGAAACTTGTTAGGGAAGTTTAAACATTGAAAAATGAATGATACAAATTGGACAGGTGTGCAAGAAAATACCTTTGATGAATTCAACACTGACAAAATAATTTTATTATGTATTTATATTCCGGTATTCTTCGTTGCTTTAGTTGGGAATATTCTTGTGCTTGTTATGGTGTGTATGAACAAAAGTGTCCGGAGAAATGTTGCTAATTATTTTCTGGTAAATTTAGCTGTAGCAGATCTTTTAGGTAAGTAAAATACATGACAATTTTATCGGATATCATTTGAATTTTGTTGGATTTAGACTCAAGGCTATCGTACGAATGTAAAATCGTGTATTATATACTTTTTATTCGTTGTCGAGGGCAAAGTAGTTTTAATTTAATGATTAGCTTTGCGATTAAGTTACGAAAGAGGAAATTAATGTACGGGTTTATAATCTAATAACATGCTTTATAATTAGTAAGAGAAGGAAATTACTCAACACATTTTGAAACATTATGGACGATCATTTGAATTTTGGTAGGAAGGGCTCGGTGGATTTTCAAAAAACGAATATCCTGGCCTTGTAAAAACTGAAGCTAAATAACACAAGACGGGATGAAACATATTTTACATCATAAAATGCTAGAAGAATTGTGTATAAAAGTGAAAAATATGTATTTTCGAGGGCAAAATTATCCTACCAAAGGATGAAAATAAATAAAAAAAATCCTGATGTTCCCCACAAGAAAATTAAATTGTCGTCCCCTTTCTCAAGTTTTTACATTTGGTTATCCCTGTGTTTTTTATAGTTCACTAACTATATATATAAGTGTAACTTATTGCAAACAAAACTAAGGAAGAGCGTAGGGTGCCCTGTAGTTGTGTATATCATTGTTCAATGATCATTAGTGGATAGTGATCATACATCATATTCCTATGATTATATTGAAGCAATGCAAGATATTTTTTCCTTATTCTGACAACTAATATTTTAAACGAATCAGATAATGTCACTGTATGTAGCAGTTACATTAAACATTTGTTAGCAAATTCCAAGCCAGAATAAAAGGATTTATTCAATCTTATTTTTCTTGAATTATAATAAAAGTTTAAAGCTTGAAACGACGATAACCAGACTGAGTGCTGTCATATTTTTGAAAACGATTGACGTGTTATTGAGATCTTCGGTGGTACAAAAGTTGTTTGAAAATTTTTAACTTTTACGACGCCATCGTGAGTTAGGGACCGTTATGAAATCTTAGTCGACAGATGAAGTTCACATGTGTTTTCCAAATGCTGTATTCATTCTCTTGTTCTCTTTTGTATATTTCGCCTGGCTAATTTATTAGGTCCGGTAAGGGCCAATTTTGGCCCAAATCTTCAAGTACATCTGATGAAAGATCCGGAACACTTTTTTTAAAAACACTTTTAAAAGAGTCTACTTCAATCTGTTAAATTAGTTTATGTGAAAGATTTGAAATAATTTAGTCATTCACGACGCTCAAATTCAAGGTTTAATATGAATAATCTATCAAATATGCTGTTAAATGACACTTTTCAAATGTTTCTTTGTCAAAAATGAAAGTGCCGCATTCGTGTTCAGTTTCAACCTTTATATATGTTATGTATTATCATCAAATACAACAATACATTGAAATATTAATAAAGAACACAAATGCGGCCACTTCCATTTCTTAAGATGGAAACTGTTCAAAAATTAGATCAATTGATAAAATTGTGAAGATTTTAGTAATTTTGCTTGACTTTATGATGCCAGTATCCGATACATGTGCATTGTATTGTCAAAAACAGCCCATATGTGAGGGACCTGATGGGTTATTTTCGTTCTTCGTGCCAGATCGGCGCGTTTTCGCTATCGTGATCCGTTTTTCTACAGATTTATTTTTATATTTTCGTGATCTGTGTTCATGGAAATTTATTTTCTGTGAATCGTGATTGACATAAAAAAATCATCTCGTGAATCGTGATGAGACTCCTCCCCCCCACCCCCCCCACCCCCTCATTAGGCCCCTCATATGTATGTAACAGAAGTATTCTGCTTTGCAATAAAAAGCTGAAAGTTTATATTTTAACAATTTTGTAAAACTCTGTATTTTGGGGCCAAAAAGGGGTCTTACTGGGTTACTCCTTAATGCAGTAAAGTGGTCATTGAAACTGTAGTTACATGTAACAGTGAATAGTATTGTAATATTGTATTCTGTAATCAGCAAACTATTGTACAAATAATTTATCCTGGTATCAAAATTGTTTTATGTTGAGTAAACAGTATATTGAGTAAACAGTATGTTGAGTTAACAGTATATTGAGTAATCAGTATGTTGAGTAAACAGTATGTTGAGTAAACAGTATGTTGAGTAAACAGTATGTTGAAATTACTATGTACGTAACAATTCATTTTCATGGTCCCTTCGCGATCCGCGATGAAGCCATGTCTATTTTTATAAAATTCATAGAAACTTATGGGTAATATTAAAAAAAAAACTTAACACGAAAGCACCAATCTAAAATTGCATGAAAACAATATACGTTATTTATACGGAAAAGTATTAGATTTATCAGTACACGCTATGAAACATGAGAAAAGCTCTGCGAGCCTTGCTTTTACTTCTTGTATCTAAAAAGCAAATACATTTTATATTTTCCTTCAATGTGCATATATTGTATATAAATTGTGCAACGGAAATTTATTCCATTTTAATATAATAATGCACATCAAGTGGACATTTTCAAAATGCACTTATAGAACTATTAGTAGAATGTCTCTTAATGTCAAGATTTAATTATCATAAATGTTTTCTCGTTCTCGGTGTCCTTAAAGACAATATATAATATAGATATTAGAAGATTTGGTATGAATGCCAATGAAACATCCAAGTCGAATTTATAAACTGAGTAAACCATTATAGGTCAAAGTACGGTCTTCAAAACGGAGCCTTGGCTTACACCGAACATATGACTACTAATGAAATTTCTATTATACGTGCAGGAAAGGCCTTAATACGTATGAAGTGAATCAAACTATTTAAAACAATATAACAGAAGAGGAAATAAAACAATAATATAGTTTGTATTTAAAAAAATATATGGTTGAGACCGATGCTCCTGGACTTGAGTTCTGTTCAGCTTCCTGATGGTATTATCTGTTCAGTAATAAGGACTGTGGTACTGACAATTTTTGGGAGAATGGTCAGGATTTTAAGTTCAATATCATCTACATTTGTAGAAAACAAGTTTTCAATTATAAAGGTTGAATTATATAGCTCTTGGTGGACCGTGAGTACCAGAGGGTATTATTTTTTTTTGTTTTACAATATTTTAGAAATAATTAAAAAACTAAGATTGCAAATCCCTCAGGCAGTGTTGACCTTAGATAATGTTTGCTGTTCTTTTAATGTTCTGTTCATTGTTTATATATCATTGGATATTTTAGTTGGAGAGTTCCTGATGAAGTTTATTTTCCTAAGTGCCTTTTCATTTTCCCGATGAAGGTAAAGAACGTTTTTGGTGAAGATATATCAATAAAAACGCTTTGTGCGCCCCACATGCAGTTATAACATATTATCATTTTTTTCAACACTTCTCAACTGAACTAGATGTTTGTCTCTGAAGTGCCCTTTTTAGTTAGTTTCGACTGTTTCCCTAAGTTCTTTATGGTATTTGTGCTGTGTTTGGTTTTTTTATATTGTTTTTTTTTTATTGTAAATGGATCAAATATAACCTTCAAATGAACTGTTTTAACTTTTTTATGTTACTCAATAGAGAAAAATTATTCTAATTCTAGAAATAGATTCTGTATTAGAGAGACTTAAAAACTATTAAGGAGAAATTATAAATTCCACTCAGTGGGGACCTATAGTCTACCTATCTCATAGACTCACAACTGTTTTAATGGATCGATTTTGTGTTAAAAATAAGATTGATAAATATTTATTCCTCAATTATTAATGTATTTGACCATGTGCTACACTTCGAGTGCACCACACTTCACCTTAATATGTTTTAATTGGATTCGTGTTAGGAAGTGTACATGACGAATGCGAGGTCCTTTCTAGATAATGATATAAATCCCACGGTTTCATACCTGAATTTATGGATAAACGTCGTACCTTTCCTATTGTCAATTTTCCCTTTTCTTGACGATGATAGTAAGTTAGCTCTTTTTTTCAAATACCCAGTTTTTTACGGTTATATATTATGCATCGCAAACAAGTTTAGACATTTTTAAACTAATTTAAAGTTTGAATTATTTTCGGTATTTTTTCTGCAAAAGTTAACTTACTTTGAGCGTTGTAAGAGATCGTGGCTTCTTGTGCTTATTTTTTATTGTGCTACGGTAAGTTTTTGTATTATCGTCGTTCGTTTTTGCGAATGTACTTGGTCTATATATCTTTTTATTTTTCTCGTTGACATATTTGTTTGTTTTTATAGTGATTAAGATTATTACACAATTTTGACCGCTGTGTCCCTATTTTTTATTTTGTGTCTGTTTGTTTTGATCACACATCGTTGTCAATATAATGGAATTGTATGCGACTGATGATTTAAGTGAAAGGTTTATTACGCTATAAACCCAGTTTTAAACCACCATTTTCTACACAAAAAAATGCCTGTACCAAGTCAGGAATATGACAGAATGATGTTATCTATTCATTTGATGTGTTTGAGCTATTGGATATTGTCATTTGATTAGGGACTTTGTGCTTTGAATTTTCGTCGGAGTTCGGTATTTTTGATATTTTCCTTTGCTGTAAGAAATCCACTAATACGACCGCCAACATAATAGTGTAGAACGTCATGATTGCCGATCAGCAGGGTACCTTGTGCTTATGAACATATGTATGGAATCTCTAGCATGATTTCTTATGGAAGGAAAATAAGAAGTTTGTTTTTAAGTAAAATTTAAATACCCATGAAATGCATATTCAATCTTTAAGGAGACTAGGGTTTTAATGTATGCATTGATTAAACATTAATTTGCTCAGTTGCGAACACAAGGATGATATTGTTTGTTTTATCATTGCTACATTGTACACGCTGAACTGGCAGCATAGCCTATCAGACATAACTTACCCTAAATCCAATAAAATATCTCATATAAAAGTGTCTTATGCTAAATTTACACATGATACTTAAAATGCCTATCACATACAATTAGCGCTAGATTAATTATTTCCCAATAGCTTATTTCTGGAGAAAATAATGGAATAATCTTTCATTGACCTATCATTGCTAAACCCATTAACTAAAATAATGGAACTCATGGCAAAGATAAAACATAGTGATAGAAAAGTCAGGATTGACTTTAAATTAAAAAGGAATATGCGAGCTGTTAAATGTATTATCTGTTAACTATGATAAGTCGGTCAGTTTGTTTTAAGTGTATTATTATGCAGCATTGGTTGCAATATGTATAAGTTTGGATTCAAGAATTAAACAGTCAGTCTGGTAAAGAAAACAGGATAAGACTACAGAAAAAAACAACCTATACATACTACAAATTTGAACTTTTTCCTTTGATACTAAGTGACGTACGATACAGTCTGACTCGGAAATTTAACTGAATAAATAAATTCTAACCGTGTTAGTTCTACAAGTATAAAGAAACATATGCATACGCACGTTACCATTACAACTGCGGCTACTAGTCGGTATTATTTTTGCTTATAGAGGCTTATTTTTGATTATATGAAGGTTTGAATCAAAATATGTTGACCATTTTAAGTAGTAACCGAAAGGGCTTTCGGTGTTGAAGGCTGTAAGGTGACCTGTTATAGTTTTCATATTTGTCGTTTGACCTAAGTTGAGTAGTAAAAACGTGAACAATCATGCAACATTCCCACCTTTGACATTACAAACACAAAAAAAGAAATCTGATTTAATAGAAATAATTTCTTTTCTTTGCTATTTAAGAATACTAAATTTGTTTAAAGGATGTACTACAGACATGGGTAATAAAGAAACAAAGTTGCAGCCAAGAAAAAAGACTTAATATGCATTTCATATTGTAAAAAATAGGTACTCGAAAAAGATTCATAAATGTAAGATTCTGGCTTATGATTAAATAATTGACTTATTCACTTATTTTTGATAAATCACTATAAAAGCTGAACAAAGGTTGACTATCTTGAATTTGCAATAACCGACTGATTTGGTACATTCAAACTTTCCCTATAGTAAACTGTTAATGTTTTTGCTCAAGTAAAACAACGTATATAATGGAAATGAATCAGACATTATCGATAATGGTGTAATTACCATAGACTTACCAGAAACAACAAACTAGCTTCGTAGGAAACAAATTATAAATCACAGAAGACTCACATCAAAGCATTTATTAATTCGATAACCAAATTGTGTATTCCTCTGAGAATGACAATCACTAAGGATAAGTATAGAAACATCGGATATTCCGAATGACATTATAACGATTGGTCAGAAAAGTTTTAAAATGCTACGATAAATATAAAAATAATTTGATTGCTATAGCAGTTTCAAGTTTTAAGGGTTAATTTCGGTATAAATACAGATGTTCACAACTTATCTGCCAAACAGTAAAATTTATCACAACCAATCTCACTTTATATTTTTTTTTTTTTTTTTTTTTTTACAAACAATTGTGTAAGAATAAAGAGAGGTAACTATCTTTAAAAGCACTCAAAATTCTTCCAAATTTCTCAAAAGATCCCAAGCAAATAATAACTTTTATTATATGTCATTTAAGCAAGAGTTTATGTACAACGTATAATATTGTACAACTTCTTGTAGTTTTAATGCGAAGTCTACTATTATCAGACATTAGAACTTGAACAATGCGTCTAAAAGCCATGTTTTGTCGATAAACCTCCATTTTTAATCAGAATAAGTGAACATTTGAGTCAAACGATTTAAAAAATAAATAAATATAAGATATAAAATAAAATAAAATATTTTTTTAGAAAAATTTGCAAGAATTGAAAGTAAATGCAAATCAACACTATGTGTAACTGAATATAGAAATAGAAATTCCCTTTACGAGCTTCAACGATCGAGTCCATGAGATCATTGAAAAATTAAAACCAAGAAAGAATTTACAAACTAGTTTTTAATTCTGTTCATCTTTTATTTTCGATCAGTGACGAAACTAAAGAGTGAAAATGGACAAATCAAAAAGTCAACTGAAAAGAAAAATAATTAGCCAGATAATATGATATACATGGTATAAAGGCGTAAATCCCTGACCAAGTTTTGATCCACAGAAAAGATACAAGGACGTAAATCCAATACTTTTTACATATCAATACAAAATTAATTCCCCCTATTTTGCAATCTATACGCAGTGTAACCTGGTTCGTGAATCAAACCATCTGATTTTGATGAACCAATCGATATGCAGTCTTGTAGTCTAGCAGTTCATTTAGTGCTGTATATTGTATGTCAATGTCGGGACACTACCGAGTATGTTATAATGGATTTGATATCGGAAACTCGTCCCAAATGATCGGCTTAGTTAGGAAATTCAGTATAAAGAGTAGTCTTAGTAATATCTTCACATCTTATATGTTCTTTAATGCTTCTTTGACACTTAATGTCGAGAGACTTGCCGAAGTTTCGGGAAATTAATATGAAAGTACCTTTAACTGATGCTAATGTTTTCTTTTAATCAGAGAGATATAGACGGACTAAATATAAGTGAAAATGTTCGTTTACACCATATTCGAGACAACCTTATATTTTAAGTTTTAAATTTGAAATTTTAAAAAAGAATTGGCGACAGATAGATTTTAGTTTTATTTAGTAAATACCTTGCAGATGACCGTTGATACTTGCCGACGCTGGATTTTACATTGTATATTCCATTCAGTTGATATCATAAATGTAATTTAAGCTCTTTATAATTAAAGTAAAAGAGTAAAGTCATATAAAAATGCCATAGAATGCAAATAAATTAAGTTTTAAATGCATGATATTGACTTGTTCTCTCAAAAAGAACACAACAGCACAGAAATAGTGTAAATATTGTAGCACAATATAAAGTCACTTATAAACTGAATTTGGTATAGCAACTTTTTTAATGACAAATCAGACAAATTGTTATCCCGTAAGCATTTTCCAATTTTGATCTTCAAAAGGCATTGACGCAACACTTGGCAGTGTGAAAATGCTCTTTCCAGGCGTTCTTTGACAAGCATATGGGCTTTGGCTTATTCTAGTGTTAGATAATCTGACTTTTGAAAACTACCCATATGTGTTCCTTTGATGTTCCTTACCAAGTCGTGTTGCCTCCTGAGATTGCCAGTTATCAAGAAATAGCCTGAAGGTTTACAATGAAACTTATGTGATAAAGGAGTTTGATTTTGATATTTAAGAACGAATGAAGCGAAATGAAATTGAACCAAACTTGAATATTTTTCGAATATTTTTCCTTAGTGCTTTCATATGCAGATAAAGGAAAGCAAAATCGAGTAGATCAAAGTTTTGAAGATATTCAAACTTGACAAGGATGTTCCTTCGAAGTAAGATATACACATAGTCATCGATTTATATTTCAAGACCGTCAAACAATCAGCTGTTGAAAAATAAACCACTACCGCTTTCAGTGCAAATAAGTTGATGATCCGCTACCGCTTTCAGTGCAAATAAGTTGATGATCCGCGGTTATGTCAAAGAACGTCTCGTCCTGTTTCTAAAAACGTTCATTGAAGATACAAAGACCTCGTTGATGAATATTCCGCATCAACTTCACAAATAATAAATGATGGTCTAAAAGTATAGATTCTTGGAACTGACGTTGGTAATCATTTTTTATACGTGTTAAAGTACATTGTTTGTGTCCTTGTATATTTTTTAACTTTTACTGTTAATCCATTTTTGATTAAAATAACTATGACGTGTATCGGTACTTTTGCGAACAGCAAAAAGAATAATGAAATTCGTCGCCAATATCACCGGAACTTCACAACGTTAATTAGGGACAATGTTTCTACAGGCAACGCATGGTTAACTGCTCTAAATTTAAATAAGGTAAACAAATTTTGTCATTAGAATGTTCAGGTAGTTCTCAAAGTCCAATGTTTTTAACAGTCTATTGTTAATGCATTTTGGAGAGTTTTGTATTGAAGAGTAAATGTCTGTTTGTATTGTTCAATTAGCCTAATAATACTGGTACCTTTGATAACTATTTGACGCTTTGATAAAGCCAATTTGAGAAATGTGATCTTTTTTGTAGTTGATAAATATTTGAATATTTAGAATATTTTATTTTTGTATCCATTTGATGCTTTCATTTTTACACTGTTTTCGTATAAACATAGTTTGCACCATGAGGGTATCTGCCCATTTCACCATACGTATTATGTCTGTTTGTTCTGCTCAAACATTGTTGTTAATATAATAGAATTCTCTCATACAAAGAGAGGTTTAACTATCTATAAATCCAAGTTCATCCTCCATTTTCTACATAAGGAAATGTACATAAATATAACAGATATTTTCGATTCATTTGATGTGTTTTAGCTTTTGATTTTGCCATTTTATAAAGGACTTTCCGTTTTGAATTTTCCTTTGAGTTTATAATTAGTATTTTGTTATTTTACTTTTTACAAAGATGCTGGAACCATCTTCATGGATTCAATTATGATACTTCAATTTTAAAAATAATTTTAATTCCTTCACAGTCAAAAAAGTTGTAAGGAAAAAAGTTGTAAGGAAAAAAGTAATTTAAGATATCTTCTTGAATTTTACTGGCAAAAGATCATTTTAGAGGATAAAAACAATTCTAAATATCTTAAATGATGGGAATATTTTCTCTACATCACATAAACTCAGCTTGTTTTATGTCTCGACATATTCATCACAAGAACAGTTGAACTATTATTTTTAGTATACAATACAATTTGTCTGTAAACTGCACTTCCGCATGATCAGAATGCTATATAGTAGTCAATTTGTAATGAAACTTTGATTATATGACAGCTGTGACAATCATTAATGATTTATAGTAAGATGCTTCCTTGTATTCTCTGGGGTTATTTCATAGTCTACAACAAACACATATTCATGATTAGAATTCCCATTGGCTTCTCGAACTTAGTTTGACTCCTTACCTTATAATGGCCGATTTTTAGGACTGAAAAAAAAGGATATTCGCCGGTGGGTATTTATATAAACTTTTTTTATTCAATTACCACTACTAACGTAGTGTAAACGTTGTCGTAGTCTTCCTCTATTTAGTTTCTCTCATTTCTGAGCACTTACTGAAATTAAACTGATTCTCACACTGTTAAGCGAAGGATCATGTTATGTAGGATTCGTGATTGTAACATTTTCCGTTGGCATATTCGCCAAATATCCTTATCTTCATAGTGGATATCTATATCCCAGTTATTCAGTTAGCATCCAAAGGTGGCGATCAAATAGAGCTGTGCTGTATTTAAATCGATGTCAACTCTAATTGTTTTATATAAGTTGTTTTGCTGCTCAGCATCAAGCACAGTGTCATAATTCAAAATCTATCATTTTTATTATTTTTTGTTTCGTTTGAAAAACGTTGAATCGGAGATTACTATGATTTGCTTCATCAGATATATTTTAGTATTTGATATTCACAGTTCAAAACGTCCAGATAGTGACGAAGTTGACTTTCCGTTATCAGATTATTGTCAACCAACTGAGTCTTTATATATGATTATACATTATATTTCTCATGACTTTCGGCGTATTGAATAGGTTATGGAATAATCGTTTCACAAATGATATCGGACATGTTCCTTGCGCCGTAACTACAATCCCCTTCCCGTTCATAAACGTGACCTACCGAATTAGACTATTTACCGGATTTGATATCTCATAAGCAACACGACGGGTGTCACATGTGGAGCAGGATCTGCTTACCCTTTCGGAGCACTTCAGATCACCCCTAGTTTTTGGTGGGGTTCGTGTTGTTTATCCTTTAGTTTTCTATGTTGTGTCGTGTGTACTATTGTTTGTCTGTTTGTCCTTTTCATTTTTAGCCATGGCGTTGTCAGTTTATTTTCGATTTATGAGTTTGACTGTCCCTCTGGTATCTTTCGTCCCTCTTTTTTAAATATATGTTTAGCATTTTCTAAACTTCATTCAACCTAATTTTAACAAAATCCCTTATATATCCCAAAAGCTTCTGAATAATAAGGATCGGGTGTTATATGTTTATTAAAAGTTTTATTAATTAAAAATTTACCAAAAACTGTTTACGTCTTATCAAAGATTGTTTTAGACGACTTAATTTAAAATAATTTCATGTGTTTTTCTTGCAATGAATATTTTAAGACAAACACAAATAAAAAATCTATTTCTTTTCAAAACACAGAGAAAGACAAATATACAATCACGAACAATGAAACAAGATTTTTAAAAAGATCAAAACAGAACATTAATGGCAATTCCTTGCTTTGTTGTCGAAGGAAAATAAAACTTTAAAATTAAAATTATTGATCGCGTTTGTTCTTCTTTAAGTTTTAATTTCCCTTTTCCCAGTTTATGATTGCTTTCAATAATCTCTTTTATACTGTGCACTGAATATTGTAGACTGGTTCATTATGTTATAACCTAACTGAAATTTTACAAAGAAAATGTGGATAATATTTGATAATCATTTGCTATAAATTGATATTAAGATCTATTTTGCTGACAATCAACACATCAATACATCCTGCCAAAGGATGTCATGGGTCTTTACGTTAGTTAATTGATTTCAGAAATTTCAGGGATAATAAACAGGTACCAAAATAAAATAAAGTCGGAGAAAACATACACCATTTCCAAAAGAAAAGGTCGAACAGTTCAACAGTTATTGCAGTATATCAGATATCACACCCAAAACAAAAACAAAAACAATCCTTTAAACAGTTACACTTATGACGATCATCGTCTTAGTTGTGTTAATTTCTTATTGCACATAAACTACGGGTTGCATTATACAACAAAAGTTTGTCTTATTAATGTTGAATTACGAGTACAAAAGCGGCTGTTTAGATAAGTAGGTTAAGCATCAACAAAGGGAAGGATAACTATTGGTCCAGCTTGAAAGGAACCTTAAATAGTATACTTATATTGTTGTCTGCTCTATGGTCGGTTTGTTCTCGCTTTGACACATTCCCCATTTCCTTTCTCAATTTTATTAATAAAAAGTGCTGACAAACATCCAGATTTAGATAGGTTTTACTAAAGCTAAATGTGTGCAATAAAGGCAATAGTAGTATACCGCTGTTCGAAATTCATCAATCGATAGAGAAAAAAACAAATCCGAGTTGCAAAACAAAGCCGAGGGAAACGCATCAAATATAAGAGAACTACGACACAATAGAAACACAACATTAAAATGTAACACACACAGAAACGAACTATAATATGACAATGGCCATTGCCCTGACTTGACACAGGGCATTTTAAGATTAAAATGGTGGGTTGAACCTGGTTTTGTGGCATGCCAAATCTCCCGTTTTAATGGCAATGTTAATTATAACATTAAAATGACAACATTACATGACAGGACTACAATACAAATAAATGGGAGAAAATATAGGACAGAGAAACAAACGATTAATAGCCAACAAAAGGTACTATAATAAATATACATGATTAAACTGAAGTGGTGACTAACTACAGAACAAAAACTGATAAGTTACAAAAATTCACAGCCTTGTTAGCCAGTATGATAACCAGTGTTACACTCGAAGTGACATCACATTCGAATTTCTAAAACGAGTTCCCAAAATTAAGAAAGAATTTATATGAAGTTCAAGATGAGATTAATATGACTCATCTAACGTTTATTATGAACAAGTGAAAATAACAATACCAATTAATATCAATTGTAGTAGTAATTAGATAGTTTATTGTATTATTTAGCTATGTCGCTGTTCTTCTGATTCAAACTGTAAACCAAATATATAGTGTAAATTTCGTTGATCCAAACTAAAATTTAATAAATGAACTGGATGATCAATTATCTTTACCATAACACAACACCCGAATATAACAGAAAAAAATAAGATGTACAACTTCAAACGTTTAGACATTTGACAAAATCCGATGACAATAACAAATATAACATCAAAACTAAATAAATGAATTTGGGATGGAAAAGTACCGTGACACGTCTTATAGCAATGCGAATTCACACTCAGCAAAACAGTAGTGACAATCGGGAATAAATCACGGTCGGTAATAAAAAGATCAGACGACGTAATGATAAACCACAATCTAACACGTGGTAAAAATGTCCATAGTTAGTTTGGACAAAGATACCTAGAATGGATCAACCAATTCGTGATGGTGTCCGTAAAATTTACTGAGTGTCTTTTTAATCTGTCCTCTTCATAACTTTGTTGGTGCAGTTTCTGCGTTAGGAGCACACTCATGTTTATGAAGTCCGTATAGTGTGAACATGCACGAGAATAACGAATCAATTGAGATATGCAAACACCATACGAAGGGGCAGAGGGTATGTTACTGCTGAGAAATGGGAAATTGACAATTGGGAAGTTGAAATCGTCCCGTTTATCATAGATTTTCGTGTGAAGTAGACCATTTGTGTCAATATTGAGGAAAAGATCAAGGTATGAAGTAGTCCTTCTAGTATCAGTAGTGTCTTCAATTTCATGTTCATTGGGATATATAAGATGCAAGTATTGGCTGAAATATGGGTTATTTAATGATAGGACATCATCAATATATCGGAAAGTAAAATTAAAGAATTTCGCAAGGTGCTTTTTCTGTTTGTCTTTTAGATGGTTTTGAATGAATTCAGCTTCATACGAGTACAAAAACAAATCGGCAGTAGGGGTGCACAATTAGTACCCATTAGAATACAGACTGTCTGTTGAAATATGAATCCTCCAAACTCAACAAATATATTGTCGATCAAAAAGTCTAGCATTTTGATAATATCATCTTCAGTATATTTTCTGGTAGATTCGGTGTGGTTCTTCACAAAATATGAATTATTGTAACCTAAAACAAGAAATTTGTATCTAAGATTCCCATTTTTATAGAAACAGCTCTTTTTAATGAGATGGTGAAGTCGATCATTCAACTGAGCATGGGGAATAGTAGTGTAAAGCATAAAATCAAAAGTCTATATGTTGCTGCAAAATTGCAAAGATTGTGATAGAAGATTAAGCAGTAGGTCTTTCGAATTTTTGAGAATCCACATCTGGTTAACACCACTGGTAGAATATATCTCATCACAATATTTTTGAAGCCCATCTTTAACTGTAGAAAGAATATGAGTCAGTTTTTGAGAAAGATGTTTAGTCGAACAGTTTGATGATCCAGCTATGTATCGTTCTCTATATGGAGCTTTGTGTAGTTTTGGTATCCAGTATAATGATGGTAAATTTTCTTCGTTTTCTTTGATGTTGATACCAAAAGAAAGAAGGACAGATTTGTGATTTTGTAAAATTTCGTCCTTGGTAAAGGATGTTAAAGAATATGTAGGATTACCAGTTGTTCTATTTATTCCAAGTTCTGTTGTGAGACATTGTAAACAATGGTTTTTACATATGAAGACAATATTATTAGAGGCTTTATCTGCTAGAACAACGGCCCTTTTCAGGGCCACCAACATTTTTCAAAAAGAGTCTATTATTGTTGTACATAACAAACTTCTAAATCAAGCTGTGTCCCACCACACATATTTGTCATGCAAAGAGGATTAAGCATCCACAACATCCGGATTCTCGAAAGGGTTTGTCACTCTTATGCTCATAGTACATCGTAACTTTTGAATGCGCTTCTGAATGCATGATCGAATAGCTTTGATCCATTCAGACACAGCGTCCAGTTCTGGTTCGTCTGGTTCGCTCTTTACCCATTTTCTTGTATAGTCCTCAACTGCATCCATCAGAAACTTGAAGTTCTTTTTCCAGTTGATGGGCTGGGGAATTCTATATTTTGGTCCCTTGGCTAACGATTCTCTTAGTTGTCCATTGGGAACGATGCCAAGGTCACCAGTAATAACATGACCAGCTGGACTATAATTGTATTGTGACGATGCACATGAGCAATCCGTAGCTTGGATGTATTGAGGTGAAAGGCCTCTAAAACCCTCTTGTGGTTGAAAATCTTGGATGCAATAGACTTGGTGTATAAGAAATAACAGATGTAGCTTTATTTTTGAAGTAGTCAGGTATAGTTTTTTGTACTGATTTCTGTTGGAAAATATTGCTAATATTTACAGCATCTAAACCTTTATTGGCAAATTATACCTTAAAAAAATACGTCTCTCCTCATTTTTAGATACTAATTTGAATAGTCTATGGTTAGCAATGTCCGTGATAATTGCAACTTATCTATACAAAACAGAACGAGAATCAGTAACGGAAGTATTTCGGGCCTCTTGAAATAGTAAAAAAAGTTTTGACAATGGAATGGAGTATAATTTAGTTCTGATATGCTAAATTCCTAAAAGTTTTTTGAACATACGTTAACAGACTATCAATTGTCACGGTGTGCATAGTAGGTGGTATATATTTTCTGTGACCATGACTTCTATTCCGTCGAGCAGAAATATTAAATAATTGTAATGTATTGACAGTGATACACCTGGGACTAGACAAAATACCTACATCATCAATTTTGTCATTGCATCCATAGAGAATGGCTGTTCCCAACTCTCTTATCCAAAAGTTTTCTCTTTGTAAACGATATGGTGTACAGCAAGTTCGTCAACCACTTATTTTCATTATAAAAATCACTCTTATGATAAAAATTCATAAGACAATATTACCAAAAAGATATCGTTTTTGTGTTTCTTTGTTTATGCCAAGAATTTATAACCTGTCTTACTACAAGATATGGGATTTGCTCAGTGTTTTAAGATCACATGATACTCTTTAATTGTTTTCATCCTCATGTTTTGGTGGATTATTGTCTCAAACGATTTTTAAAGCAACATACATATTCATTTTAAAGAGCCATTTTTGGAAGCCGGTTCTTAAGTAAAAAAAAAACGAAATACTGTGCTATAGTAACGAAAGATTGTTATCATTATAACTTCATATTAACATTATCATAAAAACGAAATATCTAACGTCGTGATAACGACATACTTAGATCATGTGTAGACGGTTGATGTTCCTGCTTATGTACAGTACGAAGTAAAATAACAAAAGTACTGAACTTAGAGGAAAATTCAAAACGGAAAGTCCCTAATCAAATGCATAATCAAAAGCTCAAACACATTAAACAAATAGATTACAAATGTCATATACTTGACTTAGTTCAGGCATTTCTTATGTTGAAAATGGTGGATGCAACCACGTTTTTTAGCTAGCTAAACTCTCACTTGTATGACAGTTGAAAAAGATTAATTGTCGAATTGAAACATTGTGTAATAAAGTGGTTTTTTCAAACATTTTTAATAAAAGCAAAAAAAAAATTGACAGTTTATAAAAAACAATAACAATGTCAAAAAACAAATGATACTTAGCACCAATTTTCGTGGAATTGTTATTCAATTGAGTTATTTTTAAAAAGTGTCTATATCTTAATGTACAATTTACAGAAATACAGCTTGATGTGTTTATTTTGAAATCATATCTTGATTGCTATATTGCGTCTTTCTTAATATGTAACTTACAAATGTTTAATGATGGTACAAAACAGCTATTTGACAGATTTAATAGTATTTTTTTAGTATTTCTTTCAAAGTAATTAAGAAGAAATTTTTTAACAAAATATGAAATTTAATCACAAAGAAGTGTCAAGCAATGTATTGTTTTTTAGAAACAAATTACTTAAATTTTGTAAAAGGGTGTTCCTTGATACAAAGCATGTAAAATAAAAAAGTGTTATGGATTGTTTGTGTACTACATGATGCATGAGTACATGTCATACTTTTACAAAGACATGTTTTTTTTTATTTAAGTCTCACAACTTATTACATATAAAATATTTACGCCCTTTCTTGTACTCTAATACTTTTATGTGAATGAAATGTTTCTGCCTATGTAGCTATAGAAAAATTATTCTTTAAATTCACTATTACGAGGTTTGTACCTTTAGTTTCCAATACTGTTTTGAAAAGGGAGCCAAAGAACGAACTACAAATGTATAAAACGCAATATGTTCATTAAGGCAACATGAAGTCAGGATTAACAACACTTAAATTATCAGTATGATGAAAGATTGACACTATGTATAGCGGGAGATATTGAATTTAGAATTGAGATTTATGATAACAGAGATGTTTGTAATTAGACTTCATAAAGATAATATGTGCATTAATTTACCATTAGCAGCTATAAATGTGCAAATTATTTAAAATACTATATAAAAAATCCTTGAATCATCAATGAATTAAGATTTCGATAGATTGGTCCTTATTTTGGGTTTCCTAATTTATTTTCTTGAAAATCGTGTTGAAAATGTTTCACATCAACCTTAATTCTTAAATAAAATATTTGTTTTCATTTTGTTTATTCTTTTTAATCACTATATCTGTTTAATTCTAATTTTATTGTATTTTGTGGTTTTGTGTTCCAGGGTTGATATGCATAAAACTACTAAAGTTAAAATTTGTTTCGAAATGACGGATTTTTCTACATGTCCTACGATAAATTAGTACTACGATTGAACATCTTAACTTCAATGGTTGTATGCATATCAGCCCTGCACTTCTGCTTTTCATAAATCTCAACATCTCTTTAATTCCTATCTATTGCTTTGATTAATTAACTTTCATATTTTTATTTATTTACCCAGTATTATCCATATTTACAATGGTTTGACATTATTTGAATACACTTGAATAAAAGAATCATTGATGACATCAGATTCATTCCCTATCGTATTAATTATTAACGGTGGTCATCTTTTATACAAATCTGCGAAACACGGAGATTACTGAAATGAAAACAATTCATCAATTATTGAGCCACAGGTTCACTACCGATTGTCTATTTTTAATAGAAAAACATACGCAGCAGCTTTTATGTGATTTTCTAGATATTAAGCAGAATAATGATAACTTTTTATTCCATAATTGTTCGCTTTTAATGTAGAGATGCGGTATAATTCAGAAATTTCGCTTATAATTAACTGTCAAAACATGTCAATTTAACATTCACTGTTGATTGTTCGTGTCCATCCAAGGCTCAGTTTGAACTTTTGAACCGCAGTGATGATGAGAAGTAAACAAAATATAATGCCTTTTTTCTTCATTAATTGATTGATTTATTTTAATTAACGTGATTTAGATGAAGGATGGATGTCCATATATTTCTATATTTTTTTCTGCTATAGAATTAATTAATTACAATGACCTCTCAGAATGAATTATTATGTTTATACAGTTGAGGTAGATCGGGTATCTCCTGTCATCTGAAAACAAAACAATCCGTCTTGATTTTTAATGAAATATGATAATTATGAGAGTGGATGTAATTCAATTGTAAGACTTTTCATCTAAGTGTTTTAAAAGGTTTTCCAAAATTACAATTCGTTTTTAACAAAATATTTTAGTTCGGTGGTGGTGTAAATACTACAGGCGTCTGCAAACAGTTTCATACCGTGCAATGTGAATTGTTATGAATTGTTCAACAAATGAATTTATGTTGTTACTATGCACATCCTGTAATACAATGGAGGATGAAGCCCATTTTATTTTATACTGCAAAAAAAATTGCTAAACTAAGAGATAACTTTATAGGAAATGTAATTAAACATATGCCAGATTTTATGTCCTGGCAAGAAAATGAAAAAATTAAATATCTTCTTTGTCCATCAACCTCAAAAGAAGTAGAAAGCTTAGGGTCCTATTTTAAACAGGCATTAGAACTGAGGACAGGGGACTCTTGATTTATGTATAAAATATATTTATATATCATATAGATAGATTGTTTTGCTTTTTTGCTTTTTTTTTTGTTTTGTTTTCATGGTTTTGTTTGTTAAATGTATTTTGTGTATGTTTATATTATTTGTCACAAACTTATTGTTCAGAGTTTATATGACAATAAATATTTGAATATTTGAGTTGTTACTGGTGAGTGGTGACAAGATAGGGTCAAATTTGATATTGGAGATTTTATCTCTTATTGTTAAGGAGAAATGGCCCATGACATGTGCGAAATTGGCACTTTAATCACTTTTCATGTAATAACTTGTGAACCATCAACCAATGTATTTCAATTTAAATATATGTTGTTACTGATGACATAATGAAGTTCAAAGTCATATAGAAGATTTTTTCTTAGCCGTATTTGGCACAACTTTTTAGAATTTGGGGTCCTCAATGCTCTTCAACTTTGTACTTGTTTGGCTTTATGAGTCTTATGTAGACAAAACGCGCGTCTGGCGCATTATGTTATAATCCTAGTACCTTTGATAACTTTTACACCACTGGGTCGATGCCACTGCTGATTGACGTTTTGTCCCCGATGGTATCGCTAACCCAGAAGTCAGCACTTCGGTGTTGACATGAATATCAATTGTATGGTATTTTTAATAAATTTCCTCTTAAAACACAAACACTTCATATTTTATACAGCAAAACTATGTCAGTACCTCAAATTATAAGTAAAACTAATTTCAGTGGAATTGTTATCCAATTGAGTTATTGTAAAAAAAAATGCGTTAATCTTTATGTGTAATGTAAAGAAATACATCTGCATGTGTAAACTTTGAGATTATATTTTTATGATATCATGACGTATTTCTTAACTGGTAAATAAATTACAAACTGTTAATGAGTACAAAACTGCTATTTGAATGATTTAATCATATTTTTAGTATCTTATTCAAAAAGTAGGTTAGACGAAATTTCTGAACAAAATCTGAAATTTAATTAAAAAGAAGTCAAGCAATGTATTGTTTTTTTTTAGATACAAATTACTTCAATTTTGTAAAGTGTGTTCTTCGATGCAAAACATGTAAAAAAAAAAATAAGAAATTGCGCATTAGATTGTCGGCGGAAATATATAACATTGAATAACTCATTGATTTTTTGGTTGAAATTGTATCGGTTAGAATCTTCAATTTAAAATTTCAACAAGTTCATTATAGAAACTTGCGATATTCTCACCTTAAAATTTTCCTCACATTACTAGGCGATCATTCGAAGTATTAACGAAAAGAACTAATACACAATTTGTCCAATAAGTAGGTTCTTCTCCCGACGTTGCTGTGTCATTATGCATCCCCCACATCCAAGCGGGTTCATTCACTATCCTGCTTCTTTTCACTACGACAGCTTTTTTTTTTATAAATACAGGTTTTAAATATCGAGATATTTTTCAATTTTGCCATATAAGAGGAGGTTACTCAGATAATCTATCTTTTTAAAGAAATATGTTATAAAGTTTATCGTTTTGTTTTGCAGCAAGAAAATGAGTCCCGTGATCCTAATTTTTATTTTCATTTTAAAAGAACATTACGAGAACCATATTATCATGAGTGATCTTTAAATTGTATCTGTCAAAGAAAAACATATCAATTATTTATTTTTTTTTTTGTGTTTATAATCTGTAAAAAAAATTGAGTTTTGCATAACCTGCAGACTAAAAAAGGCTCGGTTGCAAATTTTTTGTATTATATATTTTTGTAGACCATTATGTAACAAAATTTTGGCAAATTATTAAAATATATTTATATACATCGATTTAGTTAAGACCTTGATGTTTGGTTACTGTCTGTTGAGTTAACTTCTCATCTCTTTTATTGGCAGCTTCGATTATGTGATCTTGTTTTGTGGTGTACGCTTCCTGATTTGTCAGATATATTAGATTAATTGCACTGTACTTTTTGCCAATATAACTTAAACTATTATGCACATATTTTAGATAAAGGTACTAAATAGGTCATCAAATACTAAATCGTGATGGTTCAAATAACCGGGAAAAGGTCTTCGTTGGTATTTTGCAACAAAGATAATTAGAATTTAGAATTTATTGATCGCCTTAATCAGACTTGTAAACGTTTTTCTTCAATCCAGTATAAGCTGCAAGTGTTGTATAGGTTGTGATTATATTGTTTGTATTGAATCGGAAAACGCATAATAATCCATGCAATAATTTGTTGAAAGAAGATAACTCACGCAACTCAGATATACTGTTTTGTAGAAATCTATTACTGCCTACCTTGTAGTTCGTACAATGATACAGAAAACAGAAACAATATCATTTAGGATAATAACTTTTCTGCATGAATAAAGAAAATCATCGTAACATTCAATGCCGTATTCATTCTTTTGAGGATATGTCTTAACGGTCAATACAACGTATTTACTATTATAACAACCGAAAAGAAAAAAGAAAATTATGTTTGCTGATTATAATTATAGTGTTGTCATCACTGCGTAACAATGTAAAATATTACTATTGTACTATTTTTTTAATGTAGAGCATAACTATTGTACTTTATTCGCATAAAACATTACTTTTTGCACGTAAAACATATCACTCACTCATGTAGCTTGTAATACTACTAGTATTCTAGAGTTTTTCGCTAATGTACTATACCTTCTAGTCAGACAACTGACATTACGGGGAATTGAATGGTATGTCAATATAGAAATATGGTCATGCGGAATGATTGCCAATGATACAACAATCCGTAATGACTAGAGGACAAAGACATGAACAATTACAGGTCACCGTACAGCCTTCAACAATTAGCAAAACCCATACCGTATAATTAGCGTTTTGTTGTTTGTGTTGATTTTGGATAATATCTTGGCATGAGGAATTCAGATGTTAAACACAAAAGACATTCACTAGTCAACAAAAGTTAAAATACACATGTTTAATTCGAAATAAAAAATATTATTACGGGAAAAGACCTGCAAATCTATCCAAAATCTGACCTAGTCGGAAAGTTAAACAATTACCATGTAATCAAACAAATTTAGGGGCGCACTTCTTTTTGTGGAAACGGATGACACAATCGGCACACAATTTCATAGGTCAGAATAATGTATTTTTAAAATTCGATCGCACATGCTTATATTTCAAACTTTATGTTCAAATAACAATTATTGAAAAGTTGGCTGAAATAAAAAGATTTTTCAGATCAATAAAATTGTCAATAAAACATTTTCATTTTTGCCTTAAATCAATGTTTTTCGTGAGGTGAAATATTCTGTAAACACTTGAACATTTGGACAATTTAGCTTGATACTTATTATTTATGGGAACATTTTTCTTACATCATTTATTTAAGAAAAATTGCTTCCTTATTTAATTTTATTGGGGTTGTGAAAGTGTTGACCGAATCACATTTTGTATGATGTGCGGAGGCGCTCTAATATTAAATAGATGCAAGGACATCACTTCTACACCGCAATAAAATTGCAGAAAGAAACATTTATTCATATTCATGCTTATTAAACCATAGAATAAAGTTTTTATCAAGTTTTTAACCGGTATTTTGTGTCAAAAATGTCGGTTATTGATTTGGGGATGTACGGCGGGCGGCAACCAAATGTTGTCCGTGCATTTACTCATGAAGTGTTCAACCAAACCTTTTAAAATGTTAATATGTTGTTACTGACAACAAAATGGAGGTCAAGTTCAATAATGACGAATTTGACTTTTACCGTTCAGGAGTTACGGTTCTTGAAAGTTAAAAAAATGTTGTGTCCGTGCATTTACTCATGAACCGTTCAACCAAACCTTTTAAAATGTTAATATGTTGTTACTGACAACATAACGGAGGTCAAGTTCAATAATGACGATTTTTACTTTTACCGTTCAGAAGTTACGGTTCTTGAAAGTTTAAAAAATGTTGTGTCCGTGCATTTACTCATGAACCGTTCAACCAAACCTTTAAAAATTTCCTATTAGGAGTTTTGGTATATTGATAAATGCCAGAACACAAATAAATGTTAAAGAATCCGGTTTACTGTCATTTTGACAGCTCTTGTACATCTTTTAAATCACTTGGTAGATACCTCTGCTGGTGATCATCAGCTCAGTAGTCAGTACTTTTGTACTGATATGATTTATAACAATCATTTCTAAAATAGTCCGTTTATAAATTTGGAAATTGTAAAGAAACTAAGGTTTTAAATTCCTCAGACAAATTTGGCCTTATGTTGATATGGCTATTATATTTGGTTATTTTTGGTCATACAGGTCTACAATTGGTTCGGTTCTAATAAATCCTTGGCTTTCAAATATTTGATCTTAAACGTAGTACTGGTGAAGGAAAAATCCGATAAGCGCTTCGGACGCATGAATTATATATAACGTGTTGTTTTGATTTTTCAGTGGAAGCACGTGTCAGAACGAATGTCACATTTCATTTTGTTATGGAGAATTTTTCTATGATTCGATTGTTGTGAGCCGATCAAATTAAAGGGTTCTCGTGAAACGTGCATGTAATTTAATTATTATTTATTATAATGTAGAGAAATGAAAATAATTTCAATATCAAGATTTTTAATTCACAATTACTTGATTTGATTAATTACTTAATCTAAAAATATTGACAACGTTTCAGTATATAATTTAATGTTATATCATGGGTTTGGCTATACTATGTTGTCCTTTTTGGTTTATAACATTTTATCTTTTAATAAGCTTTGAAATTTTAAATGGTTTAGCCTCGAGCACCAATGAAGAGACATTGATTGTCGAAATGCGCATCTGGTACAGGAAATCTGGTACAGGAAATTTGGTCCCGTTTATGTTATTGCAAGACAAGTTAATACATATCTCTGCTTTATATGAGTCTATAGATTACGTGATTTTAAGTAGGAAACCGTATTGTTTTGTAATAAGCGTAGTTGTGTATACATCATTATGCCACGCTTATAACAAAACAATACGTTAGCTATTGTATCAAGCAGAGAAATAGTTCGCTATCAGTAACTTATTAAAACTGCCAACTTTTCAAGAGCGTAAATAACCTTATATTATATGAAGGTCAACCAACAATGGCTCAGAGATGAATGTGTAAGTCAAACTTTCTCAATGATAAGCAATACTAAGTGTTTATGGACATGTATATATATTTTAATAAAAAAAATATAAAGTTTGGTAATTTTGATATTTCTATTCTCTCCAACCACAAGCTGTAATTTGATTATGTATCTGGAGGTGAAATACCACAATTGATTTCCCCTATTAGTCTTTGTTAAATTTGCACGTTTCAAAAGATTGTGCAGAATTTATCTTTATTTCAAATAAAGAAATACTTGGAATGAGTAAAGTTTTATCCTACCCAGTATGTTTTTATAGACAAAATTTCTCATAATATTTTATTGTATATAGAAAATAACCATAACTGGAAGTTAATCAATCAAATTTTACCCCTTTTTCCCCTACGTACAAGGTTAAGTAACCATGTAGCCTCAAGTTGCCAAAATGTTCTATAGAAACATCAAATAAATAAAATGGTTCTTTGAAACACCTAAGATATATGTTTATGAATCAGAAATATGTTACTGCAATGAAATATAGGATCAATTTCCTACAAATGTTAAAAAAAGGGAATATATCTTGTCGACCCTTTTTCGCATGCAATTGTATTTGGTCGTACTATTATTTCGTGGTATTACACATGAAGAGGCGGACATACCATGAAAAGTCTGTGGTCTTACGAGCAACGGGGCCTATCCTTAACTCTTAACGGGCATTTTTTGTTTTATTTATCTGACATTTTGACTGCTTCGATATTATTATGCCTCAGTAATTAGTTTGCTGTATACATTTTTGGTAACCTTTCTGCCTTTTCATTAACTGTTGTTGTCTGTCTCAAGTTTAATTATGCATTGAAATAATTAACATCTTTTCAAAAAAACTAGAAAAACGGTCAATGTCCAGTCAAGTTTGTGTCTAAAGAGATAGCCAATTAGCACTATTTGACATCTACATAACAGATCTCCAAACTAATCAGACAAAATCAATATACCACAAATAGTTGATAAT
This sequence comes from Mytilus galloprovincialis, assembly GCA_037788925.1. Classification (NCBI taxonomy): domain Eukaryota; kingdom Metazoa; phylum Mollusca; class Bivalvia; order Mytilida; family Mytilidae; genus Mytilus; species Mytilus galloprovincialis. The sequence goes on from CM075330.1 coordinate 114,972,375, forward strand.
TTATTCATAACATTTGATTTCTTTTTATCCTTTTTATCTAGATATGTCAGGGAAGAATATTGGATGCGTTATAAATATCTATATATAAATCTAATTGAATGACAAGTGAGAATTCTTATTTAGGGAGGATGGTTATTGGTTTATTGCAATAACATACTCGTTACCAATTTGAATGCACTAGATGTTGATTTTCTCTATATATAAACCATATACAGTCAAGATATGATTTTTATAGTTCGTTCTTATGTTGTGGGAGGTTTGGGATCCTGCTAACATGTTGAACCCCGCCACATTATTTTAGTATATGCCTGTCCCAAGTCAGGAGCCTGTAATTCAGGGGTTGTCGATTGTTCATGTGTTAAATATTTGTTTTTTCGTTCATTTTTTTTTATATATAAATAAGGCCGTTAGTTTTCTCGTTTGAATTGTTTTACATTGTCTTATCGGGGCCTTTTATAGCTTACTATGCGGTATGGGCTTTGCTCATTGTTGAAGGCCGTACGGTGACCTATAGTTGTTAACGTCTGTGTCATTTTGGTCTCTTGTGGACAGTTGTCTCATTGGCTATCATACCACATCTTCTTTTTTATAAGATATGCTCACTTGAATCTCTCATTGATATCATATGAAATTCGTGTGAGATTCACCTTACACGAGCTTATACACGAAACCATCTGAATTTCACATGAATTGAGAATTATATGAATTTGAAAATTAAGATGTTTCTTGAGATTCTTTATTTTTTGTTTATTAATTCTCACTTGAAATTCACGCGAGTTTCACATGAGATTCAAGTGAGTTTCATGTATGAGCTCGTTTGATGAGAAAAATATGCATGAACTTCACTTCAGATTCACAAGAATTTAAATTCACGTGAAATTGATGTGGTTGAAATTGCCATGTGTACCTTACTCTAATAGTAATTTTAAACTAAATAAAGATGTTAGTACTGATCTTATTATATTATTTATTTCAGGGATCACATAAAATACATTGACTCTGAAGTGTTATAACATGTATATAGTTGACCATGATTGTCTCTTTATTTTAGTTACCATAGTTTGTATACCAATGACAGTCACAGTAATGATATACCCAGTGTGGATTTACGGAGATTTCATGTGCCGTACTTTAGACTTTATGCAAGGTAATACTTGAATTATTATTATTTCAAAAACCAAAAAACAGAATTGCAAACTATAGACTTTAAGGTAGTTAATCAATATTCAGTAGGTGTAATGAAAATGTATGAAAATAATCGGAATAGCGTGATCTCTAAACGGAAGAACGCCGGGTGCCTATGCGTGCATTTCTCCTCCAAACCCATAATCAGAAATATGTTTCAAAAGCTAATGAGTGCAACTATTCGGTTCAATTTTATTTTGATTTAGATTCAAAACATATGAAATAGTGGCAACAATGTCAAGAAAAACAGATAATTGTTCAACAAATTGACAAGAACTATATATATATATATATATATATACCATTCCTAAATTAGATGTGATATGAATTACAGCTCTAATATTAGTGACTTTATAATCTGTCAGTGATCATTTGATAAGTCGAGCGAACTCAAGAATCGCACCAGCTATGCTTTAACATGACGACGTCGGAAGGCCTAAATTACTATCATAGAATAAAAAATCAATAACATTCTAATGCATAAATAATTCTTGTAATCTGTTACTGTTTTATTCGGCGAGTGTAATTGATCTGACATACAGGCTTTTATTGCCACTGATGTTGAAATTTAAATTTAAATCCGACGATTCTGAAAGTGAATTGAAAGCAAGTGCAATATGTATACAACATACAACAACTAAGTATTAAAACACTTGAAGCTAGTCAGCCACATGTTGCAGTCATTACGATTACACCATTGAACTTTTTGACAGTAATTGCTGAAATTACAAGACTTTCTACAAAAAATATATTATAATCAATCGTCTTAACATCAAAACTCCTATCGATTGCAATTTGTAATTTAAAAATAATGACAAAACAGTATAAGTTAAACCAATATGGTATAAGAAGTGGAACATTACCATAATCCGGTCGTCAAATGTCAGAAAATCTTATATTATTAATCATAAATCGTATTTTTGTTGAAAAAACATACTTTTTATCACTAATGAATTGCACTAAAAACCATGTTTCTCCGTGCTTTCTGGTCTTAAGATATTTGATGTTTGTCAATTAACGCTCTACTACGCCCATTTACCCTTCTGTCCTCCGCCTTATTTTCAGTTTAAGTTGACATTAGCGATTATGTCAGTACTAGACTCTATGATATATCTAGGTGATGAGGTTGGTTGTCTTCTTAAATGAACTTTTGGCGTGGCTCAGTATTTATAATCCCGACATTGTGTTATTGTGCTATTGTCATTTTTTTATTATTTTCTTTTTTCTTTTTTGATTATGTACTTTGTCCGTAGAATGTGTATATGCCAATTTGTTTTTCTTTGTCGAATTATTTATTTCTTTTTATGGTGATTCAGATTATATTTCAATGTTGACTCTATGCTCCATGTTTTTACACTTTCACCTATCATGTCTGGTCGTTTTGCTCATTCATTGTTGTGAATATAATGCAATTATATGCGACGGTTATACAAGTGAGGGGTTTAGCTAGCCATGAAACCAGGTTTAATCCACAAAAATTCCACAAAAGGAAGTGTATGTTCTAATTCAGTAATATGACAGTTGTTTGCCATTCATTTGATGTATTGGAAATTTAGATTTTGCAATTTTATAAAGGACTTTCCGTTCTGAATTGTACTTCGGTATTTTTTAAAGTAATTATCAATGTTATAAACTTGAATGAAGCGCTTAAAAATAGATTGAAGATGTGTATTTTCTTTTGAAATTTGTTCTGAGGTTTCACATATGAGAGTATCATATTTGTCACTGCAATTGTTATGGGGTACATCGCTGATGTAATGTGTGACTCCAACAATTTTATTCAAGACTATGCAAAGTTTGCATGATGATTCCACAAGATTCAAGATATGGATCTTCTATTGTAAACATTTTTCCTAAGCGATAATTGTCTTTACTTTAGACATTTTTGTTGTGAAATGTTATAAAGCGTACCTAGATGTGTACCTATCTTTAACTATATGCAACTCCAACTGTCTTTCTTCAACATCTGTAACTCTTTTGTCAGTAACTGCACTCCTAAATGTACCTTATGCTTTACCAGACTTTCCTTGTGGAAATTAGTCAATTTTTATATTAGGTTTTCGATGGTCTTCAACTTCTGAATTGATTTGATTTTACAACTGTTTTCATTCGAGTACCACTTATGAGCCTTGTGTAGACTAAAAGCACGTCTGTCATATTAAATTAAAGCCTGGTATCTTTGATATTTATTTTTATTAAGAGAGGTATAACATTCATTGATATATTAAAGAAAATCTGGATAATTCAAAAAGAACTTATCATATTAGTATCTACAGATCTAATGGGGGTTGTAACGTTTCATCTTAAATAAAGCAAGTCATAAACTGTGATTTGTGTTTTGAAAAATCAAATCTGCAATAAGAGGGTCATAGTCAGTTCACAATTTTTACAATGAATTAAAAATTTTTGGGGGTGCAAATTTGATGATATTATTGACAGTTTTTCGCTTTATTCAATTCAAGTTGAATAAAAAAAATAGTTTCCACATACTTGGAGTTAAATAAAGACAACAGTAGTATGCCGTGGTTCGAAACTAATAAATCGATAGAGAAAAAAAACAAATCCGGGTTACAAACTAAAACTGAGGGAAACACAACATTAAAATGTAACACACACAGAAACGAACTATAATATAACAATTGCCATTTTCCTGACTTGCTACAGGACATTTAAAAAAAAATGGTGGGTTGAACCTGATTTTGTGGCATGCCAAACATACAAATACAAATAAATGGGAGAACATGTAGGACAGAAAACCACACGAATAATAGCTAATAAATGGTACCAGGTTTAAAATTTAATACGCCAGACGTACGTTTCATCCACACAAGACTAACCAGTGACGCTCAGATGAAAAAAGTTCGAAAGCCAAAACAAGTACAAAGTTAAAGAGCACTGAGGACCAAAAGTTTCAAAAAATTGTGCCCAATACGGCTAGGGTTTTCTGCCTGGGATAAAAACATCCTTATTATTTAGAATAATTCATACTTTTACAAACAGCAAATTTTATAAAAAAAGACTAACTACAGAATAAAAAAGGATACATTACATAAAACAACGTAATACACAGCCAGGTTAGCCAAAGACCAACGCACAAAGTGACGTCAGCTTTGAAATTCTAAAAAAACACACAAAGTGACTTCACATTTGAATTTGTAAAAATATTTCCCAAAAATAAGACAGAATCAGGATTGATTTAAGATTAGATTTGTAATACTAAAAACTAAACTATTGGTTGTAAAGTTAAAGTAAAAGTTAGAGTAAAATAACAAAAATACCGGACTCCGAGGTAGATTCAAAACGGAAAGTCCCGTACAGGCATTTTCGTATGTACAAAGTGATGGATTAAAGCTGGTTTTATAGCTAGCTAAACCTTTCACTCGTACGACATTCTTATTAAATTCCATTATATTGACAATGTGTACATAAAAGGTAAAAATGTCAAAATAGGGGAACAATTGTCAACATTGTGATTTCATTTTATTCACTATAAAAGCAAACACAAATGTAACAAAGAAACACTTAAAGCATTTAAACAAAGCGCATAGGTGTAAATGAAAGACAAGAATACAAAAATTTACTATTGAACAATAACACAATGACGGGATGTATTAGTACCGAGCATCGTCAAATGGATATCATCAACTACAGACTTAACAATAAAAGTAATTTTCGAAATGACAATTAAAATAATACTATAATTATTAATTAATTAAGATGATAAATAACGTCAGTACTCAGAGTTCATACTTCAATACCATGGTGCATTATTTGTGGAGTTGATATGGAATATTCATCAACAAGGTCTTGGTACCTTCCGATGAACTTACCAACTAGTACATTATAAATGCATTGGAAGTTGTTCTGTTAGGGTTGATGACTTTTTTCATCTGAACATTATATTGGTGCATGTTGTTAAAGGGTCGAGATGAATAAGAAGAAGAAAACGAGACAAAATCATTCATTTTCTAAAACTCCGATTGGCGACTTAATGAGGGCTTTCTTTCTCCTTTCATATCATATCATCTCATAGTTTAAGGAATATGATAGCGTAGCAAGGAGGATAATAATATATCCAAGTGCAATGAATAGACTGTCGACTTGATTATAACAGGATTGCTAACTGCCCGAAAAAAAAACAAATGACGTCATTAAATTGTCTCAGCAATTGTAAACATGAAAACGAAATGCAGTTTAGAAAAGAACATAATTTCTACTGCGGGAGATTTATCTTTGTAGCAAATGAATAGTTACCAATTGTATCGTCAATAAATTCTTATAAAAGTAACTGATTCGTAAATTCTGATAACGGTGGGAATGCCTGCACGTCGATGTTGAATTAAGAACACATTTTGATGTGCATAAACCCCTTTTTCATTTAGTAATCGAGATTGTACCACATCAAGAATGCTATTAAATGTTAAAAAACAGAAAAAAATCAACGACTGATTTTTTTTCGGAACGTATTTGTTTAAGAACATCATTGCTTTTGACTATCTTTCACCAAATATTGCAAACTTTCACAATAGTTATCGTACATTTAATTTAAACCTAGTGGCAGTATACAAGTCCGAACGCAAATACGTTTTCTTTGTATGAACATTCTGTTTTTTACAGAAAAATATTAAAACATGAAATTGTGTGAATTTACCTAAAAGATGCAAATATTACGTTTAAATATCTCATAAAGTAAGCCATAAAGGTTTTGTGTTGTTTCTATAATACGAAATTGTATACCAAATTGATTTTTTTGTCCATATTTCAAGGAAATAGCACCCTCATATATCTTTTGTATCATATGCGCTTATTGTTTATACATAATGGCTATACATTAGTATTAGAAATTCAGTGTTTGCTTCTTGCAAACACAAGCAACAAGTGAACGATATTACTATTGACCAGAGCTTTTATTCGCAAAAACCTAGTCGCTGACTTTTAAATGATCTTTCATCGAATAATTACGGTCTGGATGATTCCTATAAGCATGAATAAAAAGACTGGCGAAAGTCAATACTGTACAATTATCCCATCAATAAAGGTACTAAAAGCATTAAGATGTTTGGTTTCTTTGTTTAATCACGACCTATCGTATAACAATGTTAAGTTCCTCGAGGTAATTATTGAACGATCTCGTCTACAAGAAAGTACATCATAGATTATTATGTTTAATTATGTTTTATGACTGAAATCTTCAGAAAAGTAGTATAATCTTTTTCCTTCAAAGATGTGATTATTTTCTAATAGTTCGAGGCCATATATATACTTGAACATAAATATACATTGTCCAGACAAGATACATCATGGTTTGACGAGAGAGAAAAAATATTTTATGTAGTTAGTTCAAGGGTAATACATATCCTATGTTACGATTTAGAAGAAAAGCCAGTACTGTTTTCTTTAAGTTTTTTTCTGATATTTTAGTTTCTATATAATATTGTTTTTGACCATTGAGAGCAAAAATTATAAATTCGAAAATGCCTTTGAAAGATTTTAAGAATTTCCTGACATTTGTCTTAACAAGGTGCATTATAAGTCAAAACTGTCAGTCGATTTCTCAAAGGACATATTTCATTTCAATAAAAAAAAATAAGTTTTATATTTCTTTTCTGCCTACTATCTTTAAAACTTTAAAAGATGAAGAGAAACTTTTAATAGCAAAAATGATCAGCAAAACACGTTCTACAAATAAGTTAACACGGTCTAAATAATCAGTCGACTTTTTATTAGAGCTATTGCCCTTTGATGAAATTTTTACCACTAATTTTGTTTTCCTTATATCTTAAAAGTTATAATAGACAGAAAGAAACTTAGCTAGGCCTATCTTATCAGCAAATCAAAATCTACAACGATGAAAATATGGAAGAAATGTCAGACGACTCCTTAATAGAGTTACTGCTCTTCAAAGACGTTGATCAGCAAGTCATGATCTTCTCTCAAAACAAAATTTACAAATATTGTTAGTAGACTGTCACTCTTTATAGGAGTGATTATCCTTAAATGAAAAATTTGTTAACCCTTTTTGTGCTTTTAGCAAAAACTAAAATAGATAAATAGATACTAAACAGAATTAAAAAAAAATCATCAGAAGTTCAAGATCAACAAAACGGGTTTTTTTTTATCATGAATTCTATTTTCATCTACAATGTTGAGGGGAACCTTTGCTTGATATGTTCCGACAAATATGGGCGCCACAGGCTCTTGGGAGCCTCTAGTAAATTTATTGCAATAAAAGTCACCACTATATCTATATTCTAAAAAATAAAGTCATGCCAAATGAAAATACCATCATACATAGTTGGTGTACAAGAAACGATTTTCTGAAGGTACCTTAGGCCTAAAAAATTTATAGTCCTGAAACCTTTAGTTCCTTGATGATCAAAAAGTCTAAAAAGAGTAGTATGTATCCCTTCTATCATTAATGGTTTAAAAACAGGTCTTCTTAAAAGAGGAGCGAAAGACACAAAAGGGACATTCAAACTCATATGCCGAAAATTAACAGACAACGACATGACTGAAAAAATAATTCCAAAGAGCTTAAATTACTGGAGCTCCATTTCAATTCCCACTTAACACACATTTGATCTGGGCTTTGGTTTTTGCTACCTACTAATAATCAATTTTTTTTTCTATATTAACCTTAAGTCCCGAGATTTCAGCATAAAAATGAAGAACACGAAGAGAAGCATTGAGTGATTCTGACGAGCCAATTTATAACACTACAACCTATCTTAACAATACTCTAATCAGCTGTGATTGGGTGAAATCTTGAGGCAAGCTTTGGCCATTTCAACAGTGTGTATATTTTTTAAACAACTCAATAATTTTGTATGTCAGACGCACGTTCTGATCAAAACGACTCCTAGGTTATGGTCGAATTCAAAATAAAAAAGGTCAATTACAGTAAGTAAGCTGTATTCCAATCCTCTTTTTTTATATATGTACACGATAAAATTAAAACAAATCAATATTTTTTTCATCTCTTTCAGGGGTATCGATAGAAGGGAGTGTTATAACCATTGTTTGTATGGGTACAGAACGATATTTTGCTATTAGACACCCCATGAAAGTACGGAGAATATGTAATGAATTCAACGTTAAGGTCGCTATAGCAGTAACATGGATATTAGCAATAATCATAATGTGTCCTATGGTTATGTATAAGCGACTAGTCGTAGAACAGCACGTATTTATTTTTAATAGTACAGACTATCTGTTCAATGGAACTCAGGAAATCCCGTCATTTCACAGTGAAACATGCCAGGAAGATTGGCCATCTACCTCGGATAAAATTGCCTATGATATTTTTTTGTTGTTTATAGTATATATAATTCCTGGATTTATTGTTGTGGCTCTATATTCTTTGATTGGCTGCAGTCTTTGCAGACAAAATCACGCACTGAATCGTGCTAATTCTGTTATAAGTAATGATGTAAAAGTAATGGCAAGTAGAAGAAAACTTGCCCGAATGATGATTATAATTTCTGTACTTTTTGCTTTGTGTTGGCTTCCATATTTTATTATCATTATGGGAACTGATTTCTATGAGGATTACCGAAATACTCTGGCCAAGTTATACCCATTTGCCTTGCTATTAGCACATTCTCATAGTGCACAAAATCCTATATTGTACTGTTTTATGCACAGGGGATTTTTAGAGTTTTTGACAAAGCTAGCCCGATGTCAATTTTCAAGTATTACTAATAGACGACAGGTACGTATTTTTTTAATATTATTCTTAAGGAAATATTATATTTTACTCTCTGTTATAGATTAAATACTGGTAATAAGAAAACATATATCAATCATTTAAACATCAAAAGAAAGACAAAATATACCAAAAAGACTCCAACCTCTCACATAAGTTGAAAATAAAGTGACAAAACCATGGCAGAAAACGAAAAAGACCAAAAGTCAAACAACAGAATACAAAGCATAACATAAAATAACTAACGACTGATCAACACGAACCCAGCAAAAACAGGGCTAAATAACTAACGACTGATCAACACGAACCCAGCAAAAACAGGGCTAAATAACTAACGACGGATCAACACGAACCCAGCAAAAACAGGGCTAAATAACTAACGACGGATCAACACGAACCCAGCAAAAACAGGGATAAATAACTAACGACTGATCAACACGAACCCAGCAAAAACAGGGATAAATAACTAACGACTGATCAACACGAACCCAGCAAAAACAGGGCTAAATAACTAACGACTGATCAACACGAACCCAGCAAAAACAGGGCTAAATAACTAACGACTGGTCAACACGAACCCAGCAAAAACAGGGCTAAAAAACTAACGACTGATCAACACGAACCCAGCAAAAACAGGGCTAAATAACTAACGACTGGTCAACACGAACCCAGCAAAAACAGGGTTAAATAACTAACGACTGATCAACACGAACCCAGCAAAAACAGGGCTAAATAACTAACGACTGATCAACACGAACCCAGCAAAAACAGGGCTAAAAAACTAACGACTGATCAACACGAACCCAGCAAAAACAGGGCTAAAAAACTAACGACTGATCAACACAACCCAGCAAAAACAGGGCTAAATAACTAACGACTGATCAACACGAACCCAGCAAAAACAGGGCTAAATAACTAACGACTGATCAACACGAACCCAGCAAAAACAGGGCTAACAAAAACTAACGACTGGTCAACACGAACCCAGCAAAAACAGGGCTAAATAACTAACGACTGATCAACACGAACCCAGCAAAAACAGGGCTAAATAACTAACGACTGATCAACACGAACCCAGCAAAAACAGGGCTAAATAAGTGATTAGACATCACAGCACAGCGGATTGGTAAAAAATGACTCTGGTCTCATCATAAGACATCGGCAAATTAATAAACTTTCGGTCAAATAATTATACTATCCCTTAAATATGACTGACTATGAAAAGATGATACGCGGTAGACGAGACTGTCACAGATATAAACAACACACACATTGAACAGTTAAAAATGAAAACAGAATCAACTTTAAAACAATGCCATGATCAACAGATCCTGTTCTACATCTGGCACCCGTAGTGTTGCTAACATAAGAAAAAATCCGATGATATTCTGGGCAAAGAAGACATTATTGCTATTACGACTTTGAAACATGTCCGTCGTCTTACAATACCAATTGCTTATTAAAACCAGGGAATCGAGAGCCACTTCGTAAAAAGCATTATACAGACAACCTTTGATAGAGATACAAGAACTATATTTAAAACCGGGAGTAAACGTTTGAGCAAAATTAATGTAGTTATAATATACTTTTTCTTGCCTGAATATACACATAAATTGATTTATTCTTCCATTTGCAGATGAAAAATTCATTCAACTCTTCTGATAGAACACAATCCCTTAGAATTTCAAAAATGAATGATGGTACAAATGATGAAAGGAAAAGATTAGTTGTGACTTTGTCAGATCCTGGAAAAGCTGTTTAGGCCATTGATTGTAAACAGTGTTGAAGCAGTCGTGATACATTTATATTACATGAAAAAGAAGCATTAATGAATTAAACACACTATGCCAATTGTACAAATACTTTACTTGTGTCCATTTGCTGAAATAAATTATTATATAAATGATCTATGTTTGCAGAGAACCCATATGAGGTGCATTAAGCTATTAAAACACAATTGAGTTTCAGCTTTAAGATGTTCAGACAGGTTTTAATATAAAATGATCTTACAATGTCATATTGTTCAAAACCTGTGATTTGTCAATTAAGTAACCAGACATTGCTGAGATAAATCCTTTGCAATAAATTTGATAAAAATCTACCAAAAATTGAAAACGTTAGTGCGCTAAAAGGAGCGGATGGACGGATGCCCGGCATTTCAACACCCTCCACAACACGTGGCGCGAGGGACAACAATAATGAGAGACACAGCTTGAATTGGTACCAAACAGATGTTACAAACAAATAAGTGAAATATCAAATATCAAAATCGCTGTAGTATAAGCAGTGCGTGTGTCATTAATAGTTGATACTTCAAGCTGTTCAAAATATTCGAAAATGCAATCAACTCTTTTGAATCAAGCAACATTTTAATAGTTATGATCTCCTTAATATTATTCAATTCAAAACTATGATCATCGTGAAGTGTTGCTTCAAGTTATGATACAACGTTTATAGTATAATAATTTGAAAATGTTTGATATTTTGCCGATGTAATTAAGAATCCCGTTTTCCTATATTTCTTTCATTAGGTTATCTATAATGAGAATTTTGAGTTTGAAGTTCAAGGCCTGATCGTACCGAAAAAAGATCGATAAGAACAATAACATGGCTAAAAAGTATTTTATAACAAGTAACAAAAAATAGCAAAATAACTAATACACTAAAATAAAATGCCACCAAAAAAAATATTATAACTGTTATACATGAATTTTGTAAAAAGAATTGACAATATTGAAATGAAATGTAAATAACGTTTCATAATGTAAATAACGTTTCATAACGTCCGTTAATGATATGACACATTGCGTATTGTTTTTGTCAATAAGAAAGTAACCCAACGGCACTAAACGCTTGATGTTGCATTGACGTCTCAAAATTGCATTCTATTTTTCTCTCTTTTTTTTTTGTATACGAAGAACATATTACTGCCTTTATTTATTAGAAATAATCAGATTTCATATGGAGCGTTCATGCACATTGTTGTTATTAAACAAACGGCGAGAAATAGACGTATTGTAACATGAATTCCTCTATAAATTGATATTGGCGTTACATCGGTATATACTATGGTTGCCTTTTCTAACAAGGCAACAATAAAGTGAATATTTGAAAATAACATTGAAAGTTAGAAATCTTTTGTTAAACTTAAGGCCTAATATGGGGCCTTATATTAAAAACATAAACATAACAAACCATTAACGCACGCACAAACATGAATACAAATGCCTGCAACGTGTTTGCAATTGAAGACATAGAATAATCTACTGAAATATAAACATTAGGGTTGGGATCCCTTCTGTATTAATTTGCCTGTCAGGAGCCTATAATTCAGTGGTTTTCGTTTGTTTATGTGTTACATATTTGTTTTTCGTTCAATTTTTGTACATAATTTAGACCGTTAGTTTTCTCGCTTGAATTGCTTTACATATTTATATAGCTGACTATGCGGTATGGGCTTTTGCTCATTGTTGAAGGCCATACGGTGACCTATAGTTGTTAATTACTGTGTCATTTGGTCTCTTGTGGAGAGTTTTCTCATTGGCAGTCATACCACATCTTCTTTTTTTTATATTAATTAAGCAAGATGTGAAATTCACCACCTATTTGTTTCATTATTACGTAAGTATATAAATTCTTTAGGATCAATCAATTATAAATCAAATTACCAATTTAAACCTATGGATTACACCATTCAAACAGTACACAAAACACAACACAGAAAACTACAGCAACACGGACCCCACCACAACTGCTGTTGGTCCCATGTGGTCTGGTAGGGTAGGCATATCCTGCTTCTTATCTAGCATCCTTTGATTTGTTCATGTGAGTACAAACTCAGTGATAAGCCTTTACAGTAGACAACATTCAAGAAAAAAGATGACGAGATTGTAGTTACTGCAATTGTCAAATATCCGTCTTTATCTGTGAATCAGATATTTGATAACGTCGATAAAATTAAAACAATAATTTCAATTTCACCACATGGAACTCCTGATCCAATAGTTTCCGTGTAAGCAACAATCTTTCATCAAGGAAAATATGATAGAAAATGCAAGCTTTTGAATATCGTATCAGCTGTGAGATGTACATGTATACCCCATATGCAGTCGCTACTGAAATGTTCCTACATAAATTAAAGTTCATAATTTGGAAGCAAACATCCTCAGGGGAAGGATTCTGTCCCAGTACTCTAAATATTTCAATCCTTTAATGGTGGATTTTACATAGATGAATAAAATCAGAAAAGCAATAAATGAGGTTGTTAAATTTGTGGTATACCTTTTTGTGCTTCTTTGTTACATTTCTTATTTTTTATAGTGATTAAGATTTTAACACAATGTTGACTGCTGTGCATCTATTTTTGACATTTGTATCTATTTTGTATGTTTGTTTTGTTCAAGCATTGTTGTCAGTATAATGACATTTAATGCGACAGTCATACAAGTGAGAGGTTTAGCTAGCCATAAAACCAGGTTCAATCCACCATTTTCTACATAAGAAAATGCCTGTACCAAGTCAGGAATATGACAGTTGTTTTCCATTCGTGTGATGTGTTTGAGCTTTTGATTTTGCCATTTGATTAGGGAATAACCCTTTTCCTTGGAGTTCATGATTTTTGTGAATTTCCTCTTTTGTGGTAAAGTTTTGTTCTCAAAAAACCGTTATAATCAATTTATAGATGTAAATCATTTTATGAATAGGAAGGATTATGTTATGATAATTCTCCAAAACAAATATCATATTCTATAGTTAGTACATTTAAAAGAGTTTAAATTGTGTGTTGCTGATCCCCACTCTATGACTCTAAAGAAAGCGCTGTTTGACTTCTTTGAGAATCGTTAATTATTTTTTAAAAGATCGATCTCCCCAATAAATAATTTTACAATTCTGATTAATATACTTCTCACAAATTCAATTATTTATAATGATACACATTACATTAATAGCAACACGACAAGTGTTGGATGGAATATCTTAAACATGTATCTGATGAACAGTAGTTGTTTGTTTATGATATTTATACGTGTTTCTCGTTTCTCGTTTTTTATATAGATTAGGCTGTTGTTTTTCCCATTTGAATGGTTTACAGTTACTAATTTTCGAGGCCCTTTATAGCTTGTTGTTCGGTGTGAGCCAAGGTTCCGTGTTGAAGGCCGTACCTTGACCTTTATTGGTTTACTTTTATGAATTGTTATTTGGATGGAGAGTTGTCTCATTGGCACTCATACCACATCTTCCTTTATCTATAACACCGCCTTATTATTTATGTGCCTATCCAAAGTCAGAAGCTTGTATTTCAGTGGTGATCTTTGCATGATGACTGTCATATTTATTTTGCCTAAATTGAATTGTTATAATTTAGGCCGTTATTTTTCTATTTCAAGTTGGATTTTAATATCTTTAGATTTTGACAATGTAAATTAATCAGAAATAGAGGAAATGATCCTATCTCGTTTTCTTGGTATATAAGCTGACTGAATTTGGAATGTTGAGTCCTCAATGCTCTTCAATTTTGCACTTGTTTGGCTTTATAACTATTGTGATGTGAGCGTCACCGATGAGTCTTGTGTAGACGAAACGCGCGTCAGGCGTATTAAATTATAATCCTTGTACCTTTGATAACTATCAATGAGTAGGTTTTGTAAAATTTCAGTTTTTCTTTTATTTGTATGAGCTTGTGGGTTTAGTTTGAAATTAAAAATATTTCACATACAAAATAACATTAGATATTTGTAAGGTAACATGTAAAAAGCAATAAATTAACTCATATAGGATGTATTTCTGTTAATATAGATAATGTAATTTCCTATAGGAATTACGTTTTTGGCTAAAACTGTGCCACATTTACTATGAAGTTTCGTAAAAAATATATAAATCGTAGAATGGAAGGTTGATATGCACTACTATACACCTTATCGCTATTTATTTCATTCCGGATAAGTTCTAAAACTTTTTCATCCAGCTGAAGCTATCTGGGATCCTGTTTAAACATTTCACCATGCATGATACTTTTTAATGAGACCTGTTTAAACTACCGTAAATACTTCAAACAAAATATTTTTTTACTTCAATTTTAATTTCGAAAATTGGATCATACTCTATCAAAGTTTCTTGGTGATCGCTTTCTAAAGGTTTTCCTCCCTCAGCTCACTACTGATGACCTCTATTTTCGGCGGCCTGACCTAAACAGGAAGTTGTTTAAATGAATGTTTTCCCGGATTGGACTAAATAGCGATAAGGTGTATTATAAAGGTCAAAACATAGGGTTGTGTTGCATATTTTCAACATTTATATGCATCGAACCTGTTATAGAGTTTAAACTTATACTAAAATTCTGTACTATTCCTATTTTCACTTTGTGCCTACTTCAGAATTCAATTTTCACTGCAATAATATGCTTTTATACTGGTAACAGTCCCAAGTTATGTCTCTATGTCTTGAGATGAAACATAGATCATATTTGGGAACCAGTACGTATATGTAAACAAATGAAATTATCTATGAATAATATATGAATAATATATATCTCCGCTTAAGAGGCGTGGTTTAAAGAACAGCTATATTCACAAATTTCAACCTATATTTATATTTTCTGCATGTCCATTCATTATGGAAAGGTATCGAATACTATAGTTCTCCAAAATATTATGTTATTTAGTTCAAACCATAATGTTCATTTTTATTTGTTCTGATATTCACCAATTATATTATATTAATACAAATAAGTCCCTCAAAGAAAAATCTAGAGAAACAGGATTTCCACATTTTTTATTTTTTCTTTCTAGGACTTCTTTTTTCTAGTTTCTTTTCTTGCATTAAATGATATGTTTTACCTATGTTTTTTACCTAATAATATATGATAGACAAAAAGAACCAAAACAACAACAAAGATTAGCAAAACAAGATCTACAAGTTAAACATCGACGGGAAACGTTAAATTATTCCCTTTTTGATGTTCCTTGCCTAAACTATCATAAATATTTTTTTTTGTAAAGTTCTGCTTTTTAATTTGTATCGATCTTAGTAACATTTATACTCAGAATTTCATAGATTGAATCCCCTGTTGATAAAGTGCGCCATCTTGGCCTCCTTGGTATCGGTACATAACATTTTCAAAGGAAGCCAATCCTTAAAACGGGATCACACATTCACAATGTTTACTGTCGATAAGACCATTCATGATTAAAATTTGTCGAAAGTCTGATTAAGATCAAGGGAATGCAGGAGCAGAAGGAAATTCAATTTTGACTAAAACATCATAAATCTAATCCATTCTCAATCCGATTCTTGTACGATTTGTATCTTTCGCATTGAATGAAACGACCGAATATATCCCGACGCCGTCCAAATTCTATTAAACGCGATGCGATAGAGATCACAGTGAACAGACGCTGACGGAAGATATCTGATAAACCAAAAACAGAATTGTTCAAAACATCTTTTATGTATTCTGGACCATTCTTGTGGAATAATTTGCCAATACCGTTAAGAAATATTACAAATGTTAATTCTTTCAAATACAAAATAACAGATCATTTATTGAAATCAACCTAGCTGTATAAATAATATTAAAAACTGATTATGTCATCATGTTTATTTTTTCATCTCATTTTATCAAGTTGTATTGAACATTATTATCATACTTGACTTCTTATACTAACTAGAACACACCCGCGAAATCGCGGGCATATACAGCTTGTGAACTGTTGTAGGATGATATTTTGTAAAAGATATTATGTATGAAAAATTTCACAAAAGGTATCAAAAGCCCTCTCCCTAAAGTC
The DNA here is from genome assembly GCA_037788925.1 of Mytilus galloprovincialis. Lineage (NCBI taxonomy): Eukaryota > Metazoa > Mollusca > Bivalvia > Mytilida > Mytilidae > Mytilus > Mytilus galloprovincialis. The sequence continues at coordinate 114,989,052 of CM075330.1, forward strand.
CGATATTTGTTTCCTTTCTGTTAAATTCAATTATATTCGTGTGTCTGGCCTCAGACCACAATTATTCTTCTCCTTTGCTACAATTCTTCTTTTGGTAAAAGTCAAATCAAATTAAAATTTGCTCCGTTTCAAACATGAAATAAATGTAACTGCTTATATATAGACCATTATTAGTCTAATAAAATATGCTTCTAGAACAATCCATCGGTGCTTTTTCTTTTGAGAGCCTTATTAACATGCCAATGGTAGGATATCAATCTTGTATAAATGACTTAGACCGACTAAGGCTAATTTGAGGGGTGGTCGGAGGGGTCCTGATCCCGAAATCCCGGGCTTAAAATAACGAAATCCCGAGATGCAGAATTGAAAGATGACATGAAACGCGAAAAATAATTGTCCTCTCTAAAGAGGTATAATAGGTATGATTCTTGCGATCTAAACACCATGATATAGAGAACGCTCTGAATGGCTTATTTATTTTTGATTTTTGTTATCTATCATACGATTGGTTGTACTTGTGTCACATGTTTTACTTATTTTAATATATATGCAACTGGTATGACCCCTTAAATAGTAAACATTTCAAAGAAAACAGTAGACAGAATACAGAGAGTCTCTATATATAAAAGCAGTTTAACTTTACATGTAGATAAACGCGAAAAATAATTGTCCTCTATAAGGAGGTGTAATAGTTGTGGTTCTTGCGATCTAAACACCATGATAATTTTTATGGAGAACGCTCTAATTGGCTTATTTATTTTTCATTTTTGTAATCTATCATACGATTGGTTGTATTTGTGCATATTTTTGTAATCTATCATACGATTGGTTTTATTTGTGCATGTTTCAAACCGGAAGTCTTATCCATGACTAAAATTTAGTCTGATGACGGAATCATATCCGGACTCCTTTTTTGTCGTTTTTCTCCCAAAATAACTCAATCTGAATAATCATAAGAATGGATGACAAATGCGACTATGCATGTTACCTATAGGACACAGAGGAATGATGATTGATTTATTGTGGAAGGAAGAGAAGCGACACACAAATTGAGGTCTTCTCGTTTAATAGTATAGATGTATGCAATGTATATGTTTGCATTTTGTTTGATTTTTCATGATGAGGGCCTCAGGGAAGATTAGTTATATAGCTAAACTGTGTAACCCTCTTAAAATAAAGTAGTGTTGTTGTTGTTGTTGTTGTTGTTGTTGTTGTTGTTGTTGTTGTTGTTGTTGTTGTTAGAAACCTTTTCATGTGGTAGTCCCGTCCCTATAGAAAAAAATCGCCATATTCAAGACAGATTGCTAACGTCTTTGTCGGGACTTCGATGTGGTAATTATTGTTTAATTTTGTAAATAATGACGGGACTGTTACAGAAAAAGACGGTTTTACATTCGGCAATATGGATGCAATCTTGACTTAATCGCCAAAAGAACAATAAATGACAAATTACTCCTGATCATGCTGTTCCACAGAATATTGTCCTGAAAACACAGAACATGGGCAGGGTTTTGATCCACTTCAGCGGAATCTGTTACGACATACAATGTAGTTACGATTGTAATCCAACTAGACAAACTCGTCTGAGTTTCCCCGGATGTTATGCAGCCATCACACAGTACCGTTTAATGCCTCAAGTTTGTGATCAAATTTAAAAAGTCGGATTATTATCGTCATTGATCTGGAATGTCCTTAGTTTATCTTCGAAACTGATAAATCGGGAATGGTCCGGAGGGGTCGGACAAGCACCCTACAGTTAGATGCATCCCGTAACATTCGGGGACACTCAGTCAATTTTGTTTACTCGGATTACAATCGTGACTTTGTCGTGACAGATTCTGGTGTATTGGATTAAAGTTGCAACAATGTTCGGTGTTTTGTGGACGTTGTTCTCAGGAACGTGCATGATCTGGAGACATTTGTCTTTGCTGTTTTTATCCGATTGAATCCAGATTTCATTCGGATCTTGCCGAATGCGAACCGTCTTGCCGAATGCGAACCGTCTTTACCGAAACCGATCCGGAATAGTCCCGTTTTAAATACAAAATTCGACAATGAAACCGACGTCAATTCCCGACAATTATAAAACGCAATACGACTGAGTCCAGACAAAGCCGTGTACAATGCGGTACAGCAAACTACGAAAAGTGTGAACGCTGCATTAATATGTCTATATATAAATACAAACCATAGCGGAAGATCAAAGTGTGTCACTTTACAAAATCGGGCGGGTGGTCTTAAAAAGTTCGTTCTCTGTTTCTATCTTTTCACGGGGGTCGTTGATGGTAGTTGGTATTGTCAGTTATTCGGATAATTTTGAATATTTTCTTTAAATTGTAGTAAAATTACCAAATTTACGCAATATGAAATGAAAAGATGTGGTATGATTGCCAATGCAACAACTATTCAATAAAGACTAGAGGACTTAGATGTTAACTGTTGTAGTTTTTCATTGTGTAACTAACTATTTTTACAATTAATGTTTACCATAAATGTGTAAAACACATAGGAAGTCAATACTGTTGCCTGATCCAACAGTATACACCATACACTGTATTTGTATAGGCGGGTACAATAAAAGAAAAATGCATACACGTTTTAACTCTGGTGATCTGTAGTTACGATTTTCCTCCACTATATTGGAAAAAGATAAATTTAAATTTGTTCATACGTGGCCCTTACATATTTCTTTTGATTGAAAGTCGAGAAAAGCAGGGACAACATTGGGCTACGAACATTACCGGGTATCTTAAAATACGAACATTTCAAAATCAATGTCAGGCTCTTTACGGTTTCATGTAATGCAGCAAAGACTAATGAGACATCATGATACCTAATATCATGTACCTATGTATTCACTGTTAATTTGCATCAAAGGGTATCTTTTAAAAATGTTTTCTCCTTGCATAATTTTTTAACTATAGTCCAAACATTCTCTGAAATGGCTCGCCTGTTTTATTTATGATTGAACTCATGTTAAAGTCTGTCATGTCCAGGTTATAAAGACACTAAGGTTTCAACTCCCTCAGGCAAAGTTGGCTTTAGATGAATTTGGCTTTTCATTTTAGGTATTTTTGACATATAGCTCTTCAACGGTTTCGGTAGTTATACATCTCTGGATTTCAAATATTTGGCTTTGAGCGTTCCTGATGAAGGTAAATCCAGAAAAGCGCTTCGGACGCAAGAAATTATAAAACGTGTTGTTTTTAATTTTTTACATTACTGGGTCGATACCTCTGCTGGTAGACTATCAGTCCCCGAGGGTATCACAGCTCAGTAGTCAGTATTTCGGTACTGACATGATTTAACAAACTTTACTAAAATTGTCCGTTTATAAATTTAGAAATTATTAAGAAACTAAGGTTTCAACTCCCTCAGGCAAAGTTGACTTTAGATGAATTTGGCTTTTTATTTTAGGTATTTTTGACATATAGCTCTTAAACGTTTTTGGTACTTATACATCTCCGAATTTCAAATATTTGGCTTTGAGCGTTCCTGATGAAGGTAAATCCAGAAAAGCGCTCCGGACGCAAGAAATTATTAAACGTGTTGTTTTCAATTTTTTATATAACAATTATCAAATAAAATTGACAATATCTCAGTTTCATATGAAAATACGGCCATGGTAAGATGAACCATGCAAAATAGACATGTGCATCATATATACAACCATTACATACAGCACATGTAGTTATCCTATCAGTACAGGAGAAACAGAATAAACCACAAAATCTCAACAATCACCAATGAACCAAAGAAACCATTAAAATGAGATCAAGGTCATATGATCCCTTACAATCATTTCATACAACAAATATAGTTGACCTATAATTGCTTATAGCATGTGATGAAATAACAAAATTATGAAAACTTATTATTGAATAATGAACCATGAAAATGAGATCAAGGTCATATGAACCCTGCCAGACATATATATACACCTAACAGTCGTTCCATACACTAAATACAATTGACCTCTTGGTTATAACATTTGAGAAATAGACCAAACCACAAAAACTAAAGTGCCCAATGAACTACACAAATGAGGTCAAGGTCAGTTGAAACCAGCCAGTTAGACAAGGTGCGCCTTATAATCATGCCATACACTACATAGTTGTCTTATTACTTATAGTATCTGATAAATTGACCAAACCACAAAATCTTAACATTATCCAATGACCATGAAATTAAGGTCAAGGTAAGATGAAAACCACCAGTCGGACTTCTTACAATAATTGCATTCACCAAATAAAGCTGACCTACTGCTTATAGTATCTGAGATACAGATTGACAACGTAACTTTCAATTTTAATCACTGATCCATTGAATGAGGTTGAGGTCAGTTGAACCGTACCTGACGGCCATGGAGACCTAGCAAGGAACCCATACAACAAATATTGTAATCCTCTTACTCAAAATACGTGAACTTTCCAAAAAATAGTTTTCAAAGTAGTCATGGACACTGGGCACATGACAGAATGAAACTACGTAACATAAGGTAACTGCATACAAGGAATGAAGCATCCATGTCTTTGTCAATCTGACATATAAAGTTTTTTTCAAATAGTTTAAGCTTTTTACAAATAGTTTACTAAAACTCAATTGAAGAAACATTCTACATTTATCACCACAGGTAATTTAAATTTGATTCAAAAGAGCTCATTCATTTTTAGCATAATCAATGTATTATAATCACTTTTAATAAATTTTTACCTATGATACCTGGTGATGTAATGTAAACGGCAACCGAATATCTTAGTCAAGTATAACCATGTCTTTCATATTAACTTCCTGATAGACAAACATATGGGAAAATGGAAGAAAACAATACTCAGATGAAGTGACTGTAAGCTAAATCAAAAGGTAAATGGTAAAAAAAAAATACTTGTTTTTATACTTTTGACAATGTTTTAAGGGGGATATATAAAAACTTTAAAGTATGATATTTTTGGTTCGATCATCATCATTAATAAAATTGAAATAGTGAAATATTAAATCACTTTAAGCAGCCAGTATGGTTCAATTTTGTCAAAGTAATTAGCTAAGAAACATTAATGATAAATTATCCATTTGCAAGTGAATAATTCGCCCTTGTTGAATTCGTATTCATGTGAACTTCAAATCAAACCCTTAGCTAGATATGGATAACGCATGCATTTTCCCGTGTTCGGTTATTTAAAGGAAAATAATATCATCATTGAAAGTGAAACAAAGGTAAATCATTTGACTGATTTGATGCACACAATAACATTCTTATAGGTTGCACTTTGTAAATACAGCTGTTTCTCAAAACACGCCTCTTTTGGGGAGTAATTGAATATTCATAGAAAATTGATTTTGTTTACATACTGGTTCCCAGTTATACTCTCTGTGTTCCATATCGCAGAGACAGAACTTGGGAATGTTACCAGTAAATAAACACGTGCATATTGTTTACATTGAAATCTGTGGTAACCTTTCATTCGAGGTAGGGGTAGTTAAGAAAATTAGTGTAAGTTTAAACTCTGAGAAGTTCAGGGCATCTAAACGTTGAAAATATGCCGCACAGCCCTATATTTTGACCTTTGAAAAAAATTGTGGTGCATATGAACTTTCAATTCTAGGATAAGATTTTTTTTCAAAACTTCATAGTAAAAGTGGTACAGTTTTAGCCGTAAAAGGAGTTCCTATGGGAAATTGCATTGTCAATATTTACAGAAATGCAACCTATATAGGGTGAAAAAGGGGAACATTCAGAATTTAACCAAATTTGCTTTATTTCACAGATTTTAAAGAAATTAACTGAAATAAGAAGTTTTATAAATATTTAATGAAGATTGATAGAATCCTGGGCCTTAAATATGATGACTCAGCAAAAATTCACAGTTTACAGTATGCATAGTTTACTTAAAGTCCTGGATACAAAATTAAATCATAATATTTGCATTTTTGTAAGTTAAATTGTTAAGAAGTGCTTATATTTACTCTTCGCAGTCATTGAAACTCATAGATCCTTCCTGAATATTATTTATGGGGTATTTGTGTCCTTTCGATAACCCAAAAGTAAGCCGCAACACCTAAGTCTGCTTTTTTGTCACCACGGCATAATAAATACAAGCTAGAAAAACAAAAATATCTCAAGAAAACTTACAATAGTGTGTTCTATCCTGAATATGTACTAAATATTCCAAATTGCTAGAAACAGCAGAATGATTTAGGAAATTTGAGGCCCCAGGGGCAAAAAACATAGCAAATTGTCTACCCCCCAGGTCATAAAACAAATAATTTAACTTGTAAATGCTATGAATTTATGATTTTAAAGTTCTTGATATAGAAAACAATAACTATGCTTGGAAGTTATGCAAAAATCAGATGTTAGCAGTCATCTCTACAACATTTTAAGTGAATTTATTATTCAGACTGGTATCTGCATACATACAACTATTGCAAATATGGCTTTGTTTGAACACTTCTAGTATATATAGTAGCTAAATTGTGTCAGATATATGGTTACAGATGATACTGTTGTGACAAGAATTCTAAATTGACCATTTGAGGCAGAAAATGTGTTCTTTAATTGACAAATAGGCATACAGTAAGATGTGGACTGGAGATAGAGGCTGGATTGGATACTTTATATAATCTTGAATGTTGTAATGATTGACTGCTTCACATTACAATTATGATATTCTGATATGCTTTCAATATGTTATAAAAACAGTTTGTAACAGGTTTTAGGCATTTTTTATCAGAAAATATGCAAATAAGGTAAGCTGGCAATAATTAAAGTCTTGTTTTCAAATTCTTTAAAAAATTGAAACAGGGGAGGGGGTATAAAATGTATAGTAAAGAAAAACTTAGAGTATACACAGTGATTTCTTTAAGACTTTAATTCTGATAAATGAGTATTAATGTGAGAAAAACTGATTTTAGAGAGTTTTCTATTTGAATAAATGTCTGTATAGGTTGCACTTTGTAAATACAGCTGTTTCTCAAAACACGCCTCTTTTGGGGAGTAATTGAATATTCATAGAAAATTGATTTTGTTTACATACTGGTTCCCAGTTATACTCTCTGTGTTCCATATCGCAGAGACAGAACTTGGGAATGTTACCAGTAAATAAACACGTGCATATTGTTTACATTGAAATCTGTGGTAACCTTTCATTCGAGGTAGGGGTAGTTAAGAAAATTAGTGTAAGTTTAAACTCTGAGAAGTTCAGGGCATCTAAACGTTGAAAATATGCCGCACAGCCCTATATTTTGACCTTTGAAAAAAATTGTGGTGCATATGAACTTTCAATTCTAGGATAAGATTTTTTTCAAAACTTCATAGTAAAAGTGGTACAGTTTTAGCCGTAAAAGGAGTTCCTATGGGAAATTGCATTGTCAATATTTACAGAAATGCAACCTATATAGGGTGAAAAAGGGGAACATTCAGAATTTAACCAAATTTGCTTTATTTCACAGATTTTAAAGAAATTAACTGAAATAAGAAGTTTTATAAATATTTAATGAAGATTGATAGAATCCTGGGCCTTAAATATGATGACTCAGCAAAAATTCACAGTTTACAGTATGCATAGTTTACTTAAAGTCCTGGATACAAAATTAAATCATAATATTTGCATTTTTGTAAGTTAAATTGTTAAGAAGTGCTTATATTTACTCTTCGCAGTCATTGAAACTCATAGATCCTTCCTGAATATTATTTATGGGGTATTTGTGTCCTTTCGATAACCCAAAAGTAAGCCGCAACACCTAAGTCTGCTTTTTTGTCACCACGGCATAATAAATACAAGCTAGAAAAACAAAAATATCTCAAGAAAACTTACAATAGTGTGTTCTATCCTGAATATGTACTAAATATTCCAAATTGCTAGAAACAGCAGAATGATTTAGGAAATTTGAGGCCCCAGGGGCAAAAAACATAGCAAATTGTCTACCCCCCAGGTCATAAAACAAATAATTTAACTTGTAAATGCTATGAATTTATGATTTTAAAGTTCTTGATATAGAAAACAATAACTATGCTTGGAAGTTATGCAAAAATCAGATGTTAGCAGTCATCTCTACAACATTTTAAGTGAATTTATTATTCAGACTGGTATCTGCATACATACAACTATTGCAAATATGGCTTTGTTTGAACACTTCTAGTATATATAGTAGCTAAATTGTGTCAGATATATGGTTACAGATGATACTGTTGTGACAAGAATTCTAAATTGACCATTTGAGGCAGAAAATGTGTTCTTTAATTGACAAATAGGCATACAGTAAGATGTGGACTGGAGATAGAGGCTGGATTGGATACTTTATATAATCTTGAATGTTGTAATGATTGACTGCTTCACATTACAATTATGATATTCTGATATGCTTTCAATATGTTATAAAAACAGTTTGTAACAGGTTTTAGGCATTTTTTATCAGAAAATATGCAAATAAGGTAAGCTGGCAATAATTAAAGTCTTGTTTTCAAATTCTTTAAAAAATTGAAACAGGGGAGGGGGTATAAAATGTATAGTAAAGAAAAACTTAGAGTATACACAGTGATTTCTTTAAGACTTTAATTCTGATAAATGAGTATTAATGTGAGAAAAACTGATTTTAGAGAGTTTTCTATTTGAATAAATGTCTGTATAGGTTGCACTTTGTAAATACAGCTGTTTCTCAAAACACGCCTCTTTTGGGGAGTAATTGAATATTCATAGAAAATTGATTTTGTTTACATACTGGTTCCCAGTTATACTCTCTGTGTTCCATATCGCAGAGACAGAACTTGGGAATGTTACCAGTAAATAAACACGTGCATATTGTTTACATTGAAATCTGTGGTAACCTTTCATTCGAGGTAGGGGTAGTTAAGAAAATTAGTGTAAGTTTAAACTCTGAGAAGTTCAGGGCATCTAAACGTTGAAAATATGCCGCACAGCCCTATATTTTGACCTTTGAAAAAAATTGTGGTGCATATGAACTTTCAATTCTAGGATAAGATTTTTTTCAAAACTTCATAGTAAAAGTGGTACAGTTTTAGCCGTAAAAGGAGTTCCTATGGGAAATTGCATTGTCAATATTTACAGAAATGCAACCTATATAGGGTGAAAAAGGGGAACATTCAGAATTTAACCAAATTTGCTTTATTTCACAGATTTTAAAGAAATTAACTGAAATAAGAAGTTTTATAAATATTTAATGAAGATTGATAGAATCCTGGGCCTTAAATATGATGACTCAGCAAAAATTCACAGTTTACAGTATGCATAGTTTACTTAAAGTCCTGGATACAAAATTAAATCATAATATTTGCATTTTTGTAAGTTAAATTGTTAAGAAGTGCTTATATTTACTCTTCGCAGTCATTGAAACTCATAGATCCTTCCTGAATATTATTTATGGGGTATTTGTGTCCTTTCGATAACCCAAAAGTAAGCCGCAACACCTAAGTCTGCTTTTTTGTCACCACGGCATAATAAATACAAGCTAGAAAAACAAAAATATCTCAAGAAAACTTACAATAGTGTGTTCTATCCTGAATATGTACTAAATATTCCAAATTGCTAGAAACAGCAGAATGATTTAGGAAATTTGAGGCCCCAGGGGCAAAAAACATAGCAAATTGTCTACCCCCCAGGTCATAAAACAAATAATTTAACTTGTAAATGCTATGAATTTATGATTTTAAAGTTCTTGATATAGAAAACAATAACTATGCTTGGAAGTTATGCAAAAATCAGATGTTAGCAGTCATCTCTACAACATTTTAAGTGAATTTATTATTCAGACTGGTATCTGCATACATACAACTATTGCAAATATGGCTTTGTTTGAACACTTCTAGTATATATAGTAGCTAAATTGTGTCAGATATATGGTTACAGATGATACTGTTGTGACAAGAATTCTAAATTGACCATTTGAGGCAGAAAATGTGTTCTTTAATTGACAAATAGGCATACAGTAAGATGTGGACTGGAGATAGAGGCTGGATTGGATACTTTATATAATCTTGAATGTTGTAATGATTGACTGCTTCACATTACAATTATGATATTCTGATATGCTTTCAATATGTTATAAAAACAGTTTTTAACAGGTTTTAGGCATTTTTTATCAGAAAATATGCAAATAAGGTAAGCTGGCAATAATTAAAGTCTTGTTTTCAA